>OZ007589.1:339782581-340452581 GCA_963931845.1 Maratus michaelseni | reverse complement strand
TTTTATTCTACCATACAATAATTATCTATATCATTTTAAATGCATATATTCCTCAATGATTCACATATTTAATCATCTTCAGTATATATTATGACAACTCTGCCATGAAATAAATCGTATCAATAGTTTTACGCTGATAGCAGACTTCGTAAGTATAACTATCATAAATATATCATTCTTTTTTTGTCCCAAAAATGCCTATTTCACTGAAGTCTGTCATTAACATATGTATTGAATGAAATGAGTTTACTTTTCTGTAAGTATTAAATGAGACCCTGGAACTAAGATCAAGAAGCAAAGAAACTTTCATTCCTGAACTTCTTTTGGGTCTGTAATAAACGCTGCCTTTTAGGAACAGATAACGATACTCATTATCACAGCGATGTCATCTTTACTTGAAATTGCCTCATCGTAAATGCCCGTAGCGTTTAGAAAGAATTTCTGCAAAAGATTGTTACATGGAATATTATGATCTCAGATAGTCACAATTATTGGGAGAACGTCCTTGAAAACGCATATGTGATTAACTATTCATATATAGTTAATTAAATCGTATGTATTTGTATAGACACAAGTTTATGGCAAATTACATGAAATAATTGATCACGTAACAGATGTTGAACTTGTACCGCTCAAATTAATTGGAACACTCAATGAAAAACAGCAAATTTCTCTAAATACACAATTTATTACATACAGACTTAGTTTATTTTAATAGTTGGTATGTCCTTCCTTGTTCTTTATCAGTAGCTGACAATGTTTAGGCATTTATTCAACTAGTATTTTACATGTTTTTTCTTCAGTTCATCATCATGAAACCATATCTTGATTAGTAAAGAAATCATTGACGTTTTTGTTGTACAGTCTTCTTTAGCAAGTTTTTGCTTACAATTTGACCAGAGATTTTTATTTAAGTCTGGTAAGTTAACAGGCCATTGCTGGAAAATCCTGTCGCCGGCTGAAAACGTTTTTTTGTAAGAGTTTTCAGATAATAGTGGTTCGACTCTTCTCTGAAATAAAGTTATCTACTTATCAAAATTCATCATTCCTTTTATGGAACCAATGGTCCTGGTTCTTGAAAGGTCATTCATCCCCAAAATATTTCTTTGGAGGATGTTTTGAATGAAAAAAAAATTCCAGCAAGCCACGGGATGTTCCAGCAAGATCTTGTACCTTACCATACATCTAAAAAAATTTAAAAAAAATTTCTCTAAAAGTGGTATAAATGTTCTTCAGTGGCCCGGTAACTCATTAGACTTAAACCCAATCGAAAATCTCTGGTCAATTTGAAAGCAAAAACTTGCCAAAGAAGACTGTACAACAAAAACGTCTACGATATCTACACTAATCAAGATATGGTTTCATAATGATGAACTGAAAAAAAAACATGTGAGAAACTAGTTGAATTAATGCCTAAACGTTATCAGGAGGTGATAAAGAACAAAGGAGGACATATCAACTATTAAAATAAAGTAAGTCTGTATTAGTTGTAATTTAACAACTGGACGAAAAATGTCCGGTCCAGGATTCGAACCTGGGATCTCTTGGCTGAAGCTGCTATGCTCTACCAACTGAGCTATCCCGGTCGAATTTGGAGGGCATAATTCATCCAGTAAACCTTAGTGATCATAGCATCTGGTCTGATATTTTAATCAGCTCAACAGAATAGATCACAAGTAATGGAACTCCAGTAAACGCTGGATACGTGATTACACTAGATTAATTTTTACACAATTATTCAAATTGGTAAAGAAATCATACGAGTTGTGATTTTCCAACTGGACGAGAAATGTCCGGGCCAGGATTTGAACCTGGGATCTCTTGACTGCAGCTGCCTTGATCCAATGAATTATGACCTCCAGATTCGACCGGGATAGCTCAGTTGGTAGAGCAAGGCAGCTTCAGCAAGAGATCCCAGGTTCGAATCCTGGCCCGGACATTTTTCTTCCAGTTGGAAAATTACAACTCGTATGATTTCTTTACCAATTTGAATAATTGTATTAAAATTAATCTAGTGTAAGTCTGTACTATTCATAATAAATTGTGTATTAAGAGAAATTTGTTGTTTTTCACTAAGTGTTCCAATTAATTTGAGCGGTTCTGTAACTATGCTAAATGCGACTTGAAGCTAGGAAAGTCGATGATCGCAATAAGGATCCTCTTGAGCCGGATTGTTAGAGCAAATGATCCCTGTATGTTGAAGAATATTCTCTGGTTAAATAATGGTTACTATGAACACTGATGTAATTTAAAATAGGTAAATTTAAAGGGACATCAGAAGGGGAATAGGCATCAGAAGGATTTTTATAATCATGTACTGTATTACCGAGACAAGAAAAACTCAGGGTAGGGTTGCTGCTTTCGAAGGTTCCAAAACTTGTAGGGAGGGAGCACTGAAGATAAAACAGGTCTCTGTGAAAGGACAAAAAAGACTGCGATAATTCTCGGGCTGACCAGCTGAACAGCGGGAAATTGGCGCGTAAAGAAAATACCGAACTTCTATCAAATAAAGTCGACTGACCAGTTACCTTAGCAACTAGACCGAGCGGAGACCGGTTTCAGAGTTTTTCTAACGAGAGCTAAACAGTAGAATTGGTTTAATCAATTTTTAATGGGATTTTACTTGTTTTTGCAAAATAAAACAAGTGGAAGAATTAAAAATAAAAGTTATCTTTATGAAAAATAAGAAAAGTATTTATGAAACACTATGCGAAACTTAAATATTAAGCATATAATGCACGAAATGATCAGATGATGCTATGAAATGTTCATTTATAGTGTATGAAAACAGTTTTATGATACCCCAGCATACATTTTATAGTGCTCTAAAAAAGCCTACTGCTATGTAAATGAATAAATTATACTTTGTATTTCATGTAAAATAAAATGTAGTTAATATATAATTTTATATGATTTTTTTTAATGAATGTGTTCTTATAAATACATACATTAATCCATTTTTTCCCTAAAAAATATTTGAATAATGATTATGTTTCTCAAAAAGATTTATTCTTTCTCACTTGATTGACCCAATAATTTTTACAAGTCTAAAAAATTAAAAATACAAACGTCAAGACATCAAGATTTTACTGTTAAAGCTGAAAACATTTTTCTTGATCTTAAAATTGAAAAGAAAACTCTAACTTTATTAAGTAATTTTCACGTTTATTAAAAGTTTGAGTTTACTGTGATATATATTTATCTATAATAATAAGGAAAAAGGTTTGTCTGTCTGACTGCCTCTCTTGCTCTGTGTGTGTGTATACTGTGTTCTGAAGAAGCCGCTGCACGCTGAGCTACAAAATTTTGGAATTAGGTTCTTCTATATCTGAAGTAAAATGCACCTCAAAGCCCGATTTTGGAATTTTTGGGTAGATTTTTTTATTTAATTTTTTATGCGATTTTTAACGTTTTTTTTTAAAAAAAATACGAGTCGATTATTCTACATTAATTAAAAAAATAAATACGGCTTCAATATTTTACCCTAATATAGTAAATTTTGTCCTTTATCCATTGTTTCAAATTTCGTCAAAATCAGTCCATAATTACCTGAGATATTAATTAAAAACGCATTAAAAATCTTTTAAAAATGCGCTGTTTTTATCTTCATACGTACACCTGCAAACATTTGAAGAGGTCCATTGTTTCAAATTTCGTAAAAATCAGTCCATAATTACCTGAGATATTAATTAAAAACGCATTAAAAATCTCCCAAAAATGCGCTGTTTTTATCTTCATACGTACACCTGCAAACATTTGAAGAGGTCTTATTGAATTTAATTCCAGAGCGGGATCCGTCTATCCAGTTACTTTCCGATACGAAAGAAAAAAAAAAGAAAATCACCAATAGATGGAATAATTAAAACCGCCAGTCAGATATTTCAATTTATTAAAACTATTTCAGGTAAGGATTTGAAAACTGACGTATATACAGGAAAAAAAAAAAAAAAAAAAAAAAAAAAATCAGAAAATTTAATTTTTGAAAAAATCGGCAGGTAACTTTTTTTTATAGCAAATTGGTAATGGATTGAATTAATAAAGAAATGTAAATTTCAAAGTCAAACAAACAAAAAAAAAGCTCTTCATTTTGTTTCTATTTCAAAAGTTAACGACAATTGCTAATGTTGAAGGTCCTTGATTAATTTTTAAGAGTTGAGGGGGGGGGGGGGGGTGTCAGGTCGTAATTTAAATATCGCATTAATGCTCTTATCGAAACTCCCCCCTCCCCCCAAATCAGAACTTATTTAATATTGGTCCGAATGAAACGAAATATTTTCTAACATTCTTCCCAGGTCCCCTAGGTACTAAATAAACTTCAGTATCATTTTTTCAGCCCTTGGTTACCACTATTTCTGAATATTAATCTCCAGAGAATGGGGGATTTATTTTATTGTGTTCTACAGGCTCGATTTCAACGGAAATTGGTTCATTCAACTTATGAGCTAATTAAGATATAAACAACTAATTAAGATATAGATTTTGCGGTAGATATAGACCCTGGCGGTAAAAAGGGAAACTAAAATATTTTGTAGCACGTGCGCAACACGTCTGCTATACGGTGTCGTAGGCAGCGGTGACCAGTGCCAGAGTGACGTTCGGAAAGAGGTTTGTTTGGAACAAAATGCGCCCCCGGGTGATGGAAAGTTAAACTAAAGGATTTTGCATTTAATATTGGTCCGATTCAAACGAAATCTTTTCTAACATTCTTCCCAGGTCCCCCAGGTACTAAATAAACTTCAGTATCATTTTTTCAGCCTTTGGTTACCACCATTTCTGAATATTAATCTCCAAGTGGGGGAGGGGGGATTATTTTCTTGGATTCTATGGGCCCCATTTCAACGGGAATTGCCTCATTCAACTTAACATGAACTAATTAAGATGTAGATTTGCCACCCCCTGGCGGTGGAAAGTGGAACTAAAAGATTTTCAGCGCGTGTCCAGCACGCATGCTGGCTATGAGACAGGTGCGAGAGTGTCATTCAGAAAGTCGTTTGTTTAGAACAGAGTGCACGGCCTGGCTGTGGAAAGTGGAACTAAAATATTTCGCAGCTCGTGTGCAGCACGCCTATTATACGGTGCAGTAAGCAGCGGGGATACGTGTCGGAGATTCGTTTAGAGCAGATTGCGTCCTCTGGCGGTGGAAGGTGGAACTAAACTATTTTCCGGCGTGTGCGCCGAAAATGGCTATTTTTATCGAAGCCACAAAAGAAAATTGCCGATTTGATAATCCCAGACAGTGAAATATTCTCTTTTTCACTCAACCTCGAATATTAAAAAAACTATTGGAGGAATCGATTCGAAACTCACAGCATTTACGTAGTTTATTTTTCTGATTTCAAAAATGCAAATTTAGTGAAAATCGGACGGTACCTTTTCTTATTTTTGACCAAAAACAGATCCGCCGTGAATCAAATGTTGCCAAACATTTGAGGGGGTTTTATTGAATTTACTTCCGCCTTCGTGGTCTGTCTCTCTATTTACTTTTCGACAAACCAAAAGGCTAACAGAGGAACGGTTTCGTGCAGCGATTTTTAAAGTGTTTTCGCGTTTCGTACTATTTTTTGACGTGACCGAGCAACGCCGGGCGGATCAGCTAGTTAAATAATAAAATCATAAATGTCAAGTAAAAGAAATAATTTCAAAATAATTCGTTTAAATTTGGATTTAGTTGTATAAAAATACTAATAAGTTAATAAGTTAAGAACAAAAAAAATTCATGACATAAAATTTTGCACTTTAAAATTAATTCATTATTTTAAATATGAATATATTTTATATTTCACGCATGTAAATCCGATCACCTTTTGTGCAAACTATTTTTTGATATTTTTTTATGTCAGTATTTTAATGTAAATACTTTTTAACTATTCTTTAATTTTTATTGCTTGTCGTCATCTTAAAAATTATATCCTTACATAAAAAAGGGAAGAATTATCTTTAAAAAATAAGCTTTAGTTATATAGTCGTTTGTTATTGTTCATTTCCGCTATTTTTGGAACGATACAATGTTAATTTTTTTTTTTTTTTTTTTTTTTTTTTTTTTTTTTTTTTTTTTTACAGTACATTAAAAAAAATACTGCCCAAGACAAAATTATTTTAAAGAAAAAGGTTATTCAAAATGGATAATTTTTTGATTAATGATTTTTTTCTTTACATTTTTTGCTTATTTTTTTCACAATGAATGTTTGATCCAGTGCCATCCCAGCACAATGAATGCTTGCTACAATGAATCCAGTATAAAAGGTACTAAAAAAATTAAAGAACAATATAAGTTTCTTAGAAAAAGTTTAATTAAACTAAATGTATTCCCCTAAACTGTCACAGCCTGCCCCATCAAGAGTGTGTCCCAGATTGGGACATGCTTTTTTGCATGTTATTTACACTATTGAGTTCCATTTAATAAAGAATGATTTGAAAAAGTAAGATATGATAATAAAATTCACCAGTCATTAAATAATAAATTAAGAGAGGATATCAATTTAAAATATTTGTGAAGGCATTAGTAATTATCGTAATGGATATCTTTACTAATAAATTATTACTTTTTGCATATTAATAGCTTTTAAGCTCTTATTTACATGAAAAAATTTTCAATAAAAATTGATTGCTTTAAATAATAATTTTTTAAGTCCTAATTTAACATAATTCCTTTTTCGTTAAATATAATAAAATTGATGTTCGTTAACCTAAATAAAATTATTTGAGGGTAGCCTATTTTAATGGTTCCATCACTAATAATCTCAAATTTCAAAATTATCGTTACTTTCTAAATTAATTTAGCAAGCCACCCTATATATAACAAGTTTTGTATGCCAAACTTTGTATAAATTAAGTTGTAGAATATTTTATTTTCTAATTAACTATCGTAAGATCTCGTAACATTTTAGGTATTATTTAACACTGTCAATATAACTTCAAGTAGAACTCGTTGAATTGAATATAAATTAAATATGCACAAGAAATAACCTTTTGAAATCAATTATTCTATAAATATCTAAGTATAACCTCGTTGTAAGTCAATGGGAGAACACATATGACATACGTTCCATTTTTATTTTTCAAAAGAAAGTCCATATAATTCCCTATTACTTCCTTTCGCCTACTTCTCGTTTATATACTTAAGCTACAGCTCATCATGCAAGCTTATAAAAAACTGGCGAATATCTATTTTTTACTCTTCTCTACTATTTATCCCATCGTTTCAAACTCATATTTACTACTTATTTATTTTTATAGAATTATCTCTATACATCAGCATGATTTTCTTATTTAGTTTTCTATATCCCCATTTCTAGTTACATATATACAGACCTAAAACCGACTGACGGTTTAGACTATTAGTTATTCTTTCATAAGATTAATGTGCGAAGTAAGGAATTTTTTTACTAAAGCTTTTCCTCGTTTTAACTTTAAATATCACCCGCCGTTGCGTGGGACCGGGATAATAACCTTAAATATGCTTAAAATTACCTTACTGTTTACCAGAATTACTTGAAATATATCTCACTACGCTGGTCGCTATTTCCAAACTAACCTCTTTCCACGCACCGAATAATTAAAAAAAGCTCCCTACCACGAGGTAATGCATCGTCTTTGTGACAGTTTTCGGGGGTTACCAAGAAAACCAACGCTGGAACTTTTTTCCTCTCTTCCCTCGATGCGGTTAAGAAAAAATCAATGCCATTACTTTCATTAATAATTAATTAAAAAAAACTAATTCATACATATTTTTTTAAACGAAAGCCTGTTCCATACAGGGGTAGATTGGATGGATAAAGTATCAAATAGATATTGGTTGATAAAACACAAACTTTACACTTTCGGCAAAATGGGCACTTGAAAAAAAATCGCTAAACATGTTTTTAAAAAATCGCTGTATGAATTCCGAATAAACTTCATTGGCAAAAAGACAAAATTTACTATGTTGGGATAAAAGATTGATTTTGGATTGCTTTTATGAATAGATAAAAATCGCCGGCGAATGTGGAAAAACGGGAAAATAGGCGAATTATTTCATTCAATATAAAGTAACAAAAAATACGAAACCTGACCCTCAGGTTCATTGGGTCCTGTCTTCGTCTATCCAAAACCAAATTAGCAGACCTCTACGTACGAAAGATTTCACTAGCCATGACCAAAACACAGACAAACAAACACCCATATACAGAGACAAAAACTTTCTTTTACTAGCTAACCCGCCCGCGTTGGACGGGCTCGTAATAATAATTTTAAATATACCTAAAATCAGTGTTGAATGATTTTATATTTTTTAACGAAAATCTTTCCAAACGAATGTACAGTTGGAGACTCCGCTGCCTTCGGAGGCGTACACCCTTGAATTTGATTGATTTTATATTTTTTAATGAAAATTTATCCAAATGAGCTTAGAGTTAGGGGCCCCACTGCTTGCGGCAGCGTACACGTGCGTTCTACGCTAGCTCCAGGTTGCTTGCTTTTTCAACCAAGCCTCAAACTTGTATGATTTTAATTCTTTAAACCGATTTTGTGTCAGTTTATATTTTTAAATGAAAATCTTTCCAAACAAAGTAATGGGCCCCCGATATAGTGATTGCCGATTTAATTTCTGACATTTAAATACATTAAACTTTCAATTCAGACCAATAGTTCCCAAGAAAACTTAAATAATAAAACACTCCCTCACCTTCTCTCCTTTTAGGACATGAAGTGATATCTCCCATTTCCTATCCGAAAATTTTCAAAACACAATTCTCTTCAAATCTAAAATGAATTCTGGGAAATCACTAAGAAAAAGAATATCGTGCAAATTCGTGGAAAAGCTTCCTTTTTTTTTTTTTTTTTTTTTTAAATGGTAAGTATTATTATTTTTTTTAAAACAAAGTCATCGTTAGAAAGGAAAATGTACATCTAGAAGTGGTTATTTTTTTATTTTTCCGTTTTTCGTTCAGGAAAGCGGATGGCCATTTTTAAAAATTGCAGAAAATGAAAATTCGTAAATCGGTATTGCAAAAATATTTTTTAAAAGGTTAATATCGATATTTTATAACAAATAATACCGTTGTAACCGGAAAGGTAAATACTATCTATAAAAGTTTTTTTTTTTTTTTTTTTTTTTTTTTCCGTATTTCATTCTGGGGGACGGATGCGGAGTTGTAAAGATGCGGAAGAAAAAAAACACGAATTCGACGTCCGAAAAATTATTTTTTTTTTGAAAGGGTAAATAATAATTTTTTTAACGAAAAACACCGCTAGTAATTAAAAAGTACGTATGTTTTGTTTTACGTATTTGATTTGTTAAACCGCTTCGGACGTGTTAAATCGCTTCAAAAACCTAACGTTTTTCCCACTTCTTTCTTCTGTGCTACCAAACATCCGAATGCTTCGTAAATCCCCACGATCGGTGGCGATGCGCCATTTTGCGATGTTCATTATGTTTTTTAATTAATATCTCGGCTAATTATCAAAAAAATTAAAAATCAGAGTCTAATGTGCTTTCAGACCGGCCTTGGATTATCCTCATCAAATTTTCCTACCTCTACGTGCGGTAGATTTTCCTAGCCATCACCAACACAGAGACACATGGACATCTTTCTTTTATTAGTATAACATTAGTATAGAAAACGGACATTTATTTTGAGAAGAGAATGAGGATTACTTCTTAAACCTTTCCTTAGGCCACGCTAAGTTTCTCAATTTTGATTTATTATTGCTTAGCATAGTAAAATTTTCAAAATATTTTTTATGTGAATGATAAAAAAGTTCCGTCTATGGTTCTTTTTTTTTCAGGATCCGTTCTTTTTACGTTGATATTTACTCTTAAATTATAATAGAAAAATAATGCTATTTAAATCGAAATTTATCTTCTGCATTATATTTTAAGAATACACTAAAAACGAAAAATATATAGGTATTATTCAAGAGAAACTATTTTTTTCCACTTCAGACTTTCAGAAAAATTGTAATTTTTCTTCGAAAATTTTTTTCAGAAAAATATTTCAACCCGATGAAGTTTTTTTTTATGCATGTTTATATGTAATTAAAAAAAACATAAAGGTAAAATATGAAATTTTAAATGAAACTATATTGTTCTCGCAGTTAATTAATTGCAATATACGAATACTATTAGCAAGTATGCATATTTATTTATGATTACATATGATTTTAAATCGTTTTTTGATCTATTATTACAAATTAAGTTGAACTTCTTTCCTAAACTGCTCTAAATCTAAAAGTAGTTGAAAGAAAAATACTTTAAAGAGACGATCTATCATTGCTCAAATATTTTTATTATAGAAATTTATTGCGCAAATAATCATTTATTTCCCACTATTATCCTAGCCGCTTGAGATTTTTCGAAAGACTTTTCAGATAACTGCGAATTCAATTGATAAAATTCTATTGCAAGACATAGTACACATGTACTATTATATAGAGATTTTATATATATCGTAAGCGAATTAAGTAATAAAATATTTTAAACTCTTGCATCGTTAAATTTTCGTAGAATATAAATTATTCATGGGGTGCTATTCATTTTCAATGTAATATATATTTAAATTCTACGTAAACTTAAACGCATCTTAAAATACCTATTAATTTATTGATTACTTAAGCAGAATTTATATTATAAATATTGCGAATCAGTTCAACTAAATATTAAAAGCAGGTCAGATTTGTGGTTTAAGATTACAATTCATTCGATCTTTAAAAGAAAATAGATTTAAGTCTAATTCAAGGGGTTTCAACCGGTATACGCTGAGAAAATCCCAGGTATGCCACTGAAAATTTTAAGTTCTATAAAGAGTTTACGAAGTAACAAAAGTATATTTTATTTGATATTTTATAATGTAACATATTTAAACAATATGATTTATTTTGTGATTAGGTTTAGTGCACTAAAGTTGCATTTCTTGGAACATTATTATTCTTAAGTTGCATGAAAGTTGCCTGCATTTTCATGAGAGTTGCCTGTATTCATGCTCAAGCTCTTTTAATAAAATTTTGTAGGAAAATCATTAAAATATTTTCACATCTTCATATAAATTAATGATTTCAAGTAAAAATTGTTTCTTTCAATGGAAAAGGATTAAAGATACAGTAGAAATGTTTGAATTAAGTGAAAATGTATTATAAACTTTAAATTTGTTATACAGAAATTTCAAAAAATGTATTAATCCACTTCGCATTGATAATAATCCAAGATTTACAAACTGGTGGATATAAAATTAATTAGGGAACTGTTTCCTGGTTTCAATTCAAGAATGGATTTTGGAAGCAGCGGGCTGTAAACCTCATCTTATCTTAAGAGTGTCTTTTTCAAAATCATAGCCTGAAACTTAAGATTCGAAGGACTGGTGATCGCGATGGCCACCGCGACCAATCCAAATTGAAATTTCTGCACTGATAGTAGGAAATAAGAAATATACATAAAGAAACGAATTAAAAAGAATAATCCCCAAATTTACGATACCATTGCCACTGAACTGCCGCCTTACAATTAATATATCACAAATTATTTAGTTATGAAATTGACGAACTAATTTGTGTCCATCCTATATATAAATATCGTTTTCAATTAAAATTGCATACAAATAAATGTAAAAAACGTAATCCAAAACGGTATTTGTATAATCCACTATGTGCCACAACTCATGGTTAATGAATATTTTTCTTTCAATTTAAACAAGTAATAATAATCTTCCGATTTTATCCAATTTACAAACTTACGGTATTTCTTTTATTAAAATAACACTATATTGACGTTTTAGCACATGCTTTTTCCAAGGTTGTTTTACGCCTTCTTTTTAGATGCAATTTCCCCGCACAATAAACAATTTAAGTTATTGAATCTTTTATCCAAATAGACAGTCCAAAATTGAATAAATTGTCAGATAGGATTGCACAAAAAATATTTCTCAATTTGATTCTGAGTTTAAAATGGAATTTTTTAAATGAAATTCCGATATTTCTTTCTAATTATCACATAAGTTTAAAAAATATATTAATACGTGATTTTTTGTTCATTGATTAATGTTATTTTATTAATTGTATCACAGACTTTTTTTTCTAATGCTTTTTTTTTCTTTGAATTTGTAACTCTTTTTTTTTTAAGAAATTTCTTTTTTGTGCAACAGTGTCTTTTTGGTGTGAGGCAGATAATAGTCCTGTAATATAATACAAAAATTCATTTGAATCTGTTAATTAAGAAGAACTAAAATATAAAAAAATGTATAATTGCTGTTAAGTTTTTAAAAGAATAATTTAAATTCAGTTAACGATCAATATAGATTTTTTTAAGGGCAAGTAAAAAAGAGAGATATAGATAAAGGATAATTCTCACTTACAATCTATTCAAGATTTATTTCAACGCTTTTGTTTGCTTAAGATTTTCTTTTAAATATACTTGAATTTTTTTAACTGGAAGTCTTCCAATAAATATCATATGCGACTAATTAGTTATGTCCCTAAAAACAAATTAGGAAACGTTCGCTGATGTAGCAAAAACGTTTACGAAAATTTTATGTAATCGCTTAAAATATCAGAGTTACCCAAGATTCCAAAACTCTTTTCCTTATGTCTTCCATTCATTTCACCCTTTTAAATTTCGAGTTTTTTAGAAACCGTTCTTAGGGAGAATTTACATCTAATAAATAACCGCCATGCCAAAATTCAAGTTTCTAGACCCAACAATATCCTGAAAAAAGGTCATTTTAGAATGTTTTTTTGGTTCTGCACCCCTTTGAGGGTAGTGGTACCCAGAAAAAAATAAAACCCAATTTGGGTCGAAAGATTCTTAGGTATGTGCCCAAATTGGGTCATGCCTGTTTTGGTTACCACTGTGCATCCATTTTGGGCACTGTTAAATACCCATTTTCAAAAGGAAAAAAAAACTGTGTACGACATGAAATACAGCCGATGTTGGAGCAGTGATTTACACCATCATTTTGCCACCATTACTTTTAAAATCGGTTCGATAGTTCTAGAGATTACCTCCTACTTACAAACACACAAACGTTTCTCCTTCATAATATTAGTATAGATATATTTGACAATGGCGGGAGCTTTTTAAGCAGATTTGTGCGAAATTCGTTCGTGGTAATTGAGCTTAAAATGCGTTCGGAAAGTTAGTTGAAGATAAAGTTATATACATAAAGGTACATGAAGCATCATAAGTTAAATAAATGTCATAGAAAATGGCTCTTCCAACAGTAATTGGCGATAAAGTGTAATGCAGGTGTAATGTTTTGTGATGCCCTGTAAAAGAACTATAAATGTCACATCCCATATTTTCAATGGCGAACATGCCGCAGTAAGCCTTAGTAACATATACAAATTTCGTAGAGTTTTGAGTAACATAATGACACTAAAATGCATTTTGATGAATTGCAGCCCATAGACGGTTGTGTAATTGTATTATTTTGTGTGGCCCTGTACAATAACTATAAAGCTACATACGCCTCTTCAAGAAAAATTATTCTGTAGGTTAGTGTAACAACGTAATAAAATTACATTCTCCAAACCCCGTGTTTTATATAACGGGTGTGCCATAAATCATTTAAAACTTTAAAAAATCATTAAAAAAGAACAAATGATGCTAAAAATTCGCGGTTTGTAAGAATGGGATTAGAGGGAGATCGCATTTGTTTAGTAACAAAAAACGTTGTGGTTTAAAAAATTACCGATAGATGGCGCTGGCATGCATAATATGAAGCAGATTTATGCAATACAAGCAGTCAGTAAAACACCTCGATTCACACAGATTCTTCATTCATTGCCAGCAGTATGCTATCATTACCTGATCAAACGTTGTTGGTTAAGCTCTTTTACAAGAACAGAAAATCAGCCACCGTCGCATTTCAAAAATTCCGTTGAACATGTTATGATACTTGGAACATAATGAAATTTAAAAGGATCGCTAAGGTTCAGTATATTTTTCAGTTCAGTCTTATTTTCTATAGATTATGGAGTGCGTAGGGTTTATCGTTCATTTACAGATACGCGCAAGAGAATTCGGTTAAAGGACTGACTATTCTAGATTATTTTTAACACAATTATTTCAAATTGGTAAAGCAATTATACAAGTTGTAGTTTTCCAACTGGACGAAAAATGTCCGGGCCAGGATTCGAACCTGGGATCTCTTGGCTAAAGCCGCCACGTTCTACCAACTGAGCTATCCCGGTCGAATCTGGAGGGCATAATTCATCCAGTTAACCTTATTAATCATAGCATCTGGTCTGATATTTTAATCAGCTGATTAAAATATCAGACCAGATGCTCAGTTGGTAGAGTCTTCAGTCAAGAGATCCCAGGTTCGAATCCTGGCCCGGACATTTTTCGTCCAGTTGGAAAATTACAACTTGTAAGACTGACTATGATCGGTAATTGCTAGAAGTGCTCTTTCCGCTGTGATATGCAATTTTATGCCATTTTTAGTGTATTATGTGTTGTTTACAAATTCTTCTGTAGATATATACAGGGCTGCACGAAAGATTTCGAATATGGGCAGCAATTGGTAAAAATGGAGTTTTACCGAGTTATGTATTTTTTAAATTGGTTATTTAGATATCTCATTTCATCGTATGAAAAAATTAAATGTCTTAATAATATTCTATTAGTGTTGGGAAAGTGTTCCATAATCTATGCTGGATGTATGATTTTTCGTCCTTGATTTTCTTTTAATATCAGGTAAAATTACCGTATATACTCGTGTATAAGTCGACACTCCCAATTCTTACGCAAAATTTTAAAAAAATTGAATTTTCGTGTATAAGTCGAACAACATTTCTGGTAGTATGCTGAAAAATGATTTGTAATCGAGGATAAAAAAAAAAAATTAATAAATTTTCATTAAATAAGTAAAAAAAAAATTACGCTTCTAATACAATTTTTTTTATTCAACTTTTTAAAACTGTATAATTATGTAAAACTGAAGAAGCTTAAACTATTTTAAAACCTATTCACATCAGTTTAATGATACTTGAAAGAAATCTTTGAAAAATCTATTCAAGCCTTACTTACATAGGTAAACAACTTCTTAGACTGCTAAAATATAGTACTTTTTTGTATTGTAGGACTTTTGGGAGAGAAATCTAGAAGCATGTTCAAGTTGAACTATTTTAAAGGGCAATAAAACGTTGAAAAAGAATGCCCCTGTATTAAAGGGAGTTCTATCCCAAGAGAAATGGTCGCAGAACAATTACAGGAACATTATTGTTTGTCAATCACAGGAAAATTACCATTGTCCACTTTTATCTCTCTCCAACCTAGAGCCGGTGACTCCGGTATTTCACTCTGTTATTTCCCACTTCTTCCAGAGTGTGAAATATTCTTATTCATTTTTATTTTTTACTAACTCGTATATAAGTCAACCCCCCCACTTTCTACTTCCAAATTCTGTCCAAAATTCTTCGACTTATACACGAGTATATACGGTACTTATAATCGATAAACCAATTTATTTCTAAATTCAAATATTTTCATTTGCCATTAGAACAAAACGACATTATCTCCAAAGAGTTTACTAAATTCTTTCTGTAATTTCCTATAATTCTTTACAATTTTTAGGTAAAGTCGTAGCTCTAATCCTGTCAAATACAATTTTAAAATGCCTAGAATTCCATTGTAATCCAATAATCTCTTGCGACTTCAAAATTGAAGTTCTACATAGAAAATTAAGGAAAGAACGTGAACGTCGAATTCTACTTCAATTAAGATAATACAAATTCTAATGTTTATACCAAACAATAATACGTTTAGCTGTAAAAGAAATAACAGAAAATACGTTGATGCGATGACTTTAAATTTAGAGTCGAATTTCTGAGAAGTCATTTTAAATTAATACGGAAGTTATCTTTTCTCTGACATTATATATTGTTTGCAATTCAGATGAACGTATAGTTATTTTCCGAAAATATTCAATGAATGAACTGTGCACAAGTTAATCGTATTAAACAAATTCCTACGTCTGTGTTAAACTGGAGGATTAACCAATACAATATATTGTATGATTATTTGAAAACACACTTTGTGTTTAAATTTATATCAAACGTCATAATAATATAATACTATCCCAATCTAATACTGATTGCAATCTAATACAATCGAAATACAGGGTGATTCAAAAAAGGTTTGGAAAAAATTTAAGAGGTTATAAGACACATTATAAGAAACAATTTTGGTATAGGAAAGCAGGTTCGCAATTCACTTATTCACTCAAAGTTTCTTACTCCAAGTCGAATACAGATTTTCGAAGCTCGGACAAGTTAGAACATGGAATAAAAAAGATTATACAACGCATTAGAGGGATTTTCATTCCTAACTTTAACAATAATAAAATGTTTTATCAAAAATTTTAAAATATTTACCTTGCTTTTCGTGAAATATGACACACTACGATAAGTTCTTGAAGTGACTATCATCCACGTGCAAACAAAATTGAGTTAGACGTATCATGCTAACTAAGGAATGTAGTTGATAGTTTATGTAGAGTCACTGGTTGAATTACAGTGTATTGCCAGCCCTTCTCATGATGTCATCACATTTTACAGAATGCAAAGCAAGTCTGTTGAAAATATCCTTGCAATATCCAGTGTTTGGATTCGAATGAGATATCCTATATTTTTGATTCAATAACTGGATGACACTGATTTTCTCTACAAAAGTTGTTTCTTGTAATCTGACTTACCACGTCTTAAACTTTGCCCAATCTTTTTTTAATCACCCTGTAAATATCAGCAGTCAGATTTCTATAATTATAAACCCTGCAGAAAACCAATCATGCTGCAAGCACTAATTGTGTATAGTGCTGGAAAAAAAATAATCAGCCGCTAATAATCCGGCCAAAAAAATAGTAGCACAATTTATATATATATCTGTTGCTTTACATATTCATATTATTCTAAAATTTTTTCTGGCAACATAGTAAATCATTTTCTAAATCTAAGTTTGGCAACATGTAATGATTTTTTGGAATTCATTCCCTCGTTTTGGTTGTGTTCATGTGTGGTTCATGTGGTGCACAGGTATCTATTTTAATCCAAATGGATTATAGACTTTCTGACTCTATTTCATGTTTTATCTGTATATTATAGGTATGGACTTTTTTCCTTTTTAATATTGTATTTATTTTTTATTTTTTCACAGGTTTGATTCAATGTTTATGAGTTGGTAGTCCCAAAATCATATTCTTTAGCAATGTTATGGCTAATATGATGATGAAAGCACTCATTTTATTTGTGGTATTTAGGCATTTGGGACTTGAAAATTCTGTCTAAATTCCACAAATTTCATTTCATTCATTCAATTTCATTTATTCAATTTTTAATTTAATTTCTTATTCTTTTAAATAAGTTTTTGGTATCCATATTCAGTGTGTTGGGGAATACATACCTTAATCATTATTTCATAGTTTAAGTTGGTGTTATGGTAACGTTTCATTTATGGTTATATATATATATATATATATTTAACAAAAAGTTTTATTATATACATATGTGTATGTGTGTGTTTGCGTGTTGATTGGGAATATCGTCAACTTTTAATCGACATTTTGAAACAAAAATTCTCAAGCAATCTATTTATATATTGAAATGAACGCAAATTTTAAATTTTTCATTAGTAATTACAAAATTTTTAGACAATAAAAAAGAGCTAAATACAAATTTTTCACAACCTTCTTCAATTAGTTTCACACTTATTAACTACTTATGTAAAATTAATTTAACATTAGAGTTTCAAAGGTTTTAGTTCAACTGATTTGGATTAACGTATCAAGGCGCAAATTTAAACGTATAATAAAAATATTTTGTTAAAATTACATGTTGCTGTTGAAAATTTAAAAGTTAGTTTCCATTTTAATATATAGATGGTCCTAAAGCTCAATCCATGCATGCCATTGTAGTACATGTAATAATAAGTGTAGTACATGTAATAACAGTAGGCGTTATTCCTAATCGATTGATATCAGCATCTTTTTTATACGAAAATTTACGGCAGAATTGTGAGGGGGGGGGCGCTTTAAATAGACTGCACATTCTGTGCAAAATAATTGTATGTATTCATCCAAGCAAGTCTACATCCGCGCAAAAGAAACTTGACTAGGTGAGTTTTCATAAATATAACTTACAAGCTATAAAATTAAACAAAAGATTTTTAATTTTTAAATCCTTAAAAGGTCAAACAACGACTTAAAAAAAATAGTGCAGTTTAAATATTGCCAGGTTCTGTCTCTTTTCGCTTGTTGTATACATACGTATAAAATTTGTGCAAGTTACGAAATAAAAATGCATTCCAATTTCAATACTAAATAAATTGATGTTTTATGTCTGCCAAACTTTCAAATGCATCTTAAGGAGTTAAAATATCAATTTAAGCCTGTGTACTCTTCAACTTTTTTTCATAAAATCCTTTTTTAAGTTTTCAATTATCACCATATTTCAATAGATCCTTTATTTATTTTATTGTAAAAATATGAAATTTTCATAAACATGCAGAAACTTTATTTTAAACGCATTCAAATTTCAATAAAATATAATTTTGTGTTTTATATCTCCATACTTATTCATTTTTCCAAATACTAAATTTACATATACTAAATTTCCAAATACTAAAATACCATTTTGAAAGAATTGAAATATCGACAAATAGTCTAAAATAAAATTAAAAAATCGGATGTAAAAATTATCAATTTTTACTGACATTTTTCTGAAGTGCATTTAATTAAACTTTTATATCATCATAGACAGTTTTTAGCTGTCTTTTATTACTACATTTCAAAAATAATTTTCAAAAAGCGTTATTAAAATTGAAATAAAAATTCTTCATTTATATCAAGTTCGTTTTAATTATTTTTATGTGTTGTTTTTTACATGATAAATTTTCATTTTGTACAAAAAAAAAAAAAAAAAAAAAAAAAAAAAAAAAAAAAAAAAACAGAGTTAAATACTTTGTGAAAGACGTTGTCTTAACTAAAACTTAAATACATGCGCCACGTTTTTCTGATGGATAGTCTAATAAATTTATTACAGAATAGATATTTGGAAATTAAATGTTTCAAACTTCAAATATGAAAGCATATTTTACATTTATAAATTATGAAATTGCTTTGATTTTACATAAGTTGAATATTTTAAATGTGTCTTTATTTAGTTGTTTCGTAAGAAAAAGTTTACTACGGTGGTTCACATAAAGATTTGTTATTAATTCTGTTATTCCTGTCTGTTTATTATTTTTATTTTTTTGTTTTTTTAAGTGTTGGAAAAATATATACCCTTAAATTAAATGTAAGGATAGTTACGTGAGAAAACCTAACATACCCTTTTAACAACCATAAACCCCCAAAATCCTTCGTGCACCAATTAGTTAATAAAAGAATAAGAAGTGATTGTTATGAGTTCTAGGACCTTGGTTGATAATAATAAATAGCTGACACTTGGAAATTCCCATTGATTAAATAAAAGAAATTAATTTATATTAATCTAAATAATCACTAAATAACAAATTCTCTGACAAAGCGTTGTGTTAAATTTAGAAAAAAACAAAGTCCTTTTTAAGCCTATTATCTAGCATATGCAATCGGCTTAAATACGCTAAAGAGACTAAATATGATCCCACAATAAAGAGAATTAACTTAATTGAAGAAAAATTTTATTTAAAAACATGAAGTACTAAACATAAAACATAAAGAACTATTTCAGTTTCAAATCAAAATTTCAGTTTGGACGTCAACAACTTTGATGAACTGTTATGTTAATATCATAGAAACATTTTATTGTTTTTGCCTTCTCTTGGCAATTCCATTTAATATTTAATTTTTATTGCCTAATCATAACAACTTTTTACACAATTCTGTTTTAAAATAAACATTATTTTCTTGTCAATACATTTATTACTCATTTATCAACAATGCTGTAATTATCAATTATCAAAATTTAATTAATTAAAAATATAAAAAAGAACTATAACTAACTATCCTATCCGGATAACAAATAATTATCCCTCATATTTAATTCACAATAAATAAATCACATAGGAATATATAAATTTGTAGTACATTGTTCTCTTTATCAGTTATAATATCTTTCCTCAGTGTCCAATTGCATCATGAGTGTTGAACATTAGTGTGAAACATTAGTGTGACCCACCAGAAGTTTGGGTCATGCCGCATGAACTAACATATTCTGAAATTGTTTTAAAAGTGCCGTACCAGCCTAGCATTTATGCAACAAACTAGAATTGCTGGATTTACTGACATTATAATACGATCTTTAGAGGCTTCATACTGTGCCTGTGGTCTTGGCCATCATGCCTCAATGTATATTTTTAACTTATATTAAAATCACAGTCATGCTTCTGTTCAAACTAGAGCACAACTACTACTCTCAACGAAGAGTAAAGTTTTCTTCTGCTTGCAGACAAGAAAGTGAACTACAACTGATACCCAAATATACAGGGTCATCGAAAAAGAATACCGGGATTTTGCAATCTTATAAAAAAATAATTCTTAAACGTACGGAAATAATTCTTGTATTGAAATGTAGTGTAAGTTTTTTCCCCGCTCACTAGATGGCGTGCTGCCTTGAATGAGAAGTTCCCCAACTCATGGATTGGATGAGATGGCCCAATTCTGTGGCCTCCACGAAGCCCCGACTTTACGCCTTTGGACTTCTTTTTCTTGGGATACATTAAGAACATTGTGTACAATGAAAGAATAACTGATATCATCCATTTAAAACGTTGAATCATAGCCGCCATAGATGCTTTACAGGACATGGAGGGAGACTGAATATAGTCTGGACGTCTGTCGAGCTACTAATGGTACCCATATCGAAACGTATTGAAATAGATATAAAACTTGGCACTTTTCTTAATATTTTAACACTAAATATATGTTCCTGTGTGTTTCTTTATTTTCGTAATACAAATTTGTAATCCGGCATTCTTTTTTCGATGACCCTGTATATATGTATATATATAATTACAAAAATAATGTTATATATAAAATTTACATATTCATTATTTCATTGTGGTCGTGCCAAAATGAAATAATGACATAGTCATTCGATGTATTGTATGATGACTGCTCGTTGCGTGCTACTAGTAAATGGTAGGAAATCATATGTGGATCAGATAACAGTCTGGCTTTGTGTTGGTTTTGAACTTCTGATCATCTTCTGTCCCTCCTTTTCTGAGTATTCCGAGGATGTCCAATTTCCCGCTAAAACACGTGTGCAAGTCACAAATCGCCTTGAAAGTGCAATAAAGTTCCTTTTTTTTGTGGACACAGATTGAACTGTCTCTTACTGGAGACTTGCACGCTTAATTGTTTTATGACGATACAGGCATTATACGACCATGACCTACGTTATATACGGACGGTGCATGACGTTTAAAACGTCATATGGAGTGGATCATTTTTACACGGTGATTGGTGCAAAACGGGGGACTCGCCGCTTTGCACCAATCACTATGTAAAAATGATCCACTCCATGTGTTCTTTCAAACGTCATGCGCCGACCGTGTATAACGCGGGTCGCGATACGACCACCTTTATTGCATTTTTCGTAAACAACTTTTTGATTACCTGAAATTCTTAATATTTAAAACAATACATACAGGTGAAAATGGATGATAGAATTATAGCAGAATTCTAATATTATATCATGGAGAAATGCTCTGCTCGGAAATTCAATTTCAGTTAGGAAAGACAGATGCCTTGATTGGAGTAGCTGATCAGCCATAAAATTAATATGGTCAACAACTTTTATAAAGTCTTCTACAACAGGAACAAGACCTACAATTGCTAAAGAAAACGTTCTCCGAAGCACAGTGGAGCCACCACCAGTCTGTGTCATCTAGTGTGTATTTAATTAACATCCGCTCTCATGGAAGGTATGGTTTTCATGCATGACCGTCCATATGATATATCTGGCACTATCTTATAACAATTTTTTAATGAGTTAGGAAAAAGGAATATGGTGAATCGGCTAATATTCAACCACATGAATTGTAACTTTTCCAACTGAGTAAAAAAATGTTCAGTTCGAGAGACGAACCCAGAACCTTTGACTTATATTGCAAATGCTTTACCTTTTGAGCTATTTGGGCTGACAAACCAGCCGACACAATTCACTCAATTTTCATTTTGGTAATAACATCTGGTCTATTATCTGAAACAACTCAACAGAATAAACCGCATGTAAAGCAACTCCAATAAAAAGATGTATATTTCCACCCCGCACCCTGTCGCGTTTTCTGGCGTGTTCTGTAATATGTATTCAGTTTTTAAGACCTTAACAAAGGGAACGAGAGGGACACCTATGCTCTACAGATCTGGTTCTCAGTCTGAGCAGTCCCTCTTAGTCATTCCGAACTCCAATAAATGATACAAATTACACTTAATTATTTTCAACACAAGTTTAAATATTGTGACTCGTGTAATTTATTTACTAATCAGTACGATTGCGTTGAAAATTAAGTATAATATTCAACCATATAGTAAAAATTTCTTTTAGGTTAGATATATAGATAGTAGTTACATATTTATAGATAGATATAAAGAGAATAATATATGCAATCATTGACAGTATTTTTGGAAATTTCTGTAAATACCAATCAATTTTTGAAAAAATTAAATTATAATTTCGCTGTTTATTTGCAATTTATGAAGTTCATTTGTGAAGACAAGCATCTTAACTTGATCATTCAAATAAAGCTACACCGAATATTTAAATAACATTATTGACTATAATTGTTTATTTTTCAAACTAATCTTCTCTATAGCATTAACATGCATCTGTTCTGTTGAAATTTTAATTTGTTTTTGAGGTAGGTTTTTGAATAGAATTAATTAGAAAAAATGTAAATTAATATTGCATCCACATAATTTTAAAAAGAATGTCATATTTTAAGCGTAAACTTGTTTTATTTATTTTATTTTATTTTGGTACAATGGTGAGTCTTACCTGTTTTTCTGTTATAACTTGATTAGGATTTTATATATAAATAATATACGCTTCTTTTTTTTTTCTTTTTTTTTTCAAAGGAACTCGTTAATTGCATTTTCTTTTACTCCTAAGAAAAAAATGTTTGTGTCAGTTTTCTTAGAAAAATAATCATCATTAAATTTCTTTTACAAAAATAGTAATTAATTTAAGAAAACCAAATGATTTAAAAAGGTTTTAATTAGCAAGATGTGAAAAAAAATTCTTTGATGATTTACTTTTAATACTGACACAATATGTTTTGTTTCCATTCTTTTGTTATAATCATAATAGTTACCACAAAAAAGCCTTTTTTTTTAAAAAGAAATCCAATTTCATGTTTCTCTAATTAATTAGTTGATTATTCGGGGGAAAAAAATCTGTATGTTTTTTTATGTGATTTGTGATGCATAATTCATTACATCAGAAAAAAAAAATTATGTCATTGACAAATATTTTATTTAGAAATTAGACTTTATGATTTGCTGTTGTATGTGGGCTTTATAATAAAAACGGTTTAATGGCATAGTAGTAAAATGTAATTATTTGAGTTTAAAAATAAAACCTAAAAAGTTTAAACGATAGTTTGGCTTATGGTTTTTTTTTTTTTCAATGAGAATAAGAATGTAATGAAAGAAAATGTTTAATTAAAAATTAAAGTTCAGAAATATTTTTTAATGTATTTTAATTGCGTAATAACTAAACATTTATTTAACAAAATAGCTTGAATTGTTTTTAGAATATTTTTCAAAAAGTATTTTCTGGATAGGAATTTAAAAATATATACTAATAAGGATTAAAATACAAGGACTTTTTGGTAGATTTCGTAAGAAATACTACCTATTACATTCTCACCTAAGTTAGAAATTTTGAAAAAATTTTGCAGATCTACGCCGATTATGACTCCCAGAACCCAAAACCACCCCCAGTTCAAAACTTTATATATATATATATATGTGTGTGTGTGTGTCACTTTTTTATGACCACGATAACTGGAAAAATTCTGCATAAATCTCTTCCAAACTGATACATAAAATCAAGGGGCATAAAATCTCGGTCAAGTTCGTTAATGGGCAAAATCGAACCAAGGGGGAGGAAATGGGGGGGGGGCTTTTTGTGAAAACAGAAAAAAACCCATAATTTCTTAATTATTATACGTGTCGAATCCGTTTAAAGTTATTATTACTTCTAGGAGAAGGGCCGAAAATTTATGTATGACAGATTTTTGATATAATTAAAAATTGCCTTCAGGGGGGGAGGGGAGGTTTAGAAGAAAAAAATTCATAACTTCGTCAATTCCCAAGATTTCAAATCCGCTTAAATTTATTATAAATCCTCTTAATATTATCTAAAACTTTTATATTGACAAGTTTTTTATAGGACCAACTGTTATAGCAAAAAAATTTTTTTTTAAAAATCCCTGCCGGCTCCGCCTGCAAACAAGTTAGGTTTCGAAGTAGGCGGTTCCAACTGCCGCATCATTGTAAAAAGGTCATTTCTTCTGCAATTCCAGACAAACAGGCGCCCCACGGTCTGCGTCTTCGAAATCTACCTGTGCCTGTAGGTCGAGCCAGTAGGTCAGGGATTTTTTTGTATTATTATTATTTCTTTTTTAGATGCAATTCAATATTCTTTTAGATCTTTTTTTTTTAGGAAATTCATTTTTATTTACGTTTCGAAAGTTTTAGTTATTTTTTTAAATATAAGAATTATTACTTCAACATCTCATTTATTATTATTATTATTTGTATTACATTTAGAATTTTTTTTTATTCTATGATAATTCTTTTCAATTGACTCATATAAAAATATACATTAGAAAATTTTTTAAAGAACTCTATCATGAGTAAAAATTTGTGTCTGAAAATCACTGTCGCTCTTAAAAAATACATGTTATACATAAAAATGAAAAAAAAAAAAATCCCAAAACTGGTATGATTTGACGTTATAGTATAGCATGCAACTTTTTTTAAACCTTAAAAATACAATTTGCGTCTTATGAAAGATAATTTTGTTAAATAGTTGTTTTAAATAAATACACGCTGTTCCTTGCAGTAGTCTAACTTACCACTAATATTACTTTGTCCCTTTTGATAATGCTACGATTTATTTCAAAGAAATTGCAGCTGGTTTTGCGCTAACAAAAACAAAATAATAATAAGATGGAATTTTCCCATCCAAATGAAAGTTTTAAGTTAACAAACCCTAATCAAAGTTTTTTTTTAATTTCAGTGCGAACTACAATTTTTTCTCACTTTACATATATAAAAAAAAATATTTCCTTTAAAATTTAAGATCAGAAAGCTTCAATCATACATAATCGAGATGTAACTGTTCAGGAGCATCCGTCGTTCTCGTATTTCCCTGATCTAGCACCAACTGATCTCTTTCTGTTTAACCATTTGAAGATGGGTATGACAGGACACACAGTTTTTAGGACACACAGTGGAGTATTTGAGGCAAAATCCTGGCCAAAATTGCTTTTCATGTATTTTAAAGTTAAAACCGTTGCTGTTGACTTACTATTAGTAAATACACTTAATTAATGTTATACATGTATAAATGTATGCATTTATTTAAAAGATAAATATATAATACAGCGTTTACTTAATTCTTTACTGTTTATAAGAGAAAAGTGATTGTTCATAGGTTTGTTTTATCTACAAGTACTGTTTAATTAAAAGTAGTTATTTTTACTACACATAAATATTTAATTATTTATAAATACCAACGTATATAATATATGTATATTACTTGCATTTAGTATTTAGCAACGTTGAGTCTCTATATTATAGAGATGCTGGTTTTTGAGTGTTTTTAATAGATTTGCAGTCCTCCCAAAAACATTAGTATCTAAAAATGTCAACAATATGAGAAATTTTTTTTTCAAAAAATTTGCTTTCAAAACTATAACAAATACGACTATAATTCAAAAATTATCCGACAAGCCCCGACACAGCTTTAAAAAGTTTTGTTTATATTAGATAATATATTGCAATAAATTAGATCTAAAAAAGCTTAAAAATAACCTATTTTCTATTTTATTTATTTTTTTTATTATATGAAAAATAAAATTATTTAAATGCACATGCCAAAGTGTACATTTAAACACAAAAAAAAAACACGTTTTTTCACAAAGAAACTTTTACTTCAATTCAGGCTAGGAGCCGTCGAATATGACACATATTCCTAAAACAGACATAGATCGACACACCAGTTATTCAGTTATTATAAAATATGCTTTTTACAAATGTTGAGCAAATTTTAATTTCGGCCTTTTTGGCCAGGATTTTGCATCAAATACTCCACTGTGTGACGTTTCGGCCATGCCACAATCTGTAATAGCGGTTTGGCGAGAAATTTTTAAAGGAGCCATTTTTGATCATTTTTCTTTATAAATATTTCCCTAACTGTGTTGTCTAATATAGATTTTTAAAGACCAAGATAGACAATTCGTTTGGAACTTCTTACTTTTATGTTTTATGATAACATTCACTGAAATTTTCAGGTGCACCATATATGAATACGATAAAGTAATATAATGTGTAGATAGCAGTTCTGTAAATGCAGGGTGTCCATAAATTATATAGTCGGGATTTCCTTACATCTTAACTTTTGATTTAAGAACATGGCGAAAAATATTATTACATATTCGCAAAGTACAGTTCAAAAAGGGTTTTTTTTTTTTTTTTTTAAGTTGCAACAACAAAGTTACATATGCTTTTTTCCGCAAATAAAGTTCCATATGCATGAAGTATGTTATTGTCTCAAAACGTTATTAATTAAATAATGGTTATAATTAAATAATAATTAATATTTAAATTTTATCAAATTTATCAAAAGGATCTTTCTTATACGTACTCCTGTAGCGCGACATTGTGCACTATTGACGGATTTTGTTTCGAAGACCCACAATTCGTACATTGCTTCTTTTGTGCACTCGCTATTTTGAATTATCATGTGTCAGCCTTCGACAGTGCGACGCCACTAGGGTTGCCGCATAAATTGGAGGATTTTTTAAACTTTGTATTATTAAAAGACTTTTTGATTCGTACTTTACAACTATGTAATAATATTTTTCGTCATGTTCTTAAATGAACAGTTAAGAGGGGGGGGGGGGGGAAACCACGACAATAACTTATGGAAAATTTTGTTATCACAAAATAGCAAAAGTATAAATGAGACCTATATTTCAAAATATTCTACATTATAAACCGTTCTCGACAATTTTTCAAAATATTTAAACATATTTTGAAATGAGTTTGTCAAATGCTGATACGAATTCATTGAAATTTTAAATATATATTAAATTTTAAATATAAGGCACTTTCAGCTAACATATATGAAATTCCAAGAAACAATACTCATTGAAATCCAACCTGGATCAAAATGCAAATATCAGAATTTGTTTTTTCATTTTTTTAAAAAACTCATATTTTGGTTCAATAATTTCTTTTCCAATCATAAGATATCGAAGACATTTACATTTTTCATAGAGATTTTTTTCCTCCTTTAAAAAAGTAAAGGATAATGAATATCTATTTATTCTAAACACGTGAGGATTATTTCTTTTGACACACGCATTTCAGATTAATAAAGATATTTTTCAATCTGTTTTGGAAAATATTTAATGTTTCTAAATATCAAATAATTTGAATTCTTTGTAATTTCAATAAGAAATATATTTTAGAATTAATATTGATTCACAAACGAAATGGATCTAAAGCATTGTAACAGAGAAAAAGATTCTTATTTTAACATAAAGAAGGAAATAATATATAGATTTATAAGTATTTAGATTGGTATTATTAATTGGCTAAATACCTAATAATCTTCGTAAGATGAAATATAATTATCTCGAAGCTGGTTTTATCTCAAAGCTCTATGCTGGCACTAATAAATACAGCAGATCGTTCGCACTTTATGGACATGATTTTCGTAGTTTCTATACATAAATACCATATTTCTTGCGGCATTTTGACTCATATCCTTAATTCTTGGTTATAACTCTGTCTAGAAATTTTTCTTGTAGACTTTTTCTTAGCACAGTCGATTTTCTTATTCTCCATTTGGGCCGCCTTCCAAAGTCAGTGCTCATGATTAACGGCTTCTTAACGGTCGCTTTAACAAACATAAGCACAAAAATCCATAAGGGAATCGCCAGGCAATTTTACAGGTAATTTTATGGAATTGTACACAATTTATTCCTGATTATGATGGCCAAACATGTGGCATTTGACTTGGAATCGTGACTGTAGGAATTGTCCACATCAAGTTCGACGTTATTTATATATTTTCCATACAAAGCTGGAATTTCTTTTTTGAAAATGGGTCCTAAAATATTTTGCTGATAATAGAGTGAATTTACTTTAGCTTTTCTTGCATATTTTTTTTAAACTTATCTTTATAAAAAAAAAATAGAGCAGCAATCATGAATCCTTTTGAAAACTTTTCTTTATATTCAGGAAACGATTTCATTGAAAGAGAAAATGCCCTTCCATTGATTAATACGAAAATTGCTCTTTTATTTGTTACAATCATTTAAAAGTGATACTTCATTCAGTATTACCACATATTTCCATCTGTCACCCGATAGGTGTTTGTTAAAATGAACGTAAAGAAGTCATCATCTACGAACACTGAAAGGACTTTGGAAAGCCACACAAGAGGTGTGGAGAGAAAATAACATGCCTGTATCAAGAAAGTCTATTTCTTGGAAATTACGAACCAGAGAGCCAAGAATCAAAGCCATCCAATAGAATCAAATTGTCGCAAAAAAATACAACATTAATGCATAGAAATTAACTGGGGAAAACCTCCCCATGTCGTGCGAACGACCGACCTCCTGTATTTTTTCAAATTTTGTAAGTGATTATCTGATTCTCTTCTCTTGTTAACTTATAACTAAAATCAAATGAAGTAAACATTTAGCCTAATAAGTATACTTTATTAATTTACTCTCGTAAAAATATTAAAATTAACTATATCGTCTATTAATTAGATGGTAAAAAAAATTAAATGAACATAAAGTATAGTTATTTCAAAATAAAGATTTAATCTCTTCCTCTGTATATATTAGTGCATAAATATATACAGAGCTTCCCGGGATAGAGAATATATGTGAAAACCATTTTTTTTTTCCTTGAAAATTCTAATAGATCTTTTACACTTCTTTTTCATTTATTTATTTATTTTAGATTGCCCCCTAACAACACCAAAGAGCATTTTTATATGAAATATGTCAATAATATATTCAAATAACATTTTGAAATTTATTAAAAGCAGAAATTTCGCATTGGCGTTGTGCCAGAAGTTAATAGCCAAGGAAATAGCTAAAAATTTCGTTATTTACAGCAGTTTTTATTATTATTATTATTATTATGATAATTTCAGCGGTTTTAAAAGCTTATTTAAATTACATGTCTATATTTTATTTATTGATTAATGAAGTTTTAATTTCGTTATTGAATATTAGCTAGAAACAAATGCTGAACTTTTTATATTGTTTAAAATGCAAACGGACTAATATTTTGTAATCGTCTGCAAGCGATAGAGATAGATTTTTGTTTCTAATCATGCTTTAAATTTAATTTAAATGCTATAATAAATGAGTCAATTGCGATCAAGGTTTCAAACAAATTGCATTTGAAAGTAGATTTTTTTCCCCTGTATAACGGTGTAAAAATTAAAAATATGCGATGTGTAGACATTTTAAAAATTTCAGTAGCAAAAATAGCAAAACCGAAATTTCATGTTGCCATTCGCAAAACGACGTCAGCGTTGCACACGTCAGCGTTATTTTTGTCTTTTATAATATAGATATTAATGACAACGTAGCTATTATTTACGTTTATTAAAAAAATCATTGCTGTCAAAAATTACAGAACAATTAATTCATAAGAATTTTTTAATTGCTATTATAAAAAGCATGTTTTGCATATCACTCAATAGAAGCTACGATACATATTATAAAATACACTACGGTATTTTTCCTACAGAAAATTATCCATATGGCATTTATAGTATTTTTACAGGACCACACAAGATTAGTTATAAATTCATGGAGGAATTACACCTAGAACATCAAATTTTAGGCTGCTGTTCAATTGTGCGACGCAGCGTTTTGGCAAGCGCTCCTTTACGTGATTTTGCATATTCCGTGTAAAAGTATCTTCACAAAGAATATATATATATATATATATATATATATATATATACAAGACTTTACAAATTTGATAAAATCTGGTAGCCAGAAATAAATAACAGTCGCCAGTAAAAAAATATTCACCCCCATCCTATTCCTCGTTATTGATTAGAAAAAAAAAAAAAAAAACACAAGAGTTTTTTTATGAATTAATTGAGAAAAATAGTAACAAGTATAGTTTAGAGTTATTAGTTGCATAAGTACATAATTTAGAAAGATAACATAAGCTATATTTTCTAATGAAACTTATAAAACTTATGATCACTTATAATCACTTATATAAACACAAAAATCTGATTTAGAACTTACAAAAAGAACTCGAGCAATTTTTAGCATTGTATAAAATTTTAGATGCCACAGGGGCTGTATTGACATTATTTCTTACTGTTTTATTGAAATATCCTCTCTCTCCCCACATTTTACTCACGTGACATATACTAGCTGGCAATAGCTGAAAAGAATGGTGTTTTCTGTGCATGAGTTATAAAATGTCTTTTAAATTTAGTTCTTCCATTAAAAGTACGAGAGAAGAAGAGGAAGATCACTGCTTGCCGCGTACCAGTAAGGGTGGGGAAGAGAAAAAATGCCATTTGTGCTTATTTCTAATGTCATTTTTTTTTACAGAAATCACCCTAAAAGATTAAATAACTTGTTCGCCAGATCAAAAAACTAGGTAGCCAGTGGCGACCTGGCGACCGCATTTGTCAAGCCCTGTATATATAGAGAGAGAGAGAGTAAATGTGAAATGTTTTACCTTCGAAAGTTTCCACTCAACTTAAAAATTTCTGAATCAGTCTGCTATCAGTAAAACTGGCAATCAAATTTCACAAAACTTAAGTCAAATAATTACATACAAGTCAATTAATGTGCCATAATGTTAGTCAATTAATACATTTTAATTAAATGTGAGCAAAAATCTTGGCTTTTTTAAATACTAATTTCTTTGGTCAGATTAGTTTTAACTTTCTCAGAAATCTTTGTAATTGCAAATACAAATTCTCAATAAATTTTCTATTTAAGGATCCTTGGATTGTTATGTACGATAAAATAGAAATGTTTGAGTAGCTTTAAAAACTTTATTGACCCGACCCATCCACGTATAAAATGTAAAAGTTAGGCCGGGCCCTGTTTCTTTTTCTTAATTTTTGGACCGTGGAAAAATCAATGAAATCAGATCAGCTCGTCGTGACATTACGCAATTTTTACAAAAAATAACGATATTTCTTAATCAACATTATCCTACAATTAAATTTTTTCTAAAAAAAAAAAAACTTGCATATATATATATATATATGAAAAAATTGTAAAGTACAACATATTCAGATTGTGTGTCACCAAACCATGGGATATGAAATAACAATATTTCACTTAGACAATTAGGTACATGAAAACTCATTAAAAAATTTATATAGTTTAGAATGAAAGAATAGAGGTGTTTAAAAAACATCTAAATTTTAAAGCTATATAAAGAAAAAAATGGTATATTTAAAAAGTATTTTTCTGTGATTCTCAAAAACAAAGCACATTTCTAAAGATTTCATGAAACAAATGTTCAATGTCACTATCATTTTTACCGAAAATAAAATGCCAGGTACGAGTTCGTGCCAATTTTCTACCACTAGAGTCTGGCCAAGCGAGTCCTTGAAAGTTTGCAGCAAAACAAAGTAAGCTCGAGCCCGTCCCGGAAAGAATGAAGGTTCGGCCGGTCGCTACCCGATTTGAATCTAAAGCAAAAAAATAAGCCCAGGCTAGGCCCGGTCCGAGTCTAAAAAAAAATTGGTCCGTGCCCGTATAGAATACTATAAAATAGTTCTGCTTTTAGATCTATGAGGACATTGATTTTTATTTCTATAGTTTTTATCTTTGTTTAATAATGTCAATGTATTTAGTTATCTCTTTATTTTAAGTGCAAGGATCTTCATTTGCTAGCGGTTGAAGTGAAAACATCTACTGCAGATTATATCACCTAGCAACTTATAATGCATCGATGCATTAAAAATTTGAATGTATATGATTTCGTTCTCTGCTGTAGCTGGGGTTGTTTTACATAATGAGATTTTTTTTCCATTGCGGCATCGAAAAGTCACAAAATTTCTCTTCGAATAGTTTGGGGGGAAAAAAATTTTACTCTTAACCACCAAATAAAAAGTTTTCATTTAATCCTGCTGTTCTTACATAATGAGATTTTTTTTCCATTGCAACATCGAAAAGTCACAAAATTCCTCTTCGAATAGTTTCGGGAAAAAATTTTTACTCTTAACCACCAAATAAAAAGTTTTCATTTAATCCTGCTGTTCTTACATAATGAGATTTTTTTCCATTGCAACATCGAAAAGTCACAAAATTCCTCTTCGAATAGTTTAGAAAAATTTTTTTTACTCTTAACCACCAAATAAAAAGTTTTCATTTAATCCTGCTGCTCTATTCGAGTCACCTGAAACGTTTTCAAACTGCTGATAGAAAGCGACAGTAAAAACATATTTGCTAGACATTTTGTGTCTTTGTTTTGGGGGGATGGTATTTTATTCCTCTGAAAAGGATTTTCTTTTATTCATGTATTTTCTATATATGTTTTGAAATAGTACTTTACTTGTACAAAGAAAATGCAAACAGAACAACAGTGTTAAAAAGGGGAAAAATTAATTTGAGTTAATGCTTACACGGATAAAATAAACTAAAAAGCATTAAACATGCATCAAATTACATAAATATTTATTGATGCGTCTGACAGTTTGTACACCGAGAAAAAAAATGCCTTCTTCAACTAGAATGAATAGTTAGACTTTTTTAAATCCCTTAACTAGAAATATAGAAGTCCGAGCTATGCGAATAGGGTAAGCAACTAAACTGGATAGACGAAATGATCAAGAATTTCTAGTCTCTTGTTTTCTAGGTGACGAAACGATAATGAATCGTGTAAATTGCGAGAAATTATCACTTTATTTCTGGAATGGATTTATGAACTAGCATTATAGTTACTAAAACTAGCGTCTTGTGTTCGCATCTATTTGCAGACATTTTTAAATTAGTTTGACCATGAGAATATAGGAAAACATACTCTTGAATTCTAATAAGAGACTCTAGAACTCTCTGGCAAAGGGAACTAGAATTTATAGGGATGACATGGAACTATTTTTTCTAGACCCACAATTTAGATTCTAGTTGAGAAGGTCAGATGTTTTTTCTCAATGTAATTGTGCGTATAGGTGCGGAAATTTCAATAATACATTTATATACGCAATACTTCTATCACTATAAGTTTACTTTTTTGAGCAAATACAACCAATGAAGTCTCTTAAAAAAAAATTCAAGTATAAGCTCTTTATACTAGTCATCTGACAACGTATCATTTATTTTTATTCTTTACGCTATTGTAACACAATATAAACAAACAAAATTACGAAAAAAATTCTTGTTATATTTTTTCAGATTGATATTAAGCTTCATATTATAGGAAACATGATATATTAAATCGCTAGACATATATTTTATCATTTGTCTAGATTCACTCTAGAGGCATCAATAAAAGACTTTTTTTTCATATTTGCTTCTTTTCCTGAAGCATTTATCTGATTTCTGTTAAAGTGTAAAAATTACATTCCTTGCTGACTAAAGAAAATTAGATATCACTGCTTTTCTGAATTTATTTCGTCTATATTTTAGAATTATAAGGCAACACGTAAGAAAAATGACAGTTTAAATTTTATTAGTACTCAGTGGGAAAATATAAGAGAGAAACATTTTTAAAATATTTCTCATTTATACAGAGATTTTTTTTAAATTAGATTACAGTTCATTTTTATGTGGTCTAGTGATAAAATATTTCCTTTATACGACACAAGTTTTTTTTTTTTTTAGTTTGCACATTTTTATACAAGAATTTTGAGTTTCTAACAGTTTTGACGATAATTTTTATTAAATGAGAAAAATTTCTTTTTCAACCATTTTCAGTGTTCCCCTTGTAAAATCGGATAAAACACAGAACAGTATATTTTACACAAAATTTTCTATTTCTACTATAATATTGAAAATGTTGCATTTATGGAGTATATACAGTGTGTTCCAAAATTAGACAGACAAATTAAGAGGGATGATAGAAGGTATCAAGAGGATGAAAATTTAGTATAGAACATGGGGTCGCAGACCACGTTTAGTGGGAGAAAATCGCAAAAATAGTTATGAAGGGTGTGACGTCAAGCTGAACAAAAAGGGCCAATAATAAGCAGAAAAAACATTTATATGACGTGAAGCATGATTACAATACATTGCAGTTTAACGTCAGAAAAGAGACGACGACACAGTTTCATAGAAATTGTTCGAAGTTACAGCCACGAAACTCATTGCACAGCCGACACCGACGGACGAAGGATTTCCCGCCGCGTTAAAACATATTCCTGTAAAAATGTGTCGTCGTCAACTTTCTGACGTTGAACTGTTATGCATTGCAACTATGCTTTACGTCAAATAAATGTTTTTTTCAATTTATTATTGGCTCTTCTTGTTCCACTCGACGCAACGTCAAACCCTTCATAACTATTTTTGCGATTTTTTCCCACTAAACGTGGCTTGCGACCCCATGTTTTATCTTAAGTTTTCATCCTCTTGATGCCTTCTATCACCCCTCTTAATTTGTTGGTCGAATTTTGGAACACCCTGTATATGCATTTGTGTGTGGAATAATAAGCAAATTTAGATTCAGACTTAACCTCTTGAGACCTTATTTTAATATAACACTAAAACACTCATTCATTGCTTTTGCACAAACAAAATGACACCGTAGATGACAAAATAAAAAGAAAAGTGCCCAGTTAAGCTGAAGACATTGAGCTCACAGTCTATTCACTGTAATTGCATATTATGCTCTTATTTCAAAGAATAATGCCCCTCGAAAAATTAAGAAATCGACAGTATATTAAGGATCCCCCCCCGTTCCCCCCATATAGTTAACCAATGAACTCCCAAAACTAATCAGGGAAGCGCCTTATTACAATGAATATATATACAGATTTTGAAGCAAATAGGATAATTCTGTATGAAAAACCCATTTATCTAAATTAAAAGGGGGGGTGATTAGCCCCCGTATCCCCCTTTATACTTAACCAATGAACAGAATTAATGAACAGAAATTAATCAGGGAAGCGCCTTACCACAATGAACCTATATACAAAAATTGATGAAAATCGTATAATTCTGCATGAAAAACCCATTTATCTAAATTAAGAGAGGGATTAGCCCCCATTTCCCCCTTTATACTTAACCAATGAACCCCCAAGAATAATCAAGGAAGCGCCTTATCACAGTGATCCTATATACAAAATTTGAAGAAAATCGGATAATTCTGCATGAATAACCCATTTATCTAAATTAAGGAGGGGGGTTAGCTCCCCCCCCCCTTTATACTTCACCAATGAATCCCAGAAACTAATCGGAGAAGCGCTTTATCACAATGAACTTATAAACAAAATTTGAAGCAAAATGGTTATTTCTATCAAGATGCCTGTTGATAGCCTGTGAGCTAAAAAGAGCCCTTTTTCTGAAATTGACACTTTAGGGTACTGGTAATTTAAGTTCACAAATATGGATCTAAAATAATTAATCCCCTTAACATATCAATTTAATTATCAATAACCTAAATTCACGAGATAACAAATTTAAGGGCTTTAAACAAGTGAATGATCTACAAATACTCAATTTTTTTTATTGTAAAGCGTTTAAGTTAAATAATTATTTATCTTAAATTTCTTACTTTCTTGGGGATGTAGGCATTTTGCCAACTCAGATGAAAATAACATTTATTTTATGAAAAAATAAGCATCAGTGCTGCCGTTTATTTTTTTCCCCTAAGCAAAAAACATTCAGTTATATAGAAATAAAGTAAAAATGTAAACAAAATCAAACAATTTAGTTTTTATAAGGAAAAGGATGAAAGTTCACATTTGTGTATCTCAAGTCTGAAGAAATTAAAATATGGATGTAATTTAAAAGTCTATGAAAGTTTCCTATAGAAATATTAAATAGTTCAAGAGACATTTTAGGTGTCATTTGAAAAGAGTAAAATTTGAAAAGAGTAATCTTTTAACATTTTGAGATAATTTACTTTGAAGTACATTTTTAATCATTGCTTACAATGAGAACACATGACACTTTTCAGTCGTAATTAGCGTAATTATTCGGATTTTTTTTTTTTTTTATGTGGTTTGTTTTAAAAAGCTCAGACAATGTTCTTACATGAGTACTTTTTTCTAGAAACTGATTTTTGTTTATTATTTAACAGGCATATGTCTTTCAAAAAAAATTTCAGAATAATAAAAAAAGTTTTACATAGATAATTATGTCTGTTTAAATAATAATGAGAATTGCCAATGAATCTGCTCTAAAACCCTTCGTTTGAAGTTGGTTAAAAATGAACTATTTTATTTTTTAGATATAAAAATAAAAGAAATACAGTTTAAGTTAGCCCCACCAGTGGCTGAGAGGTTCTGCTCTAGAAGCCGGTAGACGGGAGGTGCTGGGTTCAAACCCCTGTCGCGCTCGTCGACCTAACCGTTCGGAGTTTTCCGTGGTTTTCATCGAGCCTTGCCGTAAATACGGGTTAGGATCCCTTAAAAAGACCCCCACGGAGGACACTCTCCCCAAGGCCTATATCCCTCGTGTTGATAATTGGCCGTCACAAAATCAACCAACCAACCAACCAGTTTAAGTTAAAAAATTTTGATCAATTTAAATATCAGTACTAAACGAAATAATAATAAAAGCATTATTTTTCCGTCTCGCATTGTAGATAATTATATGACTAAATAATACTGTGAAGGACCAATGAATCTATTTATTCAATAAAACTGATTAATGCTGTCCAATAATCTCCGAATTTAATTTAAACATTCTCAAACTCCAATTACGAATGAGTACGTTTAAATTAGTACTATATTAAACTATCGAATAAAACTAATATTATTTTAAATAACTGAACACGCTATGACTTTATTTAGCCAAATGTAATTAAAATTCAGTGAGGAAGAAGAAGTTATTTATACATTCGTTTCCATGTTCGTTAATTGAAATAATATATTCTAGAAAATGACTGAAATAACTCCTGACGTGAAAGTATTGTCAGGAAAATACCGCTTGTCGTAATGAGATTGATCACAGATTTGAAATATAAAGTTTCCTTTTAATTTTTAATTGACTTCCAACAAAGGAGTTTTACGATTCGTTTGCATATATTTATTTTCTTTATGTATTAACTTTTAAATATACACTAAAACACTTTTTATTTTTCTTAAAAGACGTCAACATAAACATTAAAGATGTTAAAATTTAAAATTTACATGTTTCGATTTGTTCATCAAATCGTCATCAGAATATACACAAACCACAAATACAATGTACATAAAAAAAACCAGAGATTAAATTAATTAAAAACCAAAGAGTCTGAACAGTCACTATGTGAAAGAAGGAACAACGCCCTCTATACTTTTAATTTTAACACCGCTCTTAGATCCATCTACAGACCGCATCCCACTATTATTCAACCACTCAACCCAAATCTTCGTAATATTAAATGACAACGTATCATTACATGCTTTCGAGTTTCTTAAATAAATTTCAATAGATTCCCTCACAAAAAGTTGAAAATAAAAACTGGAACTGTAAATCAATTTAGCTTCATTAAATAGGATGTTGATGCTCTCTCTATTATTTAATCTTGATAAGGTAGTATTCCCTCTCCCATACTTAATATTTGCAATATGCTCCTTACATTTAACATTGAATTTCCTCTGTGTCCTACCAACATAATAATTCCTACATACATTCTAACATAATAATGTCACACTCTCTGATTTTTAATTAATTTAATCTCTCGCTTTTTATATACATTGTATTTGTGGTTTGTGTATATTCTGATGACGATTTGATGAACAAATCGAAATATGTAGATTTTAAATTTTAACATCTTTAATGTTTATGTTGACGTCTTTTAAGCAAAATAAAAAGTGTTTTAGTGTATATTTAAAAGTTAATTCTAATGGACGTATTTTGACTCTCCACTTTATTTGAAATATAATAACATTTGAATTCTTTATGTATGTCAAAGCATAACTTTTGAACGGATACTCCGATTTTCCTAATTGTTGTTATTGTTGCTGTTGTTGTTGGAAAGAGTTCGTTCTCGTGAGGGTTCCATTCTAAAGATCATCAGGACCTAAAAATTATGTATACTATTTAAAGTTTTAAAATAGTCATTGTATCGTGTATAGCTTTTTTGCAAGGACGCATCAAAAATTTTAATACACTGTGCATAAAAATGATAGATATTGACAACAATGAAATTTAAAGTGAACGCAGAAAACAATGAAGGGTGGCCGTAAAACACTCTGTTGTACCAAACCACTCTCACTGAGGTACAACCCTTTGGCACGCAATAGGTATCTATCTGTAAGATATAGGTATCTGCAGTATATATAGGTATCTATCTGTAATATGGGCTGTTTAATAGCCTCTGCTTGTTAACTAGGAGAAGACCCTTTAAATGCCTCAGAGGAGGACTTAAAGGAATCGACTGGGAGCAGAGACTTAATGTCCAATTCGCACCTTCCATCGGTGCAGCCTGTTAGTACTCTTGCCTAGTGCATGGGGAACGAACGCGGATGGGCTTCCTCCAACCCGCTTGGCCAGCGTGGAGGAATTTGGCCACCTCCCCCCTTATTTTACCATGAATTCACAAAACAAATCACGGCCCTCAATTCCCGGCAGTCTGCATGTTCCTGATTACGGCAGCGATCAGAAAAACATGAAGACAGAGGGTGCTAAGAATCACCGGGCTCGGCTTGGCTGCCATAAGTTGATGACCTTGGCTACGTATAATGGACGATCCTTATCTTCTGAAAGTCGTTTACAGGAACTTGAAGAAGAATTAGAAAGAATCAACTGGGACATTCTAGGATTATGCGAAGTAAGAAGAAAAGGTGAAGAGAAGATTGATCTTGCCAGTGGACATGTATTGTACTACAGAGGTACAGAAGATGGAAAAACAAGTGGTGTAGGATTTCTGATTCATAAAAGGTGGAAGAATCAAATCGTAGAATATGATAGTGCATCAGATAGAGTTGCAAGGTTAGTTATACAAGTGTCAAAAAGATACAAGCTGCAAATTACCCAAGTTTATGCACCAACAATTAGCTATACTGATGAAGAAATTGAGGATTTCTATGAAGAAGTAGCTTCAATGCATCAAAAAGGAAAATGCTACATAAAATTAATAATGGGAGACTGGAATGCTAGAATTGGGGAAAAAAAGAAAGGTGAATTCTCAGTAGGAAATCATGGATATGGGGTGCGTAATGAAAGAGGAAACAGATTGATTGAATTTGCAGAATGTGAACAGACGTATATCATGAATTCATTTTTCAAGAAAAAGCCACAAAGAAAATGGACATGGCGTAGTGCAAATGGCTCAGCAAGTGAAATCGACTACATCTTGACAAACAAAAAGCATCTTATTCAGGATTGCAGCTTTCTCAATAACTTCAATACAGGAAGCGATCACAGGTTAGTTAGATGCAAACTGCTTTTAAATACTAAAGTGGAAAGAATGAAGCTTTTGCAATGCTCAAAGAAATCAGTCACTATTATAAATCTCCAGAAACATAAAGAAGAATTTAATTTAGAACTTAAAAATCGTTTTCAAGTACTTCAATCAATCTTAGAAGAAGAACAAGATGTTACAGTAGTGAACAAGAAAATAACAAATACTCTACAAGAAATTGCAAGGACGATAGCTGGTGAAGTACAAGTAAAGCAAACAAAGAAAATAACAGAAGAAACAAGAAGATTGATGAAGAAACGCAGAGAATTTAAAATGAAGAAAAACTATCCTAAATCAAGAGTTGAATATGCAGAATTATGTAAAACGGTAAGAAAATGTGTTACAGAAGATATCAGAAAATTTAACTGTGATCTTGTCAAAAAAGTTCTAGAAGATAACAAAAGTTTAAAATCAGCTAAGCGCAAACTGTGTGTTGGAAGAAAAGGTATTTTTGCACTGAAGAGAGCAGATGGAACAATCACCAAAATCAATAATGAAATAGTACACATTGTCGAAAAATTCTATAACGATCTATATAAATGTGAAGATCAAAGGGAAATCAACCTACGTGATCCACTAGTAAACATAACAGAAACTGAAGAGATAATCCCAGTGATGACAGATGAAGTTGTACAAGCCATTAGAGGCATGAAAAAAGGTAAATGCCCTGGCGAAGATGGAATTACAATTGACCTTATCAAAGAAGCAGGAGAAGAATTTGCAAAAATGCTAGCCATACTGTTCTCCAAATGTCTCGAGAAATCAGATGTACCAGAAGATTGGAATAATGCTGTGATGGTGTTACTTTATAAGAAAGGAGAAAAGGAAAACATTAAAAACTACCGTCCAATCAGCTTACTGTCAGTGATTTATAAAATTTTCACCAAAGTTTTAACGACAAGACTTGAATCAGCTCTGGACTCAGCTCAACCTAGAGAACAAGCAGGATTTCGAAGTGGATTTAGCACAATGGATCATATTCAAACAGTAAGGGAAGTTATAGAAAAACATAAAGAATATAATTTACCTCTCTGCCTTGCCTTTATTGATTATGAAAAAGCATTTGATTCGGTCTACACATCTGCAGTAATTACTTCTCTGGAGGACATTGGTATAGACAAACCTTATATCAATATCATAAAGAAGATCTACATGAAAGCAACAGCCACCATCCGTTTGGACAAAGGAAAAGCGAAGATCAAGCTTGGAAGAGGAGTAAGACAGGGAGACACCATTTCGCCTAAGCTTTTTACTGCTGTCTTAGAAAGTATTTTCAAGAAGCTGGATTGGGAAAACAAAGGAATTAGAATAAATGGGGAATATTTAAGCCATCTCCGGTTTGCTGATGACATTTTAATTTTCAGTAATAGCCCTGAAGAATTGCAAAATATGCTAAAAGATTTGGCAGAAGCTAGCATTAATGTGGGATTAAAAATAAATTTGGAAAAGACTAAGGTGATGTTCAATTCATTTGCATCAAAAAAGAAAATCGTCTACAACAACACTGAGATTAAAGATGTTGAAAGTTATGTGTACCTTGGACAAGAAATATCATCAGACAACAGTATCATGAATGAAATCAATAGAAGAATAAGAAATGGATGGAGTGCTTTTGGGAAGAACAATATTATTCTGAAGAGTAACATGCCTCTTTGTTTGAAAAGAAAGGTGTTTAACCAATGTGTTTTGCCTGCACTAACTTATGGAGCAGAAACTTGGACACTAACAAAACGGATGGTACAAAGATTACAAACAACACAGCGAAGTATGGAAAGATGTATGCTAGGCATAACCAGAAGAGACCGAAAGAGAATAACGTGGATAAGAAGTCAGACGAAAGTTTTTGACATCATCGAGAGAATTAAACGGCTAAAATGGAAATGGGCTGGGCATATTGCAAGAAGACAAGACAATAGATGGAGCACAAACACCCTACAGTGGTATCCCAGAGATGTAAAACGACCAAGAAGACGACCTCAAGTAAGATGGAGTGACGAAATCAGAAAAGTGGCCGGTGTTAATTGGATGACTAAAGCACTAGACAGGCAACAATGGAAAAATCTGGGGGAGACCTACATCCAGCAGTGGATTGAAAATGGTTGATGATGATGATGATGATGATCTGTAATATATAGGTATCTGTCAGTATATATAGGTATCTATCTGTAATATATAGGTATCTGTCAGTATATATAGGTATCTATCTGTAATATATAGGTATCTGTCAGTATATATAGGTATCTATCTGTAATATATAGGTATCTGTCAGTATACATACGTATCTATCTGTAACATATAGGTATCTGTCAGTATATATAGGTATCTATCTGTAATATATAGGTATCTGTCAGTATATATAGGTATCTATTACTAGGTAAATATTAGCAGTACAGTAAAGTAAGAAACAATCCTTTGAAGTCTATTTTATCTTTTCTTAAATTCATTTGTTAAAATTAATATTCATTTTTTTATTATTAAAAAACACTAAGAATTTTTATTTTCAAGTTTAGTCATCAAAAAAAAAAAAAAAAAAAAAAAGAAAAGAAAGAAAGAAAAGAAAAATCAATTTGTTCTAACTATTCGAACAATAAACTAGGTTAAAAAAAACTAATATTTTGAATAAATAATAAGTATTTTTATACAAAAAATAGCCTTTTATCGGAAAAAAAATAAATAGGTTTTTTTAACCGATTAATCGCCAAAACCACAAGCCAAGGGTCTTCAATTAATTTTGTTGAAAGTAGTTTGCCACCATAAATTCCGAAAGATCATTTTCGCTTTATTTAATTGCAAAATTTGTTGTCATTAAAGAAAACAATATTTTAAATTCTAAAATAGTGGTAGCTTTGTAGTTAATTTTTTATACGCGTATATATTGACCGTTGCGTCAACGCAGCACCAGCGGATAATGGGTTAAGGGAAGAAAGAGTAGGAGAAAGGATGATAATATGAATACCATTTTCTTTTTAGCCAATAATATCCAAAATTGCAATGTTTCATCCATTCTGAGTAAGAATGTATTCATCAGTATCATGTCTTTTATAATGGCCCAAGTGATTTTTATTTGATGTTATTTGAATAAGAACAATAAAGATTTCTACAAGTGAAAAATCCCTTGGATGGTGACATGCGAGTAATAGAGACCCATTAAGTTTTTCCAATGAAAAAAAAAATTATAACCCAACTACTGAAGAAAGTAACACAACGATTTCTAAATTTTGAAACCTATGATCCTAAGACATTACAGACGATGATTCAGAATTATAAAACGCTAATCCAACAACAGCGATATTAAACAAAAACAAAATATTATTTTTTTTTCGAAATTAATTTTTGAATAAAAAATAAGAACTGTAACCTATAATTTTGTTTACAGAAATCGATTTCTAGAAGCTTCAAATATGCGAATCTCAAATTACAGTTAATTACGAATAAAAATGAATTTAACTTAGGAATTCCAAACTTTAATACTGCATAACTCCTAAACTACTTGACCGAACGACTTCTTTGTTGGTACCGCAGATAAAATTTAGCAATTAGATGTTAGAACTCAAAATTTTCAAGTTTGGTACAACTTCAAACTGTAGACGACTCTTTAAGCAAAATTTATGTATAACATTAATTAGTAGACGTTATTACTAATACGTTGATAATAGTCGCATTTTTATACGATGATTTGCGGCAAAGTTAGTAGGAGGCGATACCTTCTTTAACACTTTAAAGTGTTTAGGACTTCGGTACCGTATAAAATCCAAAATTCTTGGATGCTCTATGCGCAATTTTATAGAGGCTAAAATGGGCCTCAGGTGCTTTGGAATGGGTCCGTTGCTGTGGAGTTCTCCCCCAGAGTTTCCAAATTAATTTTTTTCGAACCGTTAAATTGCTTCTAAAATTTACGTTATGGTACTTTTCATTTTCAATGGAGGTTATATGCGTGGCGATAACACGTTCCACGTTAGCACTCCATAACCACCGCGGTTGACTTAACTGATGTACCAGCCACGTTTTTTTATACAATGATTTGCGTCAAAATTAATAAGCCTAGGTACGTGTTTTTTTCCCAAATTTAAGTATACATTATTTAGTAGATTTAGTAATCGATTGGTACACTGTTAAAAATTTGCAGCAAACTGTCCAGTCATTTGACCGTTTTTGTAGAAAACGGTTACACAACCGTAATTTAACTCTACTCTGACCATAATATGAAGAATAATACGGTCAGGATAGCGCTAAATTACGGTTATGTAACCGTTTTATATAAAAACGGTCAAATGACTGGACAGTTTGCTGCAAATTTTTAACAGTGTACCCAGTCACATTTTATTCGATGATTTACGGCAGAGTGAGACGGGGTTGGTGGGGTTTTATTTTTTTATTTTTTTCAGGTGGACTGTACATGGGCATAACTTGATCAGGAGCGTGCCGACAGATGCGGTGCAGATTAGTTTTATGGGGTCCCCCTTCATGATCTATATTTGTATATGCATATACTTAATGCGATATTGGCTCTTCACCTAGCTTGAAGCTGCTTATCTTGAGTTTTTATGCTCTTTCTGCAGCTTTGAAGATTTTACGCCATCTATAAGTGAATTTTGGGAAGATTTTTTTTTTTAAATATGGAAAAAAACCTTTTGATTATGAGAGGCAGTTTTATCCAAACTGCAGCCTCATACGTCATATTAGCAAATGAAATTCGTTTGAAGGTGTTTGTTTTTAGTCGTATTATTTAAAAACACATAAATGCACAAAATGCCCAGAAATGAATTAGAATATTTGAAAATTCAATATCAAATAAAGTAATTAACGTACGAACACGTGGTTTTTGATTAAAATGCTATCAGTTCTAAAGCATTTTGTCCAAGTAACTAAGTAGTTGCTCCAAATTATGCCGATTGATGATGATATCTGTGAAAACAGAAACAAGTATAATATAAAATAAAAAAAAATTAAGTCAATTCCTACTTTTTAATCATAAATGCGTATATAAAATAAACCCGTGCAGCATTAATGTCCCACGTTATCTTTATTGAACATTATTTTATAATCATCGTTGCGGTATTTTATTTCTGTGGCATCACTAATTTGAGATAAATCTTTCATTTCATTTATGAAAAGAATGGAGGAATTTTTTTCTCCCATTTAAAAATAAAATTAATTAATTAAATTTAATTAATGAATTAATATTTGAAAAAACTGTATCATATATTCTAATACGAGCAAATCTGTGTGTGGTTATATATATATATATATGCAAATTTTATCTTAAAAACGGCTCTAACGATTTTGACGAAATTTCGTATCCTACCGTTTTGGAGCACCAGAAAACCATTGGGCTAGGTCACATGTTAAAATTCGATTAGTGGGTCATTTTGGGTCATGGTCTAGCTAATTTTATCTAAAAAACGATTCAAACGATTTTCACGAAATTTTGTATCCGACCATTTTCGGGCACGAGAAGACTATTGGGCTGGGTCACATTTCGAGAACTTTCGATTAGTGAGTCATTTTTGGGTCAACTCGGGTTAAATTAATTTTATCTAAAAAACGGCTCTAACGATTTTGATTAAATTTTGTGTCCTACGAGTTTCGAGCACGATAAAATCATTGGGCTAGGTCACATGTCCAAGAAAATTCGATTAGTGGGTCATTTCTGGGTCATTGTGGGTCAAGATCTAAAAAGCTGCTCAATTTACACTAAATTTTGCTTCCAATGGTTTTCGAGCACGAGAAGACTGTTGGGCTAGGTCACATGTTCGAGAAAATTCAATTAGTGGGTCATTTTGGTCATGGGTCATTATGGGTCAAGCTATTTTATCTTAAAAACGGTTCAGAGGATTTGAAATAAATTTAGCACCCTACAAGTTTAGGGAACAAGAAGACTATTAGGCTAGGTCACATGTTCGAGAAAATTCAATTAGTGGGTCATTTTGGTCATGGGTCATGATATTTGAACTGAAATTTAATTTTGACCGAGCTTAGCTCGGTCTTCCCTGCTCGTTAACATAAAGTGTCATCCACTACAAGTTTAAAAAAAATTATTTGAACTTGAGTGGATGAATAGAAAATATTTTATTAACGATTGAAAATTTGAACAAGATACATAGAGAGAGTGTGTAAGCTAATAGTAGGAATTTAAAAAAAGAAGCAAAAGAACAAATGATAAGCAATTACAGAGCATTTATGTTGTGCCATTTATTACCATACTTCAGAGTAACAGCCTTTTGTAAAATTAAACCGTATTTAAATGGTATCCAGTTTCAATCCACGTCGTCACTAGCATTGCTTTTGTAAAAGATTAGATTACAAGCTCATTCGTTGAAATTAAATACGGTTGAATATAGGGGATTGTATAATGTAAGAGCTTTTTTAATGCTTGTGGCAAAATAAGTATTCTACAAATGCTTGTTTTATGTTTTTTATGCGTTTTCATTCCTTATTTTTTGCAAATGGTGCCCAAAACTTGAAGCTCTTTATTTGCTTTAAACAATATTTTTCATAATGGGAAGCATTTTAGTCTAAATGGCATACTTCTACGCCAATTACTTTTTTTTTTTTATCTTGAAGTTTAAATTTCGCCAGTTAATTTTTTAACACTCTCTACAGTCGGTCAAAAAAAAGGAAAAACCTTCCCCCCTCCTCCCAATTTATTTTATCGCCATACAGACGCAGGATAAAATATATATATATATATATCATTCTATTGAGTATAATGTATTTTTCAAATGTATGTTGATAAAAAATAAGCTTAAGGGTCATCTTCATATCGAAACTGTAACAAATTTTGTAATTTTCAATACGACATCCAATTTTGGCACCATATTTAGATTTTTCGGTAAATTTTACATTAGGATACCATGCGGAAGTCATTCAGTGAAGCTGTTTAGGAACTAAGTAGATGTAACGTTTGGAAATCCTAACTAACATTAAATTCTTTTTTAACAGTCGCAAAACAGACAACAATGCGAATACTTTTTTAAGCATAACTCAAACATTCTTGGCGAAAGGAGATGTAATTTTATACCCCCCATGTTTAAAACTTCTAGAAATCGATTTCTGTTAAAATTTTTATAGATTACAATATATATTTTCTTTTCGAATATTGCCTTCAGAATTTATGTAATATTTTAGTTGATATACGAAAAAATGTGTATTCTAACCTATAAAAATGTTAATAAAAATCTATTTCAAGAAGCTTGAAATGCGCCATTTTTAAATACCACCTCATTCCGCCAATTAGTTTTAGAGTTATGTTTAAAAAAGTCACACACTGAAAGTTGTTTCGCAAGCATAAGAGCCTACACTAGTCACGGGAAGAAACGCTCAAGCTAATGTTAAGTCTATGGGAAAGTAATTTTCAAATTTCTCGCTCGCATTTTAATATTTTTAAATGATTTTTTTTTTTTTTTTGCATAGGATACCTGAGGTCGATCTCTAATGTTCTTAGTTTTTACATTTTCGATTTTTGTTGCAGTTTTTTTATAAGCGGGCATTTTCAATTTTGGAACCGGTTCGAACAGGTTCTGAAAGTGAAAGTACCCTTATATAAAAAAAATTGGAACCAAAATCGAAAAAGTAAAAACTAACAACGTTAGAGATCGACCTCAGCTATCCTATTAAAAAAATCCTTTAAAAGTATTAAAATGCGAGCAAGAAATTTGAAAATAACCTTCCCATAGACTTAACATTAGCTTGCGTGTACCTTCGCATGACTAGTGTAGGCTCTTAATAATGAATTTAGTTTTAGAAGTACAAAACATTAAACTACTACTTCACCGAATGACTTCCTGTTTGGTGTCCTAAGGTAAAATTTATCGAAGACTCCAAATATGGTGTCAAAATCGAATGTTGAGTTTCTTACAATTTCAATATGAAGACGACCCCTAAGCTTATTTTTTAAACATACATTTAAAGAAAACATAATGCCCAATCGAATAGATATTTTCGTTTTTCTGAGCCTGTTTAGCGATAAAATAGATAGATGTATTTTCTCTCATTGGATGTACATGTATTATAATATATTTATGTAGGCATTTGGGAAAACTACCTCAATATACTTGTAATGAATTTAACATTAAAAGTTCAAATCGCTAAATGTGCATAATTCTTAAATTTCTTCACCGAATGACTTCTTATTTGATAACCTAATATATAAAATTTATCGAAGAATCCAAATATGTGTCAACATCAAATGTCACAGTTTCTTACAATTTCGATATGAAGACGACCCCCTAAGATTATTTTTTAAACATACATTTAAAGAAAACATAATTCCCAATCGAATGGATATTTTCGTCTTTCTGAGCCTGTTTAGCGATAAAATAGATAGATGGATTGTTCTTTTATCCACCGGCTGTACATGCATTATAAAATATTTATGTAGACAATTGGGAAAACAAACTAAATATAGCCAAAATATATAGATGAAAATATTCCAGTACATGTCCAGCTATTGTATGAAATGTTCCATTACATGTTAGAATTCTGTTTGGGATTATTGATGTAAGAATTTCAAAATTTCTTCGTGGTGACGAAAGATGTTTTTAATATATTTCATATTTCTAAAAAATAATATTTCGATTCAATCCCAGGCTTCTGAGAATCAAATACATTTATGTATTTGGAAATTTCGTAAATCTCCTATTGAATTTTTAAAGCTTTTCTTTTTGTAAAAGATTGAATGGATAACATTCTGCATCCTCGATTATTTTTTCTTCCATTCTGCATGTAAAATAGCTCATAAATGCGCAGGATTACGAATATCCTTTTCATCTAAAAGGGAATAGATTATTTTCTTTTAAAATACTTATCAGATAAAAAACAATTTGCAATAATTTTAACAAAACTTTTAATGCATCTGAAAACAAGAATCGCATAACTCTGTGACAAATTTGTAACAATTCTTTTTATTAAGTAACGCTTAATAATTGGTATTATTTTTTAATGACAGTTACTCAAAATAATTAAAAACAAATGAAACATAATATTTTAGCATAAAAATATAAAAACTATATAATTAATGAAAGATAATTGTATCTGTAATTAGTCCATTTCAAAATAAACGGTTTCAAATAAAATTGGTTTAATTATATTTAAAGACTTGAATTAAACCATCGACATATTTTCATATTTCTTAGCAATTGTACAATTGTTCTTTAACTGAAACAAACTAAAAGAATTCTTTAATATACGAATTCTATAATAAGAAATGAAATTTGTATATCTAATTAGTTTTCTTATTTAAATATATATATATATATATAACTTTAAGTAAAATTTAACCATTGAAACATAAGAAACTGATACCGGTGTGTTAGACAAGATCCGTTTTTATTCCAATTTTCTCTTAACATCTAATCTAAAATCTCATACTATAAAGAGAGATTGACTCTCTTTAGATTAAAAAAATAATAATAATGTTTCTCTAATTCCTGAATTAAAAAAAGTTAACAAAATGTTAATTTGTAGTCTTCATTTTATGTTTGATAAAATATGTTCTTCAAAGAAATATTTAGCTTAGAAATTAGAGTCAAACTCACTTAATACAAGCACGGCTAAATTGAAAAACAAATAATCTGTTTGTTGAAAATGATTTATCATTTAAACTACTTTAAGGTTTTCACGCTATTTATGAACAAAGGTGTGAAAATATTATATGAAAACATGTAATTAATATATATATATATATATATATATATATATATATATATATATATACTAAATATTTAATTTTATTTACAATTATTTTAAATACTTTATTTTAATTTTTATTATTTTATTTTACTACTTAATTTTTATTTAATTAATCTACCCCAAAGCCATTAAATAATAAGCCCAGTCAGATAAATGGGAAACTTTTCGCAAGTTGAAAATAGCGCCATCTAGCGGTTGGGAGTGCTGCAACGATTCGCGGATGGTGGATTTGTCGTGAAGGAATGGCAACACAATGACGGGGTAAGTTAAGTTCTATGTTTTGATTTTCGATTTTGCATATTCAAATTTTTTATTTTTATTTTACTGTTTCTTTATTTAACATTGGTTAAATAAATCATATATAAATCAATTTTTTCTCAAGTAAGATTAATTTAAATTAATTAAATGTTTTTATTTTCTGTTTGTAAATAGTTTGTATACGGAAGAAATGGCGATATGGAATTTGTTTTTCCCTTAGAATTCAAAACTTCTTTAAACAACTTTTATAATTACTAATTAATAAAACAAATATGAAATAAATTAAACTGGTTAAATGTTATAAATATTTCATAAAATGATTTCAAAATAAAACTGCGGAGCTGATGTAATCTGTATCTGATATGCAGATTTATAAATGTAATTAATATTTATAAATATATTATTCACACAGTTGTTATATCAGAGCTCGACCATTGAAGTCTGAAAATAAAGTAATAGTTTTCTAACGATTAGGTACTTAAAAATTACGCTGTTTCCAGTAAATAGTTTAAAACAACAGAGTTCGGTGATATATAAGGTATAGCCAACATTTATGTGTAAAATATCATGATGTTCGCTATTTTCATATACTTTATATTTATTTTCTAAATACTGTGTATGATATTTTTAGTCAAATAAGTGTAAATGAATTTTTCAACTGTTATTAATTGCGCCCTTTTTTAGAACTAGAAATATATTTTCCTAGTTTGAAGTTGATAATTTAAATGTAAAACCAATAATTATGCGAGATATTATTTACATGAAATAGCCACTGAAAGATAAACTGTTAAATTTAGATATACATTATTTAAATTTTCATTTGAAATAATCTTTTCTGGTTTGATTTATTTTAGTTTAAACTGCAATATCTGAAAATATTTATAATCGTCAATACATTGTTTATTTTGAAAATATCGGATATTTTTGTGTTTATATATATATATATGGTAGATGTGCCAGTAATGGGCCACCTTCAACATTTTTGGTTTGTAAAACAATAACCAATAATAATTCAGCCTTTTTTATTTCATTAATATGCTTTCTTTAAATTCTAGTTTTAAATACAATCATAATATCATTTTGTGGGGTGTCCATTACTGGAATTTAGGGTGTTTTGATTTATTTCTGTTATTTACAATTAAATTTCGATTCACATTGGGAAATGTGACTATGAGCATGGTTAAATATTGTTGGTAGATTAATATAATATTAAAAAATGTGGAATATAACAATTATAACTATTAATTAAAAAATAATTTTTAAAGAAATTTCGGTACTTTTCGGTTAGCCGGGCGCCAGTGATATATATACAGACAAACACATATATATACATATCTACATATACATATATATATACATACACATATATCTACATATACATATATATATACATACACATATATATACATATATGTGTGTGTATATACATATGTATTTATATATGTACATATATCACTGGCACCCGGCTAACCAAAAAGTACTGAAATTCCTTAAGGGTGTCCATTACTGGCACATCTACCCTATATATATATATTTGGTATAGATGCTGCAGTGGTCTGCAAAATATACGCGCGAAAAAATCTTTCCAACTTTGGCGATACTCGCTAAGATCCAAAATCTGGTCCTAGAGAAGTGAGATTAAGATACGATTTTGTATATTCAATTTTTTTATTTTACTGTTTATTTATTTAACCTTGCTGGCTAAGATGCTTTACACTCACGCAGAAAAAAAAATTAATCGGTTAAAAAAAAGGAAAAAAGTCGTCAAATTTAGGGGATTTTTTCCTTTAATGGCAACCTAGCCATTGTATTAAAATTAAGTTATTCGTTTGGCACGGTCTTGAAAATCGCGCCAACCAAAAAGTCGCCAAACTTATGTTTATATGTTTGCGTGAGTGTAAAGCATCTGTTCCACATTGGTTAAATAACCCATATTATGTAAATCAATTTGTTTTTGAAGTTCTGTGTCTATATATTGTGAACAGCTATTATATACTAATTATTAATATGCAAATATTTATTTTATCAATATTAACAGTTTATCATTAAGGCGATTTACATAAAAAAGACTTTTCTCTGCTCAACTATGTTAAAATTCCTGGGCACAGATGTTATATACAAACCATGTTGGCGCAATTACAACAAAATGGCAATTTTTAGCCTCACATGGTAAACCGATTATTTTGTTTATTTATTTTTATTTTTATTCTATAAATTATTTTTACTATTTTTATCAATAGAAAAGTATCAAAGTAACATATTTATTTACATCAAACTACCATTTATTTATTTTTATTATATTATTTTATTTTTATATTGAAATAAAAAATCACGTGCTATTATTGCATACTATTTGTAACTAATATTCCAAAACAAAGTTTTCGCCAAATTGGCGAGAAAAAAAAATTCAACATGGTGCGTCTGTGCCAATTACTGACATGCTCATACTTTTCTCTCGTTTTTTAAACATAAAGTATGAAACAGATCCCTATTTCTGTATTATTTTTATGCTGATATGATTAAAATTTGGGTACTTTCATGTTCTCACGGGTTCCAAAGATGAATCGCCAAGCGACCAAGATTTATCGCCAAATTATAAAGCATGTATGGCATTATAATAATATATGATATATATATAACATTTCTTGACGTATATGCCCAAGTTATAGTCATATATAATGCATATATGATGTATATATATGACATGTGTATATGATGTATATATGACACATAAGACGAAGACGTTAATAATATGTGTGTAATGACGTATATGGCACATATAGGAGTGTTTGGAATATATATATATATATTATATATATGCGTATCTAGGATGCATATATAAGCTTTGCGATGATGTTGGCGAAATCATAACTGCAACCTTGACAGGCATTTTTTTTAAGCTTTCGGAACATTTTCCTAATGGTTATTGTAATTTGTTAATTTTTTTTTTTTTTGACATGGTGTCAATGTTGAATTCCCCCCCCCCCCCCCAATCATCAGATAACCATTTTATAGTACTCAACTGCTGAGGCATCAGCATTTCTCGGACATGCCAGTTAATTCGGCCTTTATAGTATTATTTTTTTTTAGAGGTTATATTACAAAAGGAAGTTTATGTTATCTTTCTGAATTTAATTATATATTATTCTAAATTTTTCTCCATTCATAAAATAAAAATTTGTGTTTTGTCAAATTACATATATATTTTTTTTTACCTGCGAAATGTTTTCTTCGTTACTAGATTTTATTAAATTTGTTAAGTACAGGTCGTATATGACATGTGTATACGATGTACATATGGCATATATAAGTAACAACACATGCATTATTAAGGGGCTGCTTCACTGAAACTCCCGATCATGAAATCTAATGTTAGTCTACGGGGGAAATTTAGAAGCGTGATTACTCATTACCTAATATAATTATTAAAACAAGATTTTCACCATCAGAAAGTAGGCATCAGATGCCAACAGTTTACGTTTTAAAAATTCTCTCTTTTAAATCGTTAGTATTCCTAAGAAGATGATAAAATTTCATCAAGTAAATCTCCCCTATTAACCTGTAAATATCCACAAATTGTATGCTCGTAATTTATATTAATTCAAATTTGAATTCTTATGTCTTCCTTAGATGTCAGCGATGGATAAAGCTTATTGGAATTCAGGAAAAGAGTAAGTCGGAAATCGGTTTGTATAATAATTACAGACTTTGTGGTGATCGCTCTATATCATCATGGTAATGAACTTTAATGACACCAGAAGCACACACTCTGCAAACAGCTATCTTACTCTAATATCTCAAGATGTAAATATTTTGCATCTGTGAGCTGTATTTTATTATTTCAATTAAATATAAAGTATCACAAAATAATATAATTTTGAAACATTCATTTTTATTTATTGTTTGTTTTTAAATGTTTAATAAATGTGTTTGTTCTTTTAAATGATCATCTTTATTGTCTATCCACCACATAACATTGTTATCCTTTTGCAGTTAAGTTAATTACTTTGATTAAATGTTAAGTAATAGGAGAAGTCAGTAATAAGAAATAAGGGGAAATCCCTATCTTACTTCTAATTTTGAAGTAATGTTCTTTAATCGCAAATCTTTAAGTAAAAAATTCAATATCATGAAAAGCAACTTCATTTGAGAATTCACTTCTGCTCTTGTAGTGATATTACTTTATTTTTTAATGTATGATATTTTTACCGATGGTATAAATGTACCTTACTAAATAACTATACTTTATTATTTAAAAGTTTTTTTTAATATATTGTCTTGAAAAAAATATATATCGTAATATCTAAAGATCTGATAAGAATTCTTTGAAATAGTCAAGCAATGTGGTGATTTTTTTTCTTATGTATTATATTTATTCTAGAACCATTTTAATTTATGTAATGTTGTGTATATCTAAACTATGGTAAGCTGATTAAAAATAAGATCTATCATTGATGTAAATCAATGTTGAAATTTTATTCTTGAAAAATTTAAACGATCTTCACGTTATTTAGCTTAAATAAGCCAAAATTTTTGCTCTACTATGCTTGATAAATTAATACTACTGTTGTTTATTCTATAATATCTTTCAACTTTTATCTATGTTTGTTTCACAGCGTTTGAAAGCACAAAATACAGATAATAAAGGCTGGAAGTCTACATATGTTTATAAATGATCAATCAAAAAAAAAATTATATGTTTTCTCTTGAACAGAAACTTGAAAATTCTTTTAATAATATAAATAGATAAGATTTTTTTTTCTTTTTCTGCTGATTGTAAATTTATTAAAACATGTTATTAAAGTACCTGAAAATACCATGTTCACTATAATATTCTACACAAAGACACATATTAATGCTTCTACTTAATAGTAATAATTAAGTAAAGTACTAAATAAAAATGAAAGAATACAAATAACTGTTATTTTTATGTTAGCTGGGTGCCAATGATTACATCTCTATATAATTGACATCCGGCTAACATAAAAAATACCAAATATATTTAGAAAGATTCTTTCCTCCAAATGAATAATAATACAAAATGATTGAAAATTTTTTCAGGTGTACAAAATACTTTACATCTAGATATGAACTGACAAAAAAAAATAAATTTTATTTGTATTATTTGAGTTTATAACAATAGAAAAGATACAAAACAATCTGAAATAAAAAGTACTTTTTAATGTATATTTGTAAAGTAAAATTGGGGAAATTGTTTTTGAAGTTAGATTATCTGATTTCTAAACAATTGTATACAGTATTTTTTTTTTCTAAATATTGTCTTAGTTTACTTTTAAATGATCTGTATGTTACTAAATTACTTCTGCCAACTCAAAAAATAACATTGTTCCAGAATTTGTCTTCATTAAGACAGCTTGATTTATTATAATAATATATTTATATATATATATTAGTACACATTATTTTAGCAAGATTTTTACAAGAATACCTGAGAAGTATGAAAACAGATTATTTTTAAAACCTCCTACAAATCTAAGTTGCATAGCAATATCTTAACTTAGGAAGAAAAAAATCCTGAATTAAAAAAATCTGATTATTTTTGAAAAGTATTTTTTTTTCTCCCTTTTTTTCACACTTTGATCTAAAACAACCCTTGAACATCCTTGAACAGTGCTTGAATTTTATTTGATATATTTGTATTTTGAGAAACAACTAACTTATATAACATAAAAAAATATGTAGAATTTTACCTTTTTAAAAACACTCCATACAAAATTAAATGCATTAAATTTAATATTATTATTATTTTTGGTTATGGGTACTGTGAAGGTCAGTGTTAAAACAAAAATTCTCCTCCAAAAGGGGAGGGGGGGGTGAACATTGCACTTCTACAACAAATATAAACATAAAATCGTTCTCAAGTGTATGAACCATGAACTTTGTCGTTTTATCTGTGTTTTTAGAGACAACTTACTTATGATATAACTTTAAACATAAAAAATTATATTTATAAGCATAAAGCCACAAATCCTCCACTGTGTGTATCCCAAGCCTTCTGCTGAATTCATCACTGCTAAAACGAGAGAATAGTTAGTATTAAACAATGTTTTTAAATTATGTCTATTCAGTTCCATGTTGATAATTTTTCCAATTCATTTCAATTAAGAAAACCATTTAAAGATAAAGCTAAATTGTTTTCACCAGATTTGTTTTACATTTATATGACAATTTACATTTTTCACAAAAAAAAAAAAAAAAAAAAAAAAAAAAAAAAAAAAAAAGTGCTTTTAAGGGTGCGAGAACATTTTAGCAGGCGAAATGGTTTGTTTTGGACAATTTTGATTTTGTTTTTATCTTGACTAAATATATTAAGGATACGTATACACGCAGATTACAAATAAACAAGAAGTATGCTATGTATATTATGAACATAAAAAAGTGTACTTGTAACAAATAAATAAAATTTAAAGATGACAATACGTTAAATTGGACCATTGTAATACAAAACATACCAAAGTAATCTATTTTATGATCTTAACATACTTGAATTATTCTTATTACCCATTTATCTGTAATTCTGATTGTGTGAATATGCATGCAAAAAAGATTCTTAATAATATTTAAGTTAGATAAAAGGAAACAAAAATTGTGTCCAAGAGGTGAGTATTTTCATCTGTCATTGTTCTTACTCCTTATAAGGAAAAAGTCTTTATGATACGGGATTTTTTTCTGATTAAAAAAAAATATATATTTCCATAAAGAAAAGAAAGTTACTATTTTACAGAGGTATTTTTACCTTTTTCAAGATTCCCGAATGAATAATTCAGAAATGTTTCTTTTTTAAAAAGGAATGTTTTCTGTCTATTCTTTCAAAACTTTTTTGTGTGAATTGAAAGTTATACAGATTTATAGGAATTGATTCTATTATTAAAGATGAGTTTACTTATTGATTTGGGAAGCTTTTGTTTATACATAAGAAGAGATTTCATTAATCTACAGGAATTTATTCTGTATTTAAAGATAAGTTTCTGAATCAAAAAGGAAAAGTTTCTTGACAGAAAGAAACAACTTTCTATTTTTCCAGATTTTATTCCTTGTAGGTTCGGAAAAGTTTTCTTATCGATAAGGGTAACTATAATTCCATTTCCAACAGGAAACTTTTTCTTTTTTTTTTAAGTGCACAATCTTTGTCATTGTACCTGTGTTTTGAAATACAGCTTACTTATAATGTCTTATAATAACAATTTTAACATAATATAAAAATAAAAGCATAAAATTGCAAATCATCTGGTGTATGTGTACCCTGCCCCAACCGCTGAATTCATCTCTGATATAGTATATAATTCACATACTAGAGGCAATTATTCGATTAAATTTAACATATGCCACAGAGAAATCTATACAAATGTTGATAGTTAACTATCTGCTAATTAGTCATTAAATACATATATTGGGTTATTCAGAAAGTTCCTTCTGCTTAAGAATTTGTACCAGAAAATTCTGCCCGTCAATTATTAGACATTAGCTATCTGATTTAATGTCTAATAATAGAATTTTCCGGTACGAACCAACTTTCCGAGCAACCCAATAGTTACATTAAAAGTTTGAAGTCTTATTATTTTTTAAAGTAGCATTTTAGCTGCAGTTTACTAAATTATTAAAATCACAAGTTTTCTATTTCTTTTCTAAAGTATCTGTGGATATTTGAACCAAAAAGTACAAGAAATTTTCTTTACAAAATTTCATGATGATCTGTTTTTACATAAAATATTTATTTAATGAAAATTCGTAGTTTTTTAAGAGAGAATGGTCAATTATATTGATTTCTTTAAATACGCTTTTTACTAACAAGGGAACCTCTTTTGGTGCAGCTCGCACCTAGCATTGAGACAGGGTGGCATTTTAAAGCCCTATATTACGAAGTTTGAGAATTGTTGAAAATTTTGTGTTAAAATCATTTTTTTTATTTAACAGCAGCATAACTTTCAGAAAATGCAATTTTCGAGACCATTTATTGGACTATTAACAGAGAAGTTTTTTAAATACTTTAAAATACAAATTAGTTAATAGTAAGAATAAAATATTGAAAGAAGTTTGAAAAACTCTTTAAAAACCTACGAATTTCATTTTGAAAAATTTCAACATTATAATTGCATTTTTGGTGGCGTGACATTGACTGTAGACTTTTTTCAGACAACCCTGGACGAATGTCATACTTTTCTGCTGTGTCAGTAGTGGTTTGGATTCATAGCACCCTATTTGGCGACTTGACTCGCTTTTGGCATGAAATTATCAATTAAAAATCCAATAATGAAAAAATAATATAGTATAAAAAAATTAAAAATATGACTTTAACAGAGAAATTTTGTCAGTTCTCTAACTTTTATGTATAGGGCTACGAAATGTACCATGTATGGATGCTAGGTGCGAGCTGCACCAAAAGTGGTTCCTTTGTAAATATAATTTTTAGCAACTAGAACTAGATCAATGTATTAAAAACAAGAACAAAAAAATTATGTGTGATTATGAAACACTTTCCAACACAGCCAGAAAATTGTAATGAAACTTCACCGTTAAATAAGGTGAAGGGAGATATGTAAGTAAACATTATAGAAAACATATAACATATTGAAAAATACAGTTGTCAAAATTACATTCCAGTGTCAAAAAAGTAGTTGAATTATTTTGTGCAGCCCTGTATATGATCAATAGATGGGGATATATAGCATGATAAAATTTAGTTCAATTAGAATATTCACATTTAGCAATTTTCACTAACCAATGAAAATGCACTCAAAATCTTTTGCACAGCCCTGCATATTATCTGAAGCTTTTGTACACACCAATAATTAAGCTAAAAGGCAACTTAAAATTCACTCGCAGCAATTGCCAACCCTAAACGACAATGTATATTTTTCTTTGTGTAGCTCTGTATATGAATTTATTTATATACTACAAACTTTTATTAGTCTACTAAACATAGTTCAGCAGGAAAATGGTTAACACTATTAAAAACTACCCTTAAGTAATTCACTCCCATAATCTGTAATACTTACGGATTCCCTTGTGTAGCCGTGTATATGAACAACCGAGTTTATTAAACACACGTACTATGAAAAAATTTAGTTAAACTTAAAACGCAAACCAAAGTTGAAACCCACATATCACACATTGACTCTAAATAACACACCTGTACTGTAACTAATATATTTTGTGTGTCCCTGTAAATAAACGCAATTCACACCACTTTGATGAGAGAAATTATTAAGTGCACCTCAGTAATGCATATAATTTTCATTATGTTTGAAATAGTGAAATATCACTATATTAACCTACAAACGATTTTCCCCCATAGAACAATGTGTAACAGAATTCTTTTGTTTGACCCTGTAAATGAATAATTAATGTGTTGCATACATATTCTACAAAACGCCTGTTTTGATGTGCTTCATAATTATATATCAATTTCATCATGTTTTAAATGACGTAGCATCATCAAAGTGCACTTGAAATGATTATTTCCCATTGACTGTAATGTAACGTAATATTTTTGACTATCCCTGTAAAAAAACTATAAGTTGAAATAGGAACATGCTATAGTAAACGACAAAAATTTCAGGGCAATTCGAGTATATTTATGAGAGTTAGAGCATGGACAGACAAACCGAAGTCATAAACCCTTTTCAACTTGGTTGGACAGTGTTAAAAAATGATATGCTGAATACAAAATTGTGAGATGTTATGGGCAATTTAACCTGCACTTCCTTTAAATGCTTGCTAATTACTGGGGCCTTTTACATTAAAGCTAAAACTATTATGAAAATAAAAATAAAATTGGAATTTTAAATATTTCTTTGTATATATTTTTAACAAAAAACTAATAATTTATCAAAAATATTTCATGATGTTAAATTTTATTTATTCTTTTCGTTTTATATTTTATTTATTTTATGAAAAAATTTCTGATAAATTGTAAAATTTTTAATTGCATAGTTCTTAAAAATCCAATAAAATATAAAAATGTTCAGTTTTTTTTTTCTATTCTAGTTATCCTGTATGCATAAAATCTTTAAATAATCTTCATTTTTATTGAGTAAATATTTCAATTACTAGATTTTAAATTATTATTAAATTGCTAAAAAATCTCAAAAACATTTAACATCATGAAATATCGTTATAAAATATTCTTGTTAAACTATCAGTTTTTTGTTAAAATGTGTACAAAAAAAAATATTTAAAATTCCAATTTTCTTTTTATTTTCATTATAATTTTAGCTTTAATGTAAAATATCCCAATAATTAGCAAGCTTTTAAAGGAAGTGCAAAAACAAAAAATCGATACAAACGATAAAAATCGTGTAAAATATCGATATAAATAAATCGTATCGTTTCTCTGCGACGCACTTCTGTTTTGTCCTCCTTCCGCAGCAGAGGAATGGCGCTAGTGTTCCCGCTAACAAATTTAACACTATCTGACTGGGCTTATTATTTAATGGCTTTGATCTACCCTATATATATAAAATCCTAATGAAGCAAATTTGTGAAACGATTTTATGAAACGAATTTATGAAACGATTTTATGAAACGACTGATTAAACGACTGATTATGTTCCAGGGATATTTTTAATAAAATATTAAACACTTGATGGTGAAATTAATACCAATTGTCCATAAAAATCCGCGGATGTCAAAACTGGTAATAGAATTTTGAAATTGGAATTAGTTTTCGAGATATTAATTTTTTTCTAATTTTAATGACATTTCTGTAATGATGGCAACTAATTACTCAGTTTTTTTGTGACAAAAAAGGGGAAAAAATTGAAAAGGATCCCGATAGGGATTATTGATTTCTTTTTATTCGTCATTTTCAAATTGAAATTGAATTTATCTTTTATTTCAATCGATAACGAAGGCAAGATTGTGATTAAATTATGTTTTTCAGGAAAATTTGAAAAAAAAATCACATTTCTATTCGAATCAATCGGATTCAATCGTATGTCAGCATTTAATTTAATTTATAAACTGAAAATATTTTGAATAAATTCGTCCAAATGACGTCATTTATGTAAACGCAAAAGAAAGGAGCAAAAAAATATTTATACAATTTGTTTAGCGTAAAATGTCATTTATCCTATTTTATATATAATTAGAAGTAATTGTATAGATAAAACAATAATAATATACGTATAATTAAAATACGCATATAAACAAAAAAATCGTCGAATTTGTTTCCATGGCTGTTTATGTCATTTGGCACCAAATCTCACTTTCTGATGCCCGAATTGCGCCAAGTTTTTTAAAAAAGTGTCAAGACCCCTATAATAGAAAAGCACCAAAAGCTCATTGGGTTTAACAATATAATAAAATATAACACCTTGTAATAGTATATTACTTTTAAATGCTAAAGGTGTAAAATTAACAACTATAATATAAATTAAAATAACTTTTATTAGTTGTTTTACATGTTTCGACTCTTTCCGAGTCATTTTCAAAAACAAAATGAGAATATTCTAAAGCTTTAGAATATTCTCATTTTGTTTTTGAAAATGACTCGGAAAGAGTCGAAACATGTAAAACAACTAATAAAAGTTGTTTTAATGTATATTATAGTTGTTAATTTTACACCTTTAGCATTTAAAAGTAATATGCTCATTGGGTTTGTTTTCATAACTTTTGGCAACAAATCTATGTATATTAACGAATCTATCCCTTTTCGAAGCTCGAATTACGCCAAACCTAAAAGCAAAGGATCCTATACTGGAAATGTACCCGATTTTCTTATGGACAATATTCAAGTGACATAACAAGGAGTAAAATTATCGCGGATAGCAAATTTGTTTAAATATGTCATCAATTGATGCCGAATAAATGCAGGCATGCATGCACAAAATATTTAATTAATTTTGTATGATAAATAATTATTAGAAAATTCGTATATACATATTCATTAAAATAAATAATTTACATATTTAAAATAACATGAAAATATGCATGATGGTGCACTATAATAGAGAGAAAATTAAAACCTGTTACTGAAAATGTCTATAACAGTACTTTTCAATACCGTGGTTCTTAATGTTATTCACAAGCAGATGGAATTTTTCTCATCCTTAAACGCAAAGGAAGAATAGAATACAGATCGTTGTTATAAAAGTCCGAGAGGTAGCCACAATTTAAACCTAACCATTTTATACAAGCTGGTTTTCAAGTTGTAATTGATTTTACTTATCAATCCCGAAAACAGTCGTCAGTTGTCGCAACAGCTGTGTATGAGGCCATGGTTATCAAAAAATGCCCCATTAAAACGTTAAAAGCATGGTAACCCAATTACAGATTTACCAATATTTTTAAAACAAAGCACGTTGTCATGTTTTTAGAGGCTTCGAAGTCTGAGCGGGGGTTGGCGAGCGTAGCTCGCAGTGGGTAGGCCCCCTAGTTTATATATATTAAAGGTATTAAAATATTAAAAATCTTATTTTAAATTTCAAATTTAATTTAATTTTCAATTAAATAAAATATTTTCTAACTTTTAATGTTTAATTCTGAAGCGGTCCCTTTTAAGTTAGTTTCTTAGCTTAACAAATATTACATTCAGATAGTATTAAATTTTGATTAAAAGTGTTGACGTTAGAGAAATTTGCAGCTAATTGTGGTTGAGAACTGGAGAAGCCTGGGCCCTTGAATCGTGCGTGTCTTGACCATTCATCAATCAAAATCTAATTAACCAATTAAGTTACATCCTCCCAATGTGACACATTCGCCTTCTGCTGGAAAATATTACAAGTTCTAATCAAAATGCCCGAACTCGATCGAAAAAGTTCAGAATTGGTAGTTTTAAGCTTGTCTACAAATCTTATGACCATGTAGGTCTCGAAATTCACATTTACGGCTCCCGCAAACTCTGTCAAACCTTCCACGACTATGTAAGATGTAACGGATTAATAAACTATGTCCTGTCAATGAAGAGTCCCCGAGTCAGTTATTTCATCTACCAGTCGTTCAAGCAATTATTTTATTCTACCATCTACCAAGACATCACAAACGGAAGTCTAGCACGGAAGTCTAGTAGGATGGAGTTGCGCGTCTTCACTCACTGTGATAAATGGCTTCAAAATTTCGGCCTTTCCTGAACTGTTCGGGGCCTTTCCTGAACTGTTCGAGCCTTTCCTGGACGTACGATGTGCCTCACTCTTAAAAAAGTAAAACGTTTGAAAAAGAAAAATGACTTCACTCGGATTAAATTTAAATCATCATCAAAGTACGCTTGAGTAAAATATGAGTAGAAAGCTGCCAATACAATGACTCGCTGATGAAAAAGAGAGAGAAGTTATGACGTCAACTTTTGTTGAACTGTGGTTTCATATTACCGCCAAGAAAAATGTGCTGGCCGGTGAAAAAAACTTTTTTCTAACATTACGCAACAGTTCCGGACTTAGTGTGGTCTTATTCGCCAAGTAATCTTCAAATAATTTTCGCGATCAGCAGAGATAAACTAAATGAAAGTCCGAAAGCCATGAAAATCCTTTTCTATTCAATCATCTCGGGAAATCGAAAATAGATTTCTGTTTTGTGCACCTCAAAATCTCACCACCCGTTTGTGTGTGACCGTGAATGTCGACTCTCACCGTATCGCAACCTTTCCCATCTGAGGGAAATTAAAAGTGGTCAAAATCGATTTCATCTAAAGGAAGAAAACAGATACTTTTCGGAAAATAACGTCATAGTGAAACTTTTTTTTTCTTCACCAGTGATGACTCAAGACTGGTTGTAACTCTTTTTGGGTTTAAGAAGCTGCCATGATCATGAAAATATTTTTACTATTTATAAATGCATCAGTAACGCTAGAAGTAATACATGATCAATTCACAGATTAATATTTTATAATTAGTAATTACATAGGCCGATTTTCTTTCATTTTTGCATTATATTTTATTGATACATAGCCACACATGCTCATTCTATTAAGTATCATGTGTTTCAAGCTACCAAATAAAACCCTAGTGCCCACAATTAAAATTACAAACATATTTTTTTAAATAATTCACCGTTATTGAATATCGATAAGAAAACAATATTTTGGCCCCCACAATATTTATTTTCATAATATTCCAGAAAGCACATAAATTCCCAGCAGCAAAAAAAAAACATTATCATGCATTAGTCAAAGCATAATTCGATAAACTTTACAGAAATAAATATCGCAACACAGAGATTTCAAATGCTGCTAAATTGGACACTTTCTCACACATGGTAACACGAAATACGTTTGACTAAATACGACAGAAATTTATGTTACTAACAGGAATGATATTCCAACAGAGAGACTTCAAACTGTATAAAAACATAGCAAAGCAGTTATAATCAAATCTGAACTGTCAGTCGGTATTGACTTATTCAATTCTATTCGCCTGTGCCCCACGGTATTTCTATTTTGAACCAGAGAAAGATTCGAAAGATTTGCAGTAATAATTCCACCTCCAACACTCACTTCATAGCTCCTGCACCAATTAGAAGCGTTCTTGCCTCCTGTTGCTTCAATTCCAATAGACAGAGAAAAACGCCAGCCAATGAAGACTAAGCTTTCCAGTCCGCAAAACACTAATTTATATTAAGAAACTTTAAATTCCTCCTACTTGTAAAGAAAATGGGATTAAATACGTAAGAATATATGGCTTGATAAATAGTTAAAAAGGTGATTTCTTTAAGAAAATATAAAAGTGACCATTTCCATAATATCAGAATTACGGGACTACGATTGTATTTTTTTAAGAAAAATAACAGACTGACGAATTGCAATTGAAATGAGTTCTTGCAATTATTTAAACAGGCGATAGATTTGGATGGAGAACGATCGGCAGACTCAAAGCTGGCCAGCTTTAAGAAGACGTCACCAGATGGTTAGAGTGTCTCGAAAGGCGGTATCCAAGCTATGGAATCAATTCAAAACTACAAGTTCCAGACAGCCCAACCAAGATCTCCCCCAAGGGCTACAACACATTGGCACGTCGCATTGAATGCGCGACATGCTAGATAATTCTTTCAGAATCTCGCTACTACGTCTGGAACAACAATTTCCTGGCAAACTATATTCAGATGCAGAGTAGGGTTTTACACTCGACTACCAGCTTTATGTAATCCCCCCCCCCTAACAGATCACAGAAGACCCTTTTGTGAAACCAGACATACCATTCCCGGAGAACACCAGACTGGGGCTATATCCTCTTTACTGAGGAGTCCATATTCAGTACATAGACTGATTATCAACGAATCTTAGTATGTAGACAGTCTGGGGCATCTATCATCCTTCCAACTTAAGGAAAATTGATTACTTCAGTAGAAGTGGAATCTTTGTATGTGGTGGCGTAATGTTGGGTGCCCGCACACCAATGCATGTCTGTAACCCATTAAATAATGTAAATATTTAAATTCTAAAATAGTGATAGCTAAGTAATTAATGTAAACATGCCAATTTATTTTTATCGCTGCATTAACGCAGAACCAGCTAGTATAGAACCACACACTGCTTTCGGTTCTTGTCACTTGTACGAGGTTTTGGCGGAGACTTGTAAGAAAGATTTTTTTTTTTTTTTTTTTTTTAAATGATAAATAGAAGCTACACAGAGCCCAACTTTTGTCGATGATTTTCTGCAAGGAAAATAGTATTTCCCGAATGGAATGGTCAACAAAGTCGTTGAGCATTATAAAGCAAGTTTGGGATGAGCAAGGAAAAACAATTTCGTGGCGTCAACCCTCTTCCAAGACTACTCAATACTTAAAAATCTTTCCATTTGATAAAATAAAATTTGTTGCCCCAAACAACGATAAATAACCTCATTTCCAGCAAGACCCATTGTGAAGCATGTAAAGTTGCACTGGGTAGCCATATTCCACGTTTGTCGTCATTCTAGAAATATCAGATATCATGATTCGGTCGTTTTTTGAAAAATTTGCATGTCTAAACAAATTGTACTCTTCTTTATTACGAGGGGCAATCGGAAAATAAGTTCCCCCTGGCGACTGTGGACAGAGGTGTGTGTGAAAGACAAAAAAATGTAATGAGACATTAAAGATAAAACCTTTATTTTTCCACATAAGTACCAAGTACATTGAGACATTTGTCATACCGCTTTATAAGCTTCAAAAAGCCCTCCAGAAAAAAATCAGGGCTTTGCATATGAACGAAGCGTTGAACGGCTATGGGCGAAAGACGACACAGCAAGTGAACACGAACGTGCAAGACACAGATACACCATTGAGTAGAGGTCGACCGCGATCAAGCAGATGGCGCTGTTGCAGTGCCTTCGCAGATGATGGACGCTGTTGCGTATCTGCGCCATCTGCGCCATACACACCTCTGTCCATAGTCACCAGGGGAAACTTATTTTCCGACTGCCCCTCGCACTTTATATTATTGTTGTTGCATTCTTTACGTTATAGCATACTAATAGTATCTATGTAAAAAAATTCAGTCAATTAAAATAATTCTTTTTTAACATATCACATGGTTTAAGTTTGTAAGTTTAATTTTGAACATCAGTGTATAATTAATATGAAAGGTGTGATTTTTATTTTTTTAACTCATTTAATTATAAGCTCGTATATCTTTTCCGCTGCAGTTACTTCTCCATTTGTTTCTTTAAACAGTTGTCATTATTACAATAAATTAATAAATGGCTATTAATTAACAATATTTGAATGTAGTACGTGCGATGTTTCTTGCCAGTTTGAAAACAAAATAATCTCGAGTTTGATAAAATTGTACAGAATTCTTCAAAGTTTGCTTTCGATTTGGAAATTAGATTTGTTAGAAAAATAATGTAAAAACTAATAGAAAATGATAAATGTACTTAAATGATTGCATTTCATAATGCTATTATTAAACAGCGGGTGACTTGGAATATATATTCATAGAATAGTTTACTCTCAAACTTCCAAGTGCATTTATTTATGTTGCATTAGGTATATTCTATCGATTATACGTCGCAGTGAATAACTATATAACAATATAAAAGCATAAAATAATATCGTATGCAATAGCTTACAAATTTTTATATTGCAAAATTTCTTAATTATATTTGTTATAAATTCAATATGATGCTGTATAAATGGATGTAGTAATTGTTATAAATTAATTTTAAAGTTACATTTATGTAAAAAATGCATTACTCAAAACTAAAACTTTATTCTCATTTAAAAAATTCGATTTTGTATTTAGGAAATTAATTTATATGTTTTTGATAATAACAATCGTTAAATTCCTCCATAGCTTGCCTAAATATTTCATAATGTTGAATTTTTTTTATCTCAAACAAATAAGCTATCTAAATACACATAACTCATACAATATTCACTTTGCGAATTATAAGTTATTAATTGAAATTAGAACAATTCCAATATATAGAGTTGACGTTGATAGAAAAATATTTATTTTGATGTTAGACTAATGTTTTCTTCAAAAACAATAGTTTTAACTCAACATTTGTCTAAAAGAAAGTTCTTTAAAACTTTCAGTTCATCAATAAAAGATATTTGATTTTTCTTCTTTAGAAAAGGAGAAACCTTTCTTAAATCAATCAAAGAATTTGATCACAGGATAGTTAAATGCATGAAAATATTCAAAATTCATATAATTTTATATATTTGGAGATGGTTATGTTTCTTTCTAATTTGTGTTTTTATTTGTTTAATATAAAATGTTTACTATGCACTTTTAAAACTTTAAAATTCAAATTCAAACTTTAAAAGATACATTTTGCATACCACTCCATTGAATATAAGGGAATGCTAATCATGAAAAAAGCAACCCGATTATAGGAAGGGGATGGCAAAAAGTACCAGAAATATTACACAGACTGTCAGATGGTAACACTAAAAACATGCCTCATCTGCAGGCTCTATTGAAGTACCAGAAGAGGAAAAAATACTATATCTTAAAAAATATATATAAAAAATTTCCCCTTAGCTCTAAAAACTTCAAAACTGTGTGAGTACAGATCTTCAACATTCAAAATCTTGGGCCTGAACTTAGCCTAGAATTTTTAAGATCTTAAATCAATATTTAATGTCTTCCATAAAAGTTTGTACGTAGAATTTTTTAATATATCTGTGACATATTTGATATTTATGTAAAAACATTTTAAATAACTAATTATTCTGTTAATCAGTATTCTGAAATCTTATAGTATAGATTAAATGATCAAGACAAAAATTTGCTTTAAATCACAACTAATCTGTGTGTCAGTTTAAATAATACTAAAGTCAAAACCATGTACTTTTAATCACAGAAAAAAATGTAACTTGGATCAATAAAATTTAAAAGTATTATTTTAGAAGCATTTGTCTGCACACACAAAAAAAAATAATAATTAAAGTAATGAGGAGCTATACTTTAAGTATCTGTCTAACAACATTTTATTGTCATTTAGAAAATTTAAATTAAAATAAATTTACAGGTTCAATAAAAGTATTTTTAACTATTTGAGTAATATTTTAATCACATATATTGTTTTGGTTTGGATCATTTTATATATTTTTTCCCAAAATAAATTTCAAAATTTTCTTTACAGAGCTATACTAAATGGTGGTATAATGCAATAAAAATTCTTAAATGAATTACCTTAAATCGTTCAGTAGTATAAGAAAAAATAATTATGCTCATACAAAATAAATAAATAAAACATCATCAGTGAATTGTGAAAATTAAATGGGATGCAATGGGTTGCATGCTGTTTTAATAATAATAATATAATTTAAAAAATTTAGATATATTAAGGATATAAGATTTTATAGGAATGTGGAACAATCGAGCGAGTAATAAAATGATTGAGATTTCTTTTTTCACGATAGATTTTTTATGTATCCATATTATACCAAGGTGTTTAAATATTTTTAAATCTGTTTTTTTTCGTTGACAGATTTCAGTTTTGCGCTAAAGTACCGTATTTTATGGTTAATCTGATCTTATTAATCTTCCATAATCGGATCCATAGATAAATGGTGTACTTCAGCAAATGTTGTTTTGACGCAAAAGTATTGTTTAAAATTTTTAGTGGCATTCACATCCATATTAAAGATATTATATCTATGATGACAACACTTGGAAGCGGACCCAATAACGAACTAGTTGGATGTGCCAATCCCAAAACTTTCTTCTATCTCAGTCATGTTAATACTTCAAAATTCGCTATCACATCGCCAATAAAATCAATATTTTTCGTCATTGTGTTGTACGTCAGCTGCTTGCGAATCGTCGGGTTACCGGGATGCGATCAACTGATGTATACTAAACTACGAAAAGTCCTTCTGGCCTGAACCGACAGGAACAGATAGCCTCCCTATTCCTTGGTTTTACGATTTTAGCTAATTTTACTGGAAAACACGAAGGTAAAATGCGTGGAACCTAATTAAAGAAGATTCAATCCCAGTTCTCGTCAACATTGAATTTGAATGAGAATATCGCCAAATTAGTCCTCTACAGCCAAGTTGGCTTAATTTATGGCAACCTATTTTGGTCGCCAAACTTGGCGAGAATTTGACGGTGGCGAATATAAATATATAGTGATAAGCATATAAGAAACGATGGTTACAACAATGAAAGAAAATTTGCCGAAACCACATTAACAAAAACATATAAATTAAACGCGTTTGTGGATGAATTCTGCTGTCTTGTTTGAAAATGTCAGCCACCCTAAAATTTCAAACCGTTATATCTCAGCCATTTTTTAAGATAGAGGCAAAACAAAAATTGTTCCGGATTCTCCGGATCAAGGCCGAACATATAGCGAAAAAAACTTTTGGATTTCTAATTTTTTTGTACATCTTTTTGAATTTGAAATCTTTAAATGGATATCGCAGCGCCCCCTTTCGTCGAAATATCCCCAAATTCTAATAGAACCTGCTTGCCATAGCCAAAAACATAGAAAAAAAAATGTTATTCAATTTGAAGCATAGCTTCATACACTTTTCGATGATACAATAGTGAAAATGGAAAAAAAATATCGATAACAGCGCCCCCTTTCGTCGAAATGTCCCCAAATTCTAATAAAATCTGCTTGCCATAGCCAAAAACATAGAAAAAAAATGTGGTTCAATTTGAAGCATAACTTCATACACTTTTCGATGATACAATGAGGACGGACAGACAGACATTTTGTAAAAACATGTTTTTCGGAATCGCTGACTCCTAAAACATGTAAATCCGTCGAAAACTGGAAGTCAAAAAAATTTTCGATTACAATACTTTCTTCTATTATAGATAGAAGAAAGTAAAAATTAATTTAAAAAGGAAAAACGAAAACGCTTTTTAACTTGCTCTGGGCAATCAATTGTCAATTGTGACAACTCATATGTCACTAGCCTAATATTGTAGTAAACAAATGTTCATTGTTGAGATAGATTTAAGAAAATCAATGTTTGAAAATTATTTATAACGCTGTAAAATTTCGTTAAACTGAGTTGAGCTATATAGTTTTCAAACAAATTTCATTTCAAAATGCATTTTTTCCCAATTCGGTGATGTAAAAATTAAGAAATATGAGGTGGCTAGAAAGGATGTAAGAATAATAAAAGCAAAAGCCATAGCTCCGGTCGTTGCCAACATCGTTATATATTTCTAAAAGTAACTACTGATCTTTTGCTGATTTTTTACTGATTTTTTTTTATTTTAAAGTGAGCTAAGATTTTTTATTCCTTAGATACGACATACGACAGAACAGTCTGTAGTGGAAGAAATAGGACTTTGTCGCTAAAAAGGGTATATTTTTCATCTTAGCCACTCTGGTTTGTAAATAAAATTCGTCTTTAAGACAGTTTTCTTAGAGTTATTTTATTTATTTATATATTTATTCATTCATTCATTCATTCTTCCATTTATATGCATTAATTTTAAAAGGATTTTATTGATTTTAACACGATATCGAAATCCAAATTTAAAAGAAATACTAAATTTGTACCCATTTGCTAGATAAAATTAATGGTCTCATGTTGACTTGACAGAGTGATAAATGAAATCGCTTTAGGTTTATTCTGTAGCTTTTCGCATTTATCTAGATACATGGGGAAAACATCAAGAAGAATTTACTTTCAATAAAATACTTGAGTACTCGTTTTTTTTTCTTCTGAATATCTATTAGCTTCTCACCAAATGCATAAAAAAATGCTTTTTTCTCTCTCTAAACTGCGAAATAATCTTTTAAAAAAATACACGAAATCTGATCAATATCTTGAATTAAAAAAATATATCATTTGAAATTACAGTTAAAACTTTAACGATCATCAGTAAAAAAAACCTTATAAATCAATAACGGGCGCTTTCTACTAATGTATTGAAAAGAGGCTTTCTATAAGTTGCAATAGAAAAGGTTCTTTAAAAACATGTTACATATAATAATACCTAAAAGCAGAAAGTTTTATTTTTTTCTGGGGGAATGCAGGAGTATACGTATCCTCGAACATTTTTACAATATAAATAAAACAATTTAAATCTTGGAATTCACACTCAATCAGCTTTAAATGCACTGCGAACATTTATGTACTCTAAAAACGACATTTTCAAAACTGAGCAAAAAATACTCAAATCTGAGTATGTCGCATAGTCAAAATGGCTGCCAATCAAAATTACTTAAGTTTGAAACAGATTCAGAACTCATTTCTGAAAACATGCACACACTCATGAATAAAACATCATGTGCTCATATTTGAGTATGTCCATGTTTCAAAAATGATTATGAACTGACTTCTATGACACTGTTCTATGACTTCTATGACTTCTAAGATTGCACATTTTTGAGTATGGCCATGTTTCAAAAATGAGTTTAAACTGATCCTAATCGTTTTTGAGTATGTCCATGTTTCAAAAATGAATATGAACTGACCTCTATGTACTCAGTTTTGAGTATGTCAATGTTTCAATATTTTGAATATTTCTGGTATTTCAGAATTGAAAGGATTGGGTCGTCCTATTTAAAACAAAAATTTTCATAACAAAATGAAATCATCGATTTACTCAGATTTGAAAGTGTCATTTTTCTGAGTGTGTGATTTGTTAAGTTTTATGTATACAGTGAATTCCCTGTAGTGTGTACTCCCAGTGAAAGCTACTTTTCGTCCGCACTAACCGGAGTCCGTATTAAGCATTTCAATGAGTGTAAAATAATCCCTTGAATTTAATAAATTTAATTCATTTATGACAGAAATTAAATAGCTTACCAACTTTATGCTAAAAGAAACAAATTATTCTTTAATTTAGTAATTTTAGTAAAAAAACAAGTTAATAAGAATTTGTTAATTAAATTAACAAATTGTTAATAAAAAAGAATAAATTACTCAGGACAAACAAAATATGCAAAGAAATCGGCTGTAGTTACTTAATTTTACTTTATTTAAAGTAATATCTCACTTTTCTTTGCGACAGTTAAACAAATAATCTTTCTACCACACCATTTTTTAGTTTTGCGACGTACTCCGAACTGTGGTCTGTTACATCACCTATTGGTACTATGGATGATCAGCCGTTATTGATTTTTTAACCTATTACTTTTTTTAGTAATGGATGTTTTATTTCTCTTCGTCACTGGTAATTTCTTAATCTCTCAATAACTAAAAGTACATCGAAGTCTTTTTTGAAGAAATAATATTCAGAACTAGTTTAGATTTTCCCTTATCAATTTGTGAAAAAAATGCACGCATTATCCGATGAGTATAGTACGCATTAAGCGATGTCCTTAACATTAATTACAGATAGAAAATGATGGGGGAAACCGAAGCTATCCATATTAATTGTAAGCGAAAACGCATTAACGACGAAAGCATTGTTTGTTTATTTCCTTTATTGTTTGTTTTTATTTTTGTTTGTTTTTGTTTGTTTGTTTGTTTGTTTGTTTTGTTGTTGTCGCTGTTGTTGTTTAAAATGTATCATTTTCGAGCAAGCATAGGGTAGGTTGTCGAGATCGCCTGCGTAATCTATGATCGTTTGTGTGCAGACTGCAGATAAGTCTACAGCTTGTTTCATAAGAATTTTCAATAAGTATAAATTAAATACACATAAAATGTATAAATAAAAAAGTTCATAGCAAAAGAAATTCAATGGAATATATTTTATTTATATTACAATTTGGAGAGAAATGTTCTTCACTGATTAGGCCAGCATAAACCGTGTTTGCATACCTGAAAATTTTAAACACAATTAAATTTATTTCCAGTACATAAAATTGAATAATAATTCAAAATTTATAAAGCAAAGAAGCTCAGTATACAAAGAAATGAGTGTTATTTTCTACGAAATTGTGTAGATTTCATAAACCACGAACTTAGAATAATTCCGCTAGCTCATTAAATCTCTATCTCCGATTAAATGCGTAAACTATTAACTGGCGTATTTTTCTAAAAGTAGTATTATCTTTTAGTAATAGATGTTTTGGTTAATAATGTCAATTTTGCTAAGAAATGGCGTTACGAATATATTTGTCGGTATAGACTAATTCAGTCTATAGCGTTTCGGAGGGTAAACATACCCCATCAAAAGCCAGTTCGCTATTAATTTTAATTGTGCAAAAAACATAGTTTTTCATAGCTTTATATATGTCGAATTTTATACCAAAAAATACGTCTTGTGGGACCTTTTTTCATTTGAAAAAAAACGGCTGCTGAAAGTTATCGATTGTTGGTTGAAGCTTATGGTAAACATGCTCTAACCCAAAAAACTTGTGAACGATGGTTTAAATGTTTTAAAGGTGCTGATTTTGTTAGAAAAGATAAGGAGCATTTAGGACAGTTGAAAAAGTTTGAAGATGCAGATTTTCAAGTATTATTGAATGAAGAACCTGATCAAACAAATACTGGGGAACACTACCAACAACAACTGATAAAATTGAACCGCGCGTTGAAGGGAAAACGATCAGAATACACCCAAAGACACGATAGTCATTTTTCAACATGACAATACTCTGTTCCATGTTGCTAAACGTGCAAGAAATTATTTAGAAAAATTTAAATGGGATGTCGTAACCCACCCGCTGCATTAACTAGACTTAACCCCTTCGGACTATACCACTTATTTCGATCGATGCAGCATGGACTTTCAGAACAGCACTTCAATTCTTTCGAAGAAGTCAAAAATTGGGTCGACTCATGGATTGCTTCAACAGATGAGTTGTTTTATCGACGCGGAATCCATCTCTTACAAGAAAGATAGGAAAAAGTCTTAGGCAACGACGGACAATACTTTGATTATAATGATAATTTAAAAACATGAAAACATTTAAAGTGAATCACAATTTATTGTGATATTTATGATAATTTATTTAAGATAATTTATTTTGTTATGGAAATAAACGCTCAAATTTTCCGAAAAAAAATCAACATTATTAACCGAAACACCTATTACGACGACGAAAATAACTTCTATAAATACTTATTGTTAAACTGAAACGTAATTGTTGCTTCATAATTCTAATTCGGGGTTTTTCAGAAGTTTCTAAAATTGAATAACATTTCAAAATTTGTAAAGCAAAGAAGTTGAAAATGAAAGACATAAAACATAATTGCCTGTGAACTCAGATAGATTTCACTAATGGCACAGTTAAGTCATTAAATTCCTATCACTGCTTAAACGAAAAGATTTCCAACTTGTATGTTTTTCTAGAAGTAGTATTGTATATCAATTCAGCCACAATCTTTCCATAAATCTTTTTTACAGAATGGTCGATGCTTCTTAGTTCTGATTCAAAATGTCTCAGCAATATCTAAAACTAAATAACAATTTAAAATTCATAAAGCAAAGAAATTCAGTATCAAAGAAAAGAAGCATCATTATCTGAAAACTCAAATTTCATACACCAATTAACTGATCGTTAATAATTTATAACCCTAACGTTAAGTTGTTAAATAACTATCACTATTTACGCAAGCAAATAAATCAGAAATATCTAATCCAGTGGTTCCCAACCTTTTATTTCATTTGGTTAAGCCTTAACTTATAAAAATTTCCAATGATATTTGTCACAAATAGAAAATACATCAAATAAGTAACTTACCCCATCTACATTACCCACGATTGATTTGCAAGACAGACCATTCATTTTGGTTCCACTAAACACTTCGAATTCAGCTTTTATTCTGCAGGTATACCAACATCCTCGCTGATAGAAAAGATAAGTTAACATTGATTTAATATTAAAATTATCATTTCATATTAAAATATATTGCACTGGTGTTGTATATTAACATATTGCAACAGAAACTTAAAAATTATATCAAAGTTTAAATATTTTAGTGAAATTAAATGTTTTGATTTAATTTTAATTTTAGAAAATTATATACTATTCCAAAACACGCTTTTTAAATATATAATTGAAATATTTATTTATATATATATATATATATATATATATATATATATTATATATATATATATAATAAAATTCGCCATTTTTCTTTAATTAATTTATTCCAAATTCTTACAATTCTACTTTTTCCCTGTCTTTTAATAATATCTTAAATATAAATTATATTTCAATTCCATATCTTTAATCAACATATTCTTTTAATTCTTATTCGAAAAATCTTAATCTGTTAAAAGCCACACTTATTTGTAAAAACCAATAATTTATTTCTTCTTTTGAAACATTAAATTTTTATTTTGTTAGAACGTCTCTTAATATCATTTTTATTTTATTTTAAATTATCATTCGATATCTCATAATTCATTTCAACTCCCGCGTCTAACTTTTTCACCTCAAAATTATGCCGAGTATATAATAAATCCCACAGCCTTGCAAGCCACTCATTGGTTAATTTACTCCTGTATTGGCGAAAGATTCATACGCCTCGTTGCTTTTAAAACACAGTTACGCAGCTCCAGAGCTCGGAATTTTTACGTTCTTTGACTTGTTAACTAGATCCCGTCACTTGGAGGAGAATTGTCTTTAAATTGGTGTATATCTCTATAATAATCTGTAACATCTTCATGCTCGTTTGCTACGATGTAACGCAGCTCGATCTGAGTTCTAAAAATAACGACTTGTGGAATTGTTACCAATAAATTTATTGGTGAAAATGCAGCTTTCTTTATTTTGATAGGAAATTTCCTATAGTTTCATAAACATCGTCTTCCATCTAGAACCTTCGACTGCAAAACCTATGTTATTCTACAAAATAATCGCTTACCAGAATTAATATGTTGATATAATTCACTATGAAATGGAAAATCATTTCATATATATATATATATATATATAATTTTATGACAATAAAAGGCACAAACATAAGAATATTTTATAAAGTTCCTGCAAGTTTATGTCGGAAAAGACCGTTTGGTCTTTCTCTGATTAGAATTTAAATTGCATAGTAAAGTAAGGGAGTAGCGATATAATGGCAGTCTCACCAAATCCGTATTTTTATTTTTTTTTTTCAGGACTATACAAAGGAATGCTATCAAGCTATTTCTTATTCTGATTCGTTTTTATACGCAAACTACGTCATTCGATAAAAATTAGAGCAAAATATTTGTTAATTAAAAGCAAAAACACACAAAACCTGATATACTCGCTCAGCATCGAAATGTTCCTCCGGAAGATTTGAAATTCTATGTTTATAAATAGTCAAAAAGAACAACTTTACATTCGGCGCTTCAAAAATGTCTCAATTCAACACTTGAAATTATTAATCTTTCCTAATTTGCTTTTGTTTATCATTCCCCTTATGTACAGCACGAAAAACATTCGAATGCAAGTTATAACTGCGTTTCTTAAAGGTGCAAAATAAAGCTGTTTGCCCCAAAATTATTTATGAGTTCCTGTACTCCCAATATATTTTATTTTCTTGAGGTACATTGAAATTTTCAACACAAACTCCGTATTTTTATTATTCGATTCGATTTATCATGCTCTTCATGTATCCTTAATAAAAATTTTAACGGTTCTTTCTTGAAAAAAGCGTTTAATTATCTATGCGTAATATCTAAAATGCGTAAAATTAAATAAATAATCGTTTGTCCAGATTTTGTTTTTATACTCTTTTGTAAGTTAGACACACAAAGACGCTTGACAATGACATTCCAAAGCTTGTCATTTGAAAGCTAATGTTTTTGTATATTTGAACCTTGGAAAATTCATACATATTTAAAAATAAATAATTAGGAGTTCACTTCATATTTTTACACATTATTATCCCTAAATCCTAAATAAAAATTTATAGAGAATTTTATGGAGAATTACTTAAATGAAATGAAGTATTTATCCTCTGAAAATACTAAATTATAACTTACCTCGTTATATGTTGCGTTTGGTGCGAGAATTTCACACATTTTTTTCATCGTGTAATCACATTCTTCACCAGAAACCACTGTGAAGGAAATTTCAGCTTTAAAATTAATTTCGAGTACTTACTTTAAATAAATTAGAACGTCATTTTTACCTTTTTGAAGGTATCAGAGATAAATGTAAAAATTAGAAATATATAAATTGTTGAAAAATATAAAAATTTGCAATTAATATGGTTTTATCCAAATAAATAAGGTTTGGTGTTGTCCATGTATTTGATGCCATTGCAATAAAGCATTCTTTTACAATATTTTCTAATTCTGCCATATTTTGAAAACAAAGCATTTTTTTTTTCGTTATCCACACTGCTTATTCTTCAGTTTAGAGAACGATTCTTTACAATAATATTTAATGTTCGACTGCTATTCGAACTTATTTTTAAGTTCACTTTCTGTTTCTATAGGTTATCAACAACTATAAGCATGGTGTCCCAAAAAATCCAGGGTGTCCTTTAACTTTTACCTATTGGATATAAGTAAACAATGTAAATTACAAAATATTTCAAGATATAGTTGGAAATAAGATTATGTTAATGAAAGAGTGCTTTCATTAATTTTCAAAAAGTTACACTTTTTAAATTTTTATACAACCCGCTAGACAAAATTCCCCAGTAGCAGAAAATTGTTGGGCTATTTTTATCTAATAATGAAGACCCACGTTGGTCAACAGTAAGAAATGTCTGCTTTCCCTACTATTGGCCAACAAAAGCCCAACAGTGGCCTAAACATTAGCTGCTCATATATCCGTACAATTGAGGGTGTCGGGGCAAGAAAGTGTCAAGCCACATTTTTGGTGAAATAAATCTAACGCTGTTATCTGTTGCTTAATATTGTATATTATAATATCCTACATATACTTTGTTTCTAATGTCACTTGATGGTAGCATATGTCCCTGGTTTCATTTTTGCACCAGACGTTTATGCTCCCAAAGAAGATGGCTAATTTACAAAGAACGTAATAGTAATATCATTAAAGTATTGTGAACTCATTTTGTGACTCAGTATATCTCAAATGTTACTAAGATATTGGCGAAAAACTTTATGTTATATATCTTGATAGTATTTGATCAAATTTTCAAATTGAAATATCTCAGAAGTTCAAAAATGTGGCTTAACACTCTCTTGCCCCGACCCCCTCAGTTTGATGTGGCCTGGTGCAATTATTTTTGGTTGGCCGGACAACGCTCCAAATTAGAGGACCCTGTTGGCTTATTTTATCCCTGTTCGCTTATCAACCCTAACATTTACCAAAGGTTTTCACAAACTGACAACGATGGACTATCTATCTGTGCTACATGGGCTGGCCAGTAAGAAAATTTTTCTTCTTTCTCCAACAAGATCATTTCAAAAACAGTATATCTGTATCTTTAAAATTACCAGTTTATAATAAAGGGAAAAAGCCGAATTCCACTTTTTTGTACCAATTAAAATGCTAATTAATAAAATAGTATTAGAATTCTATGCTGGCGTTTTTTAGATCAAAAATATGTTAACAAATGTGAAAAAGATGCATCATAAATGTATCATCATTATACAGGCAGGGATCAAGTAAACAGACGCATGTAATTTTAAATTCTAGAAACATAATTAAAACAAAAAGCAATTCATATAGCATTCTTAAAATGTTTTCTTTAAATCTAATACATAATTGTGGTCTTCTAGATATTCTTTTTAAAATATTTTGGAGTTCTTCGCCATTGTTGCTAGTCTCAATTGTATTTTGTTTAAGGTCAACTGCATACGTATTATCACCATGTTTTCTCTTTCTTTCAATATTTCACAGATTTACATTTTTAATTTGACAAATGGTGCCCATTCACAGTGACTAATTTTTAATTAAGCATAAATGATTCAGTTTTAAGATACAATTATGCAGATTTTTGTAATGATCTTGTTATTGCAAAAAGGAAAAGAAAATTATCTCACTAATTTTTTCTAAAAGGTTCGTATAAAAATTTTAAAAGTACAACTTTTGTAAAATAATAGCAGGACTATTTCTTTAATGTCACCATATTCCTTTCCTTTTTGAACAATTTTGCCATTTATAGTGCCTCCAACAGATACAAAAATTTAAAGCGCATTTCAATCTTTTTTGGGACCCTGTATAAAATGTATTTCTTTCCACAAATTTGTAAAGAATTTTTGCTTTTTTATTTACAAGAATAAATTAATAAACTAGAACATTCACGAGGAAAGGAGTGTAAAAATAACATTAGTTAAACTTAATTTTGCATGAAAAATCGATTGCCAACGGCAAAACAATAACCTTCAGACTTGTGTGAAGCTCACAACTTCTTGACGTAGGATGATTTTGTGAATTTGTATGCTAGCCGACTTTGTTTATTTTCTTTTTCGAGTTCTTTTTTTGAAACACGTAATTTCAGGGAAGCATTCTTAATTTACATGTAAATAACACAGAAAAGTAACATTACATTAGTAGAAAAATATTACACAAATGCTTATTACTATTTTTTATTATTATTATTATTATTATTGCAGGAAAACAAAAATTTAGATAATGTAAAAACGAAGTTCACCTTTAGTAAAAAAATAGTAACATAAAATTTTGTAATCAAGGATCTTTAAAAGATTTTGAAGACTATATATTTACGTGAAAGTATCTTATATCAATGTAAACTTTGTTGGAAACAAAAATCATATGATTTCATCTTGATGTACTTATTTTATCTAATAAAATCGTCTAATTATATTTAATATGAAAAATTAATTACGTTATTATTAATAAAATCCAAATAGTTCTAACAATTTATCCTTAAAGTTCATAAAGGAAAAAAATCATAAAGTTCATAAAGGATAATTTGTTTAAAGTTACTAAAATATTTATTTGTGTAAGCGCATCCTCAATTACTTTGCGATAAAAAAAAAGGTTAACCAAATTAGATTGTATTATTTTATTCTTTTTCTTTTCAATATTATTATTATTATTATTATTTACAGTTTATTCAATTTCAGTATTAACTAACTTCGATTTGGCATATTGTAGAAATTAATTATTGAACAGAGTTCCACAAAGGGAATTGAACTATATTATACTCGATAAAATTAATCCAGTCTTGGAAAAATGAAGGTGAAATAAGCATGTGTAAGATTCCATGTTGAGAGCTATCATATGCAGTAGTGGAAAGTTACACTGTTAAAAATTTGCAGCAAACTGTCCAGTCATTTGACCGTTTTTAGAGAAAACGGTTACATAACCGTAATTTAACTCTATTTTGACCATAATATGGGCTTGCAAATATGGTCAAATATTGTTACAAAATATGGTCAGAATAAAATTAAATTACGGTTATGTTACCGTTTTTTATAAAAACGGTCGAATGACTGGACAGTTTGCTGCAAATTTTTAACAGTGTATAGACACAAGGCCCGACCATGACATATGGGATCTCTGGGCATCGACTTAACATCGTGTGTGTACTATATAGCTCAGTGAAATAATTTTGAAACATCTACAATAAACTTCTGAGAATTTCCTTAAAAATAGTTACAATAACCTGGATAAAATCCCATATGGAAGCTAAGGGAAATGAAAGAGCTGACAGATTCAAGAAAATAACTACAATATACAGGAAACCCTACCCATTATAATCTTCACAGTTAAATCTTTCGGTTAACAAAAATCAATTTCTGACTAGAAAACAGAATTTAACTCTACTTCTACTAAAAGTCGAGACACACATACAAATTAACACCTACAAAAATTTTAATAACGTGGATAAAGTAGTGCGCTAAGCCATTTCTAGCTTATTTCCTCAGAAGCCACGAAAGTTTCCCAGAATTTTTACATAGAATTGAAAAAAGAAAAAAAAAGCGAAAGTGCTTGAGAAATATCGATTGTCAAAGGTCTAATGGAGCAATCATTCATTATATTTACGAATAGCGCTCATTTTTGAAAATTTCATTCAAATTCATTAAAAACTTCATACTAAAAAAAAATTGTTAAAGACACTGTTTAATCCAACGAATTGTGTAAAATTAACAGAAAATTATAATATACTCCACAAAAACTATTCTTACATCAAAAAAAAATTTAAACTCAATTCCAAAATGAGTGTAAAATTACTATATATATGTCATCTTATTCAATTTCCAATCTATACTAATATTATAAAGGAGTAAATCTTGTTTGTTTGTTTGTTTGTAGGGGGTAATCTCTGGAACTACCGAACCGATTTCAAAAGTGATTGTGGCAAATTGATGGTGACAACCCCTGCTCCAACATAGGCTATATTTTATGTCGGTGCCACTAACCCCAGGGGGTGCAGGAGCAAAAAACGTTCTAAAATTGCGATTTTTCAGTTATCACACTGGCTGTCAAGCCCGACTAATAGCTTGGCAGCCGGTTCTGTATGTATGTATGTACGTACGTAATGCGATAACTCTTCATAGAAATATCCGTTTTCCTTCAAATTTTGTTTATAGGTTCACTGTGTTAAGGCGCTTCCCTGATTAGCTTTCGGGATTGATTGGTTAAGTATAAAAGGGGGGTAACAAGGGGCTAATTACCCCTTATCTATACTAATATATAAAGTAGTAAAGATTGTTTGTTTGTTTGTTTGTTTGTTTGTAGGGGGTAATCTCTGGAACCACTGAAGCGATTTTAAAAATGATGGTGGCAAATTAATGGTGACAATCCATGCTCCAACATAGGCTATATTTTATGTCGGTGCCACCACCCCCAGGGGGGTGCAGGAGCGAAAAACGTTCTAAAATTTCGATTTTTTGTGTACTGAAGGAGATAGAAGCATCAAATTTGGTATGGTAGTTACTTATAAGATGTAAATGCTCTCTAAGAACAAATTATAAAAACATTCGCAATTTAAAAGGGTGAGATGAGGAAGAAGCGTTCTAAAAACATTCTAAATTACAATTTCTATGGAATCTCTGAAACTACAGAACCGATTTCAAAAGTGATGGTGGCAAATGGATGGTGACAGTCCCTGCTCCAACATATACTAAATTTTTTGTCGGTGCCACTGCCCGCAGAGGGTGCAGGAGCGAAAAACGTTCCAAAATTATGATATTTTCAATAATGAAGGAGTTAGGAACTTGACATTCTCTGGAACTACCGAACCGATTTCAAAAGTGATGGTGGCAAATTGATGGTGACAACCCCTGCTCCAACATAGGCTATATTTTATGTGGGTGCCACTAACCCCAGGGGGTGCAGGAGCAAAATACGTTCTAAAATTGCGATTTTTCAGTTATCACACTGGCTGTCAAGCCCTGACAGCTTGGCAGCCGGTTCTGTATGTATGTATGTACGTACGTAATGCGATAACTCTTCATAGAAATATCCGTTTTCCTTCAAATTTTGTTTATAGGTTCACTGTGTTAAGGCGCTTCCCTGATTAGCTTTCGGGATTGATTGGTTAAGTATAAAAGGGGGGGAACAAGGGGCTAATTCCCCCCCCCCCCCTTAATTTATATAAATTGGTTTTTCATGCATAATTATTCCGTTTTCCTTCAAATTTTGTTTATAGGTTCACTGAGTTAAGGCGCTTCCCTGATTAGTTTTCGGGATTGATTGGTCAAGTATAAAGGGGGGGAACAAGGGTCTAATTCCCCCCCCCCCGCCTTAATTTATATAAATGGGTTTTTCATGCAGAATTATTCCGTTTTCCTTCAAATTTTGTTTATAGGTTCATTGGGTTAAGACGCTTCCCTGATTACTTTTCGGGATTGATTGGTTAAGTATAAAGGGGGGGGAACAAGGGGCTAATTACCCCCCCCCCTTAATTTATATAAATGGGTTTTTCATGCAGAATTATTCCGTTTTCCTTCAAATTTTGTTTATAGGTTCACTGTGTTAAGGCGCTTCCCTGATTAGTTTTCGGGATTGATTAGTTAATATAAAGGGGGGGTGATAGGGGGGCTAATTCCCCCCCTTAATTTATATAAATGGGTTTTTCATGCAGAATTATTCCGTTTTCCTTCAAATTTTGTTTATAGGTTCACTGTGTTAAGGCGCTTGCATGATAATTTTCGGGATTGATTGGCTGAGTATAAAGGGGGGAACGGAGGGGGGGGCTAATCCCCCCTTAATTTATGTAAATGGGTTTTTCATGCAAAATTATTCCGTTTTCCTTCAAATTTTGTTTATAGGTTCACTGAGTTAAGGCGCTTCCCTGATTAGTTTTCGGGATTGATTAGTTAAGTATAAAGGGGGGGAGGATCGGGGGGCTAATCCCCCCTTAATTTATATAAATGGGTTTTTCATGCAGAATTATTCCGTCGTTTTCCTTCAAATTTTGTTTATAGGTTCACTGTGTTAAGGCGCTTCCCTGATTAGTTTTCGGGATTGCTTGGTTAAGTATAAAGGGTGGGAACGGGGGGATAATCCCCCCTTAATTTATATAAATGGGTTTTTCATGCAGAATTATTCTATTTGCTTCAAATTTTGTTTATAGGTTCATTGGGTTAAGACGCTTCCCTGATTACTTTTCGGGATTGATTGGTTAAGTATAAAGGGGGGTAACAAGGGGCTAATTCCCCCCCCCCCTTAATTTATATAAATGGGTTTTTCATGCAGTATTATCCCATTTCCTTCAAATTTTATTTATAGGTTCAATGTGTTAAGGCGCATCTCTGATTAGTTTTCGGGATTGATTGGTTAAGTATAAAGGGGGGTAACAAGGGGCTAATTCCCCCTTATCTATACTAATATATAAAGTAGTAAAGATTGTTTGTTTGTTTGTTTGTTTGTTTGTAGGGGGTAATCTCTGGAACCACTGAAGCGATTTTAAAAGTGATGGTGGCAAATTAAAGGTGACAATCCCTGCTCCAACATAGGCTATATTTTATGTCGGTGCCACCACCCCCAGGGGGGTGCAGGAGCGAAAAACGTTCTAAAATTTCGATTTTTTGTGTACTGAAGGAGATAGAAGCATCAAATTTGGTATGGTAGTTACTTATAAGATGTAAATGCTCTCTAAGAACAAATTATAAAAACATTCGCAATTTAAAAGGGTGAGATGAGGAAGAAGCGTTCTAAAAACATTCTAAATTACAATTTCTATGGAATCTCTGAAACTACAGAACCGATTTCAAAAGTGATGGTGGCAAATGGATGGTGACAGTCCCTGCTCCAACATATGCTAAATTTTTTGTCGGTGCCACTGCCCGCAGAGGGTGCAGGAGCGAAAAACGTTCCAAAATTATGATATTTTCAATAATGAAAGAGTTAGGAACTTGACATTTTGTATGGTCGTTACTTACAAGATTTAAATGCTCTATAAGAACAAAGTCTAAAAAAAATTCGAAATTTAAAAGGCTGAAATAAGCAAAAAAATTTCTAAAAACATTCTAAATTACAATTTGTATGGAATCTCTGGAACTACTAAAGCGATTTCAAAAGTGATGGTGGTAAATGGATGGTGACAATCCCTGCTCCAACATAGGCTATATTTTATGTCGGTGCCACTACCCCGAGGGGGGTGCAGAAGCGAAAAACGTTCTAAAATTGCGATTTTTGCGATGCTGTAGGAGCTAGAAACTTCAAGTTCGGCATGATTGTTATTTATAAGATCTAAATGCGCTCTAAGAACAATTTCTAAAGAAAAATGATCTAATGATTCTGCGATTTTTCAACTATTGAATTTCTAAAATTACCAAATTTCACAATAGAGTACCATAGCGAAACCTTCACGCGTAAAAAGATAATGATAAGGGCGACGTGTCCTGACGTGTATATTGGCTATAGCACGAGTCACAAATTATATTATCCTTATTATTCTGTTAAAATATAAAAGTGAATTATGAAATGTCAATATTTTGTTTGATTAAAGGTTCGGTAAGAGAAATTGACCAGCGTAGCTGGCGTAGCTTGTTACTATTATACTTTCTTTAAGAAATAATAATTAATCTGCATGTATGTAGTATTATATTATGTAAATATTTTTTTTATACTTCTTCGTATTTTATAAATATTTTTTCAGCTCAAATTTAATAGTGAATAAAAGTACAAGCAAGATTTGTATTTCTTGTAATATCCGTGTATTATTATGCTATATTTATAATATACTTTGATAAATTAAATGATTTTTCAAAGAAAACAGAGGTTCAAGGTTATATTTCCAAGAAAGATTTCTGGGCCCACCCGAGACTCAAGGCTTTGCTATAGCGGAGGGGGGGGAGGGTAGAAAGGTTTTCACCTCGTGGAGTTTAGTTTTTATTATTCTGGCTGGTTATTCACTAGTGGGTAGTTTCTGAACTCTTAAATGTAATCATAATTATACATTTTTAAATGCCATAAACAATACGCTTAAAATATATATACTTTCGGTAATTTCAGGCACTAAAAGCGCGTTTTTCCGTTTTAGTACCAAAAAACGCCACTTCATATAATTTTCTAAATAATGTTTTTCTAAATAATATAACTTATAAAACCCAGGTATCGTTAAAAAAAATGTTAATTCCGTATCTTTAAAAAAAAAATAACTATTTTGCCATAAATGGATTTTTATATGATGGACAATTAGAACTATACCTCTAAAATTAACTGTCTAAGACTTAGCTATTTGTCATCAATAAGAAAGGACACCCTGTATAGGATAAAACATTTACTTTTGAATAATACCACTTGAAAGAAAGAATGAGTGTATATAGTGGTACTTTTTAAAAGTTGTTACAATGCCAAACAGGACCTGTGACAAGACATGCATACGGTTTTTCTTACTTTTAAGATAATAATATCATATTTTTTCTATAAATAAATATAACATTGCATAGATATATATTTATCTCGTACAGACACATTTATGCATAAAATATTTTTCATCAATCATATGAAATAAAGAAACCAGAATAAAAAATCATGCGTCAAGCATAGATTATGAAACACTTTCCAACACTTCCAGAATACTTTAACAAAACTTTACCGATTAATAAAGTGAAACTTGATGTCTAAGTAAGCAAAGTCAAGATCAAACCGGGCGGGGTGGCCTACCTTTCGGCTTAAGCTCAACTAGCCCCGCCCAGTGTCTAAGTAAACCATTTGGAAAACACATAACATATTTGAAAACCCAATTTCGCAACTACCATTAATAATCAGAAAAATATCCAAATTCTTTTGAACAGCCCTGTATATGATCTGTAGATTTGTATATATACTACATGGTATGGCTAAAATTTAGTTCAGTTAGGAAACGCATAGCACAGTTGAAAATTCCTATTCAGCGATTTCCGTCAATAAACCGAAATCTATACGATATATTTTGTGCTTCTCTGTATATGATCTATAACATTTATACACTCCAAGTAATATGTAAAAAATTAGTTAAATTTGAAAACGCACTTCCAGCAACTATTGTTCATAGACAGTACTGTAATGAACCCTGTAAATGAACGATGAATGCTATGCCAATCATATTCTCTATCTATAGTAAGCTTCTTGTTGTGCACCTCAGTGATATATATCATTTTCAATATGTTTAAAATAGTGTAACATCATTAAAATATACCGCAAACGATTTTTTCCCAAAGACCGTAATGTAACAAAATTCTTTTGAGTGTCCCTGTAAAGGAACTATACATGATACACACTTCATATTCAATACCAAAGATGTCATAGTAAACATCAATAACATATATCAATTGCATGTCCATCCGAGTATATTTATGTGAGTTAGAGCACGGACAGACAAACCGAATTCCTAAACACTTTTAAACTATGTTGGAAAGTGTTAAAAAGGAAGCAAAGACGTGTAATTCTCGTGTTTCATAAGAATCACCCGTGATTATCTGATACATTATATAGTAAATTGCCCGATAATTTAAAGTGCCTTAGATTTCGATTTAATTTTTTTTAATTAAATGCTAGCAATTGATTTAAATGTTCAGTAATTAATAAAACTATTATTAATTATAAATTAATTAATAACTTTTACAACTAATCAAATACTTACAGAGAACAATAAAGCACACACAGAATGAAGCTGCTACTAATGTCTTCATGTTTTCACGTAGGAAGTTAGGAAGCAAAAGAAATAAAAACTTTTGTCCTTAAAAACTTTACAAGTTTGAATCAATACACCTGTAAATTCTGTGAGAAAATCCCAGCTGTAATTTGAAAACAGTTGATGATAAATTTAAAGAGTTTACATATGAGTACTCACTCTTTGAGGCTCTTTTTTTTTGTTTGTTTGTTTAGATAAGCTATCACATTCAGCTTGAACATGCAAGGCACAAGATTTACTATTAACTCTCTTCAAAATTAGGAAAACGTAAAAAGTATATAGAAGACTAATTCGACACCCATTGAACTAACAAGGAAGGTCTCCATAAGCGCATTCAGAAAAAATTACAGAATATTCTTCTCATGAGGATATATGTGTTTATACAAATAATTGCTGCGGAACTTCGATATAACGTCCATAAAAAAATTATAAAAATTTTGTGTTTTTGGCGATTTATCGCTGTTGGCGACACAATGAAAAAACCTTTTTATGATTAATACTTTTTTCGGAAAACTTTTTCTACTCTTCATACTGAACTCGTTTAAGTATATTTAACGTAAAAAAATTCCTTTTTTATAACTACGGCTTTGCCATACACATTTACATGTATGTATAAAGAAAATTAACGATCATATTCTACGGTTTAGAACAAAATTTAAATGGATTACCAATGCTTTAAACTAAAAATTCCAGTCGGATTCTGAGCACTGTCAATTTGACTTCAATATTGTTAGTGTCGGAGACAAAAAGAGAACAGTATTGTTGCCATGGGAACAATACTTATTCAATATCGAAATGTGTAATCAGAGCGTTCTTAATCGGATAGATACTGTTAAAATACACTTAAAACTTATCCAGCCGGTGAAACCGTGTAAAATTAAATAACTTCAGCAACTATACATATTATATCAGTTTATTGAAAAAATATTTATCGTTTAACTTTAAATTGATAAAGTACTTCGTATTTAAACACTCATTTATTTAACCAGGAATTGTCAAATGCATTAAAATTGCTTGCATTTGGCAAAGAAAAAGTGTTACTAGCCAAATCGCGCCTTTTTACGCCAAATACTCGAAAGTTTTTTATTTTTTTGCAGATTTTCTACTGGGATTCCGCAGCTAAATTTGACTGATCCTTTATTACGTACATGAGTAGTAACCATTAGCATTTTTTCAAAATATTCTGAGTATGCGCTTTAAGGAGACTTTCCTTGTAAGAATATGATGCCTAGTTTGTACGGTTGGATAAACGACAGGAAGTTTATTAAAAGCGACTTTATTTTTCCTTTCTCTTCTTTTTGAGGGAGAATACGACTGTTGAGTATTTTAAAAAAATAGATTTTTTGAAGACTGTATACGTATATAAAAGAGCAATATTTTTGGCGTATTTTAAAACAAACCGAACAAAAGAATTCCCATAATTACATTAGTTATGACTAAAAATGGACCACGTGTTCTCAATGTTAAGCAGTGATTAAAAGGATATTTTACAGTGGTTTATTTCTAACGACGGGTTTCGTATCTAAATCATTTTTTAACTATTTTTCCGAGACATTTATCAACCATTTCGTGACCAGAGGTACCGTTTTAATAGGGAAAATCATCATGGAAATGCACTCTACTGTAATATTTTTCGTAAAGCTGGGCGATAATTTGTGAAATATCGCCAAATTTGGCGTGGGGACATAACTCGCCAAAAACAATGCCAAATTGGTACTAATTCAAGAATTTGGCAACAATCCCATAGAATCCCAGTTATTACATTAAGAATTTTTTGTCTTCCCACAGATTATTCTATATAACTGGGGATTCGTCCGTAATCGGATCCACAACCAATTGTCGTATGCTGGCAAAATTTGGCACAAAATTAATTGCAATATATTGTAACAATTGTTGTAATACTCTGCTTGTATATTCAGCTTCAGTAGTTATTACTTTCCTTACACATAAGTATTGTAATCGTGGTGTATGTGTGTGTTTGATTGAACACGATAGCGTTCGGATGGTGTTTTCCATTGAGCTGTCGGTAGGCAATACGTTATTGTCCCCTGTAAAGAACGGTGTACACTTACGAGAAAATGGGCCAATGAGTTCGGTATCTAAACCCATATTTAGCTATTTTTCAACCATTTATCAACAATTTTGTGACGAGAGGTAACTGATAAGTACTATTTCAACAGAGAAAGTCACCAAGGAAATGTACTGCAATACTTGCATGTAGGTATACACAAACACACACATACACGCCTGCGCCAAAATTTTCGCGTTAAACTTCAGATAGCTTGGCGATAATTTGAAAATTTCGCGTCCAAAATAAGTCGCCAAAAACAATGCATAATTGGCACTAATTCAAGAATTTGACGAAATTCCCATATAATCGCAATTATTACAGTAAGCCTCTTTTGTCTACCTAGAGATTATTCTATAACTGAGGATTCTTCCGTAATCGGGTTCGCAACCAATTTGCGTGTGCTAGCAAGCGTGGTTGGCACAAAATTAATTAAAATATTGTAACAATTGTCAGAGCCGTAGTGAGCGCCCCCCATGCCCCCATTTGGGGTGGCCTCGGTAAAGTCAGGGACCCAGTAGTAAGCTATTGCAGACCTTTGAGCCGAATAATAAAGTTTGTTAACTTTTTAAATTATTTTAAAATATTTTTTTTTAATATTTTAATTTATGTTTTATTTAAATTCATTTTTTATCAAGGACCTTGGTCAAATTTTGAAAAAGTAGGGACTGGGAATTATTATTTTTCTTTTTAGAATTGCGATACTTTCTACTATTACGTCCTTCAACCAAAGCAGATGGGCCTTTCTTTCTATAGCCACCGTTCTTTTTAAAAGTTACCAGATAGAAAAAATCTTGGTGGCTGTAAATTCTATTTCAAAAATAAAATGGTATTTTGTGTTTTAGGGGGGGGGGGGGGGGACTTAACCCTTTGAGGGGCAAAGTACTTCTGAAAATGATTTTTTGATACCAGGATTTACAAACAAATTTAATTGAAATTATGCAAAAGGTTTTCTTCATGTACATTATACTAGGTGCGCAACTAAGTTTCGGTGTTTCACACATAGATGACGCTAATGGACCATGTAGTCGACATACATGTTTAAAGTTGTGTTTTTCTAGTAGCTTGGATATCTATTAACAATAACCAGTCGTAATAACAACACATATCGAAACGCAAAAATATTTTTTCTAACAACGAAAATGTCGAGTTTTGTGCCAAATTAACAGCATTTGCGGGTAGCTTTGCTTTTCTGCTTTAACTTGAAAAAAAAATGCAGCTGAAGCACGTCTCGTTTGCTTGAGGAGGCCTACAGCGAACATGCACCATCGAAAACTACCTGTGAAAATTGGTTTAAACACTTCAGAAATGGCGATATCGACACTGAGGACAAGGAGTGCTCCGGAAGACCAAAAACAATTGAGGACGCCGATCTGCAAGCGTTATTAGATGAAGATGATACGCAAACACAAGAACAACTTGCAGAGGCATTAAATATGACTTGCCAAGGTATTTCCAAACGTTTACATGTCATGGGAAAAATTCAAAAGGAAGGAAAATGGGTGCCGCATGAGTTGACTGAGAGACAGATGGAAAATCGAGAGCCACTTCCGAAATTTTGCTTTTGCGGCATGAAAGAAAGAGTTTCCTGCATCGAATTGTTATTGACGATGAAAAGTGGATATATTTCGAGAATCCCAAACGCAAAAAATCGTGGCTTTCACCTGGCGAAGCATCAACATCGAAGGCACAGCCAAATCGCTTCGGAAAGAAGACAATGCTCTGCGTTTGGTGGGACCAGAAAGGAATTGTGTACTATGAGCGGCTGAAACCTGGCGAAACTGTTAATGGGAATCGCTACCGACAACAACTGAATAATTTGAATCATGCATTGCTCGAAAAACGGTCAGAATGGGACACGAGACACGAACGAATGATATTGCAGCATGACAACGCTCCGTGCCATCTCACTTCCATCGTCCAGGACACATCAAAACACTGAAATGGGATCTGCTACCGCACCCGCCGTATTCACCAGACCTGGCCCCTTCCGATTATCACTTGTTCCGGTCGATGCCGCATGGCTTGGCTGGGCTACACTTGGCCAATTTCGAAGAAGTGCAAAATTGATTACATGAATGGTTTCGGTCCAAACACGCTTCTTTTTTATAGTCGCGGTATTCATGCGTTGCCAGAGAGATGGCAAAAATGTGTAGCTAGCGAGGGACGATATTTTGAATAAATCATTTTATGTATTTCTCTTAAATTTTTCCATTTTTTATAGATTAAAAAAATCCGGAAACTTAGTTGCGCACCTAGTAAAAGGAAAAAATTATTTTAAAATCCTGGTGTCATTGTGGCATTTTGGAATTAAAATTAAGTGGGATATATTTTTTTTTCGTTGTTGCCATTTTTTTCTATCCAGGCATCTTGGAGGACAATTTTAAACTGTTGAAAAACCGGAAAATATGAAAGCGACCTCGGAAATTTTTTTTAAGTAATAAATCTGTATATTTATTTAATGAAAGGCACCGTTGAAAGCAGAAAAAAAAAATCCTCTAAGTGGCTATTTTTCGCTCATTTCTATTTTCTTCTATCTTTACAAGAAAGTATTGGATTCATAAAAATTTTCGACTTCCGGTTTTCGTTACGGATTTATAAGTTTTAGAAGCTCTTGAACACGATTTGACTGTTTTTAGAAAATGTCTGTCTGTCTGTATGTGACAAAAATTTTATGGGCGCTCTATATCAAGAACTAATGCACGGAATTTAATAAAACTTTATATTTAGTGAGTCCCTGATATAAATTGGTGCTGATTAGTTTTTAGTAAAAATCGCCCAACAGGTGGCGCTGCTATGCTGCATTTTTCGCGATTTTCGCAATAGCTCTATCGCAAGAAATAATGCACTTATTTTCATCAAACTTCAGATTCAGTTAGACCTTGACATAAATAGACGCTGATTACGTTTTGGTGTAGATATCCCAACAGGTGACGCTGCTATGCTACTTTTTTCATGATTTCCACGATAGCTATATCTCAAGAACTAATGCACGGAATTTCATGAATATTCAGATTCTGTTAGACCTTGACATAAATAGATGCTGATTACGTTTTGGTGTAAATAGCTCAACAGGTGGCGCTTCTATGCTACTATTTTCATGATTTTCACGATAACTATATCTAAAGTACTAATGCACGGATTTTCATCAAACTTCAGATTCAGTTAGACGTTGAGATAAGTTGTTGTTGATTAGGTTTTGGTCTAAATCTCCCAACAGGTGGCGTTGCTATGCTGCATTTTTCAGAATTTACACGATTTTAGCGATAGTCCTATCTCAAGAACTAATGCACAGAATTTAATAAAACTTGAGCTTCAGTTAGACCTTGATATAATTTGATACTGATTCGTTTTTAGTGTATGCGAAACCTGTGTGCGATAAAAGAAAGTTTTCGGATTGGCACATCCAACTAGTTTTTTTTTCCCATCCGGGTCACACAGATGGCAATTTCAAACTGAACAAAAAGCGGAAAATTACGAAAACGACTTCCAGAAAAAATATATACATTTTTTGAAATAGTAAACATATATATATAATGATCTGAAGGATTCTATATTTAACTGTGAATTTAACCTCTTCTTTTGGATACAACTTTGTACATGTGCTCACAATATACTAAATATCTTGGGATATTATTAATATAAGTAATATATATATATTTTTTAATTTTTTTTAATTCTTTTTCACACTCCTTTTCAAATTGTATGTATAATTTATAATATTCCATTGTAAAGGTCTTGTCATTCAATATTGTTTCAGCGATTGTTCGGGCAAGATATGGCACTATATTTAGCAAAAGCTGGTGTCATATACAGAAAACAATCGTTCTTTGCTTATAAATGTGATTTTCTTGCCCTTGAAAAAGTAAATTACTTTATAAGCTTTTATTTGTGTATATACTCGTGTGGTTTATATTTCATTCCTTATTTTCTATTTATTTAATTTTTTTTTTCTTCTTCTTAATTTGAATTAATAATGTTACTTTTATTAGGACTACAATTTTAATTTGTAAATTGACAGGGCTCTTTGGTATCGGGATTTCAGTGTATGTGGTCAGTTTCTTATGTTTCAATGGTTAAATTTTACTTAAAGTTTTATATATATATATATATATATATATCATCATCATCATCATCATCATCAACCGTTTTCAATCCACTGCTGGATGTAGGTCTCCCCCAGATTTTTCCATTGTTGCCTGTCTAGTGCTTTAGTCATCCAATTAACACCGGCCAGTTTTCTGATTTCGTCACTCCATCTTACTTGAGGTCGTCTTCTTGGTCGTTTTACATCTCTGGGATACCACTGTAGGGTGTTTGTGCTCCATCTATTGTCTTGTCTTCTTGCAATGTGCCCAGCCCATTTCCATTTTAGCCGTTTAATTCTCTCGATGATGTCAAAAACTTTCGTCTGACTTCTTATCCACGTTATTCTCTTTCGGTCTCTTCTGGTTATGCCTAGCATACATCTTTCCATACTTCGCTGCGTTGTTTGTAATCTTTGTACCATCCGTTTTGTTAGTGTCCAAGTTTCTGCTCCATAAGTTAGTGCAGGCAAAACACATTGGTTAAACACCTTTCTTTTCAAACAAAGAGGCATGTTACTCTTCAGAATAATATTGTTCTTCCCAAAAGCACTCCATCCATTTCTTATTCTTCTATTGATTTCATTCATGATACTGTTGTCTGATGATATTTCTTGTCCAAGGTACACATAACTTTCAACATCTTTAATCTCAGTGTTGTTGTAGACGATTTTCTTTTTTGATGCAAATGAATTGAACATCACCTTAGTCTTTTCCAAATTTATTTTTAATCCCACATTAATGCTAGCTTCTGCCAAATCTTTTAGCATATTTTGCAATTCTTCAGGGCTATTACTGAAAATTAAAATGTCATCAGCAAACCGGAGATGGCTTAAATATTCCCCATTTATATATATATATATATATATATATATATATAACCATAAATGAAACATTATCATAACATCAACTTAAACCATGAAATAATTAAGTATGAAATAATTAGTTGACAATGAAAGATTCCCCAACCCACTTAATATGGAATCAAAAAACATTGAAAGAATAAGAAATTAAATAAAAATTGAATCAATGGAATTAAATGAAATGAAATTTGTGGAATTTAGACAGAATTATCAAGTCTCAATTGCCTAAATACCACAAATAAAATGAGATGTTTCATCTTCATATTAGCCAAACATTGCTAAAAAATATGATATTGGGACTACATCTCAAATACAATGATTCAAATCAGTTATAAAATAAAAAATAAAATACAATGTAAAAAAGGAAAGAAACCATACTTATAAAAAAATCCATAAAGATGAATAGAGATATAAATAAGATACCTTGCAGTTCATGAACCATCATGAAAACTCCAACATGACTGGGGAATTAATTGCATAAAAAATCATATGTTGCCAATTTTAGAAATATAAATTGCTTAGAAATATAAATTGATTTGCAGTGATGCCAGAAATAATGTTAAAATATAATGGATTATAAAATAAACAGGAACATTAGTGCTGCCATCTATTAGTAAAAAAAAAAAAGTGGATAAAATCTGAATCGAAGGAATAGGATGGAAATAAATGTTTCATTAATCAATCAAATTACTAACTTAATTGATACCAATTAGTTAAATAATAAATGAAATTAATTAATAAATAGAAAGTTGAATAATATCTAAGTAATGGATGTATAAATTAATAATACTATGTTATAAAAAAGTAGTAATATGGAAAAATTAATAATTAATGCAACATTAAAAATGTACCATTAAATGTCAACAACGATTAAATAACTGTACTAAAAATGCAACATCATTTAAAATAAATTAAATTAAAATACTAAAGATTTGAATTAAGAATCAAAGAATTTAAAATTAATATTGAGTAAATAATGGAATGAATTAGTCACAAAAATGTGGCTTTAAACAAAGTTAAATTAAATAAAAACACTAAATAAAATTAAAACATATTATATCAACACTGTATAAAAGTAAACATTATCTTAGAAGTAGATATGATATTGTCCACCAAAGGTATTAATCCAAATCATTAGATCAAATACATTCTTAATATTAATGAATATAAATTCATTTAAAATAATTAAATAATGAATAAGTAAATCTAACTAAATTAATATACATAAGAATAACACATCGCAGTCCATTATAAAATGTGTATGATCAAATAATTGTGTAAATCAAAATGCCCCCATTTTTTTTTTAAATATATAAATTAACCATGCGTATTTTTCCATACAACGCCGCCACACACCTCTTCAATCCAACGTCTACCCACCCAACCGTCCTATTATAATTTTTTTTATTTTTTTTTGTAAATATTTATAAGATTATATGATTTTTTTATACATTTTTTAAACGCATGTGTAAATTTGGTTGTAAAGATCAAATAGGAACTAACTATATATTAAGGAATAAATGAATTTTTTTGGAAAACCATGTTGTAATGCGTCAAAGATAAGTTTTCTTAATATTTTTGTTAATAAGTTGAGAGGAACATAAACTTTTTATTCTATAAATATGATTAAGGAGTATATTACGATATACAGAATTATGAAGACATGATTTAAAATTAGTAAATGAATTAACTTTAAATTTAAATTCTTTACGTTTATCAAATAGATCTATTATTGTTGTGTTATCTTTTAGTGTAATATTAAGATCTAAAAAGTTAATAGTATTGTTAGAAAGGAGGTTTTCCGTTAATTCTAAATTAGTAGGATAATCAACTGGAAATATAGAAATATTAGTGTGATCAGTAGCAATTAAAATAATGTCATCAATATAACGATATAAATGTATATTACTATTAATAAATGTACGTTCATACTGATACAAGTATAAGTCTGAAAGTATACTAGATGTACATCCCCCTTGTGGTATACCGATTTTCTGTAAATATAACGTGTTATCATGCATTATATAATTATTATATATAATGAAATTTGTTAAAGTTTTAAAATAAGCTGTATCTATATGAATTGGTAAATTAAGTGAATTTTGATACTTATAAAATAATGCATTTATAATATTATGTAGATCTAATAAATCTATATTATTAAATAGATCTTTGAAATCATATATATATATATATATATATTATTTTATTATTATTATTAAAGGTATCATTGAAAGCCGAAAAGAATTTCTTATAAGTGCACATTTTAATTTATTTATTTATTTTATTTTATTATTAATATATTTTTTATCTTTTTACTTACCCATCATACGTAGTATAGGGTAAATCTTGTAATCGTTTTGAAAATCGAAAAAAAAAATTTGAAGGATTTACACGTTTCAGACACTGGAGATTCCGAAAAACATATTTTTAGGGAAAAAAAATTTGCCGTCCGTCTGTGTGTCTATAAACGCTCTATCTCCCGAAAAAATTGAGATAGAGACTTGCAATTTGGTATGTACTTAGTATGTAATAATGGGGAGAAGCCTATTTCATTTCAATAACCTCGATTAACCGGAACTATTTTTTTCGGACTCTCGAAATATTCGTTCTGATAAAAGGTACATAAAAATTTTCGAAATTGGTTATTTTAAGAAATGAATATAAAAGACAATAAAAAACATAAATTTTGCATAAAGCATGAAGTCGATCGGATAATTAGTTGCCGAGATATTTGGAATCCTATTTTCCACTCTCTTCGATTTTTCATGACCCTGTATTTCATCCAAATTTCACTTCAAAGATATATTTTAATTGGAAATTTGACGCTTAATCAGATGCAATAAACCGCTAGTTAATAGGATTATTATTTTTGGAGTTATAAGGATGTTTCTTTCAAGCAATTCAGTAATCGAGCCTTTAAAGTTTGTGACGTCATCAAGCCTCGATTTTATTTGAATTGCAATACATTTTATAAGTAGTTTACACATTTTTTTATTTTTTTAGTTTACATTATGCATATCCATGATGGGTAAGTATTACGGTGGCCCCCAACGACTAGTTTGTATTTCCATCCTTGCCAAACGGATGGCAATTTCAATATAGATAAGTGTCTGTCGGCGATGGCTATCGAAATCTACCACATCTAGAGGCCAGAAAATTTTCCAAGGCAGGTGCTGATGCACCTGAGGCCTCAGATTTTTAATTTTTTTTATAATTTGCCGACACACACAAACACATGACAAATTACACACGTGAAAAGTAAAATCTGCTATTGGCGATATTGGCTCCCATCTAACATGAAAGTACCTTTTTTTTTTCTGGTTTCCTGTTCAAAACCCCGATAATTATCAAAAGATGTACACTTTTAAGCTAATAGAAAATATCATATCAAATTACCAACTTATTTTTTTTTTCTCCATAGACTTTCTAAAGTTTTGAAAAATTCTTGTTTTTATGTAATAAATTAAACATTTATATTAAGTTAACTTCGTTCTTAATGTATTGGCAATCCTGTGTCCTATCCTAAAACTATCTCTCATCTTGAAATTTTTTTATAGGTGCTATAGAATACATGCATTAAAAAACTGCTTCATTAATTCTCCTTGATCACAAAATCCATTGTTATCCTATGGGAAATTTTAAATATGCGATTACCCTCATTACCTAATATAATTATCAAAATATGACTTTCACCATCAGAAAGTAGACGACATATGCCAATAAAGTGCATTTTTAAAAAGTCTCCTTAAATTTCAAATATTTGAAAAGAAAAAAAAAAACTATTAACTTTACCATTTCTACATGATTAAAAATTTTTAAATTTTATCATCTTAAAAATGCTTAAAATTTAAAAAGACAATTTTTAAAAACGCATTTCACCAGCGTCTGCCATCTACTTTCTGATGGTAGAAACTGTATTTCGATAATTATATTAAGTAATGAGTAATCATGCATCTAAATTTTTTCCACAGATTAACATGAGATTTCACAGTCAGTGAAGTGGCCCCTCATGATAACACTGTTCATTCCTAAACCTTCTTAAATATATATTTTCATTTTCAGCAATTTAATCAGTTTCAGTATTGAACATTTTCATTTCTTATTTACGACATGCCTTATATTAAAAAGTTAAAGATCACAAATAAATTATGTGCAGGGCTTGTGTTAATTTATCTTTTAAATAAATAAAATTTTAGAAATTGAATTTTTAAAAATAAAAAATGAAAAGATATTTTGTAAATAAAAAGGTGTTTGTATTGTTTTTATAGTTCAATTCCAGAACTGAAAAACAATTTAGGTTCAGTTTATGGTTTGAATCCATGTGATTTTTTTTTTCTTTTATTTAAATCTTTCCGTCCTTGCTGAACTTAACAGCTCTTTCCTAACTCGTTATCTGTTCAGCTCCTGTTTACAAACTGGTGTTTACTTTTTTTTTTACATTATTTTCTCATTAAATTTGAAGAGAAATAATTTTCAATTTAAATAGATGGAAAGATTAAATGGATGGTTAAAATTAAAATTTCCAAAAACATTCAGAGAAATAAAAACATATTTTTACATATTAAAAATTCATAAATAAATTTTTTTTTTACAGGAAAAAAAAAAAAAAAAAAAAAAAAAAAAAAAAAACTTCTGTCGATATATTGACATTTTGAAATGATTACATCAGTTTTTTTTTTTTCAACTTTATTTTTAACCAAGGAGGTAGATTTAAACTCCTTGCATTTAGATAGACAATTATTAACTCCTATTCACAAGAACTGAATTTAACGAAAACGCATACACTATTTCAATTAATTATTTTTGAAAGATGACAGTTAAAACGTTTCACAAAGACGCTAAAATTAAAATGGTTCATCGGGTAAAAATTAGATAATTTTGTTTCTTGTAAAATATTTATTTTTATTCAAAAAGCTAAAATACTTTTTTTTAGTTTGCCAAAGTGATATCATATTCATTTCATCAGCTCCAAAATTAGAAATCAAATCTAAATAAAAATTTGTAGTGAAAATCACGTAATATGATTTCTTACTTGAAATTTAATATTTATTATAATTAATGTTACAAGATTTTCCTAAATATATAATAATATTGGATTCATTTTTCCTTCAAGAAATCAAAAGATCTCAACACATGTTGCACAGCTAGTCTATTATAATGAAATCTGACTGTGTGTTTATATTTCACAGCTACTCCTCCTAGAATATGGAACAGAGCATGATGAAAGTAACACTAATTATCCGCATGGATCTGAGGTCAATTTTATAATTGGAATTAATTTCTGAGATATTAATTTTTATGAAAGTTTCTGAGAAGTTCTTCTAAATATGGCAACTTAATTACTTCATATTTGAGAAGAAAAAGGTAAGTAATGGGTTATTGAGTGCTATCTGAAATGGTGAACAAATATCTTTATTTTTGTCTTGTTTGAATAAATTGACTTAATTATTTTTAGTCAACATTCTTTTTTTTTTTTAAAAGTAATCTAAAGAACATTCATGATTTACTTCCACATTTACTAAAATTATTATGAAAAAGCTAAAAGATTTTAATATTATTGATTTGTATGAAATATCTTCCAAACTTGTTTAAAATGTAAACGAATGGACTGTGATAGAACATGGAGTTTTGAGCATGGATACATATGTACAGCATATATATGCTCAGATTAAAAGCTTTTGTCCAAACCATAGAAACCCACACTACAGAAATTGATGATACATACCTCGACAAATTCGCTTAGATTGAGTTGGACAAGTAAACAAACTTTAGCTTTGTATTAAGCCCAAACTCTCTAAATTTTAATACAAAATCCTCTTGATCAATGAAATTTTTTTGCCCGCATGTCGCCATTTTCTTATAAAGGTATCTATATATATATTTGTCTTACGTGGCGCGAAAATCGGGCTGAATTTGTAACTTATGGTTTGGCAACAACCGTGGTTTCCAGAGCTCAGACCAATGAAAGACTAGATTGTGTTAGATCAGCTCCACCTCCAATATGGCGGTAAGTGTGGGAGTAGTGAAACAATTGAAACCATAGACTGAAACTCAAACTAGCAATTATTAAAAATAAATTACATGTACATAATCCGAAGCGTCTGAGATGATTCCTCATTTTAATTATGAGCAATATCGTTAATTTCAAATGAATTCTCAACTCTTATTTAGAATTTATTTACGATTACGAATTTCACTCACTCAAAAGTCGGAGAAAAAAAAATCAACTATAGATTGCACCTGGTGCCATCTGTTGATGTATTGATGAAGTAAAAAATAATTTCTACGTAGTTTTTTTTTTCTAATGAATTTAAGTTGTGCTGTACAAAAGATCCTTTTTTCATAGTATTTAAAAGATTTATATACTCATTGGTAGCGCCAACTAAATACATTTTCAGTTGTGTTTTCAAAGGAGAATTACATTCTTTACATTAAAAAAAAATTGTCAATTTCATATGTTCAAATGTTTTATAGTAGAACTCATTCCGGCTAGAATTGCTGAAAAAAAGGGGCGAGCGAGCGAAACGAGCTGTGACCGCGTAGCGGTCTCAATATGAATTGCTTCGCAATTCACGGGGGGTTGACGAGTGTTAGCGAGTAGAGGGCTGAGCCTCATAGTTCTAGTATAATTATATCCAAATCATGTACTGTACTCGCAAAAAGTAATTTTCATAATTTTCAGTTTATTTACATTGTACACATGATTTCTTGCTAATAAGAAATTTAATAAAAATATACATTATAAATCTTTTCTTAAATGTAGAATTAAATTACCGTATATTTCCATGTATAAGCTGGGTGTACAACTTTTTAGTGAAAAATTGTCCAAAATCAGAAACCTGTACATAAGCCGATGTTAAAAGAAAATGATGAAAAAATTCAGCTAGCGAAAACGTAAAACTTTGTTGTACATAGCTAATAGTAAAAAACTGGATGTTTGTCTAAAATAGGCCATTTAAGGACAGGCTCTGTTTGAAATGGACTGAATAGATGTCATCTGAGGATGCAGTTGTGACAAGTTGACATCATCACAACATCTGAATGGGTGAAAGAAGCTTAACCTGAAATGCCACATGAAATTAATGTCCTATCTTTCAAAAAATGTTGCATGACTAATGCGATGGATGGAATTGAGGATGATACAATCTTTGAAGAAGACCCCTTTTCCGACTTTGGAGCCAATAAAAAGTCCAAAAATTCCTGGCTGATATACAGTAATTTATTTTTTTTTCCTTCAAAATCGAAAGATCTTATGAAATAGAAATGCAACACATTGGATTTATCCCAGCTAGTGCTATTTTTTTTTTAATTGTTCAGTTTTCTTCATGTTTCCTATGTTGTAGCACTATGTTCTCCAAAAAGTTTTTCACAGCTTACAATTTTGTAATATCAAAATACTTGTTTTTTTTATTATGGCAACTGTTTTGTCAAAGCTGTCCAGTTGATTCAAGTTTAAGTAACATGAGAGAACCCACACAATGAGAATTCCATTCATCATTCCACCCCAATTTTCTGGGAGGAGAAACACTTTTACTTTCATTTTGCTTTCAAAAAATCTGCTAAGGATGGTCCCCTTTTAAAATAAATCCCTTTGGACAAGAAAGGAGGACAGGTTGACAATGAGACAAATGACTGTGCTAGCTACAGTTGACTTTCAAAAATGCACTACGAAGATAATTTTTTTTATTTCAATAATCTTCTCAATCAAATTGCAATAAAGAAAACATTTTGGCAGATAGAGTTGTGCAATACATATAGCTATGATTATTCACTATTTGTAGATTATTCAATTACATATTAATGAAGAAAAACATGAAAAAATAATTGAAAAATCACAATTTTCAAAAACAGTTTCTGAAGAATTCTCCATGAAATCAAATTAAATTTTCTTATTAAATTTAAATAAATGAAAATATCATTATCAATGAAATATAATGAAGAATTAATGGTCAAAATACATATTTAAAAAAACTAGGGGATTCAACCCTGTCTTCCCGGGTAACTGAATATAGGTGAAAACCATTCTTTTAATTGAAAACTAAAAATTTTTTATATTTAATATATTTTTTAGACTTTCCACTAATAATATCAATATTGGCCTCGTGCCTGAAGTTAATAGCAGAAGAAATCGCTTAGACAGCAGCCTTTATGATTCTGATAATTTCAATGGTTTAAGTGCCTAATTCGATTGCATGTCTTTTATTTATATATTTTTATTTTATTTAATGATGAAGTTTTAATTTTCATTCATTATGGAATATAAGCCGGAAACAAATGCTGAACTGTTTATATTAATTTAAGTGAAGACGGATTTATCTTTCGCAATCATCTGCACGCAACAGAGATACATTTAAAAAAAAGTCAATTTTGAAAACTATTTTAAAATCCATAAAAAATGAGTAAATTGCAACAGAGTTTTCAAGCAAATTACGATACAGTTTTTAAACAATTAAGCTTTTGAAAGTAGATTTTTTCAGTTGAAAATGTGCGATGTTTAGAAATTAAAAAAATTGAAGTAGCAAAAGTCGCAAAACTGAAATTTCATTGTCAAATGTTGCCATTCGCAAAATGACGTCAGCATTACGCACAGACACGTTTGTCCTTTATAATATAGATTGTATTAGCAAAAATTCCACAGAATTTAGTTATTATGCTATTTTTCTTTAATTAAAGAAATTTATTGGCATCGAATTATATAGTTCTTTTATCTAATTTGCCACTATTACATTATGCCCTGTATTGTAAAAAAAGGGTTTCCAACTCTAATAAAAAGTTCCAGGTTTAAACAATCGATTTTTTTCTGCATTTCAGCTTATGCATTTGATATTGAATTTAAATATGAACTGAACCTCTCAGGCTTAATATTTGAACATTTCCATAATAAATTACCATACCATACCTTAACCTAATACAATAAGGATAAAGCATGAATGCATGAATGAGCATGAACAGCACAATTTTCATTACATCTTTCACTCTTACATACTGATTTCCAACAAATCAAAAGTAATTAAAGGGTCAGGGTCTATAAGCCGTGTTTTTGGCCCATAAAATAAGACTAAAATTCAATTTTGTTATACTAACTTAATTATTTCAGTTTTTAAAATATTAGGTTTATCCTGTACGATTTCAACAATAGTTTTTGCATTTTGTTCGGATTTATATGACTTACATAAGCTCAAAGTTCATATTATTCGTAGTTTTTGATGAAAAATATGCACTTTCTCATAATTTTACTTCAATTATTTATATGAGCGTAATCGTGCAACACTTTCTTCTTTACATATATTATAAAATACATCAAAATGTACAATATATATATGTAAAAATAAAAGCGTTGCAAAGCTGCACTCATAGTAAAATGTTAAAAATAGAGATTTAAGAAACTGTATTCTTTCATGTCACTAAGAGACTTTAGGATGCAGCAATGTGTTTAAACATGCTAAAATGAACGTAACTATTCCTAATAACTGAATTCCTTCACATTAGCAATAGTTACATTCATTGAACTTGAAATCGAATGGTGTTTAACATTTTTTTTATACGGGAATTATCAAATTATAAGCTACTGTTGTCAGATGACGACAGTTGTTTTTCTACTTTTTGCACTATTGCATCTGAAAATTCGGTTCAAAACTCTAACTTTGACAGTATTTTCTGAAAGACCTTCAGTCTTTATTAAAAAATAGAAACACCATTCGATTACTTAGTATGCAAGGGTCGATTCAGGCAAAATTTGGGACCTATTTAGGGTTCCTTCACAAAAATCTACAAAAGAAAACACGCACCTTCACAAAAATCAATTTAATAAAACAGATCCTTTCACAAACATAAATTTAATAAAATGAGCCCCTTCAAAAAAATCAATTTGATAAAATAGGACCCTTCACGAAACTCTTTATAATAAAACAGGCCTTTTCACAAAATTCCTTTTAATAAAATGAACCTTTCACAAAATCCTATTCCATAAAAACTTACTGTTTATTAACTATTTATTATTTTGTGACGTTTTAAAATTTGTAATTTGTAAACAAGTTCACCAGAGAGCAAAACTTCAGCAAAATGATTTTAAAAAGTTTTTTAATAAATGCTTGGTTTGAATTTGAGTAACTCTATTTCAACTTCTGTTACAAAATGTTATTCTTCACAAAAATATAATAAATTTCACAAAAATAACCTTTACTTTTCACAAAATGGGCTCCAAGAAAAACACCTGCACTGAAGCCTAGTATCTGAATAAGAGCACTAGCCGATTTCATGAGTTTCCAAACAAAAATAAATTCAGAAATGTGTCAGAAAATAACTCCTTTGAATATGAGAACAACCTTAATGGAATCTTTTAAAAATATTAGAGTTTTATGAATGCTAATACAATGTTTCTTTAAATATGACATCGTTTTTAGTTATGGAAGCATAATTCTGATTGGTGAATTACGATCAAAGTGAATTTTATGTTGTAAAAACATATTTCTTGTTATTACGATACTTAAACTAAGTATTTTAACAACTTATTTAGCAAGAGGAGGAGCAGAAGTTTACTGACATATTTAAAATAAACTTTATTTTCTAACATTACTAAACATAGTAAATTCTTTGTAAATCCAGATTTGAATCTTGGAATTTAACTTGGGGAATGTTGATAGTTATAAAATGAATAAATTAACAAATTTAAATTTAAAGCTTAAATAACCCATAAGTATATGAATATAATTTCATTTGAACAAAATTATTGTGCAAATTATACTATATTTTCTTTTAAAATTAATGATTATTTATTTCTATGCAATAGGTTTGGAAAAAAAAAAGAAATATAAATTTTTAAGATAAATTCCACTTAAGGTAATAAAATAAAATTATTATTTTAATTATATCCTCCCCACTTTTGAGAAGAATCCTCAACTGTTGAGTAATAAGTTTTACAAAAAAAAAAAAGCAAATATTCTAAGGTAGCTATAGTCACAGTGTAAAAAATTGATTTTGAGCAAAAAGTAGTACAGCATGACTTAAGTAAAGTCGTGTTAACTAAATTGGATAATGTCTGAATAATTGAAATCTTGAGCAAAATTAGAGTTTTACATTGAGGAAGTCTGATTTCAATTATTATAATCATACAAAATGTATGCCTTTTTCATTACATTGATAATACAATGTGCATGTTTGAACATTGAAATAAATAATTCAATAACAATTTACAGATAGAAACAACATATTTATTCTAAATGTATCAAATTGCTTACAGCATACATATAGTGCAACAATGAAATTTCTACATTGTTAAGCTGCTGTTTTAAATTTATTAAACACTCATCAAGAAGATAGTATTTCTGTTTATCAGTGGCGAAATTATGTCCGGCATCCATCGTTAGCTTCATTTTTGCTCTACTACTGTTTTAGAAGTAGAACGAATGAGTATATATTGAGATGACGATTATGGGCCTTCCTGTTCATCTTACTGTGCCAGCCTTCTACGTTATTAGTCGTACGCTCCTCTGTATTATAGAAGTGAATCCATAAAGCACTGAAAATACATTGAGAATTATGTTTTTTATAATTAAAAAGGAAAATATATATATATATATATATATATATATATATATATATATATGTGTCCGATATGAATATAAATTTAGCCAGACAATGCTTTTGAAATATTTTTTGTTTATACGAAAAAATATTTTGGACTGTTATTACATTCTGAGCTAACTGAAAAGATCATGCGTAGCAGTCTGTTGAAATATTAATTTACACCCAAATAAAAGAAGAGATACAATCCAGACTTTCCGGTGCACAGAAAATAAGTGAAAACCATTTTTTACATTTATAATTTTCATTTTAGTTATGGTACATTTTAGGTTTCCAACTAACAACACCAAAAAGTATTTATGAAAAATGTCAATTATTCAAATAAGGTTTTGAAATTTATTAAATAAGATTATTTCACTTCCTTAGGCCAGGAGTTAATAGCCCAAGAAAGCTCCAAAGAATTTACTATTTGCAGTAGACTTTTATTAATTTCATTATTTTGGTGTTTAAGTGCACAGCTTGACAGATCGGTGAAATTTATGTTTTATTTATTTCATTTTTTAATGAATTTATTTATGAATTTTTTTTTCCATTATAGAATATTAGACGAAAACAAATGCTGAACTATTTATACTGTTTCAAGTGCAAACTTGTTAACCTTCCGTTAGCGGGTTGTATGCGATTGAGATAGATTTTTTTTTTAAATTGTGCTTCAAAATCATTTAGAACAAAAAACATTAAAAAAAATTAGTAAATTGATATATAATTTTCAGACAAATCACATTTGAAAGAACATTTTTACCCTACTCAATGATGTAAAAAATGAAATTGTGTAAAGGTTAAAAATTAACAAATTTGCGAAATAGATTAGTCAGGTCGTAGACACCGTCGATTTAACGTCAGAATTATTTACGGACATGTTTTTATTTTACTATAGACGAGTATATTAAATTTTTACAATATTAGCACAATATTAGTTGACAAAAAATATGCAATAGATATATATTTAAATTCAAGAATAAATTATAAAAATAATCAGAATCGGTATTGTTCTACTTATATTATAATGCTCCTATTCTTTTTAATAGCATAGCTTCAAGATTCTGACATTTGTATCTGCTTTTCCTCTAGCCATTTTATTTATGGCTACAGTTTATACGAATGTTATATTCACATGAATATGTATCTCATCAGTCTTCTAATGATCTATTAATGCACACAAGAACTTATGTACATACCCACCACTATGTGTCCGAACTGATGTGTATGGTAATTTTTAAGATCACTTAGAATCGTCTTTCATACCAAAATAAAAAGTAATTTTTAAACCTCAGCCTTAACCTTCATAAAAATTAAATAATCTTACATATATATATATATATATATATATAAGATTTGTCATGCACAATAAAACTTTTTCAAAACGGAATTGCAAGGAATGAACATAATTTTTCAAACTGGACACATTCCTGCATTATGCAAGTGGTTTTTGTTTCATTCTTTAATCATAACTTTCCGTTTCTGTATCAGATTCCATTTTATTATTTTAATTATTATAATAAAAAAATAATAATAACAATGTATTGAATGCATTGTATGCCAACTTACTTGACTGGGCTCATACAATTAGTTCAAATTGGACAAGTTTCCGCCTTATCCACATTCCAATTTCAACACGTTTAACTGTGTATTATAATTAAGACTACAAGTTTGAAGTACAAAAAAATTATTAGAACATATTACGTATAATACTTTACTTACATAGGGAATAGGCTCTTTTCGCGTAAAAAATAGTCTTCTTTCAAATAAGTATCAATCACGTAGTCGTGAAACTCGTGAGTTTTTGGATGCTGGGGTGCATCTTCATGTAGGAAAAGAAATGCATCTCTGATCAAATGTGGAGGTACTAATGGTAAGCTTGCTGACCTTTTAATCCATTTCAGAAAACTTCCTCGTTCTCATAATGTCTTTTCAAGCCTAATGCTTGCACCTGAAAGAAATATTTTGTCAGATTTTATTGATAGAACTTGTTTGACATATTTTGATTTTAAAGGTATTATACAAATACACACACACACATACACATATATGAAAACACATGTATGAAAAACAAAGAATGAGATTGCATAAAAATCAAAGGAAATGATACTACAAAAACTAAACACATTTACTTGAAAATGTAAATATGAAAACTGATTATATTATAGATTTGTCAGAAGAGCTTCATAAGAATAATTCATTTATATAGATAGATAGTGAAGATTTTCTATTATTTCATTTCTCAAATTGTATTTATTTTTGAAGGAATGTGAAGATATTTATTATAGGAATATATTTATATAAATTTTTCTACTGGTATTGAAATAGCCATTTTCTTTTATGGAGTTCAAGATTTATCTGTACATTTCGTCGTAGTTGATTGGACAATTTGAACATAAAAATTTCAGCTTCATCAATGTCTATATGCAAACAGAAATCATTTGTCACTTCCTTCTATTGTGAAGTACCGTTCTTGATAAAGTGTTTCAGAATATAAGTTTTTATTCTTTTATTGTATTATTCTTAACTTCTATTTTTTTATTTATCCCGTCTTATAATGAAGTGCATTTAGCAATATTGGATTGATGTTATTTTTTAATGCATTTTAAAAATTGGTTAATATCTAAGGTGTCAATTTTATCTTGTGGTTTAATAGTTATGTTATTTGTAAAAAGTTTTACTATATATATATAATAAAAAATTTTATAATTTATATAACCATTGATTGTGAATTGAAAAATAATCAAATATTATAAAATAACCATTGAATAGAAAATATATCCCTAGTTGCTAAATGCATGGATATATATAAAAATCAAATGTAAAAGGTAAGATCATTACAAAAAGGAAAAAGTTAACTTTGTAATAACTACTTGTATCGACTTTCGAATGATGTCATTCGATTCATAATTTAAAAAATATATAGTAAAACTAGGCTGCGCCTCCAGGTGCCTGAGGGGCACCCGACATGTCTTCGACCACCGAACCCAAGTCCTGAGGGACTTATAACGCGCACGACTGGATTTGGCTCTCCGTATGCGCTTCAGCCAGTCGGGGGACTGCCACCTGCGGACCCCCCGAACCCTTAGACCCATGTGTGGACGACCGCAGTGGATCCCTTTATTAGAGGAAACCACCACAAAACACTTGGGGACAGGCCGGTGTCCCCCAACAGCTTTGAGGCTGGACACCCATAAGGGAGCCAGGCCCTAGGCCTTAAATCGGGTTTTCTCGACCCGCACTTGCTTTACCATAACTCGAGGGATGTGGAGACCTACGATGGTAACCATGGTTCCCTCTTGTAACAATAGCTCACTCGATCTAATTTTAAAAAAAGTTGAGTTCCCCTCTTACCTCCAAATATGGTAAAAAAACTTAAATTTGGGGGACTAATTGGATTTTCATTTCAAGTGCTAAAATGAAGTTCTTCATTTTCGTGAATGGCCACCAGTTATCATCTATTATTAAATTACTGGTCGCTCTTTACCTGTACGAAAACAGAAATTACGATATTCAGATTGCTGGAGCAGCTGCATCACCACAAATGAAAATTTAGATAATTAAGATTTTATCAATCCTGAAATCTTGATAAGAAAAATTGCCAAATCTAACCCAAAAATACTATCTCATTTTGAATGGAAAAAGTAAAAGTTTTATGAAAAATAAATTCAATTTAAGAAATAAATGAAAATTTACATTTACCAAATACAATTTTAACCTCATGAACTTACCCAGATATTGTACAAATACATGGAATGATTATATGTTAAATGTAAATAGGTTGCAAATTTAACAAAATTATGAAATAACAGTAAAGATAAAATAATTAAACAGAAAAAAATATTAATATTAATTAACATAAATAATTAATACATTATACATATACGTATATATACATATTACAGTTATGTACTGGAATATCCAAAAATATCAACACTTAATTACAACACAATAAGCATAACATGAACTTGACCAAGTAAATTTTGCTTTATTGACAAAACAATCAAAAATTGCAAAACATGCTTAGAAGAGAAAAACTACATTAAATTCATTTAAAGACAGCTTAGCTAGAAATACCCAAGAGCAAAAAAATATATATATATATATTAATTGTAATATAAGTTTAAATTTAAAAAATGTTATCTTAAAATGTAAGGTGATATAAATTTTGTTTAATAGATACATAGTTGACATAATTCCTTTTTCTCTTATTGATAATTATCCCATATCTCTTCTTGTAGCATATCCTTCTACTCTAAAACTTAGTACTACCTATTTAAATAATTCTACAATTAATTTTATGAATGTTAACATTGCTATTCTTCATGATCATTCTTTAATATTCAATACATATGATAAAACATGGTGATTTTTCCTTTAATTTTACTAGTTATTTTTACTAACTTTTATTCCTGTCTACATATTTAAGTTTACATAAATATTCTTCTAAATTACTACAATCGTATTAAACATTTATGTTCACTCCATTTTATTTTTAAATTAAAACATACAGTGTTATCTTATAATCATCCCCTTTCTTTTATTTCTTCATGGATCTTTTCTTACCAGTATGGGCATTAAATATGTATAAAAACTATAAAAGCGGAAAACAATATTATGCAGGGTGTGTGTGGATTGCTGAAAAAACTATTAAAAAATTATATATAAAAAATTAAAATAAAAAGTCAAAATAAAATCCCCCCCCTAAAAAATTTAAAATTCAAAATGTCATTATGGGAGTTTGAGGTGGGACTGCTAAAGTTTTTTAAAAAAAATATTAAAAGCAGGTTCTAACACATTTATTTATCATTCTTTCATTAACACAATCATTTTATCATTTTCATGTTTTCTAATATATATATATAGTAAAGTCCCCATTTAATTATTTGTAAATAATAGATGAGACTTTCCATCTTGATTATTATTTTTCTCACGCTCGTCTAGGAAGTAACGTCTTCCTTCATAGACAATGTGTCAAAGAAAGTGTGACAAGTTAAATTTGTTATGGCGGGGGGGGGGGGGGGGGGGGGGAGTGTAAATAATTAGTTTCTTCTCTTGAAACAGGTAAAGTGGAAGCTTCCCCTGGCTTAACGTAGACATAAGTTGGCAATGACGGCACCATATGAAAACTCAAAGTTTCCAATCAGGAAAGGCAAACAACTTTATTGGAACTCTGAGATAAACAGTAAACACCCAATTCTCTTGGCCTGACAAGAGCCGGAGAAAAAAGGTTTGTGGAGGACTCGAGATTTGAGAGCAGTGGAAGAAGGTCGAAAATCTTCGAACCTTGGAATGAGAAGGGAAAAAACCCTTGATCCTTGATCTTAAATGAGTTCATCAGAAGTACGGCATGCCCTGTGCAATAAATTTTGCAGACAGCTAGCAGTGCGGGCAAAACAGTAGAGACTCCCAGTCGATTATACAATTCAGACTCCCTAACTCTGAGTAGAGACTTTGATCCCAAAGAAACTGTTGCGACTCTGTTAATCGATATTGATAAGACTCACAACTCAAACTTTGTAATTCATAAGTATTTTTCTGTGTTTATATCTTAATAGAATAAAAATTATTCTAAGGACAATTATTGACCTAGTTTGTTTTCAACGCTACGATTCAAAAATCGACCCAAACGAGGTCTTTACAGTATATATATATATATTTAGCTGTATATTTTCACCCCCTTAAATTCTTACGTTTTTATATTAACATATCATTTACAGATTCATCTCTTTTTTAGTTTTTTCTATTTTTAATTAATATTATCTTATTCATCTTTCAACTTTTATGTTATTACCTACATTATCTTTCCATATTTTTAAATACTATTAACTACATACTTTCTACTTTTAATTATTGCAGGGCTGCCATTCCAAAAATTATTCAAAATAGTTGCTTTAGTAGCCTTTGAAGCCAAAAATAGTAGCATATCATAGCTGATTTAGTAGCAAAATAGTTGCATATAAAGTATTATCCAATATGATCACAGTGTTGAGATCAGGGTAGATAACTAATGATTTCCCTTTTATAAATTTCCTGACCTTTCCTTAAAAATGATTAAGTTTTTCCGATTACAACAATACAACATTTTATGAACAATCTCAACTGTTTTTACATATTATCTGTGGGGATGAGGGCAAAGGAAAAAGCAGAATTTTTTTAATAGGAGGTTATTTAGATGATTTATTTATTGTTATTAGTGAGCAACAAATAGGGCAATTTTTTTTCCATTGGAGAAATAGAACTTTAATGATTTAAAACTACATATGCTGGGGGATAAAAGGATATAATTGCATATTTGCTTACTGTTACTATGCAGCAGCAATTAGAACAATTAAGAGAAAAATGAGTGAAATTGACTCTTTGTCAAGAAAAGTGCTGTTTGGTGGTGGTATCGAACATCTAGAAAAATTGTACTGGAATGATAAAAAATTTTTTATTGTTGTTTCATATTTCCTGCAACATGTATTTGAAAAAGGCTAGAATAAAATTTTCAAAAAGTCTCCTTTTTCATAAAATAGTTGCCTATTTGTCAGAAATAGTTGCATTTCAAGCCTTTTTCGCTTAAAAAAGTTGCCTTAGTCTCCTGAAGCTGAAAATAGTAGCAAAAAGTAGCACTTTAGTAGCAAATGGCAGCCCTGTTATTGTTTAGTACTATATTATGCCCCTTTAATATTACTATCTATTTATATCTTTATTTATTTTAATAACTACAGTGTATGTAATTTATCTAAAAAGAAATGCTCAGTTTTTTTTAAAGTTAGTTTGTAGCATTTCCTTTTTTATTTAACGCTATATGTGTATATATATATATACAGTGCCGTAACTAGGCAGGTGCAATAGGTGCAGCCGCACAGGGCCCATCTGAAATGGGGGGCCCCAAAATGATGTGCATAAGAAATTATATTTTTTAATTGAAAAAGAAATTTCTGCCTTTCTACTGAGCGATTTGACGGTTAAGTTTTGTGTTATTTAGATCCTAGATGTCTCTGCTTATCAACATGAACATTCGAATTAATATAGAACTGATATTTTCAACTTACCTACGTACCTGCCAAAGTTATGCTAGGTTATAGTTTGAATACAGTAACGTATACTTGTGTTTTCGCTTATGTTTTTACCAAATGCCTTTTTTTTTTCGTTTTATTTTAACTTCCTTTAACCAAACCATTTGAAATATGGAAGATACAGTCTTAAAATTAGTACCTTTACGTCTCAAATTCTGCAATTAGTTCGAAAAAATATCTTTGTTAGCCCTTTGAAAAATGTTTGCAAAAAAAGAGTCGTTTTCGCAGTAAACATTTCCCATAATATGCCAACGTTCCACCCACCCCCACCCCCCACCCCCACTCCCAGGTCGCAATTTTAGGGGCATCGATAAGCAAAAAATATGCCTTAATGCCGATACTTTCTTCTAATTGTCAGTGCAATCGGTTTTCAAAAATAGGAAATTTTTAACTCTTTTAAAAAATTCACGACTGCAGGTCACTTTACCTCTCGGAAGCGATATTTTTTCTACATTAAAAGTAAACAAACGTCCCTATTTCGACACAATCTTTTTACAGCATCTCGTCAGACTGGATTTACAGCTACTACAAAAATTTTGAAACATTCGGGGAAGCACAAATATTTTTAAAAAAATTAATAAAATCTAAGAAAAAATCGACGAAAAAAGTGGGATATTTCGCTGGATTTGGCTTACGTTTTCACTATTAAATATGCATATTGTTTCATAAAATGGTTAAGGGAACATCATATTTTTAATTCCTAAAAATTTCGAAAAAATTGAACGATAACCACTGAAGAAAATATAATATAAATTACAGGACAACCCCCCCCCCTCCCTTCTGCTTCTTTAATCGGCAGACTTCAGAATTAAGCATTGATTCCGAAAATCAAAATACGCAAAAAAAAAAAAAAAAATCCTAAGCAACATGTATGTTGAATTTGTTTTCCAACACTACAAACCATTTCAATAAATATCATCATTAACCTTATGAAAGAAAATTCATTTCCGAAAGCCAGTTTTGTCAAATTTTGAGGACAAGTAATTCGTGGGGAAATAAATGTTCGGGAACAATAAAATTTTTCGAAAAAAACTTGGGTATTTTCTTTTCCTTATTTCACGTAAAGTTTACTTTTAGTCATTTGGCAACATTGAACATGTCTCGAATTCTATTCTGTTTTTGCTTCCACCGAGCTCTATGTTTTTATGCGGAAAGCGAAAATAAGTACGGAAATCAATTTTATTAAGTGGTCGTGCTTTATAACGGCACAGTTTACTCTTTTATCTAATTCTAATGTCTCTTGATATTTTTAATTTGTATTTCTGATTTATTTCTTATTCAAAGAAAAAGAAGTACCAAGAAATTTAAGGCCAGAATTTAAAGGTAAGTGAAATCAATGAAAATATTTATGTATATAATCTTGGAAAAATGTTTGTAGAAGAATTATTATTTTAATTATTATTATTATTATAATTATTATTACTATTTTAAATCTTATTAAAGGTAAAGATATATCGAATTTGAAGGGTCCATGCAAGTTTTTTTTTCTTTCTTGTCTCTCAATTTATAAAACAAGAAAATGTTATTTTTATGTAATTTATTATATTATTAAATTTTGTGAAGGGGCTTGTTTTATTAAAATGAATTATTAAATATTTTATTTTATTGAATAGATTATATTTTATATATTATATACATTATTTTATTAAGTGTTAAAGGAATAATTAAAAGGGCCCATTTTTGTTAGAGTTTCGTGGAGGGATTCTAAAAAGGTCCTGTTTCTGTCTGGATCAACCAACTGATTTGATTTAAAAGTTCTAAAATTACTCGCTTATTTTTAAATCTGTGAATGAAATTGTTGTCTGGAGACTTTTATCTGCTATTTTAACATCGTTAATTAAACGTTTCCTATATTTTGCTTGATAGACTTCATCCCATCTTCTAATCAATCTGGATAGCAGACAAATGGTCGCGACTTTAGAATTGTCTACTGGCGGTAGAAAAAAAATATTTGCTTCTATTTTTTTTTCATCGCTTTAAACGAGAGGATTTATTGTTTAAATGTTTGAAACCTTTTACGATTCCTTTTACATTTGAGTTTTATGGCGACGTTTTAATAACTAATTTCATGTGTAACAAATTTTTAGATTTTTAATATTTTCTGAGAAATGTTTGATTGGAAAAAACATCGAAATATGGCAAATAAAAGGCATCCAAGCAAGTGATATTTCTTCACACGCTTGCATTCGTTCTACAAAAAGTAGTTTGTGTACGTTATAACAGTTTTATACTTGTACAAGCAACATGCTAACAATAATATTTTGTTTTCTAGCTTAAAAATGTCTAAGCATTTGTCAGGTGCACAAAAGAGAAATATAAGGAAACGAAAATTGGAAGAATGCAAATCAATGTCGCAACAGTTTGGTAAATGGCTAAAAACCGAAAACTCAGAGAATAGAGGAAGTGTGGAAGAGGTTAAATCTAGCACTACTTCACAAGGTGATAAAAAACACTACATTTGGCATCTACCCCTTCAATTAACGACAATTCTCCGACTAACAAAAACGATCCATTGCAAGAAGAGCAATCTACTGCTTCTTAAGATATTCTACTACAATACCCTCATTAAAATTCAAAAGAGGATGAGCCTGCACAAAGTATTGTCTCACAAACTGATAATACCGAACATTCTGCTGCTTCACTGGGTATTTTACTACAATTGCCCCATAATAGTTCAAAAGAGGATCAGCCTGTACAAAGTACTGTCTCACAAACTGATATTACCGAATATTCTGCTGTTTCACAAGGTATTTCACTACATTTGCCCATAATAATTCAAAAGAGGACGAGCCTGCACAAAGTACTGTTTCACAAACTGATAATACCGAACAAAATATGTTCTGTACTGTTCCAGAAGGAATACCGCTTAATTACAACGATTAACAACGATTACAACCAGAGGCGTAGTGTCAAGGGGGGCACGGATCACTTTACTACCAGTATTTTTATATACTATATTTGGCCTTATTTATTTCATACTGTTCAAAGATTAAATAAGGCTAAATGTAGTATATAATTATCACTGATTACAACGATTACAATGAGTATCTAATTCCTGCCCTGCCGTTACTGGTAAATTAATACATTCTCTTGTCTCACATAGTACAGATCAAGGCGACAACATTAACTTTAATACGTTAAAAGTAGACGATTCAGGTCGAAAATTTACAAAGGACTGGTTTTATGTTAAACAAATTAACGGAGAAACTGTTAAAAGAAAATGGATTTTATATTCAGTTAATCAAAATGCAGTATTTTGCTTTCCTTGCATGCTTTTTGGGCAAAAATCGCATAATCTTTCAGACCCACAAAAAGGTTTTTATGATTGGAGGCATCTTCATCCGGTTATTCCTCGACACGAAAATTCTCCGGAACATCGAATTTCGTATGTGAAATGGAAAGTAATGGAAAAGAATATAAAATCAGGAAATGCAATTGATGATTATGTAATTAATTCCATTAACAAGGAAAAAATGATATGGCGTGAAATTTTGAAAATAATATTGGATGCTATTCTATTCTGTGCCAAATATAATCTTGCTCTTAGAGATTCAAATGAAATTATTGGAGATCCAAATTGTGACATTTTTTAAAATTTGATTGAATTTGCTAGCCATTATAATACTACTTTAAAGGAACATATTGAAAAACATGAAAAAGGTTCAGTGTCTTATTTCTCACCCACTATTCAAAATGAAATAATAAAATTAGTTGGGGACAAAACTAGAAATGAAATCATCTGCAGAATTAAGAAGGCAAAGTACTACACAATTTTATTCGACTGCACTCCTGATGTTTCAAGAAAAGAGCAAATGAGTCAGATTATAAGATATGTCCATGTTGACTGTAAAGGGAAGGTAATGATTGAAGAAAGCTTCATAAACTTTATTCGATCTCATGAAAAAAGGAGAGAAGGTTTATCATCTGAAATTTTGAATAAACTAAATGTTGATAAATTAGACATTCAGGATTGCAGAGGGCAAAGATTTGACAACGGTGCCAATATGGCTGGCAAGTATAAGGGAGTAAGTGCACGTATTTTGGAAATTAATGATCTAGCAATATTTGTACATTGTGCAGCTCATAATCTAAATTTAGCCGGTGCCCACGGTGCATCTACAACTCCAGAAATGATTGCTTTTTTTGGTACTGTGCAGAGGTTGTTTAATTTTTTCTCGTCCTCAACAATTCGTTGGGAAACTTTAATGAAGTGCTTAAAAATATCACTTAAAAGTTTTTCTGATACAAGACGGTCATCAAAGGCCAGAGCAATAAAAGCGCTGTATTTACAATTACCTGAAGTAATGGAAGGACTTCAAATGATTACAAACGATTTTTCGAATCCGAAAGCTGTATCGATTGCACAAAGTTTGATTCTGCAAATTAATTATAGGTTTATCTGTACACTTTCTATATGGAATAAAATTCTACAATGCATCGATCGAATAAACAAAGCATTACAACACAAAGATTTGTCAATAGATATTGGAACAAAACTAATTGCTGGTTTACGTAGTACATTACAAGAGCTTCGAGATACAGGTTTTGAACAAAATATCCAGGAAGCCCAAAGTTTGGCTGAAAAAATGGATATAGAGAAGGAATTTCTTAATAAAAGGAAAAGAAGAGTGAAGAAAATGGAAATAGATGAAACATCAGATGAAGGAAGTAAATTAACAGCTGAAGAGTTATTTAAAATACAAATGTACAGTGTTCTTGATACTCTGTTGTCTCAGATAGATTTGCGTTATGAAAAATTGAGAACCATCTGAGATTATTTTTGCTTTCTGTACGGCTCGTCTCTACAACATATGAGTGTCGCTGACTTAAAAAAAATCGGCTGCAGATCTCGCTATTAAGTACAGTAAAGATTTAAAAAAGTACGACTTCACATGTGAAATTGAAAGTTTGAAGTTTGAAGTAACGGCTCTTATACAAAACATACAAACTGCATATCCGCTTGATATTCTACAGACTCTTCATGATTTTAGTTTAATTGAATCTTACCCAAATATCAGTGTCGCCCTTCGAATATTTTTAACTCTTCCCATTTCCATTGCTTCGTTCGAGCGAATTTTTAGCAAGCTGAAATTAATAAAAAATTATTTACGATAAACTATCGGTCAAGAACGTTTATCCAATCTGTCTATTATTTCAACTATACAATAGAATACAATATAGTTAAAAATATTAATTACGATGATGTTATTAACGAATTTGCCGAAATGAAAGCCAGAAAAGTGCAATTAAAATAAAACTTAATAAAAAAAATTTTGTGACGTATTTTTTTTTTTCATTTTTCAAAACCTAATTAATTAAGGGGCCCAAATGCGAATTCTTGCACAGGGCCCAGGAATGGCTAGTTACGGCTCTGTATATATATATGTTCATTGTCTTTTGAATTCAAAGGTACTTTATTTATTTAGCATTCTATAGTATTCTGCTGCTTTGTGCGAATTGGTATGGAATGTATTTTTTTTTCTTTTTTCAATTAAATATCAATAAATTTACGATTACACGATGACAAATAAATTTAAAAGAGTAAAAAGATAATTTGAATAATGTTTCATTTTTCTTTCTGATTCTCTTTTATTGATAAATAAACAGAGCAAAAAGTATATATTTCAAATAAATTCATTATTTTGAGCTTCCTGGCAAATGTATAAAAAAGAGGTGAATTTTTCATAATAGAGGTCTTTGCCCAGGCCAAATTAATACATTGTAATAGATATTTTACGTAAAAAATATGAATTGCGGTTAAAAAAATTCCGCGATATTTTCAAGATGACCATTGGTTGCTTATAAAAGAGTGTTTTTAAAAAACTATTTTTGGCATTATCCCGTCAACCATTTTCCATAAAATAAACTATCGCCAAAGTAATCGCCAGACCCAGACTCTAACGCCAAATAAACAAATGGGTGAATGTTGGCATTGGAATAAAAAATCGGAAAAGCTGCATGCACTCAAGTGTCAACTATCAACATTTTATTAAAATAAATTTTAAAATTTATTAAGGAAAACAGAAAAAAAATAATATTGGATATTTATGTATTTACAATATTTTTCATAATTATCCCTCTTGACAGGTGAATGTTTGTGACGTCAGTAGAAACTGATCTAATCTATGTAACTATGCATCACTAAATTTTTTCAATTCTTTTACCGCTTTTAAAATTTTGTCGAGGCCGTTTAAAAACACAATTGTTAGTTAAAGAGGATACTACACTCACACAAAAATACTCGCTGGCTTACTTTAGTCCTGTGGGATATATTTGTTTTAATATCTCGTTTGCATTTCAATATTTATGAATGTTTTTTTCCTTTATTTCTTTTTTTGGTACATTTTGGTTCGAAAAGCACCCACTTTTTTTGGCACTGGATATGCTAAAGTCGATCTGGACAAAGAACTTTCTGTACTTTTTCGATTTTGTTTCAAGACTTGTTTTTTATACCACGTCGATCTTTAAACACAGAAAACGAGTTTTCTCGAATTAGTGACCTAGCTAGATCGATTTCTTGTGCTCGAATTAGTGTAGTCATTAATTTTTGTGAAAATCGTTAGTGCCGTTTTCGATATATAGCAGCATTCTTAGTGCTGAGTTCCTTTTAATAGATCAAAATGACCTTTCCCGAATTCGAAACCTAGCTAGATTGATTTCTCATGCTCGAATTAGTATAGGCAACACGTTTCGTGTAAATCGTTTGAGTATTTTTCCATTTATATCAAAAAACATTTTCAGGGCTGAGTTTGTTTTACCCTGTAAAAACGAATTTTCTTTTATTCGGAACCTAGCTAGATCTTTTTTTCGTGCTCGATTTAGTACAGGGGACAATTTTCGTGAAAATCTTCCACGTCGTTTACGATATCATTTATAATCAGGAAAATCTCTTGCTCGTTTAATATATATGAATAATCGGGAAAATCTCTTGCTCGTTTAATATATATGAATTTGGCGACAGTAATTTGGTCGACAGGATAACTAACAAGAACCAATTGTATATACAGTGTTACGAATATTGTAAATAGCTAGTGTTTGTGCTTAAAAATAATGTAAATAGTTCAATTAAGCTCTATTCATAAGCTAATATTAAATTTTGTTGCATTGCAACATCTTAATTTGGTGATTTTTTGTAAGCGAGTAAACGCTATTGGATTTCAATAGGAGTCTATGGAAATTTGGCGAAATATTGGAAATAGCGTCAAGTTGGCGCTAAAATTGGCGACAGACTCGGGTCTCTTCCTCTTGGTAACCCCTCTGATAGCGTCCATCCTATCTAAATTCTCTACTTTCATGTTAATTCCCCCTAAGAAAAGTCAGAAAGCTCTGACCAATCAGATACGTTTCGAGGTATTAAAAGGATTCATGTGTAAACACAATTTTTATGACGTAATTTTCTTTATTTCCTGCTTTCAACACGTGATCATTTAATTATTATTTTAAACTTTCATTATTGTTTTTAATAGTCTCGCGCAAATACATTTTTTATTTGAGATAAAATATAATCATTTGCGCTTTTTTGGCAACAATATAAAAAATGACTTTTCCAATAAAAGATTTTTTACTCGATTTTTAAGGATTTTTTAAGTTTTTATTGTCCGACCGTGATAATTTTTTGAATTTCTAAAAGCTTGTTATATTTCGCATCTGGTGGTATGATTTTCGAATCCGTAGGATGGCTAAAAAAAGTAATCTCTCCTCAAAAAAGTCCCTAATAAAAAAGCGATGAGACTAACCCAAAATATCTACGCAGATTTTCATTGGTCCATTTTTAAGCCAAAACTTTTTTTTATATATAGAAGGATTTGGATCATTATTTATTTTTTAGATTTGTTATTTTTTTTACATTGGGGGGGGGGGGGTTATAATATGTTATAAGGTGCTTAATATTGTCATTTTCAGACTTAATACTGAAAATATTTGATGAAATAATATGTTTTCTATAGTTTATTCTTATGAAGCTCCTCAGACGATTCCTTAAGATATTCATAGCATTTCATATTCATATTTCCATTTTATATAGTAAAGATTTCTTATCTCCAAATATTCCCAGCATTAAGTCTGAAAATGACAATATTAAGCTCCTTATAATATGTCAAAAAAGAACCTAAAAGTGTGAAAAGAACAAGCTATCCAAAAATATTTTTTATAATAATGCTATTTTTTTCAGATTCAGGATATTCATCAAGGTGCAGCTAGTTCCAGTTTACTTTCAGATTTATATTTTTATTTCTATGAAAGGAAGTTTATTAACAGTAATATTTTGCGATATAGATATATTGATAACATAATTATTTTTTCTCTTAATGATAATAGATAATTATTCTGTATCTCTTCTTGTAGCATATCCTTCTAATCTAGAACTTAGTACTACCTTGTTAAATAATTCTACCATTAACTTTATAGACGTTAATAATACTATTCTTTCTGATCATATTCTTGCTTTCAATATTTATGATAAATGTAATGGTTTCTCTTTTATTACTATTAATTTTACTAATTTTTATTCCTGTCTATATATTTCAGTTTACAGAAATCTTCTTCTAAATCACTGCAATCATATAAAATGTTTATGTGTTCCTCCCATTTTATTAAAATTTAAACACACAGCATTGTCTTATAATTATTCTCTTTCTTTTATTTCTTCATAGATCAAACATTAAGTATCTTTTTACCAGTTTGGGCATTAAATATGTATAAAAAGTATTAAGTTCTAGATTGGAAGGATATGCTACAGAAAGAGATATAGAATGATTATCATTAAGAAAAAAAATAATGATGTCATTTATATACCTATAAAGCAAAATATTATTGTTAATGTATTTTCTTTAATAGCACTAAAGAAACAAGTCTGGAAGCATACTGGAACGAGCAGAGACTTGTGGAATATCCTGTGTCTGAATAAAAACAGCATTATTTTGGAAGATATGGTTATAAAAAAAAAATCCCTGACGGCTCGGCCTACAGGCACAGGTAGATTTCGAAGACGCAGAACGTGGGGTGCCTGTTTGTCGGGAATTGCGGAAGAAATGACCTTTTTGCGATGATGCTGCAGTTGGAACCGCCTACTTCAAAACGAAACTTGTTTGCAGGCGGAGCCAGCAAGGATTTTTTTTTTTTTTTATTTTGCTATAAGAGTTGGTCCTATAAAAAACATGTCAATATAAAAGTTTTAGATAATATTAAGAGGATTTATAATATATTTAAGCGGATTTGAAATATTGGGAATTGAGGAAGTTATGAATTTTTTTCTTCTAAAACCCCCCTTCCCTCCCCCCCCCCCCCCCTTACACTGTAAAAAAAAATCCGTTAAATTTACGGCAAAAACTGCTGGCAGCAATGTTGCCAGCAGTTTTTACGTAAAAATCACAGTAAAATTCGATGTAAATTTTATCGCATATTTTCCGTCATTTCAACGATTATAATTGTAGTAAATTTCACAGCCATTTTTCCGTACAAATAACCACAAAAAGTGCTGTAATTTTAACAGTCATATTTCCGTACAAATTATCACAATAACTGCTGTAATTTTAACAGCCATATTTCCGTACAAATTACCACAATAAATTCTGTGATTTTAACAGCCATATTTCCGTACAAATTACCACAATAAATGCTGTAATTTTAACAGCCCTATTTCCGTACAAATTACCGCAATAAATGCTGTAATTTTTACAGCAAATTCTCCGTAAAAGAACTGAAAGAATTATGTGATTATAGCGGCAAAATTTCCTTAAAAAATACTGAAAGATTTGAGATTTTACCTGCAGAATTTCCGTAAAAAATACTGAACTTACTGCAGTAACTTTTGCGTTACATTCTACGTTAAATTTACGCGGAAAATCTGCAGTAGTATCTACATTAGATTTTATTTTTATTCTTATACAGAGTTGCCAACTGCTCCGGTTACTGGCCACCATTATTTTTCAATAGAAATTGTTTCTTTATTTAATCAGTGTCTTTTAGGAATTAAAGAAGTAAAAAATTTATTTTTCAGAAATACTGGTGACCAGAATCCAGAGCATTTAGCAACCCTGCTTATATTATTCAATCATGATTAATAATTATATAATAAATTATTTGTTTATTCCTTTTCTGATGCGATGAATAAGAAAGTTGCTCTTACATCACAATAAATCCAGTAAATCGCTTCCGATTTTCAGACAACATTGTTGTACAAATAAAAGTATATGTCTTGTAAATTGACAAAGTTATAAATTTTTTTCTTCTTAAACGTCTTTTCTTCTTATTCCCCTCCCCCCTTTTAGGCCATTTTTAATGATATCAAAAATCTGTCATACATAAATTTTCGGTTCTTTTCCTAGAAGTAGATAATAACTAGGTAATAACTTTAAACACATTCAATACGTATCACAATTAAGAAGTTATGGTTTTTTTTTTCTGTTTTCACAAAAAGCCCTCGAGGTTGGTTCGATTTTGCCCATTAACGAACCTGAACCAGATTTTATGCCCCTTGATTTTATATATCAGTTTGGAAGAGATTTGTGCAGAATTATTGCAGTTATCATGTCCATAAAAAAGTGAGATAGATAGATAGATAGATAGATAAAGTTTTAAACTGGGGGGTGGTTTTGGGTTGCCGCATTTGCGGCAAGGTTCGAAGAAAATCAAGGAAAACTCCGAACGGTTAGATCGACGAGCGTGACAGGGGTTTGAACCCAGCACCTCCCATCTACCAGCTTTGACAGCAGAACCTCTCAGCCACTGGTGGGCCGGATTCAGATCGGGTTGACTTCCACTTTTTTTTACTGCGGATCAGGTTGAATTTCATTGTTTCGAGTTCGGGTCGATTTCGGGTTGGGTTTTGACTCTGGTGGGTCGGGGTCGGGTTGACCCGAATTCCCGAATTTCAAAAGAATGCCCAAAATATTTTTTCAGGTTAAAAATCTGTATAAAATAAGACCTCCATTCTGGTTTTTCTTCCGAAAGGGCTACACCTCTATTTAGCGGACACTTTGTCAATTACTAAAATTTATATGTTTGAACGCTTATATCTCTGAATAGCGGGCACCTCTCAATCTAGACACACGTAACATGTGTATGTGTACATAAACTATCAATAATATGATACCTCTGTTTTTGTGTGTATCAAAAACGAAATGTTGATAACTTTTTTAATATTTCGAAAGAAGAAAAAATGGTTCTTAAAGAAAGAATAATTTAGGATCGCATTTCTTATATAAATTTTATTTATCATGCAGTAAATTGAACATATAGTCCTAGATATTCAAATACGTGTTTATTTTCCTCTGAAACATAGTTGTGCTCTAACATTTTGTGAAACTCCCAGCAACCTGAGTGGTAAAAACCTAAATATGACCCGAAAGAATATACTTCTACCGACCAGCAGAAAGAAAATTAGACTCATTCCAAGCCGAAAAAATAAAATGCGGTGTAATCCGACCCGATGTTTGACTCTATTTAACTATTTCCAAGGTGCTCAGAGGTTTTACTATATTTGAATATTAAAGAATATAGATTTGTTCATTTTTAATGTAAAACATAAAAATGGCATTAGAGATACAATTGTTGATTAATTTTCATAGTGGCATTGAAACGTGATTTACTTTCTTTACATTGCGGGTTCGGATCAGGTTACGGGTTAAATATTGCGGGTTCGGGTTGAAATTACTCGGGTTTAGGTCGGGTTATCAAAAATTATTTTTGCGGGTTCGGGTCGGGTTGCGGGTTGACTTAAAATGGAATTTGCGGGTTCGGGATTGACCCGCGTAGGACTCTAGGTCGGACTTCTTATCCAGCATAACTTGGGGGTCGTGCTATTTTTCCGAATTTTTCGGTACCAGAATCGCGTGGGTCCGTCGCCTGCACGCGGAGCCTTTGCGTGTACAGATACACAGACGTTTACCGACATTAATAGTATAGTTATAGATTACTGCATCAGTTTTCAGATTTTCAATTAGAATAAAAAATCTTAATATTTAAAATCAAACACAATTAAAAACCCTAATTATTTACCTTTGTGCAAATTCTAAAGTTGAATTTAAATCTTTACAATATTGTATATTAATACAATAGTAAGAAGAAAACAGCATAATAAAGCCATCCTGGAAAGACGTAATGTTGGGATTCACCACATTACCATCGATCATTAACATCAGATGTGAGAAATCAAAAAGGCCAGTTCCTAGGGGGGGGAAATAAAAACAATTGTAGAAATATTAAGTTTGTACAAATATATATTTTTTTAAGTGTGCCTGCAGATGTTTGCAGAGTGGGGCTATGGGCATTTGAATTGTCTACTGATATTGTGCTAAAAACTGGAATAATTACAAACACATTGTATTTCTGGTCATACGAAAAGTAAACTAAATGTAAAATTAAATAAGGCTGGTAAAAATGGTATTAAATTGTTATTATGAAAACAAAATGCAGTCAAACTAAGAGGCATATAGCCATGGTGGAGTTATGGGAAGGAGCCTAACTTCCTCAATATCTGAAAACATGGGAATTTTGAGCTCATAGTTTGGAAATTCTTGTTATACATTACACACTAAGGTTAATGAAACTGAAATGAATTGCCTTGTCAATAATTTGAAACCTTTTACACTCCTAATAAGGTTTGCTTTGTTTGTAGTCAAATCAATAATTACACCTCTGACTTTTAATTTTGAGTTAATTTCAGGATCAGGGTAAAGGATCTGTGAATTAGGTCTTGATTACACACATCATTTCAGTTGGAAATTAGAGAATTTAATACGAAACCTAGTTGGAAATTTTTTGAATTTGCCCCTTCAAAAATTTTTTTTTTACCTACCTCCCTGTTCAGACCACATTACTATATGAATCACTATGCACATACAGTAATCCCTTAACATTAGCGAGTTTTGATTATTCGCGAACATGAAAATGCGGAAAACTTAACATTCGCGAGAATCTGACTTGATTATTCGCGATTTTTAAAAAATTATATCCTTGCTTTTTCAGAATTTACAGAAGTTAAAGATTGATTCCCCTGTGTTTTCTCAGTATGTATTTACAGATCAATTTTCAATTGTCTACAGAAAAGGAGCGAGTGTTGTAGGAAAACAAAATAATAACAGCAGAAGAATACTCATTGCAATGGGGATATTAGAAGTGGTAAGGTAACGGCAATCTTCAATCTATTAATTTAAAATGTACTTGTATGCAGGTTCTCGTAGAGATTGGGCTGAAGCTGCTGTATAGAGCTGAAGCTGCATACATAATCATCTCTTTGCGAATAGAGAGAAAATCGAAATTACTTTATTAAAAAAAAAAAAAAAAAAAAAAAAAAAACTATGCTTTTTAGCTGTAATTATTTTTCCAGTCAGTTCATGTGAATTATCTTCATTAAATAAATTTCATAAATATGAATATGTGTGTACATTCATACATATATGTTATGCATAACGCACTGTTAATACATATATTCTTTTGTTTTTTTGAAATACTGTGCCACTCTAATTAATATTTTATAGAACGTAACTCCTTTTTTACTGCAGAGAGATAGACTCAACATTCGCGGATTTGACATTCACGAGGTTTTCCTGGAGCGTAACCCTCGCGAATATTAAGGGATTAATGAAACGTCAATTTTTTTAAGTTTCAGCCAAAAAGATAGAGAAATAATGTTAACAAAACATTGAGAGAGTAGTAGTAAATAAATGTCAAACATGGCTATTTTGTCACTTTCAAGAACATGTTTGAGCTTCATAGATTTATTATTTTCTCTGAATTAAGAGCATTTCTCGCTTGATGAGAGAAAGCAATAAATCCTTTTTGTTCTTACTTCAGAGAAGAGAAAAGTAAGTAGTACTTGACGCCATCAACTCCATGGTTCAAACAACATCTATACACAAAGCTAGGTAGAAAGCAGATTTCTATTAAACAATATTTTAAATCATTTTTATTTAAATTATATTTTTGGCTTAAATTAATTATGCCATTTGATTTACTGGTTACATCAGTTGACTTACATAATGTTATATTTAGTTTGTTAAATAAATAATTCATGGGTCGATGGCTAGATACCTCTTTGTTTTACCGAGAAGCAAAGTCGTTATGTACTATGTGAGAAGTGTTGTTTTATAACACCACAATTGTAACGCTGGTTACTAATTGTTAAATTCCATTGTGAATTTCATCTATATTCCATGTTCAATCCAGAGAAAAAGTAATTTTTCATAAACTTTTAAATCCTATTTTTCTTTGGAAATTAGAGGCCGGCTTATACTTCCAATATACGAAGAAGCATACATTAATGTCCGTCCCAAAAAGTAGGAGTCAACTTATACAATGGAAAACACGATATTTCATGATGCATTTAAATAGAAAACCAGCCTTATGTTTAAAGTGTCAGCATTATATAGGAGGTTAGTCCTTGTAATCACGGTTGTTAAAAACAATTTTTACTATATATACTTTAAGAACATTAAGTCAACTCACCACAGATTATCAGGAGAGGTGTTTTAGGGAGCGTCAAACTATTAATTTCAGCAGGTGAAGTTATGCCCTGAAATTAAAAATAAAAAGAGGTTTTTTTAAAAAAGGTGACAAAATATCACTTAGCAGAATAATATTATAGAATAAAACTATTATAATTCTTAACCCTACAGCAAGACAATATGAAAAACTCAAAAGTCACCTATCTCAAAAGAGTTTAAATATAACAATTTAGCTTTTTTTCAATAATTAAAGAATACTTACTGGTTTTATTATAAATAATCCATCTTCATTTTCTTTGAAATGTATCATTATCAATTTAATTATAACTGCTATTGTATGCTGTTCATTATCGACAGCTTTCTCTGTAATTTTTTTAACGTCTTCATTTTTTATGCCTTTGAAATAAGATAAAATAACTTTGGCTTTTGCCTGATAAAATTCTTGCAACTTTTCTTCCAAATTAAATCCTACCAGCCTGTTGAAATGTATCAAAAGGCCCACCTTTGTAAATAGAAAAGGACACTCTTTAATAACAATATCTATTGCTTCATTGTCAATAAGGCTCCTCTGCTGTTTATAGGTACTATTTAACAATTTTATGACTTGATCTTCATTATAAAATTTTGGCCCTTTGTCAAACAATTCTTTAAGCATCACAAAGGCTGCATTGTCAGGTTCATCTTCTGATGAGGTTCCATCTTGACCTGCATAAATTCTTTTCCTTCTTTTGGATTTTGCATCTGTGGGAGTCCAACGGTTTTTTAAACTGGTACTCCTATTCAAATTTTCCATGCGATTTATAAATTGCATTGCAATTGAATCATAACCCGTGCCTATCACATCACCACAAATTTTATCTAATAATTGTGGATATTTGAGTGTGATCTTTTGGGCTATTTTGTTTAAGGCCTTACGCCCTGGATGTTTTGCTATATTATAAATAGCATCACAAATAGTTCTGATAACCACATGCCTCATTGCAGGTGGAAGATGTTTACCAGAATTCAGGGTCTTTATAATTGCACTGGGCAAAGAAGTCCATGGTATGTGAAACTTTTCTTCCCATCCATTGGTGATATGGGCCATTGCAGATGTTGAGGGCTCTGTATTATCTTTGGATACATTTGTGGTTGGCACATCACTGTTTTCTCCTGAAATAAATTATTAAATGAAACTTTTATTCATATATTCAGGGCTTGGAGTGCAAATAAAAATAATTAAAGCCAATTAAAGCCAAATTTCAGGACATTTATTAAATTTTTCTAAATTATTAAGAAATGGTAATAATTTTTCTGTATGGAATTTCCTTAATGCAGTGTATATAATATATACAGTTGAGTCCATTTATAGAAAAGGTGTCCAAACTAATTAATTTAACTGAGGTTCGTGATAAAATTTACTTTAAATAATCATTTATTGACAAAAGTAAGTTAGTATCTTTCTACTAAAAAACATGAAGCTATAAAATGAAACAATGTGAATCTTTCATATATTTCTTTGTGCTTTTAGGGGGAAAATGTTTTTCAAACTCAATTAAAAAAAAAAAAAAAAAAAAAAAAAAAACAAGTTTACAAGACATTTAATCAGTCATCACTTGTTTAAAAAATGTTTCATTCATGTCATTGCTTTATTTACAATCGAAAAAGTTTATTGTTATTAGAATCGCTATCTTCTAAATTCTGATTTACAGAGTTCTAGTTATTGTTTATTGAAGCAACTGTTTTGTTTTCACCAGGATATTCAGGTATTATAATGCTAGTCTTCTTCAAATTCATTTTCCAAGTTATGACATTAAAGTTATCTAGTAAAGCTGCCTTGCACTGTAAGATTGACAACTGAAGACTAGTAAGAATAAATTACTTAATATAACTGAGTTTTCGAATTCGTTAATATGAAAGTTAATTATTTTTTGAAAAAATCAGAGATTCTTGTTACTTCGAATAAAAATATTATCACTCAGTATATACAATTTGGATAAAAATGACAATAAGGTATAAGCTGAGGTATTTATATATATATATATATATATATATATATATATATATATATATATAAATTTAAAAAATATAATTACAAATTTAAAAAGCTTTCATATATAGAAAATAGAGAAATAATAAATATTTACCTTGTTCTTTCCAGGCAGTTAGTAGCTTGCGAATGTGTATCGGTGGTAGCAAATCTTTTAAATCATTCTCTTCAACGAATTTGAGATCTTTTAATTGATCTATGCCTAACGCTGTCAATTTTTCAACAACAGAATCCAATCTGTTCTTTTCCAAATTATTTAAAACAGTCAAAACATTGTTTTCTAGTAAACCGTTCAATGCCATTACTAATCAGGAATAAAATACATACAGGTTAAGTTAAGTAAAACTAGTCCAATTAAGTAAATCTGGTTTTATTTTAAAATTTTATAAATTATAATCATACATCAAATAAAAAGTAAAATCTTTTATGACTTTGAAATTTAAAAGTGTGACAAGTGATAAGGGCCATTCAAGGATAAGCACATTTTTGGTCATTTTGTACACATACTCCCACAAGCAATCTATATTACGACTCATATTTAACGCCTTTATATTGCAACATATCTGATTTCAGAAATAAATTGTTTAATACACAAGATTGTTATTTAAAAATATATACTAGATAAGTGAATACATAAATTAGGGTTATATATATATATCATATATTCTAATACGAGCAAATCTTGTGTGTGGTTATATATATGCAAATTTTATCTTAAAAACGGCTCTAACGATTTGGACGAAATTTTGTATCCTACCGTTTTGGGGCACCAGAAAACCATTGGGCTAGGTCACATGTTCGAGAAAATCCGATTAGTGGGTCATTTTGGGTCATGGTCAAGCTAATTGTATCTAAAAAACTGTTAAAACGATTTTGACGAAATTTTGTATACGACCATTTTCGGGCACGAGAAGACTATTGGTCTGGGTCACATGTTCAAGAACTTTCGATTAGTGGGTCATTTTTGGGTCAACGCGGATCAAATTAATTTTATCCAAAAAACGGCTCTAACGATTTTGATTAAATTTTGTATCTTACGAGTTTCGGTTACGAGAAAATCATTGGGCTAGGTCACATGTCCGAGAAAATACGATTAGTGGGTCATTTGTGGGTCATTATGGGTCAAGCTAATTTATCTAAAAAGCGGCTCAGACTATTTACACTAAATTTGGCATTCTATGGTTTTCGGGCACGAGAAGACTGATGAACTAGGTCACGTGTTCGAAAAAATTCAATTAGTGGGCCATTTTGGTCATGGGTCATTATGGGTCAAGCTATTTTATATTAAAAACGAAATAAATTTAGTATCCTACAGGTTTAGGGAACAAGATTACTATTATGCTAGGTCACATATTCGCGAAATTTCGATTAGTGGGTCATTTTGGTCATGGGTCATGATATTTGAACTCAAATTTAATTTTGACCGAGCATAACTCGGTCTTCCCTGCTCGTATATGTATATATATATATATATATATAAAGCATATTTTAATTACAAGCTGATAAACAAATTTTTATGCTCCAACACACAGTCGGGTTTTATTAATTTCACAACTTGAAAAAGCTGGCTATTTATCCTGGAAAAACTGTACCAAAAGAAATTAGAATATTAATTTTGCACTTAGCGTTAATCAGTACTTTGATTTTAAAAGTGGCATTTTAGATATATGAACATTAGGTATTATATGGGTAAATGAAACTTTTATTTAAAGTATTTGATTTATATTCACCAATTCAATCAATTTCTAACCATTTTCGAACTAGTTTGTTTGTTACTTTTTAAACTAGTCGTTGGGGGCCACCGTAATACTTACCCATCATGGATATGCATAATGTAAAATATTAAAATAAAAATGTGTAAACTACTTATAAAATGCATTGCAATTCAAATAAAATCGTGGCTTGATGACGTCATAAACTTTAAAGGCTCGATTACTGAATTGCTTGAAAGAGGTTTTTCCTCATAACTCCAAAAATAATAATCCTATTAACTAGCGGTTTATTGCATCTGATTAAGCGTCAAATTTACAATTAAAATATATCTTTAAAGTGAAATTTGGATGAAATACAGGGTCATGAAAAATCGAAGAGTGTAGAAAATAGGATTCCAAATATCTCGGCAACTCATTATCCGATCGACTTCATGCTTTATGTAAAATTTATGTTTTTTTATTGTCTTTTATACACATTTCTTAAAATAAACAATTTCGAAAATTTTTATATACCTTTTATCAGAACGAATATTTCGAGAGTCCGAAAAAAATAGTTCCGGTTAATCAAGGTTATTGAAATGAAATACGCTTCTTCCCATTATTACATACTAAGTACATACCAAATTGCAAGTCTCTATCTCATTTTTTTCGGGAGATAGAGCGTTTACAGTCACACAGACACACAGACGGACGGCAAAAAAAATTTTCTAAAAATATGTTTTTCGGAATCTCCAGTGTCTGAAACGTGTAAATCCGTCAAAAAAAATTTTTCGATTTTCAAAACGATTACAAGACTTATCCTATACTACGTATGATGGGTAAGTAAAATTATAGATTTTAAATAGTTTTTAAATGACAAGCAAAAAATGTCTGTACTTCCCTAAAGGTCAAGATTAGCGGTCGCCACCGGCCACGTGGCTACTAAATAAAAAATCCCTGACGGCTCGGTCTACAGGCATAGGTAGATTTCGAAGATGCAGACCGTGGGGCACCTGTTTGTTGGGAATTGCGGAAGAAGTTACCTTTTTGCCATGATGCGGCAATTGGAAACACCCACTTCGAAACCTAACTTGTTTCCAGGCGGAGCCGGCAGGGATTTTTTTTTTTTGGCTATAAGGGTTGGTCCAATAAAAAACTTATCAATATAAAAGTTTTAGATATTATTAAGAGGATTTATAATAAATTTAGGCGGATTTGATATCTTGTTAATTGATGAATTTATGAATTTTTTTCCTTCTAACCTCCCCCCCACCCCCACCCCTTTGGGCCATTTTTTATATCAAAAATCTGCCATACATAAATTTTCGATCCTTTCCCTAGAAGTAATAATAACTTTAAACGGATTCAATACGTATCATAATTAAGAAATTATGGATTTTTTTCTGTTTTCACAAAAAGCCCCCCCATCTCCCCCCCTCCCCCCGTTGGGTTGATTTTGCCCATTAACGAACTAGACCGAGATTTTATGCCCCTTGATTTTATGTATCAGTTTGGAAGAGATTTGTGCAGAATTATGGGAGTTATCGTGTCCATAAAAAAGTGACATAGATAGATAAAGTTTTGAACTGGTTGTGGTTTTGGGTTCTGAGAGTCATAATCGGCGTAGATCTGCAAAAATTTTTCAAAAATTCCAACTTAGGGGAGAATGTAATAGGTAGTATTTCTTACGAAATCTACCTAAAAGTGTCCACTAATAAAATTGCTACTACTGGCCACGTAGCCACTAATGAGTTTTCCCAGGCATGACTGACCAATGCTGTACAATTATGGTGGTCGGACACAGAAGTACAACACTAAATTTCAAATAAATTCATGATAAAACATTTTGTATAATACTTTTTCATTTAGAAATTTTTCTGTAGTAGAAAAGGGTTAAAACTTCAAATTTCTAATGATATTTAATCTTATTTATTGTTCGTATTTACAAAATTTACTTACTTAATGTTTATAATAGGTGTTAAAATTTTTATTAACTGCTTCAGTATGGTAAGTATTGTTTTTTAGAATTATTTTATCCTCCTCAAAGAAAGACAAAAATCAAACTATGATTGTATTTGTGATTTTATTTCATGTTAAGTTAGAGTATTTATATTATATATATATATATTATTAATACTAGCTGGCTTCGCCCGGTAGCGAGCCCCTCCTTTTTATCGGAACCTCTAATATAAACGTAACTCCAATAATGTGAAATTTGGAAGGGAACGAACCTCGAACCTGGTATATTTTGAAAAGCAAGGAGATATTTTGAAAAGCAATAGATAATTCCTTAGCTTCTTTTTTTTTTCCTATACAAAAATCGGGATTTTGCTAAAATAAAAAATTATGGTCCGAAATCGAAAATTTTTTGTATCCCTGGAATGTCACCCCACTCTGAGCAAGGAAGCACATATTTCAGAATCGAAAATCCGATAATTAGAAAATTTTATACAGCGTATTAAAAAAGCAAATGCATCATTTTATCTCTTTAAGAAAATAAAATATTTTGAGACGAATTGTCTGGATTGAGTGTTGAAAAAAAAAGCAGCTGTGTTTTTGGAATAGAAATAAATTCATTTTGCGTTTCATTTATGAGTTTTAATTGATATCCTTAAAAGTTAGTGGTCGATTTTTATGAATTTTAGCTTCCAAAATTCGCGATTTTTTTTTTACGTCCGTTTGTAAATTTTCGTGACGATGCACAGTGGGGCAAGATCCCGAAAAGCTGGCCAAAAGTCGAAAAATAAAGTTACTATTTCGGGAATTTTGATTATACAGTTGACTAGAATAATGTTTGGAGGGTCAGAATCTGTATTTAGAAAAGGTTTTCTCGTTTCCCTGACAACATGCATCATTTCAAAAGTGACGTTTGGGAAAGTATCATCTGAGGTGAACAAAGAGAGTAAAACAGTGGTTCCTCTAAACAAGTGCTACATTTTTCCATATCATCCAATTTTAATTCTGTAAAATGGATTCACACGATGATGGTGTGTAAATTATTAGCATGCATTAGAAAAATTATATTAAGCGCATAAAAATTAATAGTGTCATGATTATTTTTGATTAAAATATTTTTTAAAAATATAATTTTTTTGTTTTCAAAGATCAGAAAGTTCATAAGTTCCACAGTGTTCCGCGATGAAATTTAAGGAGATAATGTCCTGAACTATTATCTAATGAATAATGAAAAAACCAGCTGCCAAAAACTGCCATTTTACATTTCGTGCAGGTTTTTGCAACAACAAGTAGAAATGTCACTTTTACTTACCATCATACGTAGTATAGGGTAAGTCTTGTAATCGTTTTAAAAATCGAAAAAAAAAAAACTTTTTTTTTTTTTGACGGATTTACACGTTTCAGACACTGGAGATTCCGAAAAACATATTTTTAGAAAAAAAAAAATTACCGTCCGTCTGTATGTCTGTGTGTCTGTAAACGCTCTATCTCCCGAAAAAAATGAGATAGAGGCTTGGAATTTGGTATGTACTTAGTATGTAATAATGGGAAGAAGCATTTTGAATTTCAGTAACCTCAATTATCCGGAACTATTTTTTTCAGGCTCTCGAAATATTCGTTCTGATAAAAGGTACATAAAATTTTTCGAAATTGTTTATTTTAAGGAGTGAATATAAAAGACAATTAAAAAACATAAATTTCGCATAAAGAATGAAGTTGATCGGATTATTAGTTGCCGAGATATTTGTAATCCTATTTTACACACTCTTCGATTTTTCATGACCCTGTATTTCATTCAAATTTCAATTCAAAGATATACTAGTTAATTGGAAATAAGACATGCACTTAATCCGACTCCGTAAGCACTTAGTTAATAGGATTATCATTTTTGGAGTTATAAGGATGTTTCTTTTACGCAGTTCAGTAATAGAGCATTTAAAGTTTATGACGTCATCAAGCCACAATTTTATTCGAATTCCAATACATTATATAAGTAGTTTATACATGTTTTATTTTTATATTTTATATTATGCATATCCATGATGGGTATAAGTATTACGGTGGCCCCCAACGACTAGTTATTAGTCGCTTCAAAAATTCTGAAATTGTAAAAGAGTAGTGCTTGTGTTAGATGATAATTTATTGTCAGAGTTGCTGTGGTCTTCTTACAAAGTTGAGTGGCAGCAGTTCTTTGTGCAAAGTTATTTTTTCGAAAATGACAGCGTTTTTGTTTTATTGACGTGTATAATTATATTCTAAACAAGAGTTTTGTAAAAAAAAAGGAGGGTTTAATTAAAGCGTGATACAGTTCTCTTTTTACTCCTTGTAGGCTCGGGCTCAAAGTAAAAATTTTATTTATTTACAAATTGAAAAATTAAAAAAAAAAAACTTGCTATTTGAAAAACAAGGTTGTAGTCTAAGTTTCTTAAAATGTTTTACAACCCTTTGAAAATCAGTTTGAAACGGGAATGAGTTGTTATTGATAAGAATATAAAGACAAATATTCTGTGTGATTCTTAAGCATTTGCATGGTCGATATTATTAATATATAGAAACCGTGGGCTATCCCTTATCTATCCTCGCTTTTTATATGACATTCTTTTCCAGAATGACCGGAAAAAAGTGTTTATGTCTTTCTGCCGCAGTTGTACAATGATATTTTAAAAGAATAAGAATTTTGAGTTTTGTCAGATTTCTGCCAGTGGTTGGGTATAATTAAAAAAGTTCCCAATTTAAACCGATTTTCAGGGATATGAAAATCACGAAATGTTGTCATGAGGGAATGTTTACAATTAATACTATTTCTACATAAGAAGAAATTTTTAAATGAGAAAATTATTCTTGAAACAATTTTAAAATGTTATTAACAATTTTCTACTGCATGCTTTCAGTATCTATACTAATTCGCCATTTTTGCTTTTAATTTTAACTTTTGAATCATAATTAGCATTCTTCAAAGCACCTGTATCCGAAATTTCATACAAATTGAATAGCTTTCAAAACATTTAAATTTTTAGTCCGCCATATTGGATTTCCCATTTTGATTTTTTTAATTTTAACTACGGAATCGTAATCAGCATCCTGAAAAACACTTGTGTATGAAGTTTCGTCCAATTTGAATAACATTTTCATATTTTGGCCAGCTTTTCGGGATTTTGCCCCACTGTGCGATGTGGCGATTTTTAAGATTTTTCGGAAAGAGGCTGAAAATCCTATAGTACGCCGAGCCACGTGGTTTTGCGCTTTTGGAGTGGCGCCGTATCTGTTGAGATTTGGTTGCGTGGAGAGGAAATGAAATGCACCTGCCCGTCTCCGACGGAATAAAAAATTCTTTTTTATCAATAGATTTTTAGAGGATTTTTTCGATTCTAATTGTCGTACGGAAATGATTTTTCGAATTTATGAAAGCAGATCCTCTCCTGAATCTGTCTGTCCAAATTCCGAATTTCTAGACCCGTGACTTTCCGAGATACGAGTCGGTTTAAAACGGCCCAATACATTTTATTGCTTAATCTACTCTCTGGGAACCTCGACATTGTAGTCTGGTGTTCGACTGGCAACTCCTTTCGGAGCGAGCTTTTGCGGTTTTTGATCAAATGGGAAATACTTTCTACATAGGATTCTTTTGCAGTAATTAAAACAGTTTTGTTAATTAATAACTCCCTGGGTCCGGGTCGGACTCAGCCGAACTTGAGCTTCGCGCCTTTTTTACGAAATTTTCGGTACGCGACCGCTCTCCGTGCGTCGTCTCGTCCCTAGATTATTGCCACAACAAGTAAATTGATAGTAATTTACTGCAAATCGGGGTTCCAAATGAAAAAATTCATGACCCGAAGTGTCGCTTAATTCAAGAAATTAAAATTCAAAAAGAGCTCATTATTACAAATCTAAAGTTCCATAAACCGGAACAATATTTATTATAATTTCATGAACCATTCTAGCTTGCATGTCTCATCTGCCCTAGTACATTTGCTACAAGTAAAGCGCGCAGCAAATAAGTTATTTCATTATACAATGATACAACAGATTAAAGTAAAGTCATTATTATTATTATTATTTATTTTATTTATTTATTTATTTATTTTTTTTTTTGCATTTATATACAAATTAGAAATATATAATTTAAATGGTATAGTAATGAGTAAAATTAATGCAGATGTTAACAAGAAAGATTCTATTCATAAAAAATACTTACAAAAATAACTAAATAAATCAATTTCAATATTAGGGAAAACCATGATGTAAAGAAATATAAAGTTCATCATTGACTTTGTATGGCGTTAATGGATAAAAATCAAGCAAGTCATCAAACTTAACACATTGTTTAATTTCAACATCACATTTGATTAATGCATGTAATCCTAAGTGATTATAAAATTTTGCTTGCCAATTTTTTATAAAAAAATAAACAAGAGAATTGTTTTTTATTAAAATGAAAATAATTCCTCCAAAAACTATCCCTGTATCATTTCTTGACAATGGCACAAAACAATTCTGTTTATATAATGTACCTTTTACTTCACAAGCATAAGTAATAATAGTATTATTACTATTCAAATTGTAACCAGACAATATTAACTTTATATCTTCACTATAAATTTGAATATTAAATTCTATTCCATTTACTATATTGATTTCTGGTTTAAATAGATTTCCTGCCCCTAGATAACACTGTAAAATTTGATGGGAATTAGCCAAAGTTGAACACAAGTTTTTAAAATTTTGTGTATTCCTGGAACATTTTTTAAAGTAACTATGCTTGCTTTCAAAGCGAAGCGTCCATAACTTAATTAGTGGACCAAATTGCAAAATAAGTTCAGGATAATGCATTAAATAATGATGCTTAGGTTTTAAACAAGTAGAGAACAACTTTGATCTTGTATCTAAATACTCTTCAATAGATACTTTTAGGAATACAATCATCTCTGTTGATATTTTAGATGCAGTTATAATTTCAACAATATTTTTCAATAATAAATATAAGTTCCAGACTTCATCATCAAAATCAGTAATTAGATGCCCAATAATATGTGGTAAAAAACGTAATAAGCACCGATTTTGAGACGCATTGCCACTTAGTTTATCTGCTTTAGAATTAATTCCTTTTGGTTTGTCTAATCCATCATTTCCTCTAAATTTAAAATTTACAAGTAATCGATTGAACTGATCATATGAAAAAAAATTCTTAGTTACAATAAAGTAATTGATAAATAAGACTAAATCATACGCTAAAACTCCCTCAAATACGTCATGTGCTATGCATGGGGGTAAACCAGGATTACAAACATGAAAAAACTGAAGATCATTAAAAATAGACTCTTTTTATCCCTTTAAAAGTGAAAATATCACTATGCTGTTTTAAATAATTAATTCCTAAATTATAACTTTCAGGTGTTCTATTTTTACCTACAGTATAAGGGGTCTTTCGAAATTGTTTATTTGTGATTTCACAATATCTACAGAAATAAGTGCCACGAAAATTCTCAATAAATCCTCCAATAGTATGAGAACCCAAATTATCTCCAATAATTGCAAATATCGAACCTTTTACTATTTTGCCATTAGGAAGTAATATTCCATCAGATTCTATTGATTTTAAATCCGTTATTAAATTATCAAAAATTTTTCTTTGTCCAAAATATTTCATATGCATTTCTTTACACAAAAGTACTAACTGGATATTTTCAACATTATATCTATTGTGTGGTAATATATCTGCAAGAATCAAATACACTCCAACTAATTTATGCAACTTTTTAGCAGATCCCAAAGGATTTACTACTTCAAATGCATCCTGAAATAATATTAACTTTAAACCTTTCTCATTTTGAAAAAAAAAATATTATTTTTAAAAACTTTACCATCAAAAATATCTTCATAAACAGCTTTATTTCTATGAGGTAATTCTAAAGACTTTTCATGCTGAAAATATACTGATTCATGTTTAAATAGAGATTGTATTGTCTGTTTAATTGGAATATACTGATAGTAACAATCTTGACGATGTTGATTTTTACCTAAATATATTTCTAAAGGGGACACATAATTAAAATTTTGTTTAAAATAAGTCTTGCGTAAATAATCAGTATTCAATTTTGAATTACAGCTTTTGAAGGGATTTACATCTGTTATATTTTCTAAAATGGTTTCAATAATATTTTCATTTAATTCTAAAGTGTTTAATTTATTTTTAATAAAATTATATGATGAGCAAGATGTCATCTTTAACATTTCCTCAAATTCTTCACAAATATATTGAATAACCGAAGATGGCAATAAATATTTAGACTGTAATTTTAAATAAAATAGCGCTAAATGTTTTTCATACACATCTATTTCATTGTCGATGCTTTGGCTTTCGATCTTTTGGCAATTAGTTTCATCAATTGTGCATGAATCTATATTTTCAGAGGGTTTATTTTGAACATCACCAGATATTAAGCTGTTATTTTGGTTTGAATGGTACCTTGCCAAATGGCTACTAAATGAACTTTTTTTATTATACATTTTACCGCAATTTATGAAAGGACATGCCAATTTTTCACCCGAATTCATATGAATTTTAATATGTTTAATTAAACTAACTCTATTATCGAATCTTTTATTGCACGATAACCGTGGGCACACAAGATTCAAATCCGAAAAAAAATTCGACCTTTTCAAATGCGAATGATCCCGAAATACATGGTTTCTGAAAGAATTATAATTGGAAAATTTTCTACTGCACTTATTTATATTACATGGAAACATTATATTATTTACATCCTTATGAATTTTGCAATGAGAAACATATTTTATTGCAAATGAAGTAGTAAATCGGCAAAAGTGGCATTTATACTCCATAATTAATACATAAATTCAAAACAAGAGGAAACAGGGAATATATTTGAAATACTTAAAATAGAAACACTAAATATTTTAGATAATTGGACTAGAATTACAAACTTACCTTAGAATTAAGTTTACCAAATAAAAAAATTAAAAACTATTTGTAATAAAACACTGATATATAAGCGTAAGTTAAGATAACATTTGTTCGATTTCAAAGTGGCGCGGGAAAAGATTTTTATGCGGAAGTAGTTCTTTGCGCAAACCATGCTAGTAAAATGTCTTTGCGCGCGCAGACGTCGGTCAGCAAATTGAACGATGTGATCTGATTGGTTGTTTGCATGAGAGGAAGTTAAAATCGAAACACTGGTTGAATCTACTGTTATATTTGCGGTATTTTTACGTACGGAAATATTACGCTGCGGTCTACTGCAATAAATGAAGTGAATTTGACAATCATTTTTTACAGTGTAAGGCAATTTTTAATTATATCAAAAATCTGTCATACATAAGTTTTTGGCCCTGTTCCTAGAAGTAATAATAACTTCAAACGGATTCGATACGTATCATAATTAAGAAATTATGGGTTTTTTTTTCTGTTTTCACAAAAAGCCCCCCCCCCCCTCCCTGGTTTGATTTTGCCCATTAACGAACTTGACCGAGATTTTATGTCCCTTGATTTTATGTATCAGTTTCGAAAAGATACGGGAGTTGAAACCGCCTACTTCGAAAAATAACTTGTTTGCAGGCGGAGCCGGCAGGGATTTGTTTTGTTTTTAATTTTTTTTTGCTATAACGGTTGGTCCTATAAAAAACTTGTCAATATAAAAGTTTTAGATAATACTAAGAGGATTAATAATAAATTTACGCGAATTTGATATCTTGTGAATTGACGAAGCTATGATTTTTTTTCTTCTAAAACCCCCCTTTTTTTCCCCCCCTTGGGGCCATTTTTAATTATATCAAAAATCTGTCATACATACATTTTCGGCCCTTTTCCTAGAAGTAATAATAACTTTAAACGGATTCGATATGTATAATAATAAAGAAATTATGAGGATTTTTCTGTTTTCACAAAAAGCCCCCCCATTTCCCCCCCCCCCCTGGTTCGATTTTGCCCATTAACGAACTTGACCGAGATTTTATGACCATTGATTTTATGTATCAGTTTGGAAGAGATTTATGCAGAATTTTTCCAGTTATCGTGGTCAGAAAAAAGTGACATAGATAGATAGATAGATAGATAGATAGATAGATAAACTTTTGAACTGGGGGTGGTTTTGGGTTCTGGGAGTCATGATCGGCGTAGATCTGCAAAAATTCAAAATTTCCAACTTAGGTGAGAATGTAATAGGTAGTATTTCTTACGAAATCTACCTAATTAAAACATCAGTGAAAGTTTTGAATTAGTCAATATCAATGTTGTCAGGAAATTGTAACGACAAGAAATTTTATACAAAAAGTGAGTTAGTACTACAGTGTAAATTTGCCAAAAGAATATTGCTGAAAAGGTCCTTGAAATCATTTGTAATAACGTTGTTAACATTTGTTAGTGCCTTGATTTTATTAACTAACACAAACTGTTTTTGATACAATGTGTGTTGTCTTTATTGAGAGATAAATCGTAAATTTGTGTGAGAATATTTTTAAAAAGTGAATTAGAGCTTGTATTATACATACACTCATAGCATTAACAGTAGAAATAAGCATTAAAATTAAGAGATATTTTACGATAAGTAATTTGCAATATGATTCGTAAAAATATTAATGTACGGAAAATAGTAAAATTTTACCTTTCTAATTATGGCTTGTGTAAAATGGAAGTAGCAGCCTTTGACCATCACGTCTGGAAAAGCTGTATGTATGGCATTTCTAGCCGCTATTTCAAAGTCACATAACACCATCTCAAAATTTAAAGTTGTTTCTCCAGCTTCTTCTTTGATTAGCTGCCACATTTTCTCGTAATCATGCTGGCTCTTACTTGGCAGCGAAGCAAATATTAAGGGGAAAAATTTATTTCCGTATTTACCATGGATGTTATATAATTTCATAAACTGGATTGGCTGAATTTTAAACGTACCATCCATGGCTACTTTCTTGGTATTTGATAGTATATTAAGATTTTCCCTTGTTCCAAATATCTGTAAAAATGAATTGAGAAAAAAAATTTTATAAGAAATTTAAATATTATTAAAATTTCATCAAAATGAAATTAATATAAAATAATCTGAAATATAAATTTTGAATACTACTTTTGCTCAGATATTTTCTTAAATTATCCCAAACTTTTATGTTAAACTGCCATTTGAAAAAAATATATAGAATTTATATTGTTGCAATACTTTTTTATATATTATTTTAAATAGTGTGTTCAATATCTTTAAAAATTAAACACATACTTTTCTTTAACAATTTCCAACATAGTTGAAAAGTGTTTATGAATTCAGTTTGTATGTTTGTCTGTCATCTATCCGTGTTCTAACTCGTGTAAATATGCTCAGATTGCCTTGAAATTGATATATGTTATTGGGATATTTACTATGGCATGTTTGGTAAATGAAGTATGAAGCATTTATGGTTCTTTTACTCAAAAGAATTTTGTTACATTATGGTGTACAGGGAAAAATCGTTTGTGGTGTATTTTATTGATGTTACACCATTTCAAACATATTGAAATTGATGTTTATCACAAAGGTGCACTAAAGAGGCTTACTATAGAATATGGTAGGCACAGCATTGATCGTTCATTTCCAGGGACACATAAAAGAATTCGGTTATGGTACTATCTATGAACAATAATTGCTAGAAGTTTGTTTTCAGCTGTGATATGTGTTTGTAAATTTAACTAATATTTTGTTTATCTTACTTATAATAAAATCCAAAGGCGAGAATCTGTCTGTAACGGTACCGGGCTGTACCACTCTGGTCTGCGAGTCGACTGTAGTTAAACGCCATGTTAGGCTTACTGAAAAAGATATGCTAACACATAACCACTAACTGATAATTTCTTCTACTTGAAATGATGTCTGTTCAGCATATTTTCGTATAAAACATGTATATAATATCCAGTTATAATGTTTTAAGTTTTAAATTAAAAATAACAGATTAAACATCCGATTACCTGATGTAAACAAACGAATAATGTTGCCATTCAAAAACACAAATTCCATCACAAATTCCAAATGAATGACTCTTTGAACGTTTCATTAAAATATCCGATTATGTTCTTAAAATATTTGTAAAAGCATATTAAAGTCTTTAAATAATTTAAAGGATTTCTTTAATCCATATATTTAAAGCTAAACCTTTTTTTGTCAATTCGTACGAAAATGGGTTCTATAGGCATACGTGAGCATTCCGCCAATCAGCTAAAGGCATTTGTAAACTGCTGTCGCATTGGGTTCTACACGCATGCGTCAGCATTCAGCCAATCAAGTGAGAGGTTGTTACTGTCCCGAGACAGATTTGGAGCCAATGAGGTGAGGGCTATTTCCTATCTAAAGATCTTTAGGAAAGATGATTATGATGGTGTTAGCAATTTTCAAAGTTTCAAAGTTTGGATTACTATAAATATTAGGTATTTTTTCATTTTATCTTTATTTATTTTGTTATATTAAGCTCATGAACATAGAAACACATATGTATTTCTGTGTTCATGATTGAATTCTTTGGATTTGGTTTGGTGTATTTTTTTTTCTTTTTATGTCGTATGTTTATTTTGCTACTTTAAATTTCTTAAACCAAAAAGTAATGGTCGAGTTTTTATTAGGATTTATAAAGCTGAAATTTACCTTTTTGGATATAATATTACAGATGGTTTAATAGTTGCATTCGGCTGTAAAAATTGACAAAAAATTGATTAAAAATTCGACCAGCAGTTGCATGAAAAAAAGAACTTTCACTAACATGGACAAATCCAGAAACTTGCTGAGTCGGCAATTGTGTTTATATATAAAAAAATAACAAAATTCATAGTTTAATCACAATAAAACATCGTGAAATTTATTAATTGGTTGCGGGAAAAAAATCACAAAATTCAACAATCATTCGGGAAAATGTAACAAAATTCTACTAATAACAGGAGCTTCTAAACAGCTTTACTGCCTGTGCATTTTGATGATTTTGTTATGATAGTGTGTATGAATGTGTTTTGCATGGAATTTTTTGGTTTGTTGACAATTTTTTTAAAGGTTTTGGAACTTTAGTATTGACAATTTATAGATAATTTTAGTATATGTGTATATGTATGCAGTAGACTCCTTAAAATCCACTCATGTAAACAATGAAATTTACAATTAAGATGTAAGTGTAAAATTTCAGTTTTTAAATTTTTTTATATCATTTAGTACACATTTTTATATGTAAATGGACAGATGGTAAAGCATCTAATGTATATGAATGCATATTTTGAACTGGTTTGTTTAGAGGCTCCTGTTGTTAGTAGAATTTTGTTACATTTTCCTGAATGATTGTTGAATTTCACAATATTTTCCCGCAACCAATCACCAATAAAACATCTTGAAATTTATTGATTGGTTGCGGGAAAAAAATCACAAAATTCAACAATCATTTGGGAAAATGTAACAAAATTCAACTAATAAAATACACCAGAATATATATAAAGCATGCTTTACAATTATATTATGTGCATTAAATAATTTCGCTAACAATATACGAAGAATCAAAACATATCCAAAGAACTCAATCATCAACACAGAAATAGATATCTGTTTCTATCTTCAATGATTCAATAAAATTAAATAAAGATAAAATGAAAAAACTACCTAATAATATAATAATATAAACTTGAAACTTAAACGCGATAAATTGTACACAATTGTCATTATACAAGGTGACAGTCAATGCAGAATTCATTTATATACACTAAACACTTTTCCATTTATTGATACGATAACCATTTTGTCAGAACAAAATTAGCACTTGCCTATCAGCGAGCAATACTGTAAGTTGGCGATTGACTTTATTGCCACCTAAAGGTGAAAATAAGCACTCGGCGATAAAACTTGAAAAACTGGCGATTAAAATAATGGAAAAAACTTGCCAAATGCAGGATTTTCTGATTTTCTTTTTCCCTTTTGCGTTTTTTCTGAATGCAGTTTGACAAAATTCGTGATTTTTCCTCTCCCGATCGATGAAATTGATGATTTTTCTGCATCTGATGGACAAAATTTACGATTTGTATGCACTCGATTGAAGAAATTCGTGATTTTTATGTGCCCACTTGACTAATTCGTGATTTCACTCACCCACTTGATGAATTTGTGATTTTTACGTGGCCGTTCTACAAAATTCATGATTTTTATGCACCCGATTTAAGAATTTCATGATTTTTACATGCCTGATAAATGAAACTCATGATTTTTACACGCTCGATTGACGATTTTTTTTTTTTTTGCACTCGACCGACAAAATTAATTATTTTTATGCACCCGATAGACAAAATTCATGATTTTTATGTGCCGATAGAGGAAATTAATAATTTTTACGTGCCCGATCAACTAATTTCTTGATTCTTATGTGCCCGTTTGAAGAATTTTGTGAATTTTAGGTGACCGATAAATGAAACTTAGATTTTTACACGCCCGATTGATGAAAAAAAAAATTTCTGCACCCGACCGATGAAATAAAGGATTTTTATGCACCTGATAGACGAAATTCATGATATTTATGTGCCGACAGATGAAATTAATGATTTTTTCAGCAATCTTACGACGTAATTTGTGTTTTTTCAGCAATCATTTGACGAAATTCATGTTTTTCCTGCAATCCTTTGATGAAATTCGTGTTTTTTCTGTGGTCCTTTGATGAAATTTGCTTTTTTGTGATCCTTTGACGGTATTCGCACTTTCTCTACTGCCTTTTGACGAGATACATGTTTTTTCAGCAATCCTTTGACAAAATGTGCGTTTTTTCAGCGATCCTCTGAAGAAATTCGCGTTTTTTCAGCGATACTTTGAAGAAATTCACATTTTTCTCACGATCGTTTATGAAATTCGCGTTTCCCAGTGATATTACTTATAATAAAATCCGAAGGCAAGAAAGTGTCTGTAACGGCTCCGGGCTCGACCACTCTGATCTGCGAATCGACCATAGTTAAACGCCATGTTAGGCTTAATGAAAAAGCTATTCTTCATCCGATTCTGTTGTTAAAATATTTGTAAAAGCACATAGAGCTTTTAAATATTTTAATTTTGTTTAAAACCTTCAAAAACTATTTCATATAAAACACGTATATCAACATTTCTGTTTACATTTTTTTCTGTCAGCACTTTTCTTTTCAGAAATAGCAGTGAATTCTTTCGTACGGAGAATTTGAGTGATCAATCCAGTACATTGGCGCCATCTACTGGCGTATTTTGAAATTTTTGCTTCCATCTTAAATACAGTACAGGACCTATTATGCGAAATCCTCTGGACCAAAGGCTTTCCGAGTTTTGGAATTTTCCGGATTTTGGGTCCTTCCGAAGTTCACGATTATTTGACAAAATTCATGCTTTTTTTTTCGTGATTCTTTGACAAAATTCATGCTTTTTTTTCATGATTCTTTGACAAAATTTGCATTTTTTTCTGCTATTCTATGACAAAATTTGCGTTTTTCGAAATATAATTTTTTCGTGGTCCTTTGAAGAAATTTGCATTTTTCTGCAATTCTTTGAGGACATTTGCGTTTTTTGCTATTCTTTGACGAAATTTACCTTTTATTTACGATCCTTTGACAAAATTAGAGTTTTTTTTCTGAGATTCTTTGACGAAATTAGCGGGGTTTTTTTTTCGCGATCCTTTGACGGAATTCGCATTTTTTCTGTGATCTTTTGACAAAATTTGTGGGTTTTTTTTCCTTCGATCCTTTGACGAAATTCTACTTTTTTCCCGATCCCTTAACGAAATTAGAAATTTTTTTGCAGTGCTTTGAAGAAATTTGCGGTTTTTTTTTCGCGATCCTTTGGAGAAATTCATGTTTTTCAACGATTATTTGACGAAATTCGCGTTTTTTTTCCGATCTTTTAGCCAAATTTGTGTTTTTTTTGTGATCCCTTGAAGAAATTTTACATTTTTTCGGAGTCCTTGGAAGAAATTTGCGTTTTCTTCGCAAGCCTTTGACGGAAATCGCGTATTTTCTGCGATTTGTTAACAAAATTAGCGTTTTTTTGCAATTCTGTGACGAAATTTGCATTTTTTGTCAATCCTTTACAAAATTCAAGTTGTTTCCGCAATCCTTTGAAGAAATTGTCTACTTTTTCTTCGAACGATACACATAATTGTTTTTTTCGGCGACGATCGCTCAAAATTCGAGATTTTGTTATGTTCGAATCTTTGGACTGAAAACTAAAATTTTCGAAACCGAATGCCTTAAATTTTTATGAAAATTCGGAACAGAATCACCCTTGATGAAATAAATATATAACTATTTTTTGTTTCAAAACGAATCGTAATATAAATTAATTTTAAACTAAAATTTGAGAGAAAAATGATTTGTTTCTAATTTCGGGAAGAAAGTTGGGGGTGGGGGCGTGTTCACCCGCTACCGAAGTAACAATATTTTAGTGATTACACACTGAAACACAATGTACTGAAAAAAAAATTAGAAATCTGTAAAATTTTCGAAAATTTTCAAAAATTCTAAAATTTTTGTAAAAATATACAAATTTAGAAAATTTTTGAAATATTTTTGCTGATTTCGGGTTTTTCCGGATTTTGGAATTCCGGATAAAGGGTCATATACTGTAAAATGATTCTTTCTTATCAAACGTAATTAAAATATAAGGAATACATAGTACAACGTAATTTGCATTTAGTTTTGCTTATGTAATCAAACAATAAGTTATGTGGTGAGTCAATCGGCTTAGAAACTCATTGATAACACTTTTTTACAATTTCGCACATGGATTTTTTGTTAATATTTAATTTGAATGTTTTGTCCAATTGTTGAACTACTTCCGAAATTTAATACTGAGTAAAATATATATATATATATCCTCATCATTTTTATTTGTAGAAATCATTTGTCATTTTAAAATGTACTTTTTTACAGTACAAACCTTTCAATAATAAAGTCTTCATGCTGTTTGTTTGTATGAAGTCTTATGAAAAAGAAACGCAGATCAACAATCTGTCATTTTTGACGGGGTTATATACTAGTATAATATATATTAGTGTATAACTATTATATAAATTATTTTGATCATATATGGGGGGAACATTTCAAAAGATCTCACGTACATTTTCGTTTATTGACAGAAATTGCTAAAGGGGAATTTTCAATTGAGCTATGTATTTCCTAACTGAAATAAATTGTAGTATACTGTGAAGTATACATGTAAATCTATTATAGATCACGTACAGGATTATACAAAAGAATTCGAATATTTTGTTTGACTAGTTGTAGAAATTGCTCAAATTGAGTTTTCAAGTATGTCATATGTTTTCTAAATTGTTTACTTAGTAAACTGTGAAGTTTTGTTACAGTTAAAAATTCTGAATGTGTTGGAAAGTGTTTCATGATCTATGCTTGATGCATGATTTTTCGTTCTTGTTATTATAAAAAATGAAGTTTTTACACAGAGTTTTTTTTATATTTTTATTAATAACTTTCATGAAAAGAAGAAACAAGCCAAAATTAATTGATGATTTGAAATTTATATTACTTTTAGATGAAAGTAATTGCCAATGTAGTGAAAATCAAAATTAATTTTTTATCATTTTTCATATAAATAAAATGTAAACATTTCTGAAGATAAATACACAAATGCACATTCTAAAAAAAAGGCTGTTAGAAATATGATAGTCAACTTCTTATTATCACTTTTATGAAGTAACACTGCGCAATATTGCAACAAATTAATCTGAAAAATTTTAGAATCGTTAACAAGCTTTTTTAGACGTACTTGCATATAAAATTCAGCCACTACCGCGGCAATTCTAGTTGCCGCCTGCTGCAAAAATATTTTCGTCTTTCTACTGATTGCCAGTGCATCAGTAGTGGTAACTAACCTTGTTGATAAAGTGCCTATTCAAATTGGTGCCTTGTGCCATGGCACTATTCAAACCACCTTTGATGCAATTTTGCAATTAATTATTGGTGTTAATGGATTAGACAGCATTACAACTTCAGATGTACCGAATATTTGGCTCCTGCCAGATATCCTGCTTATCCGAGACATAAACGTAATATTAAGTCTGGCCGAATTACTTGCCCAATCTCATTTCTAAAAACATCAGAAAAAAATAATACAAAATTAATTTGCTCATTACCAACATACATATATTCCAACCAGATTTTATGATTTATAAAAAAAATCTTTTTTCTTTTCTTTGTTCCTCTACATAGCTACTAAACAAAGCCTAGGAAGAGGGCATTGAATTTAGATTATCTGCAGAACTATTGCTACTCCTAGTTGATTAAGCACTTCTAGCCCTAGTGTTTTCAACATTTCATAAGTAAAAATGATTTTATCGGATCTTTTGTCACTATTTTGTCTATGAATGGAAGACCAGCCCACTTTCTTGAAATGTTCAATGTCCTCTTAGTACTATAAAACAAGATACTTGCAATAAGGAGCTTCTATTTAAAATCTGTTTGAAATAACAATTCAACAAAGTTAAGTAATAATATGTATGTAGGAAAAGAAAAAAAAACCACTTCAATACAGTATTCAGTAATTACAAATAACCCAGATTTATAAAGTAAGAAAATGGAAAAAATACTTAAATGTTTATTTTTTATGTACAGTGATCCTGAATAAAAGAAAAAAAAAATCTATGTGCATTAGAACAGGCAAAAGATGTTTTCAATATTCAATTACTACAAATCAGTTATTTTTAAGTAACTAACTTAATAAATTAATTTAAATATATTAATATTCAAATGACATAAAATTATAACAATTTAACGATTTTCTTCTTTAAGCAAGCATAAAATAGAAATATTGTTATTGAAATAAAAAATGAGAAGGTATTTGGCCGGAATATTCCATAAAATTTTTTGCCAGATAATCAGTAGTCGGACAAAATCCACATCCGGTGCATTTCTAATTGCAACTCGATAAAATTATACAATTCTATCAAAATGCTATAATAATTTTAACAAACTTATTAATCGTAGTAGAAAATACTTACAATAATCCTATCATTCCCAATGCCATCATCTGCAATTAAAAAATCTCTGCCATCAACTGTTTCACTCCACTTATCTTGCAATGTTATATTGTCAATTGTTGTTGGAAGTTTGTGTAAAATTGAAGATCGTAATCTGTACAGTGCTGGTTTTATACTATCAAAACTAGATAGATGGTCATATATATATATATATATATATATATATATATATATATATATATATATATATATATATATATATATATATATATATATGGACCATAAAGTTGTTTCGCTAATTCTTACCTATTAGAGAAAAATAAGTAAAGTGAATACAATATTTGAACTGTAATCAAGCTGCATGTATCAATTTACCTTGATTTCATTTCAAAGTGCAGAAATGTAAAATTTATTTTTAATAAAAGGCAGTAATATTAAAGAAAAAATCTAGTCTATGCCATTAAGAATTAATTGCGTGGCACGTAAAAAAAAAAAAATCTTTGGCCCACGGCAGAAAAACACACAGCGCCAATTAGAATTTTTCTTACTACTAGTTAGTAAAATTATTTTATTTTATTATTTTTCCCCTAGTATTGCATAGCTGACTGAAATATAAAATTATTATATAAAATACTATAAAATAATTTAATGTTAATTTTAAATTGTAATATAAAAAATTATATTTACAGCGAAACTGCAAGTTAATGTAAGAACTAAAAGATTATGTGCGTAATTAATTACAAAAAACTCACTTCAGGAGAAAATAAAAATCTTTCTCCACCCCCCCTTATTTTTAAAAATAAATGTTTTCTTAAAAATGAACCTTTTACAAAATTTTTCAATCTCCAAAATGGACCCTTCACAAATATAATCCTATTAAATACAAGAGACAGTTCGCAATTTCACAAAAACAGGACCTTGCAAAAATAATCTGGACCGACCTATTATCGCAAAAAACGAAATTGCAGTAAAAGATTAAAAAAGAAAACTAACTGTAGACAATTTTATGTAATTTACGTCTTTCCTAGGATGCATATCCTCAAATGTGATACTCATACACATGTTTTAGGTTTAAATACATTATTCCACAAGTAATATAGACTAAATTACATTATTTAATTTCTTAACAATAACATTAACTTGCAGTTGATTAAATTTGCGATTTTTTAATCGGCTATTTTTACTTTAATTTCTAAAAAGATTAAAGTTGAAATTTTAAATGTTCAGCTAGTTTTACTTGACAAGAAGGTTATAAGCAAACCTTCAAATCACAAGAAATTCTTCATAAAAGGTTACTTTGAAGTATTTCATAAATTTTTAAAATCCCACTGTGTAAAAACCTTTAACGATTTTAGTATAATTTTGGTTTAAATGTAATGGACGGACAGACAGATGGCAGGCAGATAAACAAATCGAATTCGCAAATACTTTTCAACCATCTTGTAAAGTGTTAAAAAGAGGATCTTTTAAATAATATAAGCAATTCGTATTCGGACACAGACAGCAATAATAATAGAAAGAAGAGAATAAAATGCTTTTCATATTGCATAAAAAATATTCTTCATTTGACTTTCTAATATCATATGCACAGCAATTTAATATGCATTCTATAACTGGATTCAATACTTAAAAGAGCTGGAATGGAATTTTATCGATGATTAAATTTTAGTAATGACTGTATATAAATAATATACAAATGAAAAGATAAATTTTTCTAAATTTCGTATCAAGATACCCTGCTAATAACTGCAACGCATGTATGATAATTTCTTTTAAATATAAAATACTAAACTACGCACAAACTATAACAAAGTGTTTACCCTTTTTAAAGCAATTAAGCAAAATGACTTATATTTTTAGGGTTTAAATTAAAATTTAAGTTTAAGGAATTTTGAAAGCTTCAACTTTGATATGTTTTGTATAAATATAGAAAGAATACCAGAATCTTACCTGTAAATTTGAAGAAGTGGAACAGTTGGTTCTAATAAAGCTCTGTCCTTCATTTCTGTGATACATTTAATGGACGAGATTTTTGTAGATTTGGGTTGATGAAGATGGTCACCATGTTTTCGGATAACATCATAAGTTTCACTGACTGATACAGTTGTTTTGCTATTTTGAAAATTATTTTAAAAATATTTAGAAAACTTCCTTCCTGTTACATTTTAGCTTATATAAATGATTTTCATGCACAAAATATTTAATCCCATTCATTCCTTCAAATATACGTCGATGTTCCATGGTTTTTTACATAGGTGATTGATTGGTGGAAAAAAAAATCACAGCACTACCTATATGAGTTTAAAATATGTGAATGTTCTTTCATTTCTTTTAACTTTTCAGAATTTACACAAAAATCCATTAACCCATGACAATTCTTCAAATCAATATAAAGGACTAAAGTAGTTTGAATGACACCGAGTGTTCATGTACATTAAACAACACCGACTTCATTGGTGTTAGATCTTTAATACTAAAAATAGCCTTTATTGGTTACTATTTGAGATTTTAAAAGTATAAAGGCTTTATGTCCTTTTCCAAAATGCATTTCAAAAAGAGCTCAGTTGAAGAAGGTATATTCTGCAAAAACTTTTAAGACGATGTCATGTTCATGTCATACATTCAATTGTCCAAATCATTTACACGTTTGTCCACGTTTCCGATATTTTTCTAAGTACTTTACTAACATGTAAAAAAGAAATAGCGGCTTATGCCTTATATGATCACAAGTCACACAGCTGACACGTTTATCTATCTCGTGGGAATAAAGCAAAGATTTTCCCTTCCGGTTACAAATTCTTAAGCGTATAACTCAAAAATATTAATGCAGCATGAATGACAAAATATAAAAATGAAGTAGGAAACAATGGTAATTTTCTTTCCATATATGAAATATTTTTTAAATAAAAAGAGAATCAATCAAACAAAAATTTATTCTTGATTCAGTTATGCATACATAAATATGCATATGTGCAAATCTACATAAATCATGTATTCTTCTAAATGGACAACATATATTTGTCACGTATTTCTCCCCCCCCCCCCATAAATATGTCAGAAAGTACGTCAGCAATTTTCTATATATTTAGAATGCCAGTGCAAACTTCTATTACGCATATGATAATAAAACATATTAAGCAAGTTTATAATTAAGTTTTAATTGAATACAGTTTAATTAAATATGTCACTTATTCTGTATCATAAAATCGAAATGAGTTTTCTATTTTTTGATAAATAAAATACTTATCGAGTCATATGCAATTCACATCGCATGACAACACATTTTTCCCCTAGCCCGCAGTGTTACGGTGGGAATTCGGTTCAAAACTCCGACTTTGACAGTTATTTTCTGAAAGATTTTCTTCCTTTACCAAAAAATGGAAAACTTCTTTCGATTAAACAGTTTCTGAATAAGAACACTTGCTAATTTCATGCGTTTCCGAAGAAAATTGGATTATAAAAAAAAAGGCATAAAGTCGCCAGTTCGGATTTGAGAACAGTCTTAACTGGTAATAACTAATAATGGTAACTTGATTGGTAATATAACTGATACTTTTTAACAGTCAACAAATAAATATATAAATGTTATTTATATTTTATTTCAGAATTTATTATATTTCAAAAATTGTGTAATCTCAAAACATTTTTTTTTTTTTTTTTTTGTAAAGACAGGCGATTTTTTACAAAAGACTGTAAAAGACAGCATTATGAACCGAATTCCCGAAGCAGCAGCCCGAGAAGTGCAAAAAACGTGTCGTCACGTGATCTGAATCACTCATAACTCGATTAAGTAATCTATTTATCAAAAAATGCCCATTTCGATTTCAAATCACTGCCATAGATGCAACTGTATGCATTTGCATTTAAAAATGAATCTGAAATTGTGTCAGAAAGTTTCGCGTTGTTGAGCAGATCATTTGAGAACAACCTTAAATAATAACTCAAAGGATTTTATTTCTTTCTTTAACGCTGTTCTCAAATCCAAAGGGGGTGCTTTCAGACACATTTTTGAATTCATTTTTGTTCAGAAACTCATGAAATTGGCAGGTGCTCTTATTCAATTCATTTCAGAACTACCTTATTCTACTGGGGGCTCTGTTCCCAACGAACTACGCCCGCCAACCACTGTCCAGGCATCGCAGGATAAAAAAATATGGTAATTTGCGCTGTTTTACACAATAAAAGCCAATTACAAAAGATTGGATGATATTCCACAAGTAAAAATGACATCATATTTAAATAAATATTGGAACATATGAAATTGGCAGATGCTCTTATGCAGATACTATGTGATGGAATGATGTTTTCCATTTTTTGATACAGGCAAATTATCATTCACAAAATACTATCAAAGGAAAATTTATCGTCATGTGAAAACAATCGCTTATAGATATTAAATAATTTGTTGATAAAAAATGATAAACACTATTTGATTTCAAATAGCTTCAATATTCAGGCTTGCAAGTGTCATGCTTTTGCATTAAAAATGAGCCCATGAATGTTTCAGAAATTTTTGCGTTGTTGCTTGGGGAAAAATACCTTTTTGACAACCGCCTTAAAAGATGACCTAATCTCGGATTCTCAAATAACTAACATCAATCTCATAAGAAAAGATCATTTTCATTTATGGGACTAAAACAATTTAGTATAATTACATCACTACAATGTCATATTCAATAACGTTTAGTTCTGCACATAAACTTCTTACTTTTTTCTACATTCTATTTAAAAAAAACTTTATATGCACCAGATAAAATGTTTCTGAAAATTATATCATTTTTTTTTAAATCATACTAAGTATTCAATAAAACTGAAATATTTAAAAAATGATTGAAGTAAATGATGCACTAACCTAATCTCAGAAGTGTAGAATAATTCTAGTGGTGATTTTTAAAAAAATGAACCTTTTAAAAAATGAAATTTTAACAAAAATATAAAAATTTATTTACAAAAGTATAAATTCCTATTATTTTTTTTTTTTTTTTTTAAGTTGCAATTTATTTTTCAGGTGATCAATTGGCAACAGCAGCAAATATGTCATCAAACACAAACATCAAATTAAAAAACTTTCATATTTTGATTACATTAACCCCTTGACATCCAGGACGTACGATGCATACACCCTGATTTTATCGTAGACTACAAGACTTACAGCGTGTATGTCCTGTTTTAACGCTGGTATATACGTCCATACTTGAAAAAAACAGTCTGGGTGTCAAGGGGTTAATATTGAAGCTTTAATGTATGGATTTTATATGTGAAAACAAGATCATATTGATCTATGAAATTTGCATTTTCATTTAAAAACCATGAATTTTAAATATAATAAAATTAATAGTCACAATAAAATTATTTTAAATAATTTTAAATAAAATTATTTTAAATAAAATTAAGAGTAATTTTGAACCTGAAAAAAGAATTTCTTATGAATGAAAAATAACGATTTCACAAATTTTATTACTTTGGTTTGGTTATGGTTTATATCATTTGATGATAAAAAACTACCAAACTGGATGATTAACTGCTGGTCACCAGTAAACCTGACAAGTGCAACAATAACTTAAAGCATATACATATACATTCCAATTAAATAAATGCACAATTAAAACATTAAATAAAAGGTATTTATTTTTATAACCTTTCAAGAAAAGTAAAAACAGTGATTGCACAGCATCAATGAAAAATGAATAATGGAAAATATATTTACAACACTGATAAGTTATATTACAAATGGACAGATATATATAACATTCCACCACCAATGCTACTGGTTAACCTGAGGAAGTGTTCGCATTTCTTCAAGCTGTCTCTTATATAATTCAGCCTCGTGAGCTTTCTGTAGTAATTGTGCTTTATACAGTTCAGCCTGTTTTTTTATCCTTTCAAGTTCTTCTTTTAATTTTAGAGTTTTATCTTCTTCTGAAGTAGTCTAAAACATTGAGTTTAGGGGAAAAAAATTAAAATATTTAAACAATGTGTATAGTTAAAAGCAAAAGTTTATTTAACAAGTTTATCATCATTATTTAAAAATATTTTCATTTAACCTTTTACAAGTCAAATTCAGATTCAGGTGTTTTTTTTTTTTTTTGGTTTTGTTTTTTACACATTTCACCATGAATTGTTTTAATTTAAAGATGAATAAAATGAGAAGAGATTTATATATAGTATTTATAAATGCCAATACTTTTCTAATCTTGGGCCCCTGGTACCCAGAAAATTATAAAACCTGGATATATATACTGTCATATCTCGATGATTAGTATCCATCTATAAACAGAGATGGCACTGCTAGTCCAGGATTGAATATCTCTTGCAGGAGAGTTATTGAGACGTGATGTAAGGCAGTGGAAGCCAGAATGTTTGAAGTAGCGGTTCGCTTGGGCCGCAATTGTATATAATGTATAATAAATCTATATAGCTAAAATAGATATCTCCTTGCTGTTAACGAAAAATGAATTCACAAAGTTGAAGCCTTATTAATGGCGACGATGCGGAAAAGAACCCAAGATTTTAAATAAATGTTGCATTTTTTTTTTTTAAATAAAAAAAGAAGAAAAGAAAAGAAAATTGCAGAAACAGAAGTTATCTCTCTGGGACGTCTGGAAGAATATGATTCGACCGTGCCCTGGTCAATTTATGTTGAAAAAATTGACTTTTACTTCGCTGCTAATAATATTCAAGATGCGGATAAGAAGAAAAATATATTATTAAGCTCTGTTGGAACTGCAACATTTTCAATATTGAGAGATATCATTGTACCGACTTCGCTGAAAGAGATAAGTTATGATGATCTCTTAAAGAGGGCGAAAGAACATTTTTCACCGTGTCCAAGTGAAATTGTTGAACGGTTCAAGTTTCAAAAAAGATTACAGAAGCAAGGGGAAAGTATTGCCAACTTTGTGGGAGATTTACGTCAGTTATCCGAATACTGCAATTTTGAAAATACACTAAGTAATCGCCTACGGGACCAGCTAGTGTTTGGAATTCAAGACGAGAAAATACAGCAAAAATTGTTGGATAGGAAATCCTAACGTTCCAAACAGCTGTAGAAATCGCGGAATCATTCGAAACAGCCGAAGCTGGAGTAAAATCACTACAGATTAATGGAGCAACAACTGTAAATAAAGTTCAAGATACCCGAATGGAGAAAACAAAAGTATACCAGTATTCGTCGAAGCCGAAAGAAGGGATGTATGCACCTGGAAACCGGAACAGTTATAAAGATAAACCATGTTATCATTGTGCTAGAAATCACAAACCTGTTGAGTGTCCATTTAAATCAGCAGAATGTCATGTTTGCCATAAAGTGGGACATTTAAAAATTTGTTGCAGGAACCGGAACTTCTCTACAGTGAATCAAAAACTGAAAAAGAACAGTAAAATTAAAACTGTTCAAGAATATTCTCTCAATATTATGAGGGATGAGTGCAATAATGTTTTGTGGGAAAAATGTGTTACAATTAATGGGATTAAAGTTAATTTTGAAATTGATTCTGGAGCAGCTCATACGATCGTAAGTAAAAATATTGCCGATAAATTATTTTCAGGTAAGCCTCCTTTGATTAAATCTAATATTAAGCTGCAAACGTATACTAAAGATTCTTTAACTGTATTAGGTGAATTAAATGTAAATGTTTTGATTGATGATAATTGTATACCTAATTTAAAAATGCTAGTTATTAAAAAGGAAGGTCCGAGTTTAATTGGTAAAACTTGGTTGAAAGCATCAAAATTATTTTGGCCGAATGTAAACATGATCAAAAGTATTTTGAAAGATGATTTAATAAAAAAATTTCCTAATGTTTTTGCTGACGGGATCGGTACGATCAAAGGTCCTCCCGTTTCAATAAATTTGAAAAATGATGAAAAACCAGTTTTCCTAAAATCTCGTCCTGTTCCTTTTTCTTTGAGAACAGCAACTGATTTGGAATTGGAACGATTAACAAATGAGTGTATTTTAAAGCCTGTTGATTATTCTGAATGGACTAGTCCAAAACCAAATGGTACTGTTCGAATTTGTGGTGATTATAGAGCAACAGTAAATTCTAATACTCAAAAAGATAATTATCCTCTTCCAAGAATGAAAGAATTGTTTGCTAAATTAGCAGGTGGAAAATTCTTTACTGTGTTTGATTTAAAAGATGCTTATTTACAACAACCTGTTGATGATGAAAGTAGTAAAATTTTAACTATAAATACTCATAAAGGTTTATTTAACGTTTTAAGACTGGCTTTTGGTGTAAAATGTGCACCAGGTATTTTTCAAAGAAAAATTGAAAATATATTAAAGAAATTTGATTATGTTGGTGTATTTTTAGATGATGTAATTATAAGTGCTAGATCTGAATCCGAACATTCTGAAAGAGTTGAATGTATTATGAAATGCTTTTCTGAGCATGGTATAAGATTAAATAAGGAAAAATTAAAATTTATGGTTTCGGAAGTTAGCTATTTAGGACATAAAATTTCACAGGAAAGTATTAAGCCTATTCCAGAGAAAGTTGGTGCTATTTTGAATGCTCCTTTTCCTACTAATGTTTCTCAATTACGTTCATTTTTGGGATTAATTTCTTATTATAGAAACTTCCTGCCTAATATTTCAGATGTGTTAGAACCTTTGCATAGATTATTAGATAATAATGTAAAGTGGACATGGTCAGAGAAGCATGAAAAAGCATTTCAGAAAGTTAAACAGCTTTTATGTAAATCGCCTGTTTTAGAATTGTATGATATAAACAAAGATGTTGTTTTAAACTGTGATGCATCTGAATATGGAATTGGTTGTGTGTTAAGCCACATTGTTGAGGGTAAAGAAAAACCAATAGCTTTTGCATCTAGAACGATGAATAAGACTGAAAGAAATTATGCCATGATTGATAAAGAAGCTTTATCTGTAATTTTTGGTGTAACGAAATTTCATCAATATTTAGCAGGTAAACAGTTTAAAATTATAACTGATCACAAACCTTTAATTCGATTGTTTGATCCTGTAAAAAAAGTACCTGATACATTATCACCCAGAATGCTGAGATGGTCGTTAATGTTAGCAGGGTATGACTATACAATTGAGTATCGCGAAGGTAAAAATAATAAAAATGTGGATGCATTAAGTAGATTACCCCTTCCAGAAACTGTAAATGTAATAAATAATCCATCGGAAATAATGTTCGTTTCTAAACGTGATGAGTGGCCTGTTACTTCTAAAACGATTTCAAAGTGAACAACTGAAAATCCAGTAACAAAACAAATTTTAGAGTGGGCGTTATATGGATGGCCAAAAGCAGTTAAATCCGAGGAATATAAACCATACTTTCGTAGAAGTGAGGAAATTTCGTGTTTAGAAAATTGTTTATTATGGGGACATAGAGTAATTATACCAGATGAAGGTCGCGAAAAAATGTTACAATTATTACATTCCGTTCATCAGGGTATATCTAGCATGAAAGCTAAAGCTCGAGGTGTGATCTGGTGGCCTAATATGGACAAAGAAATAGAACAAATGGTTAATTCTTGTAGTAGATGCCAAATGTTTGCTCGGGATAATCCTAAAATGAAACCTTTAAAAGGGAATCGGAATTTGCTTGGGAAAGAATTCACATAGATTTTGCCGGTCCTTTTGAGGGTAAAATATTTTTAATAGTGGTCGATTCTTATACTAAATGGTTAGAGGTACAGGTGGTACCCAGTGCTGATAGTAAATCAACTATTAGAGTACTACGTAGAATTTTTGCTACATTTGGTTTGCCCGTTGAATTGGTCAGTGATAATGGACGTGTGTTTACAAGTGATGAATTTCAAGAATTTCTTAAATCAAATGGAATTATACATACACCTATTCAGCCATATCATCCATCATCGAATGGACAGGCAGAAAGGTATGTTCAAACTGTTAAAAGTTGTCTTAAAAAGCTAGATAAGGGTGACATAAATTTGTCAATTGCACGATTTTTATTGGAAAATCATTCTACCCCACATTCTGTCACTGGTAAGAATCCACAGAATTAATGTTTGGACGGTCAGTTCGAACAGCTCTACACTTGGTATTACCATCCAAACCTAAAATACAGCAACCCTTACATAAATACAATCTTCATGAATCAGTTTTTGTTAAAAGCTTTGGAAAAGGGGAGAAATGGATTAAAGGAAAAATTATAAAATTATTGGGGAGCAGATGGGTTTTAGTAAATAGAGATGACTGAATAATGTGTAAACGTCATGTTAATCAGTTGAAACACAACAGAGAAATAAGTGATGAAACGTTAGAGGAAAGTAAAACGGGTCAGTTTGATAAACAAAACACTGATTTTGATAATTATGATAGAGTTAAGAGAAATAAGTTTTCTGGATATTATGTAAATAATAAAGAGCAAATTAATGCCGAGAATGCTGAAAAATCTAACCAATCTCAGTCTTCACATGATATTGTAACAGGTACAGTTGTGAATAATAATTGTGACGATACTATGGATAAAAATGTAAAGGACAATTCCGTTACAAAGAATAATGTGGACCTACAGAAGAGTGCACCTATAAAGACTGATAAAAAGGACAATCAACCTGTTCGAAGAAGCAACAGACAGATTAAACCAGTGGTTCGTTTGAACTATGAGGGGAGGGGTGTCATATCTCGATGATTAGTATCCATCTATAAACAGAGATGGCGCTGCTAATCCAGGATTGAATATCTCTTGCAGGAGAGTTATTGAGACGTGATGTAAGGCAGTGGAAGCCAGAATGTTTGAAGTAGCGGTTCGCTTGGGTCGCAATTGTATATAATGTATAATAAATCTATATAGCTAAAATAGATATCTCCTTGCTGTTAACAAAAAATGAATTCACAAAGTTGAAGCCTTATTATATACATATACATATATATACATACATACAGGTGTTCACAAAGTTTCAAGACTGATTGTTTCCTGAGTAGGGACGCACACGCATACCCATTCCACTGACAGGGTGAGGTAGTGGGGATGTCAGCTAACGGAGTGTACGCGTGTTAGTTGCCTCCGCGACATTGGAGTGAGCGTATGTCATTGATCCCATCAAAAACTGATTAAGTGGAAAATGCAGTGTCATATGGAGCAGCATTATTCTGTAAAGTTCTGTGTGAAACTTAAGAAAACCACGACAGAGACTTTTCATATGATTCAAGAGGCCTACCAAGAAGAAGCCCCTCATCTCTAAAACCCAAGAAGGCTCACATGAGCAAGTCACACGTTAAAAGCATGCTCATTGTTTTTTGCAATGCTAAAGGACGGATCCACAAAGAATTTGTTCCTGCCAGACAGACTATTGGAGTACTCCACTATTTGAAGGATCGTGTCCAGCACGTCCACCCAGACATCAGAGATGATTGGATTGTTCACCACGACAATGTGCTTTCTCACACGTCACACACCGCCGTCGAAGTTTTGGCTAAGTTTAACGTGGCAATATTGCTGCAAGCCCCCTACAGCCCTGACCTCGCTCCCAACAACTTTTTTTGTTCCCCCAGATCAAGAAAGACCTGAAAGGGAAGTGATTTGACACGATTCCAGCAATCTAGGCAGCTTCGACAAGGTCCAATAACAGCCTTGCGCGCAAAGACTTCCAGGGAGCCTATGAACAATGGAAAAAACACTGGCAGCAGTGTGTTGATGTCCAAGGGTCATATTTCAAAGAATTTTAGTTTGCTGTACAAAAATGTTTAATAAATTTTGTAATCTCAGACTCCTCTTGAAACTTTGTGAACACACCATATATATATATATATTAGGGATGCACCGAATATTCGGTATCTATTCGGTATTCGGCCATATTACCGAATATTTGGTTAGGCCGAATATCAAACTATTCTGTCTACCGAATATTCAGCTTGGCCGAATATCAAACTATTCGGCCTACCGAATATTCAGTCTGGCCGAATACCGAAATATTCGGCCAAACCGAATACTTAAAAAAACTTTTTAAAAATTATTTTTAAAAATGCACAATTTCTACTTTTAACTGTCAATTAATAAAGATATTCAAAATAATTAAAAATAGAATCATATTTAAATGAAGAGAATTCTTTTACATTATTTATTCGCGGTTTGAAAACTGTCACTTAAGAAAATTAACTATTAATCATGACCTTCTTAGGAATTAATGATGTACAAATAAATGCAAGTTCCTGAAAACGTGTCTAGTGAATAATCTGTTTCTTGCTTTTTCACAAACATCATGTTTCTAAACAAAATGGAAAAAAACTTTCACAGGTGATAATAGTCATCAAGACAGACAATTTTTGTCCAGGTAACCAGGATCGCAACACACTTATTCAATCAAAAATAAAGTGCATCTCACTCCATGACAAATTTGAATTTTCGTTTGTTACTTTAAAAATATTTAAGATATTGTAAACTATATTTTCTACATAGTTACTTTGATTTCTGTGAATCATGAGAAGTGCTGGAAATTGTCACCATTCATATCTAAACAACACTGAGCTAGATATTCCTTTATTCAGAGTGCGGCTGACAGAATGAAAATTCAGTTCAGCTTATGGTGACACACTCTGTGTTTTTGATGGAATAAGTGGATTGAGATAATGTTTCTTGTTCAAAAAATGTTTGCCTTGAACATATTATCGACACAAAGTTTGTTCCAAGATGTATGAACACCCTGCTTGTTTACAAACTCTGAATATGATCACCCATTCCAGACACCTGCTCTCTGGTTCATTTAAAAACTTCCTTGCCAAATCAAAAGGAGCAGGAAAATTATTCTTGCTGATTTGCTACCATTTTAATATATTGTTTTGTCTTACTTTAATCCCTTCCTGACAAAACACTATATTACTGTAAAATGTTTCTTATAATTCATTCAAAGAAAATTGCTTTATTTGAAAGTATATTTTAGAATATAAGAATATTTTATAAATTTATTTTAATTCACAGAAGAAACCACGAAGTTTAAAGCTTTATTAATTAAAAAGGTTTTAAGACAATCCTCTTTTTAAGTTATAACTCAAAACATATTTTTTTTTTTTTTTTTTTTTTTTTTTTTTTGTAAATGTTTCTAGTAAAAAGGTCTAATTCATAAAATAGTAGTGTCTATGTTAAATATTATGTAAAATTGATTTATAATTTAACTTTTAATACTTTTAAATTATGAAATATAAAAATATTCGGTATTCGGCCAAAATCACTATTTGGTGCATCCTTAATATTATATATATATATATATATTTTAAGACAATTTTTAACACTACCTTTTTTTTTTTTTTTTTTTTGACCAATTTGGACCAAAACCATAAACAATTTTTTACAACAATTTCATATACTGTTTAGATTTTAAAATGTTTAACTTCAATTTAGATGTTCTTAGTACAATTTGCAAAAATATGAATCCTGCTTCAGTGGACTATTAACAGTATCTTTTAGCAGAATTATAAACTAATTAGGAACAAAAATAGGGACAAAATAGTAACAAAGCAAGCAACCTCTTTTAACACATACATTGCATGGGCAAATTAGGCAAGTCCTAGAAGCAGAGGACATGCAGCATTCGACAAATCAGTTAATACAAAATATGCCTTCCTTAAGATTAGTTACCAAAAATTTTATTCCAAGAAAAAAATTTATGCATCTTAAAGCACCCACTACAATTCCCTTTATGCATTCCTTCTCAAATCTTTTGTATAAATGATGCATTATAGTGCATCCACAACATCACTGTAAGATATATATATATATATAATTTATTTTCCCAATGGACTTTACCCATGTCACGTCATCTGCGGGTAAAGAGAAGAAAAATACCAATAGGTGTGAAAAACATTTTAACACAGCTTCCCCTTCATCCAATAAACAGTCTTTTTCGGAAGGCATATACCCTCAGAGGCGTGGCTGTTGCCACTCGTGGGTAAGGTCCATTGAGAACATAAAAGAGTTTTGCACAAGCATTTTCCACATTAATATTATAATATTGTATGTTCTTTTAGTAATGTGAATCATTTTAAGTATATCTAGCAGTTTTTAGAAGTATTGGATGTTTCTTTTCAATTTTATATCAATAAGTTGTGCACCTGTCAATAATGACAAAAAAGGCTGCTTTATGAAATGTTTTTCCCTTGTATGGTCCTTTTTCTGCTTCAAAAAATTAATCATCTTCCTATTATAACTTTTTATTTACAAATGAATATCAAAGAAAAATTTTAACAGATTTCTTAATTTGATGCTCTAGTTTCAGCTTGTAAAAGGTTAAATAACTATACATAAGAAAACAAAAGAAATATTCACAATTTACATGAATAAACATCACAGAAGGAACCACATGGTTTTAATACAACTATATTTTCTATTGCATTATTACAATGGGTTAAGGATATTTCACCTTATTTTAGCTATTAAACATTTCCTTTGAATTTGGAGATTTATTTAAGAATTTATTAGCTAGTATTGTGTAATTATTCAGTTAAAAGATTCATTGGCATTTACTTCAAAATTCTTTTTTGTCAACCACAAATATTCATATAATACTTTTTTTTTCTTTTTTGCAAGAGTCTTAAATTTTATCTTCTTTTGATAAAAAAATTTTAACTTCAAAAATGCTGCTTATAAAACAACTTTTTTTTTTAAGATATTTTAAATTAAATGAAGAAAAGTCATTTTCATCTCAATAACTTATTGAAATTTAGTTAAATGCAATAGTATTATGGGGATTCAATTTATATTGTTCTGAATAACAAAGTTTGTGTTGTTGAAAGTTGACTAAAAACAGTCTTTAGGATAACACAATATTTATGTTGAGACTATTCCAGATAGAAAGATAACAAGAATCTACAGGAGCAAATAAACATTATTATGCAATCAGTCACAGCATAATACATCAGAAACTTCAGGAATAAATATTCCAAAACATGATGGTGATCACACTTTCAAATATAATACTGTGTGAAAGTTATACTGTAAGAAACGTCAGCAAAGCACAATATTAAAAATTCAAAATTGCCTTTATATTTATAAGTTGAAAATGTTATATTTCTCATGATCTTTTTAAAACGTTCTAATTCATAATTTAATTACAAAATACATATAAATTTTAAATCCATTGATGGTGGTGTTTTTAATATATTTGCAATAACAATGAAAACAAAAAAAAAAATTGGGAAAAAATACTAATTTTCAAAACAATAACATTTTTTTTTAAAGTTAAATTACTGTTCAAACACTTTCTTGAAACAGTACTAAAATTTACTACAGTTTAAGCAGCTATCTCAGAAAAACTTATGAAAAATCTTTTAGTCTTCTTTGCCATCTCCCCAATTATTATAGTCTCATTCAGCATTTTTTTTTCCCAGTCATAGTTTGAATTATAAAATCAAACAGTAAATGCATTAAAATTGCATTTCTTGAATTGAAACGTAGAACAAAAATCTCTGTTATTGATTCATTATTTAATTTTTAATTAATTGTAATAATTTATTACATTTAATCTTAAATTACGAACAAATAGAAATATCCATATGTGATTGGAGAGAAAGACAAAAAGATTTAGATCCAACAGCCATTATATTTTTAATAAGTTTACGTTCACTTTGGAATTGATAAATTAAATAAAATTATCAGACATACAATGAATTCCTGATAACTGGACACCCCATGGAATGTCAAATGCATGTTGAATTAATTATTATGTTGGGATAATGAGCTGTGAGAAGGAAAAAAAAATTCATATGTTAAAACATCTAGTATTAATTTTTTTATTATTCTATTAATGGACAAAATCAAGTTAAACAATTAAAATTGACTTAATCAAATTTCTTAAAAATTAATCATCTTTTTTATTATCTAAGGATTTTTGAAAAAAAAAACAAAAATTCTTTCACAATATTTAAACAGTGTACTGCATTTCTGCACAAATGTTAATGTACCATTTCAACTGTTTATAGAGTATCAGAGCTTGATAGTATTGCTGCTGGAAAATCAGATTAATTATGTCCAACATATCATCAGTATCCAAATCTTCCGATACATGCAAATTTCCTATCTCTGTTACTCGTACTTCTTGAACATTCATTCACACTCCCTTCTTTTCCCACCTTTCATTTAGAAGAAGATAAAAGATTCTTTAAACAACTTTTCAGATTGGTAGTGATAATGACAATAGTAAATAAATAAATCCAATAAAGAGAAAAACTTTTTTCTCAAAAGAAGATGAGTAAAGCCTGATCTAGAGTCTTCCATCAGGTTGGGTTACCCGCTTTTACCCGCATCCAGCCCGATCTGCAGTTTTGGTCAGGTCGATGCGATGCTTTTTTTTTTTTTTTTTTTTTTTTTTTTTGCAGTTCAGGTCGGGTTGAGTTCAACTTTTTTGCTGCAGGTCGGGTTCGGGTCAGGTTGACTTTCATTGTTTAGTGTTGGGTTTCAGGTTGACCCGCTTTTTCAAAAGAATGTCCAAAATATTTTTTTCAGATTAAAAATATATATACAATAAGACCTCTATAATGTACACTCCAAAAGCGGACATTTCTATTTATTCATTATGAGAAAAATATCAGCAGAAATCGTTTACACACACCCCTTATGTGATATGTCGCTGGAAAAGTCCTTGACCACTTATTCATGTTATGCATCTCCGGGGTCCATCCCGCCACTTCCCCTCCCCCTAAGGCAGGCACTTTTCTAAATTTTGTTGACACCCCTCATGTCATATATTGTTGGAAAGGTCTGTGACTGCTTAATCATATTATGCATCTCAGATGTCCATCTCCCCACTTTGCCCCCCCCCCCTCAAAGGGTACTTTCTAAATTTTGCACACAACCCTCATGTTATATATCATTGGAAAGGTCTGTGACCACTTAATCATATTATGCATCTCCGATGTTCATCTCCCCACTTTGCTCCCCCCCCCTCCCAAGGGATACTTTCTAAATTTTGTTGACACCCCTCATGTCATATATTGTTGGAAAGGTCTGTGACTGCTTAATCATATTATGCATCTCCGATGTCCATCTCCCCACTTTGCCACCCCCCCTCCCCCAAGGGGTACATTCTAAATTTTGCACACAACCCTCATGTTATATATCACTGGAAAGGTCTGTGACCACTTAATCATATTATGCATCTCCGATGTCCATCTCCCCACTTTGCCCCCCCCCCAAGGGATACTTTCTAAATTTTGTTGACACCCCTCATGTCATATATTGTTGGAAAGGTCCGTGACTGCTTAATCATATTATGCATTTCCGATATCCATCTCCCCTCTTTCCCTCCCCCCTCCCCCCCCCTCCCCCCCCCCGCAAGGGGTACTTTCTAAATTTTGCACACAACCTCATATATATCGTTGGAAAGGTCTGTGACCACTTAATCATATTATGCATCTCCCATGTCAATCCCCCCTCTTTGCCCCCCCAAGGGGTACTTTTGTTGATTTTGCACACACCCCTCATGTGATATATCGATGGAAAGATCTGTGACTGCTTAATCATATTATGTTCCCCACTATGAAATTTGTCAAGTTAAAGCAACTATAAATTTTATTTTTATGATACTATCAAGTTGTTTGCCGTCAAATTTTGACGGGTTCTATCTAGTTTTTATTTAAAACTATTTAACTTATTTAGCTTTTTTCTCTGTAGTATATATTTAAGATTTTTTTTAAACGAGATTTCTAGTTCGATTCGAAATATACTGGTTTGGCATGGATCAAAATCACCTCTTATGGCAGTTCTAGTGATAATCAATGAATTTGATTTCTAGTATGGTATGGTAATGATGTGTGATTATCCAATTGGATCATTTTTTTTTTCACGCCGTATTCTTGTCCTTTTTTGTTTGCAAAGAAGTGTTTCTTCAGTGGTTATTTTTTTTTATCTCGCCCATTTTGAGCATAACAAATAAAGGCTAAATTTGCTAATAAACTCAAAGGGAGGGGGGGGAGTGGAGAACTCTAATAGCACTTTTGTTATTATGATTTGACATTAAATGAATTAAATAAAACTGATAAAATTAAGAAAATCTTCAACTTTGTCATTTCCATGGTATGTTGACATTACCATGTTTTCAAAAAGATATGATAATGACATTTTTAATGTTAAGTTCGATTTTAGGCTTAATTATAGCATTTGAAGATTTATAGAATATTTACTTTGAAAATAGTCCCGAAGTTCTTTATAATTCAATCAAAAAATTATTAATATCTATAGTTACATTTTAGTAATGTGAAACATGGTGATGACCAGGGCTTTACAAATTTTATAAAATCTGGTAGCCAGTAAAAAATATTACCCCCACTTATTTTTAAAGAGCACAAAAGTTTTTATGAATTAATTGAGAAAAAATAATAACAAGCATAGGTTAGTATTATTAGTTTTATAGTTTAGAATAGTAATTTAGAAAAATAGTATAAACCAAGTTTTCTAACGAAAGTTATCAAAATTATTTATCTACGAAAAAAAATAGAAATTCTGTAAATGCAGGATTAACCAGCATGTTTGGGAAATGCGATTGCTGAAGGCTTCAAATGTCCGGTTAGATGAGTGCTAGAAAATCTATATCTGATGAGGGGGGCATCGAGGAAATAGAGAAGCAGGAAAACAATTCTTGCCTATTTTCTTGTCGAAGTCAGTCAAATAATTTTGTTTTTATTATTTTAAAATTTGCATTTGTTGAAGTTATTTTTACCAAATTAAAAATGCCGAAAAAGGGAACAATGCCGTTTGTGCTCATTTCTTCGGTCAATTTTTGTACATAAAATTATAATCATAATACAAACAAAGCCAGATTAAATTACTTGGTTGCCATTTAGAAAAACTTGGTTGCCAGTGGCGACCTGGCAACCGCATTTGTTAAACCCTGGTGATGACACATAAAAAACACATTGTTCCAATTTTTTGAATTAAAGTATCAAAATGAAACAGTACTACATATTTCAACAAAGGAAGGCACTCGCAAGTGTTACCCTACAATGTAGCAACATAAAGAGTATTTTCAAACGCTCTAGTGATGAGCTAAGAAAGTAAACACTTTGCACCATGGTAATGACAATTAACTCAGAGGACAAAGTTTTAATTAAAGATAAAAATATTTTTTTCATATAAGTTAAAATGCTGATTATATTATAATCAGAGAGATGAAGAAACCTTATTGGTTTTGTTTTTGCTCTAAGGCTTTCCAACACGCCAAACTATGATTTTGAACTTTTAAATTTACAGTTAGAGACATGCAATGGTAATGACATTTGGAACTTCTCAATTTTTTAAATATTCAAATTATTTTTCCCATGTCCGTACTATTGCACAATGCAGTTCATTATGGTATTTCTTAAAATAAAATTAAAATATTCATGTTAGACTCATTAATTTTATTTATTTTTTTGTCAAGGACATAAAATTTCCTTTTTACTGAGAATAACCCATATATATATATATATATATACAGGGTGTATCTGAAATGCTTCAACAAACTTAGAGGGATGATAGTACTCATGAAGATGAACAAAAAATGCATTGGAATATGGGGTCGCAAATGACGTTTAAAGGATGAAAATCGAGAAAATGCGTCTAGAAATGGACAAACTGAGACAAGAAAGAAGCACTCCAGAAAATTATTTATTACACAGAATAGGTACAACACAGCTCGTGATGTCCAGAGAAAACAAATATTTTACAACAATTGTTCAAAGTGTCGACCGCAGACATTATTACACAGAGTACATCTACGGAGGAACGACTGACGCACACGCTCGAAGATACCGGGAGTTACCTAGATTTCTCTTGCAGCGATCACAATATGCGCTACTATTTCTTCTGGCGTTTCTACTGGCATCTCATAAACGAGGGATTTCATCTGTCCCCAGAAGAAGAAATCCAAAGGGTTAAGGTCCAGCGAGCGTGGAGGCCAAGCAACAGGGCCACCACGTCCAATCCATCTTGCCGGATAAACTCCATCAAGGTGGTTACGCACGTCCACAGAAAAATGAGGCGGAGCACCATCATGCATGTACCAAATTTGTTGCTGCACGCCGGCTTGTGTAGCAGAAAGCAAATCTGATGGAAAGTAGATGGATGGAAAGAAAATGGATCTAAGAAGATGGAATATATGCATACGTGGATTCCTGATGACAGATTTGTTTGGCTTTCTTCCACGTTTTGTTATGTCTTTCTGACCGGATATGCACAAAGTGAAAAGAAAACCAGTTTTGTGCTTCTAGCCCGTTCTGCAGAAAAGCAGCATGCGAGATTTCAATATTTTTATTAGTTTTGCGATTTTCACCCTTTAAACATCATTTGCGACCCCATGTTCCATTGCATTTTTTGTTCGTCTTGATGAGTACTATTACCCCCTAAGTTTGTTGAAGCATTTCAGATACACCCTGTATATATATATATACAAAGCAACATTTAAACGGAGAGTGGTTTTGGTGTCTGGGGGTTATTATTGGTGAAAAAATATAAAAAATTTCCAGAATTGCTTTACTCCGAATGGCTGCAATAGATAGCTTTTTACTTTTTGTAATGAAAGCTACCTAAAAGTGTTTTTAATAGTTCTTTTTTCTATAGTAGATTACACAGATATATTTTGTAAACTAATTGTTGTTAGGGTTTTTTAACAAATCAATGAATAAAAAATAAACTTTTTTTTTGAAAAATAATATTTTTATATAATTTTTTAAGGAATTTCTATATAATCACTGACACAGCCTTTCATTCTGGTGATTCAAGTCAAAAAAATATTTTGAAATATTTCTGATTATTGATGAAAGAGAATGGAAAATATTTATGATCAACAATGAAAAAAATAAATAACAATTTACCGAAGTAGCTACATTTCCATTTATGATAACTTTCGAAGTGTCCTTTTTGACAGGATTTAACTTGATTTTTTTCACTGATGGTGTGGAGTCTACAGCTAGAAAAGAAAAAAAAAACATTTTTAGAACACCAATACAGATTAGTAAACCTAATATTTTGTGCTTTTAAAAATACTAGGACATCTAACCTGTGCTTCCCAAGATAGAGAAATTAGATGAAAAACATTTTTTTTATTGAAAGCTCTAATAGAGTTTTTAGATTAAATAATTTTTGCCCCTATCAACACCAAAAAGAGCCTTTTTATATGAAAGATGTCAATTATACAGTCAAATAAAATTTTTAAATTCATTAAAAGCGGTAATTTCCCATTGGCCTTGTGTTAGAAGTTAATAGCTGAAGAAATCACTAAAAATTTCGTTACATACAGCAGTTTTTCTTATTCTGATAGTTTCAGCAGTTTTAAGCGCTTCTTTCGAATACATGTCTGTTAAATTTCTGTTTTATTTATACTATTTTATTTATTGTTTAATGAAGTTTTAATTTTGTTATAGAATATTAGCTGGAAACAAATGCTGAACTTTTTATAATATTTAAAGTAGAAATGGATTAAAATTTTGTAATCATCTGCAAGCGATAGAGAAAGTTTCTTTTTTTTTAAATCATGCTTGAAATTTAATTTAAATGGTATAATAAATGAGTAAATTGCAATACAGTTTTCAAGCAAATTGCATTTGAAAGTAGATTTTTTTTCCCTATATAACGGTGTAAAAATTAAAAAAATTGCAGCAGCAAAAATCACAAAACAGAAATTTCATCTTCAAGTGTTGCCATTCATAAAATGACATCAGCATTACGCATGGACACATTTGTCCTTTATAATGTAGATATTCTTTACTTTCTAAGCAAATAAAGTTTAAGTCCTATGCTCACATCTCTGTTCTTGGACCATACTGAAAGACAATTACAATTTTCCGTGACAAAAAAAAATTAATAAAATAAAATAAAATATTATACTAAATTACTTTTTTTTTTTTTTTTTTTTTTGACAAATCCATGGAAAAAAAAATTAATATTACATAAAATTATTAATTGCTGAAAAGATAGCAGCAAAAGATGTAATCGCTAAGCTTAAGCAATAAATTGCCACTTGTAGTTTCATATTTATTTATGCTATTGCAAATGTTACTTTACATTATTACAGAAAATATCTTTTTTGTTTGTCAGCAATGATAAATTGAATTTCACAATTAAAAATTATTTTTAAAATCAACAAAAGTGGGCACAAACTAAATTACAGTTTTCAAACAAACTTTATATGAAAGTACATTTTAAGTTCTACTTGATGATGCAAAGATTAAAATAACTATATATTTAAAGTTTTTTTCAGATTTCACATGAAATTGGACTCCGTGTACATGCTTCAACATTTTTTCAAAGCAAGAATAGAAGGGGAAATACCAGGGGATTCTCCCCTTCTATAGTTTGAGAGTGGCCTGGGGACAGGGAGCAGTTCAAACCATGGAAGTAGGAATAACTGGAAAGAATTTTCCATGTGCCTGTTTGCCAACAGATTTTTTTTATTTAGTACTTGCTACCGTAACAACTTCCAAGTAGGCCAATAGTGGTAGGGTTGAAATTCCAAGCAGCCAATAGCAATAGGGTTCACTATTACAACCTTCCCATCAGCCCCAGCGCGCTTTGGAGCTAAACTGATTTGTCAGCCTCCTTCTAGTTCTTTTGTTATTTTATGGTTCAAACCTGCACAATGAGAAACCCATTCATCATTCTCCCACACTTCCAATGGGAAGAAAAACTATCTCTTTCTTTGAAATGGCAGCTTTTCCTTCAGATGAATTTTACAAGCAGCCATTTTGTTGCCTGGAGCCTGGGTCAATTTTCGTTGAAGAGAAATGTTTCACCCTTCGGACAAAAAATGAATCAACAATCAGTTTTTAAAAATACATTGATGCAGTTTCTGCAAGATTCTAAATAAAATTTTGTTTTTTTGTTTTTTTATTTAAATCCATGTTGACCGGATCCGAAGACAGTGGGGCGCCCAATCTTAAGTTCATTTAATTTGAGGATTGTTTGGAATAAACTGACCAGCGTAGCCGGTGAAACTCCATTAGTATGATATTTAAAAATGAAGATACATGCAATCAAAGTGAAAGTGACAGAACATATCATCAAAACTAGGGTTCACTTTTAACTTAGAATTACTGACAAAAAAACTAACTAGAAACTTGAAATTTCACATGGCTGTTACTTTTAAGACATAAATAAATGCTCACATGGAAGAGTTTTAAATTTTGAATATTTTAGAAAGAGTGAAATAAGCAAAAAATGCAATTACTTTGGAACTACTAAACTGGTTTCAAAAATTCTTTCAAAATAATACTGATGACATTCTCAAGTTAAAACTGGTCTACTTTGTATCTCTGTGCAACTGTCTTAAAAGTGATGCAAGAGAGACAAACTTTCTAAAATTACAATTTCTTTGAATACGTTAAAGCTACGGATATGAAATTTGACATGGTGGCTACCTTTAAGAAATAAATGCTCACTAAAAAACATTAAAATTTAAAAGTGTGAAACAAACCAGAAATATTCTATAAACTTTTTGAATTAAGATTTCTTTGGAATTGTTAGGACTAGAAATATGAAAATCAACATGGTAGTTACTTTTAAAATGTATGTGCTCACTCAGAACAGTTTCTAAAATTTCAAAACTTAAAAGAGTGAAATAAGCAGAAAACTTTTTTAAATCATGGTGACATTGGACTACTGATCTGATATAAATCTTCTCTCAGGACAATAATGACAATTTCTTTTAAAAACAGGCTATATTTTATCTCTATGAACTACCTTCAAGGGGTACAAGAGTGAAAAATGCTCTAAAATTTCTATTTCTTTGAATCACTTCAGGCCAAAAACATGAAATTCGATATGGTGCTTACATTTGTTTTAAGATATAAATGCTTGCTAAGAAGGTTTGCTAAAATATTCAAGATTTAAAAGGATGAAATGATTGGGAAACACTCTATAATCATGGTTACTCTGAGACTATTGGAGCTAGAAATCTTAAATTTGATGTGCAGGTTTCTATTATGACGTGATGCTCAAAAAAAAGTTTTATAAAAAATTTTGAATCTCAAATGAGTGAAATTGGAACCTTCTACAGTTATATTTTCACTATGATTTTTTTGAACTGTCAGCCTAGAGACTCGATAGATTTGGCATAGAGATAACTTCTAATGTAGATGTGCACAAACACCAGGTTTCTTTATTTAAATTTATTTTAATTAAAGAGATAAGAAAAATCTATTATTTGTCATGCCACTATTAGATACAACTTTTCTGAGCAATGGGACTAGTAACTGCTATAGTTAATATGATAGTAATAAAGAAACATGATTGCCAACTAGGCAAGGAAGTACCTCATATTTAGCCTTTTGCCGTACAAAAATGATGGTTCAGTATACTAAAATGTTTTCCAACTTATTACTTAACATTATGATTTTTGTAGTGAATAAAGATAAAATAACACTGTAAAAAGAAACCTATGTTTGTTTGTAGAAAACACTCTGAAACTACCGAACCAATTTTAAAAGTTCTTTCACTGTACAACAGCTGATAAACAGAGTTCTCAAGACGACTGCATTGTATCTGTTTTATTTTTAAGGGGGTGGCTTCAAATTAGTTCGAATGAAGATTTTCTTTATTAATTCAAGTCTCACATTCACCTAATGTGGCACAAGAATGCAGTTTCCGGAAAATGTGACTTAATCTGTAATATTTAAATTATTCGCAGCAGAATAATTTCTCCCTAATGTTTTTTAGTAAGCACACAAACATCACTTGGCATCAGACAAAGCCACAGGTTTTGCTAATATTAAATAAATTGTTATTGTGTTCATATAATAAATTGTTTCTGTGTACATATTAAATTAATATATTGTATTTTGTACAAATATTAAAGAAACTATGTGAAAAAATGAACAGAGTACTAGAAAATATTTGTGAAAATTTTCCGTCTCTCTCGCAATCTATTTTCGTTATCACACCAGGCAAAGAGAAATATAAACCTTAGAAAAGTACAAATTAGCTAGATATTATCATTCATGGATTCATCATTAAATTTTACAAGTGGTTTGTCAAGACATACTTTATGTTTATAATATAATCGAATGGAAGGGTTGGTAAAATCTCAAAAAATACTTTTGTCTCATCCCTTCGGAAAGTATTCCTTTTATTGTTTGAAGAAATAATAATTTAATATGAATTTATGAGCTATCTTCCCATTGCTTCTCTAAACTTATATGATAGATATTTCTTGTCAGAGGTTGGTCACTCACCATACCTATGTTATAGAATGTTTAATGCCAGACCCAGAAAAATTGACATAATTTTTAATCTTAGTGTCCGAAGACATTTCATCCAAGAAGGCCTCACAAAGCTGCATTGGACCCATGATAGATTTTACTTGTATCAAGATAGTAGATATTTTAGTATAATTACAGACAGGCACATGAAAACACGACTCTGATTTTAACATCTGTAAAAAGATGCACAACAAACTCATTTCAGTAAAAAGTACATATAAACCTTTGCATTTGCTTATTTCTTTAATTATTTATAGAAACAAATTTTTATAGGAATATTTTGATTAGCGATATTTAATACTGAACACCTATGGTTTCTGTGACTGGAATTTTAAGTAGAATAAAGTTCACTTCCAATTAGCAATAACTTATACCCTGTCTTGTATATCTCAAGAAGACAATTTTGTGAGAAACGTCAAATCACACTGCAGAAAAATAAAACAGCTCAGATCTTTAAACAAATATATTAAACAAGAATAAATATGATTGATTTTGAATCAAAATCAGTAAAGAGATAACATTTATAATGAAATAATTTTCAAATAAACAACAAAATAAATTTCTGATATAAATAATCCATCAAAAAAAAATAATTTTAACATTATTTTAGTAAATAGTAACTATATTGACTTTTTTTCAGATATATCAGCAATATTTACATAAATTTATCGATTTGTAAATGTGCACTCATAGCAGACAGGTAGGCTTTTTTCATGCGTCATCCTGTATTAAAACTCATATTAAAAAAGTAGAGAATTTTCACCAAATATATTTCTTTTATTAACTGTACTATAAATATTTGGAAAAAACTTGAGAGACATAACGGCTTAAAATATGAATATATTACTTAATGGCTTAATATAGATCGATGTAATAATAATGCGTCCTAAAGCACACTCTTTTCAAATTAATTATAAGACTAATAATACTTTAAAAGCAACAAAATAGAAAAATGACTTACTATTAGACGATACAGGCTGACTAAGAACGACTATTGGTGTCTGAGGAGAAGAAATAATGGACGGTATTTGACTCTGATCAGCCACAATAGTTATAACTTTCTACAGAGAACAGAAAAAAGCACACATATTATATACTTTTCATATATATTAAATAATATTCAGATATATATGGCTAACAACAAATTATAAATTACTAGTATGCTACACCCGCTGCGCTGGGCCATTTTTCTAAATGTACCTTAAATCAAACGAAATGGCTTTGTATTTTAAAGGAATATGGATCTTCACCTACGGATGCTACCCTAGTCAAAATTTTCAAACGAACCTTGAATCAAACTAATTATATCAATGGATTTGAGCATATATTTTAAAGCAATAGGGACGTTCACCTGATTTTTCCTTCAATATTGCTGTAAACGATGCGAACGACATTGCGTTATATTATATCATACAGTGGACAAAATTTGGGCTAATAAGAAGCAACTAATTTAGTTGATCATTTATAATAGAGTTTGGTAGGGAAATGAGGCATTTATGAGATTATGGCAACAGGAACTAAAATGTTCTCTAGTCAACTTACTACTAAAAAAAAGAGCATTACAATGATTGCACAGATTAACCATTGAACTTAAATAATGTTCGGGTTATTCATTTTCGTCTGTAAGTTCTTGAACTCCGTCCCTCTTTCTTGTCTCTATGTGAGGTTCTGGTAACGTAAGTACAATCTCACTCTATGTTATGTTATATTTCGTAATATACGTCCTCTTCTGGCAAGTCTACTACAGTTTTTGCTCTTTCGATTCCAGCAGAGTAAATACAGTCAGAAATGTAATAAATGGTTTGCACATAAAGAACAGTGTTTAACTTTCATATTAGAAAAAAAATGGTGAAACATAAAAAGTGCATCTTTAAAGCTGAATAGTTTGAATAAAATTAAAATGACGCCATTTTCACTGTCTTTCCACTTTTTAGACCAGTTGCATTCGTGTAACCGTTAACCTGAAAAAAAAACGATGATTAACTCTGGTAGAAGAATAAACCTCTAGTTTGCATCCAATAAAATCTTCCTAATCTTCCATAATCTTGCCGATATCCAAGTTTGACGTCAAACATTAGAAGTTCTTGAAACAATATGGTTACTGTTACTGATGTATGAGAGTTAGTTACAAAACGAAGTTATTTACGGCGCCAAACTATGTTCCATTAAATAATGTCAAATTACTGTTAATTCAATTATAGATCTTTCATTAACGAAATTCCATACTTTAAATAAAACTGACAATGATAAAGTTAGTTATGCAAAATGTTTAGTAATAATCTTTTTGGTGAATACTTAAGATTTTCTTTGCATTTCTCTAAAGAGCATAATAACACGCAGAAATAAATTCATTTGTCAGTATGTTTAGCTGATAGGGCTGTGTGTAAGTCGAAAATACTTCTATAATGATCGAAAATTTATCTAATCAGAATTTCAGGTACTCGTTTTTCTTATCCAGACTGAAATGATAAATCGACAAATATTATTTATTCCATTTGCCACCATTGACATTACAAAGTTTTTCCATACATTTGGTAGAACTTTGCTTCATAATGAAAAAAACCATAAATTTAGCAATCGCTAATTTCAAAAGTCGTTTAATCGTCTGTATCTGAATCGTCGTCCAGAGTAAACTTCAAACATAAACGAAACATCCAACAATATAGTAAAAATGCCAACTGACAGGTGACCGGAATACGGACGATTAGTCCAATATCTTTTAAAAACCTTCCTGAAAGAAGGGAAGATATGCTGAAAAAACTGAAAAGAAATGACAAATCAAAAAGAGCGTCAAAAATTTATTTCAGCAAGCAATTTTTATTGCAAAATGTCGCCTTTTGTGATAGTAATAACGATAATTGCACACATCTCCTTAAGAATATTCTTTAGTTTCTAACTTTTGACGCAGTGAATATTTCTATATGTGAAATTGGCAATATATTAAAATAAATAAATAAATAAATAAATAAAAGTATAGACAACATTCGCTGATCTGAGTTCGAGGCTATAAAAATCATATGTTTGGTGAAAACAAACCGGCATGTTTCCGTAGTCCTTATAACTATTAATGTTCGTAAACGTCTGTCTGTGTGTCTGTCTATACCCAGATAAACGTTGTGAGCGTAGCGAGCAGCGAGGCGATTTTGGTATCAAAAAATTCAGAAAAATCCGGGCCTTCAGGAATTGCAGTTTCGAAGAAGTCGGCCCCTAATTAAGAACGTTATTAATTAAAAACCTCATCAAAATTAGCAAAACAAGAAACAGTTTTATCGAAACCCGAAAAGAAAATTTCCGTTTTGATAATCGCAGACATCCAAATTGTCGCTTTTTAACGCATCATGGAATAAAAAAAAATCTACCGGAGGTATCAATCCGAAAATCGGGTACACACACGTAGAGATCTGCACGGGCCGGGCCAAGGCCCGAAGCCCGTACTCAGCCCGGCCCGCGGACCGGGCTCGGGCCTATTTTCTTCACGGCACTCGGGCCGGGCCGGGCCATATTTTTTTCTGAAGGCTCGGCCTAGTGATTACTCGTTACGGGCCGGACCGGGCCTTACTTTTTCCTGAAGGATAAGGCCGTGCCTTAAATTATTTTTTCCGTACAGAGCCGGGACTGGTTTCATTCTTCCTAGTCTTCACGCCTCAAAATTTTTTTTGACCCGTATGAAAATCATTGTCTCGGCGTGCCTGGTCCGTTCGAAGGTCAGTAAAATAAGATCTGGCATAAAAATCTTTGCAAAACATGCATACATTTTTAAATCGCCATTATTTTATAATTAAACATTAAAATTTATTCTTTTTAAAGAATAATAGATTTATACACTTATTAAAATATGGCTAAATTAAAATATAGTAAAACGTGTGAAAAAGAACCTGCTTATGACGGAAACATGTCTTAAATTGAAAAATGTGTTGATCCATGAAAAATGAATATACTAATATGTAAGAAAAGAATATATAATACATTTACACCTGATAAGAAGGCAAATTGTCTAAAACTCATTTTTTTTTCTTCCTTATGCAATTCCATCTTAGAAGATTTTACTGTATAGCATGTTTCTGATTTTTAACACTTCAATAAATGGAATATGGATTAACAATATTGATGATAACTTAAACACATACATACAACAAATAGAGATTTATTAAAAAAATAAACATTCCAGCTTGCGGCACCTCTATAAAAATGAAGATTATAAACATGAAAAAAAAAAGGCTAAGATAGGAATTTTTGGTTAGATCTCCTAATACGAGGCAAATTTTTAACCAAATCGACGTAAAAATTATGTTTTGTAGAAATTCACTCGGGCCGAGATTTTAACTTTTTTACGGGCTGGGCTCAGGCCGAACTTTTAACTTTTAAATCAGGCCGGGCCGGGCCAATATTTTTTTTGTTCGGGCCGGGCTCGGGCCGAACTTTTAATTTTTGTATCGAACCGGGCCGGGCCAAATTTTTTTTGGTATTTGTCGGGCCGGCCCCGGGCCTGGAAATTTCGGCCCGTGCAGACCTCTACACACGCGGCCGACTTTTATCGTTCCAAAAAGTCAAATTTTTTTTAATTCGAACCGTAACTTTTCTTTATTTCGGCCAAAAACTGACCAGACATCCAACATTGACCCCAGACGGGAAAAAGGTTGCTGTAAAGAATGCCGAGTTGACACATCCGAGATCAAATCGCTCATTCCTTTTTTAAACAAGTGGAAATAATGACTCTACATTCACGAAAATTTGCACACATGTGTAAAAAAAATTCGCAAATTCAACAAAAAAAAATTCATAAAAATCGACCAATAACTTTTAAAGATATCAATTAAAACTCATTAATGAAAATGAAAAATGAATTTATTTCTATTTCAACTGGCTGGAAGTAAAATATTTGCAGGTGTTGTCATCAGACATTTGACGTCTTTCTGCCAAAAGAGATAAATTGATAAAAAGATGCATTTTAAAATGATTCCAGTTTTTATGGGCAATATATGTATTTTTTAAATATCGGATTTTCGAATCTGAAATATATGAATCCTTGCTCTGAGTGATTTGGCATTTCAGGGATTCAAAAAATTTTCAAATTCGGACTATAATTTTTGATTTTAGCAAAATCCCGATTTTTGTATAGGGAAAAAAAAAAGAAAAAGAAGCTAAGGAATTAGCTATTTCTTTTCAAAATATCTCCCGTCGTATGGGTCCCATCGCGAAGCGGTATGGCTCATTCGACTCGACATCAATAGCGCTTACATATTTTAGTTTCCAGTTCCACCACCAGGGGGCGCTTCCATTAATCTGGTTCTATGGGCTCGATTACGACGGGGTTTGGCTCTTTCGACAGGATTTCAATAGCTTTACAGATTTGGGTTATGTTCGCATAGAAAAGATTGCGCCCCCTGGCGGTGGTAGGTGTAATTAAAGATTTTTGCCGCTAACTCGTGTTCTACGGGTCACGTCACGACATGGTTTGGCTCATTCGACTCAGCTTCGATAGAGCTTATCGATTTCAGTTCGATTTTTCACCACCAGGGGGCGCTTTCCTATCTCCGGTTCTATGGGCACGAAGACGATGGGGTATGGCTCATTCGACTCGACATCGAAAGCCTTAACGATTTTAGTTATGATTGTATAAACAGATTGCGCCGCTTGGTGGTGGAAAGTGGAACTAACGTATACTGCAGCGTGTGCGCAGCACAACTGCTATACGATGCCGCAGGCACCGGGGACCCTAGCCCGAGGTTCGTTCAGTTAGAGGTTTATACTATTCAATGCGCAATTTAAGGGATTATCCGGTGCGTGCGTAGCACGACCGGTATACGGTGCCAAAGGCAGCGGGGACCAGTGTCCGAGGTTCGTTCGGTTCGAGGGGGATGCGAGCCGGAGAATACAAAAGATTCGAGGCACCGATGTAAATTAGGGGCCCGCTAGCGGGCGAAGCCAGCTAGTAAATTTTTAAATGTCTAAAATTTAATTATTTTATATGTGTTTGAGACGCAGACATTCACTAAAATTTAAATATTTGATCCCATATTTATAACAATAACTGCTATTTATATAGTTTGCATTTGAATACAAAAAATTACTCCAAAAAGGATCTTGTATAAAGTAAAATCAAAATCGTAAATTAAAAACCGCATAATCGTAAATTAAAACATTCAATTAAATAACAAAACTCATAAATGCAGTCATTTTTACAATTACATCTGCTAGTTCCTCCTTTAAGTCACGTGATAGGGGAGTTATATAAAAAAAATTGCGGGGGGCAGGGGGGATTTTAAATAAAATTAATAACAGAATTTTTATTTTATTTTTCTATGTGTCTGCATTATTTTCTGATTTATCCCTTTAAGACCTGGAGAGTTTTGTAGAAATTAAAAGCTTGGTTTTTAACAGGATCATATTTGATTGAAAAAAAATATATATATTAAAAAAAGAATTACGTTGTCAGGTTGCGTCAAAGAGGATCCACACAATTGTGGCTCGGCTTTAAATCGCAGGGAAAGAGGAAATTGTTTTTCTTTTTCCTTAGGATCACCTACACAATTGTGTAGGTCAGGTCTTAAAGGGATAGCCATTTCAATTCTTTCGCCAAAGATAATGGTCGTCAAAAAAATTACCTATGGTAACCTTATTGTCCAAAATAACTGAACTTTCCATCATAATTCTATAACTAATCTATGTAGAACGTTGTGTTATATACTAAAATCTTCCCTGAAAAATTATCTATCGATCAGTGCAAGTTCCATCAAAATTCATTCAGCGGAACTCAAGTTATAAAGGAACGGAACGAAATTTCCGTTTGTGTTTTATATATATAGTAGATGATCTTCAAAATAGTTGATGTATGAAAGAAATAAAGAATTTTATAAAACATGAAAGAGCATTCATTTTGCTGATTAGAAAAACCTAATCAGTTATTCATTTTATTCAGTTAGACAGACCTGCCAACCTTTGAAAATGAGAAATAGTAGCACACCAAATTCAAATTTATCTGAAGGTTGGTTGGTTGGTGGCTGTTTTTACGCTGTGAATTTTAAGCGAGCAAATACTAATCAATTAAACGCATGTGTATATCCATAAGCACACAAAGTAGGAGACTTTTGTTTTTGCTAATTTTTTTGTTGCGGGTGGGATAGATTAAACATAATTATTCCTATTCAATTAATGCTCTGTCCACTCCTAAGCCAAATTTCTGAACTTCACAGAGAATTTTCTGAAAGATTCCAAGGCGGTTGAGGGGAGGGGGTGATGGAACTACGGGTATATCTTCCAGAGAAAAATGTCTGAGTTAGAGTCCTTCATCAGGTCGAGTAAGCTGATACAACCGGGAGTGGAGGTGTCCATTCCCGGCACTTTTTTTTGCGTCCCTTTGACGAAATTTGCGTTTTTTCGCGATCTTTTGACGAAATTTGCAGTTTTTTTCGAGATTTGTTGATAAAATTTGCGTTTTTTTTTTCAATATTTTTTGACGAAATTTGCCGTTTTTCGCAATGTTCTTGACGGAATTTGCCGATTTTACGCGATTCTCTGACGAAAGTCACGCTTTTCCTACAATCTGTTGACAAAAATTTGTCATTTTTTCGCGATCTTTTGACGAAATTTGCCGTTTTTCGCAATGTTTATGACGAAATTTGTCGTTTTTTCACGATCTTTTGACGAAATTTGTCATTTTTTTCGCGATCTTTTGACGAAATTTGCCGTTTTTCGCAATGTTTTAGACGAAATTTGCCATTTTTTCGCGATTTTCTGATGAAAGTCACGTTTTTCCCGCAATCTGTTGACAAAAATTTGTCGTTTTTCGCGATCTTTAGAAAAAATTTGCCATTTTTCGCAATGTTTATGACGAAATTTGCCATTTTTTCACGATCTTTTGACGAAATTTGCCGTTTTTCGCAATGTTTATGACGAAATTTGTCGTTTTTTTGCGATCTTTAGACGAAATTTGCCATTTTTCGCAATGTTTTTCACGAAATTTGTCGTTTTTTCGTGATCATTTGACGAAATTTGTCGTTTTTTCGTGATCATTTGACGAAATTTGCTGTTTTTCGCAATGTTTTTGACGAAATTTGCCGTTTTTCGCGATTTTCTGACGAAAATCACATTTTCCCCGCGATCTGTTGACAAAAATTTGTCGTTTTTTGCGATCTTTTGACGAAATTTGCTGTTTTTCGCAATGTTTATGACGAAATTTGCCATTTTTTCGTGATTTCCTGACGAAAGTCACGTTTTTCCCGCGATCTGTTGACAAAATTTGCTGTTTTTTCGCGATCTTTTAACAGAATTTGCCACTTTTCGCAATATTTTTGACGAAATTTGCTATTTTTTCGCGATTTTCTGACAAAAGTTACGTTTTTCCCGCGATCCTTTGACAAAATTCGCGACTTTTCTTCGAACGAAAGACGAGTTTGATTTTTTTCGGCGATCATTTGCCAAAATACCGATACATTTAATGTCCGAATTTTCGGATTTATGACAGATATATTTTTTGTCCGGAAATCATTGCCCTAATTTTTCGGAAAATTCGGACCAGAATCACCCCTGAACGATCTTTCGACAAAATTCACATTTTTTCAGCAATCAGTTGAATGAAATTCACGTTTTTTCAGCGATACTTTCGCGAAATTTGCTTTTTCCTGCTAATTTTTTGACGAAATTCGCGTTTTTTCAGCGATCCTGTAACGAAATTTGCATTTCTTAGCTCGATCTTGTGACGAAATTCGTGATTTTTCGTGCGATCCTGTGACGAAATTCGTGATTTTTCGAGTGATCCTGTGACAAAATTAGCGGGTTTTTTTTTTGCAGAAAATCTTAGTTTTAGACAGATTTTCGTAGCATCGTAGTTTGTGGCTCAAAATCGTAGCAACTACGATTTTTTCGCAGCAGTTGGCAGCTCTGGTTAGATGACAATTCTTAAGCGAAAATAAATACCTTTTGGAGCAATATATGATTGCTTAAACAAAGCAGAACACCCGGATTTATCATTGCTCATAAAGTAACATAATTGGAACAGAAATGTGGGGAAACATTAGATGTAACACAGAATCCTTATATATTATTTCTCCTGTCAACATCCCTTTTACTCAGAAAATATGAAAGCAGAACAACGAATGAGATACCATATGAAAGGTTTTAGAACAGGCTTCTGACATAGCACGCTTAACAATTCGTTAAAACATGTTTTTGATTAAAATTTGCTGAAATTAAAAAATTAAATCGGCATTGTTTTCATGAAAGAAATGAAAGGTTTTCCTGAAATTATTGTTGCCAAAAAAATAAAATACCACATTATATGATGCTCATAGCAATTATAAAAAACACTGCACGGGTTTATTTTATACTTATGATTAAAAAGTGAAATTGAAATGTTTAGATTGATATTTCTAAGTCCCATGGTTTTCCCGAAGCGGAGGACGTCATCCTCTAATGCAGTCAAAATACGATTGTTAATTTTTTTTCTCGCGCATGTCTTTAGCAATCTTGGATCAGTTTTTAGTCTAACTTTGATGGAATAAATTAGATGATATTCTGGCTTGACTAACAACTAAATGTTGTTTGCAGATATTTTTATCCTTGCTTTTTCTTTAGAAGTTTAAACCTGCATCTAATAAATATTACATATTGATAAAAAATGATACTTCTCTATTATCCCGTCGACCACTTTTCATAACAAAAAACTATCGCTAAATAAACGGGAGAACGTTGCCATTGGAATATCAAAAAATAAATAAAATATAAGAATTTAAGGACACAATTGTTATTTTAATTAATAAAATAACTACTAAATCAGTAAAACATAATGAAAAATACTCGCAAATGTCGAATGTAATACCACTAGATGACGTAACAAATACGCATAATGATTCTGACATCAAGTAAATGGGACTGCATTTTTGGCGTTTAATCTTACAGTTTGGCAGTAGTTTTTGTTATGAAAATCGGTCGACGGGTTAATAGAGAAGTACCTAAAAAATATTAGATTTCAGTGCGAAATCTTCGCACGGGTCCTCTGGTTGTTACTTTATTTTTCTTCTCGTATTTAATAATCATTAATCGAAATGGCAAAGACTATTGATTTAAACCAGGCTACAATGGTGTTTTTCAATACAGAATTATATTCTCCTAATGTATGAATCTCTTTTAATAATATGCTTTCTTTCCCCCTGCCCTCAGCATAAATAGATACAAATTTTTGAAAATGCAAACATGAGTAACTATAAAAGTCATTTCTTGAATAACTTAACGAAATACATTTATAATTCATGTCAACACCTCATTTTCTTATGCTCATCAAAATACATTAGCGAAATTAATGTTGTATAAAAGAATACACTTAATAAAAATTATGCCCTATTATCAGTATTCATACATTAATTTGAACTTTGATAATGTAAAATATTCATTAATTCACATTTAGATTTATTCTCTTTAAAGCAGTGGTTCCCAACCTTTTTTTAGCCGCGGCCCACCAAAACATCTCTAAAATGATGATGCCCCCCCCCCCCCCCTATAACATATAATTCTTATAAAATTTTAAAAGAATTTACTCCTGATAGAGTAAAAAGCATTTAACCCTTTGAGGGGCGGTGGTATATATTATATACCACCTAATTTTAATCCGATTCAAACCAGAAACTTTTAATTAAATTTTACTTTTTTAACTTTGACGAGAAAAAGTTGAAAAGTTGTTTATTCTTATTTTGAACTAAATTCTTTCATAAATTCCGGTGGCAATTCAACGTTACAGGAGCACAAGTGCTTGCCCCTAAAAGAGTTAACCCTTTAGCGGGCGGTTATCACACAAAAGGACACCTAATTTCACCTTCCTACTCTGAATGGGTCGAATCGACCCACTTCTATAATTTATTTAATTCGATTCGAACCTAATTTTTTTTTTTTATAAAGTAAGTTAAATAAAAGCTACAAAAACTACGTTAAATAAATATGTTAAATCATTATCAAAAACAAATTCTGGTGTGAAATGTTTTTATCAACGTTCAGTAAAATTTCAACAGGGTACGAAGGTTTAATTCCAAAACTGACAAACGGCACCAAGAATATTTCATTGATTTTTTCCTTTTATAAAGTATTGGAAATTTAGCAAGTTTTTATTTTGTAATAAATTCTTTTGTAAATTCTGGTATCAGTCCATTATTTCATCATTTTAAAAATAGAATTACTCCGCGCCGGAAAGGGATAACATTGATCCTGAAACGTGCTGAAGGTAATGGATGAATCAAATATTTTTTATAATCATCTGATACTCCTCGTAGTTTACTGGCACACGGTCGCCACATATGCGTGATGCATAGAGTGCTCAGAATCCTTGAATAGAAAAATCAATAATTTTGAATAAAACATTTTTTTCTTATTTAATCACAGAATTTCTGAGATTAAATTACGCAACAATTTCTAATCAGGATAAAATGTGATAAAAGATTCTGTAAATGAAGGTCGTCAAGTAATTGTTAAATATACACTTGAATAGTTTCATGTGTAAAATTGATTTTCATGTGACATATTGCAGTGCGACTCATTCAATAAATAATCGAAAAAGTTGTTTAAAATTCTAAAATACTTATAAATCAGAAAAATTGTAAAAATTTTTTTAATATATAAAAGTATCTAAATTTCTTAAACAGTTTTATCTATAATTATTCTGGTAAAATTGTATTTAAAACTTTTGAATGAATACTTTTTAAAAACTGAATAAAAAATTTACTTTTAAAAAAATTTTGTTTTTGAAATTTGAATGTGTAACTTTTATTTTCAGTCTACAACATTACTATTAGAAAAACAATTCAGAAGGTATGGGTTCACAGAAATTCCGAATTGTCCCCTTGAAAAGTTAAATTGCCCCCCTGAAAAGTCAAATTGCCCCCCTGAAAAGTCAAATTGCCCCCCTGTGGGGCGTACGCCCCCCGTTGGGAAACACTGCCTTAAAGCCATATTCAAAATAATGTTAAAAATGAAATGCAGTTTAAAATTTTGAATCAGTCAATTGGATAATTCAAAGATTTCATGTTGTGTTGTCTCGTAAATTTACCGTATGAATAAATGAATAATGCTGAATTTTTTCTGCAATAAAAAAAATTATTATTTTTCGATTATCTAGAGCCGTGTTTCTTACATTTTTATGCGTTGCGTATCTCTTGACATGTGCCTGGCATATCCCTTTTATTTTCTTCTTTAACTTGTAAGAGTCATGAACAATAAAGAAAATAGAAACAAAGAAAACAACAAATGTATACAAATAAATATAACTTTTATTTTTACTTTTGATGTAAGCTTCATAGGTAGTAATTTTTTTAATGGAACAGGTGTGTTTGTTTACCCTTGCACATTATATATTGAATGTTTGGTGTTAGTTTGCAGAGGTAGAGTTGTAAACCATTTTCAACAACTAGTGTATTTTTGTATTTTGCTTTATAAAACAGTCAATGATGGAAAATCTTTTACACTGACTCATTGAGCTGCATTGCAGCATATATTGGTTGCTGAACAGACTCGTAGCTTACTCCCTAGAACCTCTTTATCACATACATACCCAACTTTGTGATATGCTGATCGAGAAGAAATAATGGTTAGTTAGTATATTATTTATTGTTGTTTGCATGATTGTAAACAAAGAAGAATAATGATGTATTTTTATAAATTAAAAAAAAATATTTTCAAATAAAGATAAATTTATGGGCTTCTGAAAGCGAGTATGGCAGATTGATAGATTTGTTTTATGCAATATATATGTATATATATATAATATAGTCCTAATATATGAAGTATTATTTATTCAAAAAGGGAAACAAGAGTATAAACACATATGGAGGCTTATAATGTAAATCACTTTTTCAAGGGCAGGGAAACCACATTATATGCAAAGAATGATATAGTCATTTTTTTTAATATAAAATGTGATTATTTTTAAGATAAAGACACTATTCCTATTCTTTGATATTATTTATAGTGTAATGCTTTCTTGATTCTGTTTACTAATCTTGTGTTATTTAAATCGAATTTTGGATAATTTGAGTATCTTATACATCCCTTTTTGAGTTTAAATGAAAGACTCCACTTGCATAAGAAAAGGTTTTGTGAAAGTACAAAATTGTCAAAATAGATTGGTGTTTGGACTATAATTGGAAATAATCGGTACAAAAAGAAGCAAATCTGTGAATAATAAATTAACTAATATAGTCAATATGGATTTTAAAAGACTGAAAAATTTGGCAAACATTACATACAAGTCACAAAAATGTATTTCCTAATGTATTATGTTTTATAACTAAATTATTTTACAAGAAATGAAAATGTGAATAATAGAAAGGCAAATTAAATAATTACCTGATTTGTTGTGCTAGATACTGAAGTTGCCGGAGTTTTTGCAACAGCATCTGAAGATGAAGAAGAAACTTCTACAGAACTATTATTCAGGCTTTGTTCCTTTACATATGTCAAGGCTAATTTTCCTGCTTCTGTTCAACAAAACAAAAACAATTTGTTTCAAAAGTTTAAATGATTTGTTAAAATTCTGAATGCAAATCAAAACACTGCAATAGATCTAAATAATAAAATAATGCATTAAAATAGATTACCTGTTAAAGCTATTGTCTGACCTCCTTCTAAAGCAGATGCAACTATTGTACTATTATCAGCAGGCAGCATAGTGATACCATGAGATTCTAACCAATGTAAAGCATCCGTTGAAGAAATTGCTAAAAGAAATTTCCAGAAAATAAAAAACTTCATAGAAGTATAAAATAATTCTAATTCATCTTTAAGATTGGCAGCATGAAATTTTTTTAGAAAATTGTAGAAGCTCCACATGGTTTCAGTTAAATGAAAAAGAATAGAAATATCCCTCATTCTTAAAATCTGGATTACATTTAAATTTTAAAATATACACTTAGTCACAAAAGTAAGTATGCCCCATATCTCAAACCTTAATATCACCTAAATGTTTCTATTAAAAACAAGACCTATATTTCGTGAGATGATGTGTCTTGTTACTTACCCATCATACGTAGTATAGGGTAAGTCTTGTAATCGTTTTGAAAATCGAAATTTTTTTTTTTTGACGGATTTACACGTTTCAGACACTGGAGATTCCGAAAAACATATTTTTAGAAATTTTTTTTTGCCGTCCGTCTGTGTGTGTGTCTGTAAACGCTCTATCTCCCGAAAAAATTGAGATAGAGACTTGCAATTTGGTATGTACTTAGCATGTAATAATGGGAAGAAGCCTATTTCATTTCAATAACCTCGATTAACCGGAACTATTTTTTTCGGACTCTCGAAATATTCGTTCTGATAAAAGGTATATAAAAATTTTCGAAATTGTTTATTTTAAGAAATGAATATAAAAGACAATAAAAAAACATAAATTTTACATAAAGCATGAAGTCGATCGGATAATTAGTTGCGGAGATATTTGGAATCCTATTTTCTACACTCTTCGATTTTTCATGACCCTGTATTTCATCCAAATTTCACTTTAAAGATATATTTTAATTGGAAATTTTACGCTTAATCAGATACAATAAACCGCTAGTTAATAGGATTATTATTTTTGGAGTTATAAGTAAAAACCTCTTTCAAGCAATTCAGTAATCGAGCCTTTAAAGTTTGTGACGTCATCAAGCCACGATTTTATTTGAATTGCAATGCATTTTATAAGTAGTTTACACATTTTTTATTTTAATATTTTACATTATGCATATCCATGATGGGTAAGTATTACGGTGGCCCCCAACGACTAGTTGCTTTGGAATTAATCTTTAATAAGATTGAAAAAGAAAAGGAATATTACTTAATTTTTTTTTTATGTAACAAAATTTACATTACAAAATTAAGTAATGACTCTGAAAATTTAAGGGGTATGAGCTGTTAAAAAGACTAAGCATTGTTCTTTACACATTCTCTTGTAATTTGGCAGTTTTAAAATATTTTTTCAAAGTTGAGCCTTAAATATTTGCGTAATTTTCTAATGATTCCACAAGAAAAGAAATTCCATAAGACTTGGTGGATTAATAAGAAAATTATGTACGAAAAGCAACACAATGGCAAATCATTAAAATAATCAGCAAGATTCTCACAATAAAGCAGGAAGTCATTCCCAAGCTATGAAAAGTACTCAAAACAAGACAAGAATTGGGTGAGTGTGAATATTCCCAGATAGAGAAAGTTGGATAATTCTGAGCAAAAAGAAGGAAAGTCTAATAATCAGTTTTCTAAAATTAAAAACTGACATGAAAAATAATTTTTGGAGGCTAATGGAATCCTTCAAAAATTATCTTTGTGTTATGGAAAGTGGTATATCATGGTTAAGATATACAAAGAACACAGTTTTTAAACAAAGATAAGAGACAAAACACATAGGGCGAAATGCAATTTTCACCTTGCTTTATTTATAAAATTCCAATATGAGACCATACAGATCCCACCGTTTACTTAACAGGTGATAAGACAATTTAAAAGACACAAAGATTTAAAAATATTTACCAAAAAGATGTTAAAAGTTGTTTAAAACTGTCCTAGTACTTTCGGCTGGCTATCGCCACGATCATCAGGGAACGAAAATTCTTACTGACTCTCTTACTTAGTCAGCAAGAATTTTCATGGGTGTTATTGAAATAAACTATTGTTCTGAATGTAATAAGATTGTAAATATTTTTTTCTTAAAGAGTATTATCACAATTGTTCTGCATATTTACTTCTGAGACTAATTTGTATATGTTTATTAAAAATCATTTTTTTTTCAATTTTTAAAAAACAAAAGAATTTTTTTTAATATATCAATATTTATGTAGCAAATTAATAAATTATGTGACCATCTCTTGACATATTATTTTTTCCACAACTGTAAGATTCTCAACTTATAATGAAATGGAAATCCCTATGTGTATCTATGTAAAATTAAGCAAAAATTAAAAATATTTATACTACTAAGAAATAAATTTAAACAATCAATTAAAGATTAAACATAAACATTAAAAAAATAAAACCATTTAAAATGTTTTAGAAACATTATAAAACATAATAAAACCATGATAAAACTATTAAATAATGAATTTTAGTGAAATCTTGCATACTGGTAGTAAGTCAATAAGATTTTCCACAGAATTTGATTTTTTTAAATCATCAAATATATATATATATATATATATATATATATATATATATATATATATATATATATATATATATATATATGCAGTTGGAGATATAAAATTTTAGATCAATTAAACATTCAAGAAGTAACTTACTAGAATTTGCAGCAGTAGCTTCAGCTAGTGCAGCTAATGTAGTCAATACATTAGTGCAACCCTGTTCAGTTGTTTCACCTACAACAGATAATTCATAACATTTTACATAATTTAAAATTTTAATTAAAAAAAATTATCTTTCTTCAAAATCAAAAACATGCAAAGTATAACATTAAAATGATGCAAATTTAAATTAGAAAACTCAGTTGATAAAATCAATAAATACCAAAAAACTTATGACAAAAAAGAAGTAAAGTGATACAATATTTTTTTTTCTTTATTAAGCACTATTTTTTTTTGTCTCAAAATATGTTATCAGAAATTAAAATATAGAAGACTACACACTTAAACTTCTAGTCACCATTTGATCATTAGTAACTATGCCAAGCAATAATCAATTGAGAAAACTCACCAAAAAATTACTAGAGATAAGCCATATATAAAATAAAACCTCAAATTGAATTATGCAGTCTCTAGAATAAAGATCCTTTATTACAAATAAGGATTGTAAAATTGTATACATTGTTCATTGAAATTAGGATTATCTTTATGTAAAGATTTGGGCAGAGGTTTTCAACTAGTATGCTGCGAAAATTTGACAAAAATCTAAAAATATTTTACAAATTAATGAAAGTATTAAATTTTTAATGGAACGTTTTAAATTATTTTATTTACTTTGTGATAAGATTATGTCTAATAAAGTTGAAATTTTATTGCAGCATAAGATTATTGCAATGTTTGAATACTTTTAATGTGTACGTGAATGAAAATGTTCCCACATTGCCAGATAAAGTTAAATGGTTTTTTTTTTAGAAAAAATTATTGCTCTGAAGGGAAAAAGTTTAAAAAAAATACAATTGAAGCTTTTGAACTAGTGAAAAAGCATAAATTAGATAAAAGACTCATAGTAGAAATTTTACAAATTTGAGATCTACTGTACGTATATGAATTTTAAAGGGCATATTCACTCGCCTACACTTGACACAACTTCCATGAATTACATGAGAAATGTATTGTTTTAAGTGTTATGCAGGTATGTCAACAAACTTGTATATTATATAAGAGAAAGAAGTTAACAGAAATTAAAATTGGTAAAAGGTTGCAAAGAAAGAAATTCAATAATGGATGTTAAAATAAAAACTTACTATATTGTACCCATAAAAACTTGATGGTAAACAACTTAAAAGTTCCACAGAAAAAAGTTCATAACATCAAAAAAAATGTCACAAAATTTTCAGAATATTTGTTAGCAAGAAATAAAAACCTCTCCTTTTATAACTAGGCTGGAGATTCGCTACATATTAACTCTCTTTACACAAATATAGCTAACAGAACATTTCTGAGAAAATTCAATTTTCAGATTAAAAAAAGAACATTTTTTTTTTTCTTAAAAATATTACAAATAAAGAAATTTTTGAAGTTAAATTGAAGCTCAAATTTTATTAGTTTTTTCAAATATAAACATTTTACTGCATTACAATACCAATAGATGGCATTAGAATTTTTTGATTTTAAAAAAAAATAATCCCCTACTTTACTTAGCCATCTTAGTAGCCTTATCAATCAATTTTAATAACCCTAGATCATTTCAATTTACTTAATTGATAATTATATGCCAAAACTTTAATGTAAAATTTTAAAAACAAGCTCATTAATCAAAAAATATATTGGGTGATGGTAAATTTTCCTTAATAATAAGGAAGAAAAAAAGAAATTCTATAACTTTTCTTCCAGAAATAAAATATATTTTACATTATTAAACTGAATTATCGGAACACTAAAAAATCTGAAAAACATCTTACACCAGGTAGGTTGGTTGGTTGATTTTATGAGGGCCGATTATCTACTCGAGGGATATAGGTGGTAGGGGGGGAGTGCCCTCCGTTGGGTGTCTTTCTAAGAGATCCTAACCTGTACTTACGGCAAGTTCTCATACCAGAAGCTGGACACTCCCTTTAGACAACCAGAATTCATATTTTTGGTACCTTAGATCACTCGGCCATCTCGTCTTTGTTCAATATCCCTCTGAAATGAAACCAGTTCAAAAATGGTTTCCTATTATGTTTAGAGACAGAAAAGCAGCCTTATTGCACATGTTCGGTACAGCCGAAACCTCTCTAAAGAGAATCAGTTTGCGTTTTAAATATATAGAAATTATTTTTCAATCTTCTATTTATATGTATTGGGTATATGCAAAAGTAAGTTCTATTTTTCCAATAGATGGCGAAAGTGGTCTCATATGTACTGTGGGAATCTGCTAATACATGCTTTTGAAATGTCTCTTCATAACCTTCAAAATGTAGAATATGACATTTGATTAGAGTGTAAACAACATAGTATTTTATTTAATTTAAAATGGATAGTTTTGTGCCAAACAATCATCATTTGCAGGAAGTTTTGTTATACTTTAATCATTTAAAGAAAAGTGCTGCTGAAAGTCATTGTTTACTTGGTTATGGTGAACATGCTTTTTCTCATAGCATGTGTAGAAGGTGGTTCAGGCAACTTAAAGAAGGTTTATTCAATGCTGAAAGCACAGAATGTGAAGCTAGATAAGCTACTGAAACCTTCTGAAACAACCGTCAAACCGTCAACAACCAATCAACAAACCGTCTGGCAACGTAGACCAACGACAACTAATGTGTTTGAAGCGAGCTATTCAAGAAAATAGACTAGAAAGGGAGAATAGACACAAACTGATTTTGCAGCATGACAATGCAAAACTATATACTGCCAGAGTCGTTAAAACCTACTTAAAAGGGCAGGAATGGGAAGAAGTTCTATCTGCCCCGCCATATTCGCCAGACATTGCTGCTTTGGATTACTATTCCGGTCGATGTAGGTCAAGACATATGATTCACATCTTATGAAAGTATCAAAAATTGGCTTGACAAATGGTTCGCTTCAAAAGACGACTTTTACAGACAGGGAATTCATAAAATGCCTGAAAGATGGGCGAAGGTTGTGGCTTCTGATGGAGCATACTTTGAATAATGTACCACTTTTATATACTTGTTAAATAAACATCCCCGTGGCAGAATGTATGCGACGCTCCGACGGACGTCACAGACTTTTTAGGGCACCTGCAGACTAAAAACATACAGCAATGCCACGGGCACACTATAGCGCGTAAATTACGCGAAAAAACAACAAACTTCGTCGAAGGATTGCAAAAAAAACGTCGAATTTCGTCGAAGAATAGCCGAAAACATAAAATTCATTTAAAGATCGCGAAAAATGGCTAATTTTGTTGACAGATCGCGAAAAAAACACAAATTCAGTCAAAAGGCCATGAAAAAATGTGAATTTCGTCAAAAGGCCGTAAAAAAACATGAGTTTCGTTGAAGGATCGCAGAAAAATGCGAATTTTGCTGAAGGGCTATGGAGAAAACGCCAACTTCGTCAAAGGATCGTGGAAAAAACTTAATTTCGTCGAAAGATCACGAAAAAACGGTCAAATTTGTCGAAGAAACAGCAAATTTCGGCGTCGGATCGCAAAGACTGAGAATTTTGTTGACAGATGTTGTGAAAACCTTAATGTGGAAGCTTAACTTCCCCATATTTGTTGTTTTTCCTTTTAGGTCTCGCGCCACTGAATTCTACTTTAAGTGCTTCTATCGCCCAAGCAACTGCGAAAAAAATTTGATATGCGTGCAACTAAAGGTATCATGGTTGGCTATGCAGGACAGACAAAGGGATACAGAATTTATAATCCTGAAAGGGGTGTTGTCGAGGAAACTTTAAATGTGAATTTCAATGAGAGAGAAATGTACAGTGGTCGCATCCTGGGCACCATGGACTGTAATTCTGATAATGGGAAAGTTTTGTCAGGAGTTGAAAATCGTTATATTGATAATGAAGAATCTGATTCTGAATCTAAATTTGATCAGATTATACCACAAAACTCTATAAAGTTACAAAGCACTCCCAAAAAGGAAGTTGAAGTAAGTTCCGAAACTGAAGAGTCAGGAGATGAACACCCAGACCGAGATGTGAATGAAACTGAAAGAACCCCTTGTGAAGCTATTAAATGGGTCAGAGAAGCCATTATGAGAAAAGATAAGTCCCGCAATGGTATATGGCAATGGTAATATTATGGTGTGGAGGGTTCCAATACTAAACTTCGATCTTATAGAGATGTTGAGAATTACTGTAAAGCCAGAAATATTGATTATCAAAAGGAATTTTTTAGTTTTAGAAACAAAGATGATTATTCTGGTTTAGAACCACGTCCCAAAACTGAACACTATGAAGCTAACATAACGGAAGTAGAAATACCATCTTCTTATTTTGAAGCTATGCGTTCTCCTTTTAGAAAAGAATGGTCTAAGGCGATGGATGATGAAATAACAACCATGAAGGAAAGGCAAGTATGGGAACTTGTCCCCAAGCCTAAAGAAGAGAAAGTTTTAGGTAACCGCTGGGTATATTCCATTAAACGTAATGAGAAAGGCGAGATTGCTCGTTATAGAGCTAGGCTTGTAGCACAAGGCTTTAAGCAGGAAAAAGGCATCTCATCAAAAAGTCACCTGTAAAAAATGCAGCCAAGTCTCGTAACTCATTTACCGTAAAAAGTACTGAGATCGTATAAAGCCAAGTTTAACTATCTTATTAACTCTGAAATTTTCATTCACAAAATCACTCCTAGTCTCTACATCTTTAGTTAATTATTATTTTGTGACTTGGCAATTACTTAGCACGAGAATGTGATGTATATAGTTAGTCTTAATCAAATAATACTATAACATATTAAGGTGTAATAACTTCCCTGTGCGTATATAATTTGCCTTAGTTAAATTATCCCATCCCATCCCATAACATAGTAAGGTGTAATAACTTCCCTGTGCTGCGTAATTGCCAAGTCACAAAATAATAATTAACTAAAGATGTAGAGACTAGGAGTGATTTTGTGAATGAAAATTTCAGAGTTAATAAGATAGTTAAACTTGGCTTTATACGATCTCAGTACTTTTTACGGTAAATGAGTTACGAGACTTGGCTGCATTTTTTACAGGTGACTTTTTGATGAGATTTCACTTCTTTTTGTAAGTAACCCTCCTTTTCTTGATTTTGGGTTCTTTTTGGAGATCATCCACTGATTTTCGCTAAGCCCACACTCTGTCCCTATTATTTACAGGTATCAAAAAATTGAAGCTTTAGTTTCGTTTGCAAAGTACTGTAGATAAAAAGAGATTTCAGGTTCCTAGGCAAGCACTAAATTATGGGAGGGGGAGTGTCAAAAGTACTCTCAATTGCTTCCAGGATAGGCGCTATGCATCTCAGATATAACTCGCAGCCCTAGATACTTGATATTTAACATAAAAGAACTTTTTAGTATAAAAAGAAAGCCAAAATTAAAATTTCCGGAAATTTCCAATAAATCAAACTATATTCCTTTTTTCGATGGTTTTTTTTCGTTTTTTTTTAGACTTTTTTTTATTATTTACGGATTTTTTAATTTTTCCTTACTTTGCGTACAAAACCCTGCCTTTCTGCCAAATGTCAATCTTCTAGGACTACAAAATCGAATTATTTTCAAATTTTCGACTTTTTATGAATTTATTGATTTTTCGATTTTAATTCTAAGTTACCTGATTGTCATGCTAATATAGTAATTATTTGATCCGTCTTCTTAGGATCATTTAGGTTCAATTTAGAGATAAATCAAGTGAATCTTCGAGTCACCATGATTTTATTTAGAAAGGACTATCAAGCCATAACCAGCCAGTAATGTCGGGAGGGTAGGGAGAGCCGTGAAAATTTTTGTGGGGCTAACATCATTTAACAATCCATATTTCATATGTGAAGTAAATAGAGTACAACATGTGAAAGAAAACAAACCTGTCTATAAAGAAATCGTCTATATCGTAGCCAGTCTATAGCGGAACTTTTCTATAACGAAATTCGTAAACGAAAGAAAAGAAAACCATAATCCGGGGGAAATAACATAAAACAATTAGGGGCGTTGTACTAGTTAATAGGACAATTATCTTATAACTAATGTTTCTAGCAGTACAAAATCAAATTGTTTTCGAATTTTCGATTTCTTAAACATATTTCAATTTTTCGATTTTATTTTCGAATTTTTTAATTGTTCCTTTTATTGAATAGTAAATACTACCTTTACACCAAGTTTTAAGTTTCTAAGACTACAAGATAAAAATATTTTCAATTTTTGATTTTTTCGCATTTTTTTTTTATAATTTTCTGGATTTTATAATTTTTTCTTATTTTGTATCCGTTATTACAAATTTTAAGTTTCTAGACCTACAAAATCGAATTATTTTAAAATTTCCGATCTTTTTCGATTTTTTTATTTTATTTTCGAATTTTATTGCGTTTTTATTTTAACTTATTCTGAATCCCAAACACTATCTTTACCGCGAATTTTAAGTTTCTAAGGGATCAAATTATTTAAAAATTTTTCAAATTTTTCGAATTTTTGATTTTTTTTCGAGTTTTCTGGATTTTTTAATTTTTCCTTATTTTGCATCCTAAATACTACCTTTATTCCGAATTCCAAGTTTCTAGCGCAACAAAATTGGATTATTTGAAATTTTTCGATTTTTTTCGATTTTTCGATTTTATTTTCAATTTTTTTTGTGTGTTTTTGATGTTTTCTTTTTCTGAATTCTAAACACTACCTTCACACCAAATTTTAAGTTTGTAAGACTACAAGATCGTGTTATTTTCAAATTTCAATTTTGTTCGATTTTTTTGAATTTTCGAATGTTTTTTTTTTTAATTTTCCGGATTTTATATTTTATCCTTTCTTTGTATCCGAAATGCTAGCTTTATTCCAAATTTTCAGTTTCTGTGGCTGTGGGATATACCCAATCTTTTTGATGACGCGAGAGTGAGTGAGTGTGTGAGTGACAAAAAATCGAAACTTTGAGTTCATATATCGTCTGCACTAATTTATGGGTATTTTTGAATTATCCATATTTTTGAATTTTTCCTTATTTAGTATCTTAAATATTACCTTTATTCCAAATTTCAAGTTTCTAGCGCTATGAAATCGAATTATTTTCAAATTTTCCTTATTTTTCGATTTTTCCGATTTTTTCGATTTTTTTGTTTTATTTTCGAATTTTATTTGGTTTTTTATTTTAACTTATTCTGAATCCTAAACACTATCTTTACTGCGAATTTTAAGTTTCTAAGGCTAAAAGATCAAATTATTTTAATTTTTTCGATTTTTTTTCGAATTTTTGAATTTTTTTTCGAATTTTCCGGAATTTTTAATTTTTCCTTATTTTGCATCCTAAATACTACCTTTATTCCGAATTCCAAGTTTCTAGCGCAACAAAATCGGATTATTTGAAATTTTTCGATTTTTTTCGATTTTCGATTTTTTCAATTTTGCTTTCGATTTTTTTGGTGTTTTTGATGTTTTCTTTTTCTGGATGATAAACACTACCGTCACACCGAATCTTAAGTTCCTAAGACTACAAGATCGTATTATTTTCAATTTTCAATTTTGATGGAATTTGTTGAATTTTCGAATGTTTTTTTTTTCGAATTTTCCAGATTTTATAATTTTTCCTTTCTTTGTATCCTAGACACTACCTTTTTTCCAAATGTCAAGTTTCTAGGGCTACGGGATCTACCTAATCCTTTTGATGACGCGTGAACAAGTGAGTGAGTGAGTGACAAAAAATCGAATGTTTGAGTTAATATATCGCCTGAACTAGAAAAGATAGAAAGTTTTAATTTTAAATTTTGGTCCTGTGTGCCAAATACTCTAGAAAAACGAAGTTTCAAATTTTTGGGATACTCCAGCGCGGAGATATGAGGGGGTCAAAAGTGCATTGAGTTGCTTCCAGAAAAGTATGCTTACGGCTGTCCTGTCTCGACTTGGCGGAGGGACTGCCGTGCCTCCAGATCTAAAACAAACTATCCCCATCCTGTGGGATTTGTTTTTCAATGTTTTACTTTATTTAATGCAAAACATAGATTGCATCCGACAACTCATAAAAAAGTCCTCCGGCCTGTACCGGCAGGAAAAGGTAGCTTTCCTATATCTTCATTTTAAAATTTTAGCTAATGTTACTCGAAAACAGCAAGTTAAAATGCAAAGAAACCGTTTACAAAAGATTCGTTTACACTGAATTTGAATAAGAAATTCGCCAAATTATTGAGCTATAGCCAAGTTGGCTTCATTTATGAAGACTTATTTTTATCGCCAAATTTGGCGAGATTTCGCCAATTGTCGCCAAGTTGGCTTCATTTATGAAGACTTATTTTTGTCGCCAAATTTGGCGAGATTTCGCCAATTGTCGCCAAGTTTGGCGAGAATTTGGCGCTAATGGATATGAATATATAGTTTTATGCGTATGATTGGGAAAATGATTACAACAATGAAAGAAAATAATTTGCGAGAAATCGTGTTCACTAAAACTTATAAATTTATATTAAAATCATTAAAATTACAGACATTACAATACACTTTCATAAAACATTAAAAACATATTAAAATTGGACGTTTCGGATTTACATGGAAAATCCCTCTTCGACAACAACATTTCACTTAGTGTAAATCATAGTTCAAAAATAAACAAATAGAAAATGCAACGTATCAAAATTTCGAAGTCAAAGTTACAGTTATAATAACACGGAGTATTCATTCGGGATTGCACCTGCTTGACCATTATTGACCATAAATTTATCGTTGGTTTTTTGTAATGTGCTGTTTTGTTTCAAAATGTCAGCCACCCTAGAATTTCAAACTGCTCTACCTCAGCCAATTTTTAAGATAGAGGTAAAACAAAAAATGCTCTGGAATCCTTGTATCAAGTCCTAACACCTAATTAAAAAATAAACTTGATTTTTTAACTTTTTGTATATTTATTTTAGTTTTAAAATTTTCCGTGGCCGCCATCTTGAAACAAGATGGCGGACCAAGCTGGCCAACGAACTCGGTCGAGGCATTGGTGAGCTTAATACACACAATTAGTTTCATCCAAATTAATTTATAAATACGAGCGTTATCGTATCAAATTATTTTCATTTTTTCAATTTTTTACGAATTTTTTTATTTTTTTTTCGAATTTTCTGGATTTTTTAAATTTTCCTTTTTCTGTATCCTAAATACTACCTTTATTCCTAATTTGAATTTTCTAGCGCAACAAAATCGGATTGTCTTCAAATTTTCGGTTTTTTTCAATTTCTTCGATTTTTTCAATTTTGCTTTCGATTTTTTTGGTGTTTTTGATGTTTTCTTTTTCTGGATGTTAAACACTACCTTCACACCAAATCTTAAGTTTCCAAGACTACAAGATCGTATTATTTTCAATTTTCAATTTTGATGGAATTTGTTGAATTTTCGAATGTTTTTTTTTCGAATTTTCTGGATTTTATAATTTTTCCTTTCTTTGTATCCTAAACACTACCTTTTTTCCAAATGTCAAGTTTCTGGAGCTACGGGATCTACCCAATCTTTTTGATGACGCGTGAACGAGTGAGTAAGAAGTGACAAAAAATCGAATGTTTGAGTTCATATATCGCCTGAACTAGAAAAGACAGAAAGTTGTAATTTTAAATTTTGGTCCTGTGGGCCAAATACTCTCTATAATTGAAGTTTAAAATTTTTGGGATACTCCAGCGCGGAGATATGGGGGGGTCAAAAGTGCCCTGAGTTGCTTCCAGAAAAGTATGCTTACGGCTGTCCTCTCTCGACTTGGCGGAGGCACTGCCGTGCCTCCAGATATCTTACGAGGAAGTATATAGCCCAGTAGTTGATTTTTCTCTTATTAGATTATTTTTTAGTATACTAGTCTGCTTTTTCGGTTGGATTCATCATCAAATTGACATAAACTGTGCATATTTATATGCGAATTTATCTGAAAGAGTCTTTATGAGTCAGCCTTTGGGCTATGCCAGTGAGAAGTCTGAGTATGTTTGCCGCCTGAAAAAGGCAATTTACGGCCTTAAACAAAGTGGTCGTGAATGGTATTTCGAGCTTCGGAATGCACTTGAGGGATTAAATTTTAAGAAATTAAAATGGGCAAATTGCATTTTTATATTTAAAAGAAAGGTTCTATTATTGTTGTATGTGGACGATAGTATCATTTTTGGACAAACAGAAACATTGGTTTCTGAAGTCATAGATCTCTTAAAATCTAAGTTTGATCTTAAATTGTTAGGACGCACTAAGAAACTCCTAGGTGTAGAGTTTGAAGAGAGGGACTGTAAACTTTTCATTCATCAGATGAGTTACATTGAAAAGGTTTACAATATGTTTAAAGAGTATAAACCTCCAATTACATCTCTCCCAATTTCTAAAGGAGTTGTGTATTCAAAGTTAGATTGTCCAAAAGATGATATAGAACTAAATGAAATGCAAGGTATCCCATATTGCAGCCTTGTTGGATGTCTCGCTTTTATAGCTAACAGGACTAGACCTGACATTTGTTTTGCAATAAACCTTTTCTCACAATTTCAGGAAAACCCTGGGCCTACTCATTGGAACGGGTTAGTTAAGCTACTTGGTTATTTGTATACAACCAGAGAAAGAAAGCTTGACTTATCTAAGATTGATAACCTTAGTGTCACATGTTATAGTGATGCAGATTATGCCACTAATCGTGATGATAGGAAGAGTATGGGGGGTTTTGTGTTGTTTATTGGTCAGTCACCTGTTTCTTGGAAGACTTTCAAACAAAAGTCTGTTGCCCTTTCCACAATGGAAGCTGAGTTTACTGCACTTACTGAGGCTGCAAAAGAAATCACTTGGGTTAGACATATACTTCTAGAGTGTTTTGAAATGGGGTTATTTGGGAATGAAATAACACAATATGAACTTTGTTGTGATAATAAATCTGCTATTGACTTTTGCAAGTCACCGATTGAAAATGCTAGATCAAAGCATATTGACATCAAATTGCATTTTCTAAGAGATTTGGTGTCTGAAAAGCTATTTAATTTGTCTTATGTAAGAAGTACAGATAATCTTGCAGATATTTTCACAAAAGCTCTAGTTAAAATGTCTGTTGATAATTTCTTTTCCAGACTATTTATATAAGTGTAATAAAATTTTATGGCATATTTTTGAAATTTTAAAGTATTATACTCTGAGGTTATGATATAATTGTAATGTTTTAGGTATATCTCCTGGTGTCTCATTTGATATTTTTGAATTGTAAAGATTTTTTTTTTTTTTTTTTTTACATGTAATCTCTTGATGCTCTTATGTCACATATTAAAAGGGGTTTTTTTTGAATGACTTGTTTTATATGTATCCTTAAATGGGATGATTGTTGTAAGCAGTCTTGGCTTTTGGATCAGGAGCGGATTTGACTGTTTTTGTTGCAAGTTTTTTTTTAAATTTAAGAGTCCTTTTGCAATTTCGTAATGCTTGTTCTTTCTTAAGGAAAATTTGTTATATTAAATATTAAGGGGGGCATGTCTTGTTAGACATTTGTGTTTTTTTTTGGGGGGGGGATTTCAGTGATCACGAGAGAGGGTCCTTATGCTGTGAAAACCTTAATGTGGAAGCTTAACTTCCCCATATTTGTTGTTTTTCCTTTTAGGTCTCGCGCCACTGAAATATTCTACTTTAAGTGCTTCTATCGCGATCGTACGTACGACGATGCGCGATCTCTTAGCGTAAACAAAAACACATGTTTTTCTTGCTCCTTCGTATGCATTGCGTCATTGCCAGGTGCCGTTTCCTGATTGGATGCCATGACTGCGCATGTGTTGAATAACTAGCTTAAATATCACTGCATGACTTGTCTGCTCGCTCTTCTTTTTTTTTGCTTATGTGGCGGCTGCATATCGTACGATGTTTTGTTTTAGTTATTTTTAAATGTCTGTGCAAGTATGCCAGACTATTTGTTAATTCTTATAATGTTAAAGTATGTTTAATAAATGTTATTTATTAATTTAAGCCATCCTCTTATTCAGAGTCAGTTTACTTTTACTTTACCATTTGAGCCCGGTGGATTAACCACCCAAATTCTTTAAGAACAGATCACCAAAAAACGGTAAATTTCATCGAAGTCGAGGGATTGCGGGAAAAATGCGAATTTTGTCCAAAGGCCAAAGAAAAAAAAATGCGAAATTCATCAAAGGATCTGGAAAAATGGCTAATTTCGTTGACAGATTGCGGTAAAAACGCAAATTTCGTCAAAGGGCTGCGAAAAAACTTGATTTTCGTCAAAAGACTAAAAAAAAAAACTAGTTTCATTGAAGGATCGTGGAAAAAATGCGAATTTCATCAAAGGGCCACAGAAAAAACTCAAATTTCGCCAAATGGCCGCAAAAAAAATGCCAATTTCGTGAAGGATCACGGAAAAAGTGCAAATTTCGTCGAAGGGCCACGAAAAAAAAAAGTGAATTTTGTGAAATAGTCCTGGAAAAGATGCAGCATTCCTTTAGAAAACAGCAGACACACAAAGTTCTATGCTTACTGTATTACTGGGGGGGGAGGCTCGAAAGCCAAAGCACCGCGACCAGAGGTCTATTGTACTATCCCCCCAGGTCTCCTAATTTTGAACCAATTCCAGATGAGAGACCTGCATCTGGATTGGCACCCCCAGAGATAGCGCTTATACAGAACTTGGAGGACTTTGGAGCCACGAACAGATTTAACGTGCACCAGCTCCCATTAACGTACACGGTCCCACAGCAGAGGCAGACGAGAGAGGATAGACGATGCACCCTCACAAGCACTGACCGTGGTCGATGCTGCTTGGCTTTCGGCGATCTTACGAGAGCCGAGCTTTACAGTCCGCGCCACTGCGGGACAAGTTCTATGCTTATTATATAGGCATAGTTTTTAATCTGAAACAATATACTGAACTAACTTTTGAAAAATCGGATTAACCAAACCCAATTTGTAAGAATCTACACTCAGTCTGAAATCGACTCGAATCAAAAGCAGAGTTAATCCGACCTGCAACAAGAATAATTATTGCCGAGAGGAGATTTTCTCCCCTCCCCCCTCTGCTGTAACCTTTCAGAATATTTGCTGCGAATTTCAGAATTTTTTTTTACTCAGAAAGTCTGATAAATGCTGATGCCTTAATTAATTAGCACTACAACTACAACAACAGCAAGAATAGATTTATGATATATTGCGTATTGCAGACTATTTTTGAAAACATTATTAGCGTTGCAGACACTTGAAGATAGTTCTGTCACTGGGATAAACATATAACATTATACATTTACACAACCTATATACATTTTTTTTTAATTACATAACAAGAATTAAAAAATTATAATTTTTACAAAAAACATACCTTCATCTGAATCACTGGAACAAATATGATTACTGTTATTGATAGTAGTTGCCTTGTGAATATCAGCTAAATTAGCTCGCAAAAAGACTGGTTTTGTAATGGAAGGCGATTTTACAGTATGAATAGTGCTGTTGATAGAGGTACTACCAGATGAAGAAAACAATGAAGATGGAACAGTAGCAGAAAAAGATTTTACTGTAGCAACTTTTTTATTTGACAGTGTCAGATTTGATGCAGTGTTAGATTCAGATTTCACTGTCAAAGGCAATTTGGCTGTATATTCCTTTAAAACAAAACATGCATAATGTTTAGTTGTTTTTTCTTTCAAAGAAAAAAGAAAATAAAGATTGAAATTAAAAACAATTAAGACTCATAGAAATATAATGTCTACATAGATAAATAAAAAGAAATGATACATACAAATCTTTTCTAATAAATTTTAATGCAGATTTTGAAGACCAATCTTTTTTTATATTTAATTTTTAGTACTTGGAAGACCAAACCTCACTCGGTCCTTTTTCTATGTTCAAATTATATTTAAGTGAAAACACAATTTTATTATTTATATCTAAATAAAAATTTCCATAATAATACTCAATATTAATGATTCATTTTTTAAGTTTTTTCAATGTTCAAGATCTCCATGTTATCTAGATAAAAATTATGCTTTTTGGTTACATATTTCTGTAAATGTTAACTGTTAAATTGAACAATTGTCACCAGTGGTGTAGTCGTAAAAAAAAAAACAGAGTATATATACTATAAGCAGAGGGTAGGGCTAGAGAGTATATGTTATAACTTTGATTGAGAAATAGAGTGTATATTGAGTTTTTTGAAAAAATCTAGAAGGTATATGGCTTATACTGCCGTATACCCTCCACTACATCCGATTGTCCCCATTTTCAACACTTCTTTTCATGCAATATTACAGGTCTGAAGAAGATGTTTTTGTAGGTACAAGTATTTTTAAACTGTGTCACCTCTTAACCAGGAAAAAGCATCAAAGAACATTTCATATAAAAACGGATATTCGTAGCTTGATACCAACAAACTTGAAGATCACATGTGCAATAACTATAAACATAGCACTGACCTTGTGCTCCATGTATAGTTACTGCAAATGTTGACCTTACATGGGATCAACATTAAAAGATCCCAAGTTTTGGTACATTGCACCTCTGTTAGCTGCGTGCTTCCACGTTCATAATCCGTTCTATTCTAAAACCAGTAGACATTTGGTGTTACCATGTTTTTTGTCAATCTAAATGTTGATCTAGCTGCTTATCAGTTTTGTGTGCTTGCTAAAATTTAAGGTGCTTCAGATCATGTAAGCTTTAAATGTGTTTTTCACTTGTTTCAACATTTTTTCTCAGTCTTTTTTAGTGTACGCAATTGAACTAATTCTTCTTGGAATTGAGATTCATTAAGAGAACCCATACCAGATCTGTGATCCTTTTCATGCTTTTTTCCTTAGCTGCTCACATTGGTCCAGATATTGTAGGCTGATTATCAATGGCCACTGTTGGTAGACTATTAATTCTTCCAGTTTTCTTTCTTTCTAAAATGATTCAAGCTTCTTTCTGCAAGTTGAAATCTCATTTTTTTAAATAAAAATAGAATATGAAAGTTATTTCCAGAAAAGTAACCATCAAAAGTGTAAAAAGTGGTAGCTTCATTCAACAAACTTTTACATGTAACAGACTATTTATTATTGCAACATTTTGGCAGTATGAAAGGCAAATTTTCAGAAACATGATTAATGATAAATTTACTTATATTTAACAAAATATTATTCCTTCACATTTCCTTGTTATTTACAGACAAGGAAAAATTTACTGGAAAAATTTAAGCTAAATAGGTTTTAACTCTATTATGAATGACAGCATATCATCAGCATATTTGGTTTTAAGTTTGTTCTAATTTATCAAAATTTGCTGTAGTCGACACTTAATAATCAATTTCTTGTGCAAAAATCAATGCATAAGTGTCTTGTTTTATGTAAATAGTATTAAACCAGAAGGTGATAGCAGAAAGTTCTAAGCCATTGAACCAGGGTTGTAAAAAAACCCGTTTTTTTAAAAAAAAACCCAGCCCAGGCAGGTACCCGGACAGATACCCACTGTCTGCTGGACCACAATCTGTCCTAAGACTAACAGACTGACCCAAACTACGACATATATCAATTTTTGCAAAGCATAGAAATCTTCCATAATTATGTTACTTATCAATTACCAATGATACTGAGCAAGAATTCCAATTATAGAAGTTTAAGGACAAAAAAAAATGTTAAAGCCTATCAAAACAAATTTTTTTGATGTTGAGACCTAGAAAGATGAAGAACTAAATAATGATGAACTATATGATGATTAGTAACAACAGATACATGCTTTATTCATGAAACTTGTCAAAACCATTTTTTATTTATAGCAGTATTTTTAGTGCTCAGTTTGTTTTAACCTATCAAAATTAATTTTTCCAAATTCGATACTTAGCTAGGCCATTTTTGCATTCTTGAATTAGTATAGGAGACATGTTTCCTGGAAATCATTAGCATCATCTTCAAGATTGTCTGTAATTGAGTTGCTGATCAATGACTAATAGTATTATTGGCAGGAATTGCGTTTACAGAAGAATAATAGAAAATTGAATACAAACCATTTTTCCAAGAGATGACACCTTAATAGATCAATTTCTAGATTCAAAAAACCTAATCTGTCATTTTCTTGAAAATCATTAGAGCTGTTTTCCAGGACCCAAAAATGTATATTAAACGAAAACGGCTGGAACACAATTTTCATGAAACTTGCCCCCATACGAAATTGAGCATGAGAAAATGATCTAGCTAGGTCCTGAATTCAAGAAAATTTGTTTTGACAGGTTAGAAAAAACTAGATACTGAAAATGCTACTTGCAATAAATTGCAAAAAAGCTCAAACGATTTTCCCAAAACTTGGTTTTGATACTAATTTGAGCACGAGAAAATGATCTAGCTAGGTTCCGAATTCAGGAAAGTTCATTTTGATAGGTTAAAAGAAACTCAGCACTGAAAATGCTGCTATATACTGAAATTGGCTCAAAAGATTTTTACAAAACTTGACTCCTATGCTAATTCGAGCACGAGAAAACGATCTACATATATTGCTAATTCGGTGACATTTGTTTTATGTGCTTAAAACAAACTCATGGTTTAAAATGATGGTATAAATTGAAAATAAATCTAACAATTTTCATGAAATAAGCCTTATTCAAATACATGAAATTGATCTGTCTCGACTTTGGAAAATTTTCCTTTCACAGGTTTAAGCAACTTCTGAAATTAATCTTCAATAATTGGAATTCTCGTCAATACTATTAGTCATTGATCAGCAATACAATTAAGGACAATATTGTAGACAGTGTAACATTTTTTTGGAAATTTGCTTTCTATACTAAATCTAGCACAAGAAAAGGGCCAAGCTAGGTCCCTCATTCGGAAAAAATTGTTTTGCCAGATTAGAACAAATCCAGCATTAAAAAGGGTAATGTAATTTTTTTCTTTTAATCGAAAGCAGGTTGGGGCGATTTTCATGACATAAGCCTTATATATTAATTCAATTACTGAAAAACCAGTTAAGTACAACTTAACATCGAAAACACATGCCTTGATATGTTTAAACAATTTTTCTGTCATTTAATCTTCCGTAACCAAAGTTCTTGCCAATACTATTTGTTACTGAACAGAACCACGATTACAGAAGATTTCTACTCTACAGGAGATGAAATGCAAGTCGAACTTAAGGTTGGTCTGCCATAGTCTTAGGACTGGTTGCATTCAAAAGACTACGACCTGTTTAAATTTTCCACAGACATCATTGTTTTTTGAATGATGTATGAATTGTGATAATGCTCTAAAACGCAGATTTTCCTGCTCCTAGTCTAGTACAATTTACATAAAACAAGATTTATGTATTGATTTGAATATGAGAAAATAATTAGAAAAGTATCGATTTCAGCAAAATTCATTTTGATAGGTCACAGGTTAAAAATATTAATAATACTAATATGCTGCTGACATACTGTCATTCACAATTGAGTTAAAAACTTTTGAGCTTAAATTTTGCAGATAAACTGTTTATAGATGACAAAGAAATGTCATAAAATATTATTCTGATAAATACAAATAAATTTATGACTAAACATGATTCTGAAAACTGTTCTTTCACAATGTCAATAATATATTGTCCGTTAAAATGCAAAAGTTTGTTTAATGAAACAACACCATATTTTTATACAATTTTTTTAAAAATCAGATCGTTACTCTTTCATAAATTGGGGTCATTGACTGCTGGTGTAATACAATATTGCTTGGCGGAAATAACTAGCAGCTTTTTAATTTAAAAAAAAAAAAAAAAAAAATCTGCCAAACACCAAAGCTTATTTTTTAAACATAAATTGAAAGAAGACATAATTTCCAGTTGAATGGCCATTTCTGTCTTTTTCAGAAAAATTTGGGATTAAAATGTATGGGGTGTTTTTTGGCTGATTGGACTCTTTGGGTAAAAACAGTAGATATGTGAAAGATTCTACATGTTTACCAGTATTGAACAAACTGACGATGTTTTTTTCTTCTCTGCGGCACTGATTCACCAACATTCATTATCTAGGATCCTTTAAATTAGAGTTGAGTGTAACAACAGAGAATACTTCATAGATCATAGGAACAATCGAACAACGAATTTTCTGTAATCGGTATTTTCTTGCATTGTAAAGAGCAGTTTGACAAGGTTTTATTCTTTGGCATTTACACACCGTTTCACTTCTTTATATTTTTGCATTATAATAAGTGATTATGCAAAATTATTTTGCGACCCTGTAATATGCTCTTGCAATTCCATTTAATTACGGTTGTTACGTACCTACTTAAACTAAAAAGAAATAATTCCAAAGGCCGGGAAAGAAAAGCAGCCGATAGTTAAAAACAGAACAAAACTTTTATTTACATGTTGATCTGAGGAGAGTTCTTAGGCGACTATTGCATACAAAAGATGCACACGCAACGAAAGGGTTGCAGCGCGTGCTGGAAAAATGAACTTGACAGGAGAGGGATAATTTTCTCTCTTTCTGCAACAACGGTTAATGCCATGGTCACAGCATATTCGAGTCCTCGACAATAGCATCTTCAGAACTTAAAAAATATATCTGACCACAGTACGGCTGTTTGAATTCATCTTCATTATTTTCTGTAAACTACTGTATTATCTCTTTTTAAATATGGAATGTCCAGTGTGTTCAGGGTTAAGTGGCAAAATAGTAAGTATTTCTAGCTGCAGAAAATCCTTGTTACACCCATAATGTATGGGAAAAAAGTGTTGAATACCTCAACAATAAAACAATTTCATATTTTACAACTGCAGAAATATCGACTGCTGGAACAAAAAAATCATAACTGTTATCTCTATAACATGGATAAAGTATGATATAACAAAAAAAAAAATGCTAAAAATAAATTGACAGCATTCACTATCATATCTTTTGGAAACTAGAAATTATATTTAATTTTTATGTAGAAATGAAGAACAAAAAATTGTCTTCACTGTATGAGTACCTAATACAGTATGAATTCTATAGAAATAAATAATAAATTTAATGTCTTTACTCAAATACATTATGAATTATGTAGAAATAAATAATGGAAATTTGTCTCTACTCAAATAGAAAATGAATGTTAAAAAAAACTATCAAGCAAGGCTCGGTCTACCATGTACTAAATAAATAAATCAACAAGAATTGCTTGTTTAATAGTATAAGATACAATAGGAATCTTAAAGTATTTGCCGAAAATTAAAAATAATAATGTAATACACAAAGAATCATAAAGGAAAACACAATAAAAAGAAAGTGATTAATCCATGATGTATTTAAGAAGTTTGTACTTTATAAATGTGTCTAGAACCAGTTTTCTTCTAATTAAAATAAAACAAAAAAGAAAGTCCTGAAATTAATCTTATGTATCAAGGTTTGCTTTTCACTTAAAATTTTACGAATCAACTTACTAGCTAATTATAAAACTGTGATAATTTTTTTTTAAATCACAAGTTTTTAAAGAATATGTTTTTAAAAACTCTGTATATTTATTAGAACATTTTCATGTTGCACATTTATTAGTGGCTGCTGTAATTAGAGACCTTTTACTAGCAGTTAGGTTACTAGTGAAATCATCCTATATATAATTTCTGTTGTCAACATCCCTTTTTCTAAGCAAATAATAAACACAGAACGATAAATGAGATACCATATGAAAGGATTTTGAAGCGGTTTCTAACATAGTACACACAAATTTTGTTAAAACATGCATTTTGATTAAAAATTGCAAGTAACTAAAAAGGCATTGTTTTCATAAATGAAAAGTTTTACTCAAATTAATGTTGCCACAAAAATAAAATACCACAACAAGGATTATAAAAAAAAATGTTCAATAAAGATCAAGTGGGCCATAGTTGTTGCATGGGTTTATTTAATATATTTATGAATAAAATTCAAATTCAAATGCTCAGTTTATTTTTCTTTTCCAAAACAAATGATGTCACCCTCTAATGCAGTTCAAATACAATATACATATTACAAAATTTAAAATTTGTTCTGCCAAGGTTAACATTATCCTAATAATATTATAAATCTGATTGTGTGCAAATGTTAGGCTGAAGCCAGCGTCAAAATGGAGCATTTAATGATCCTGTTTCTTTGCACATAGGTTGATCATAACCCTCATATGAACATAGGCTGGTTTTCGTTTATTTTATTCAAATATTTTTCTTAATAATTCAAAATTTCGTTATTTTCATAGAGAATAAATGGACATTTTTTCGTATAATATTTTAAAATGGTTAAATTTACTTTACCATTGCTAATACTTTATCGTTGCCAAAACTAATTCAAAGCCCAGAATAATAATTTTTACTCAACAATTAATTTTCAAGTGAAAGATTTTCACGTGAAAAATGAATTTTCAAAAGAATTCAAAAGAAGAGGAATTTCCGTGATATTTGAAACAAAAATATGGAGTATTTGTTATTATACATGAAGTATGAATATTGGTTACGTTGGGAAGATATTTTCTGTCAAAAACTGTGTTATAATTAGAAGGAAAACTGAATAATAATCATATTATTGAGAAAAGATTTCGCTTGGACTATGGAACTATGAAAAGGATCCTCCTTGGCTTGAACAAATATGATGTCACAAATAAAACATGTATTTTCAAATATTCGTAACATTACAAGGAGCATGAATATCAGTGTATAATAAAAGTATATACATAATGGACGTCAGATTTAAGATGAATAACTGAAATATGTTTTTTGATACTGATTAATAATAAGCTTGAAAATCAGTTACATACCGATGTGTGTTTTCTGATAAAATTCCTGTCATGATTGCCAGGAAAAGAAAATTAACAAGAATTATATCATTGAAAAGAGATTTCTCTGGAATCAAAGTGACGTCATATTTCAAATAAAACGGGATTTTTCAAATATGTTTCAATATGCGTGAATCAATTTCATACAATAATAATTACAGAGTACAGTGAAAGAATAGAGTGGCAGCAAATCGGCTTGCAATATGAAGCCGGTTATCTCTCAAATCATTAGGCCCAAGGGCTGACTTCATTGGACGGGGAGAGGTTTTCAAAGCAAGCCGCCTTTTGTTTAGGCCAACTGTAGGGTGGCATTTTCAGCATCACGCCAAACATAAACATTTCATATCTATTTATTCACTGAACTCTGCGATTAATAATACAAGCATCAGTAAGATTATTAGGAAAAGAAAATTGAACACAAGTCTATTATTTTAAAATCTTACTGTCTGTTTGTATTTCGCAACTACTACTCTTAATGCAATGCAATTTACTTAACACCATCATTGATCTAAGGATGTCATATAAACTCTGAGAATTTAAAATTTTGAATTAAATTCCGAGATATTATTATTATTTTTTTTTTTTTTTTTTTTTTTTTTGTAAATTTTAATGAAATTTTTCTAAAAACGGTAATTAAATTACTCCATTTTTGTGGATAAAAAAAAAGAAGAAATAAAACGGATTAATACATTTTTATGCCATTTTCTCATTAAAACTGAAAAAAGAATTTATTTTCAATTTGAATAGTTGGTGGAAAAAAAATCTTGATTACAGTAGATTTTCCGAAAATTAAAAACATATTTCCACATATTCAAACTTTATGAATTAATTTATTCTGCAGAACAAAAATCGTCTGTCAGCATATTGTCAAGAAATCAAGAGTTGTTTCAGCTATAGATTAAACCAAGGAGGCAAATTTGCTGTTACATGCAAACGTAACACTTAAATTGCAAAGCTTTTCGCAACCCCAAATTACATGCAAACGTAACATTTACATGTAATTTGCACCCAAATTAATTTTAATTTGAACCCTTATAAATATTAATTTGCACTGAAAATTACATGCAAAAGTAATGTTTACATATAATTTTGGGTTGCAAAAAGCTTTGCAATTGCAAGTGTTACGTTTGCATGTAACTGTTATTGTTACATGCAATGTTACGTTTGCATGTAATTTTGGGTTGCAAAAAGCTTTGCAATTGAAGCTCCTTGCATTTAGGTGTAAAATTATCCCTCCCTATTCACAAGAATTGAATTTAAACAAAAATCATATACTATTTCCAATGAATTATTTTTAAATGATGGCTGTTAAAATGTTTTTCAAAGTCGTTAAAAGTAAAATGGTTTATCAGGTAAAACTGATATTTGTTTTTTGACAAATCGTACTTTTTTTAAACTGAGCTATGTCAAGGCCCCTATAACAAAGAAATACCGTATTTTCTCCTATGAAATATGATAAAGAGTTAGTTAATTATTTACGTTTTTAATTATCGGGGATGAAATATTTTGCTTGATTAATGCATTTATTCTTCTTTTAATGTTATGTGAACGAAGTCACGGGTAACAGCTAGTTCTACATAAATTTTCCTTTTAATAAAATTCTATATATTATACCGGCTTATTAAATTAAAACCTATTCTTAAACTAGTCTATCAATCTCCATAATGAAAAGGTATAAGATCTTAATCCATCTAATAATATTTATTCCAAATTAGCTGTTACCCGTGACTTCGTTCACATAACATTAAAAGAAGAATAAATGCATTAATCAAGCAAAATATTTGATTTTGCTTGATTACGTCACTTTGATTCCAGAGAAATCTCTTTTCAATGATATAATTCTTATTAATTTTCTTTTCCTGGCAATCATGACAGGAATTTTATCAGAAAACACACATCGGTATGTAACTGATTTTCAAGCTTATTATTAATCAGTATCAAAAAACATATTTCAGTTATTCATCTTAAATCTGACGTCCATTATGTATATACTTTTATTATACACTGATATTCATGCTCCTTGTAATGTTACGAATATTTGAAAATACATGTTTTATTTGTGACATCATATTTGTTCAAGCCAAGGAGGATCCTTTTCATAGTTCCATAGTCCAAGCGAAATCTTTTCTCAATAATATGATTATTATTCAGTTTTCCTTCTAATTATAACGCAGTTTTTGACAGAAAATATCTTCCCAACGTAACCAATATTCATACTTCATGTATAATAACAAATACTCCATATTTTTGTTTCAAATATCACGGAAATTCCCCTTCTTTTGAATTCTTTTGAATATTCATTTTTCACGTGAAAATCTTTCAATTGAAAATTAATTGTTGAGTAAAAATTATTATTCTGGGCTTTGAATTAGTTTTGGCAACGATAAAGTATTAGCAACGGTAAAGTAAATTTAACCATTTTAAAATATTATACGAAAAAATGTCCATTTATTCTCTATGAAAATAACGAAATTTTGAATTATTAAGAAAAATATTTGAATAAAATAAACGAAAACCAGCCTATGCTCATATGAGGGTTATGATCAACCTATGTGCAAAGAAACAGGATCATTAAATGCTCCATTTTGACGCTGGCTTCAGCCTAACATTTGCACACAATCAGATTTATAATATTATTAGGATTGCTTAAATCTAAAAATGGCACTAACTATTTATATTCCGTAAATAAAACATTTTATCATTTAAATCCCTATTAAATTTCACTGTTATTTCCCGCGTGTATATCAAACCTCTCTAAATTCTTTACTTAATTTGCTAAAATGTCATAATCCTAAATTATCCCGTTCTAAAAACCTATTTATTTAAATTCATTCTTTTAACAAAATATCAAAATGTATCTTATAATATTTCAATGCTCCAATATTCTAATTTTTATTCCGCATCAATAAGTCCCCCCCCCCCCTTTTTTTTCCCTGTTGCGCGCTAAAAGCATCGTCTGAAATCTATTTTTAGCAGCACTCTCGATTCAAGGCGTCTTGTTTGTTTACATTGCATGTACCTGGGTCGAGGCTTTAGATTGTTCTAAAAGCTTTTTTTTCACACCCGGAAGTAAATTTACTTCCAGATTAATTCACTGGAACTGTTAATACGTCCCTCTTAAATCAATTATAAATGTAGTAGAGAAATCAGGTGACTTGAACTGTCACTTTGCGTGTAATTACTGAAATACGGAAGCGGAGCAAAATCTCAACAGATGTCGTGTTACTATTCTGAAAAATGAGACGCAGGAGAGCAGTGGAATTTTTTTATCGAAGAGTTGTTAATTGATATGTTCTTCTGTAGAGAGTAATTAAATTTATAGATAGCTAAAGAGAGCATTTTTCCTGAGTCAGATGATGTTTTAATAAAAAGAATGTGACTGTCATCTTTGTGTTTCTTGAAATCAACCTACACTACTCGGCTGCTGAGATAAAAATTAAATTTACGACTGCATTTTTTTTTTTTTTTTTTTTTTTTTGCGTTAACTATTTTCAGTCAGTTTTTACTGTAATTTTGATGGAATAAATGAGATGATATTCTGGCTTGACTAATGTTGTTCGCAGATATTTTTAGTCCTTAATTTTTTTTTAGAAGTTTAAACCTGAACCTAAAAAATATTAGATAATGCTAAAAAATATTAGACTGCAGCGCTCAATCTTCGCACGGGTCCACTGGTATTATTATATTGACGAAATCGGAAACATTACTTTTGTTTATTTCTCATTCTCTAAAAACACTCTAAGGTTTTTAAATATGAAAAAAGTAATAATAGTTTTGTCACACACATTCAAAGGCACTGACACAGATACGTTTTTCCTAAGCCATGGAGGATAGAATGTCAAGAGCTAATTCTAGAAAATATAAAAATTTAAACAAAGTTAATTCTTTACAAATATAGAAAGCAACTTGCATTAGAGCATTAGAGTTCATCCTCTAATATCCCTTGTTAAGTGATGTTGCAATATGTATTTATTAGACAAGTGTACAAATCATATCAAACTTACATTGAATACATCAATAAGAAGACCATCTTCGTTATCTTCAGCTAATTCCAAAGGAGTTTTCTCAAACTTGCTAGAAACATTGATGTCAGCACCATTTTCTAATAAAACTTTAACAACATGAATATGTCCTCGTTCAGTAGCCCAATGCAATGGAGTCATTTTTAACTAAAATAATATATAATAATAATTATAAAAATAAAGCATTCAAGTATGATGATTCTAAAAAAAAATTTTACAACTTGATTTCATAACTAGAAACATGGGTGCTTTCGTATTAACCACATGCAACTGGTGAACTTTGAAGGTATTTATTTTCACCAAGACATTGTATCAATGTTAACCAATTTTATTTCAGTGTTTCTCCCAGACAGTTTCAGAAGGACGCTCCACCCTGCCTGCCCTTTGGTTTACAAAATAGCACCCTTCTTGCCCCCCATTCAAATAATTAGCACCCTTCTTGCCCTCCATTCAAATAATTAGCACCCTTCTTGTCCCTCAGTAAAGAAGTTTCCTTTCTTCTTTTTGCATTAAAAAATTTGCTTTCATAGTAAAAATTGACTCAATGTTATCTTTAAAAAAGTGCCTGACTTTTAAATATTAAAAAAAAATGCCCTTAAGAATCTGAAAAGTGCCATTTCCCACCAGCAGCACCCTGCCCCATTTTAAACCTAGGAGAAACTATTATTTCCTTTTTATTCATTGAAGTATCAATATAGTATCTAAGAAACTATATTAATATAGTATACATAATATAATAACAGACAGTATTTTTATAGCACACAATTGATTTGTATATGTTTTGGTGGCCATAAAGCTTAATTGTGTCTAATGTGCAATAAAATACAGTAAAACTTCCATAACAGTTATTCCTGAATAGCAGACATCTCTATTTAGGAAATACAGTCGAACTCGGTAATAGCGTCCTCGGTTATAGTGACAACTCGGTTATAACGTCAAATTCCACAATCCCCACGAAACGCCCATAGACACCAATGTTATAGTAACTTGGAAATAACGACATAATTTAAGCGGTGAACCCAGTTATTGCATCAAAAAATATGTACAAACTAACATATTTATTCTCAGAAAATGGGGCAGTATAATCTTTTTTCAGAACAAGGAAATCCAATTCGTCACCGATGGGAGACATTGAAATCACAGCTGGTTCAAGTTCACCCCTACACACAAATTTTCGGACCTGTCCTGCAGTATCGGACAGGAAATAACTCTGGGAGGGGGGGGGGGGGGTATGCACTGAACAGGGTGAAACTTCTACTCCTTATCTATCTAAACAAATAGCGTCGATGAGGGAGAAGAGGGAGGAATCGAATTCCATTTGGTGCTTGACCAACGAGATTCTAAAAGAGTTTCGGCGTTTCTGACCTGACTGCAACATCATTCGTTTGGTTTTCAGTTCTCTCGTGCTTTGATTATTATGGAATCCGTAAAAAGAAAAGTTCTTTCTTTGAGTGATAAAGTTAACATTATTAATGCATTGAATAAAGGGAAAAAGAAAGCTGAAGTTTGCCGAGAATTTGGATTAGTAAATTCAACTGTGTGCTCTATCTGGAAAAACAAAGAGAAAATTTTAAGTGCCTTTGAACAAAATGGCAAGAATGTTAAGCGAATGAGGAAGCCGGATAAGGAAGATCTTGATGGGGCTTTGCTAAAATGGTTTAAACAGCAAAGAACTATGAATGTACCGATCAGTGGTCCAATGTTGATGACAAAAGCAGAACAGCTTGCCAAGTTGCTTGGGCATACAAATTTTGTTTGCTCCAACGGTTGGATAGATCGATTTAAGGCACGTCACAGCATAGTGTTTCACAAGGTATGTGGAGAAGAAAAAAGTGTCGACGATAAGTGTGTTCAGGATTGGCTAAGCGATGTATGGCCGAAAGTTCAACAAGGCTACGCAGACAATGACATTTTCAACGCAGATGAGACTGACCTCTTTTTTAAGCTTACTCCCGATAAAACTCTTTCATTTAAGAACGAAAAGTGTTCTGGCGGAAAATTATCAAAGGAAAGAATTACAGTTCTTGTATGCGGAAATATGACTGGATCAGAGAAGAAAACCTTGACCGTGATTGGAAAGTCCAAACGTCCAAGGTGTTTCAAAAACGTCAAGACACTTCCGGTCAACTACCAACACAGTCGAAAGGCTTGGATGACATCCGAGTTGTTTGAAACTGAATTGAGGCGATGGGATAAGGAACTCTGTAAACAAAAGCGAAAGATTCTACTCTTAGTAGATAACTGTCCTGCCCATCCTGGTGTGAAAAATTTGCAGAGAATACAGTTGGCGTTCCTACCACCAAATTGTACAAGCAAGCTGCAACCTATGGATCAAGGTGTCATCAGAAGCTTTAAGAGCAACTATCGGAAATGCGTGCTTATGCACATTTTAGAATGCTCTGACGAAAATAAGGTTTGCAGTATAAATCTTTTAAATGCAATTAATTTTTTGGATAAAGCCTGGAGACGTGTTTCAGAAAAAACGATTCGAAATGCATTTCGACATGCCAGTTTTGTTTCTGCAGAAGAAAGGGGTAGTGAAATCCCACAAAGAGAAGAAGATGAAGAAGATTTGCCTTTGTCAGAGTGGAATCGTCGATTCGGAAGGTCTGATGATTTGCCTTTTCGTGAAAATTTAGACGAATTTGTTGCTGTAGATGACGATGTGGTAACTTCGGAACTTAAATCTGATTTGGAAATTGTTCAAGAAGTGCAAGAAACAGAGGAAACTGTCAGTGATGACGAAGAAGGACAAGAAATGGATGAAGATGAAGTACCACCGCCTGGAATTAAAGATGCTCAGCAAGCAATAAGATTGTTGTCACGTTTTTATGAATCCTAAATCACAGATCCAACGATCTTTAAATTTATTGGACACATTGAAGATGACATAGAACGAAAATTATTTTGTTCGAAAAATAAACAAATGAAGATTGAACATTTCTTCTCTCCAAATATGTCCTCCTAGCTCTAATATTATGATGTTATGTAGGAATAAATTCATTTTTTCCTTGGAAAAATACAGTAAGTGTAATTTATACTTATTTCATAATTTATTATACAATTTATACCACAATACCATTATATACTCATTTTATAATTTATTATAAAATTTATACCACCATTCTTTCTTTTTAGGTGTAAATAGCGTAGCGTATACGCGTTCTTTACTTATACTCCATGTTTCTGACCCAACCTCGGTTATTACGTCATTCGGTTATAGCGTCATAATTATTGTGGTCCCTTGAATGACACTATAACCGGGTTCGACTGTACCTTTTTAATCCATATTACCTATTAACTTGTGTTGTATGCCTTTTATCTTTGAATAGTGAACAAATCCCACAGTCCAGAGGTGTCCTGTCCGATATTTATAGATTTTTTATCTTTGAATACTAAATGGAAAAACATTTGGTGAAGCAGTTTAGGAATTATGCACATGTGAAGTTTTGAATTCTTAATGTAAAATTCATTTTTAATAGTTGCAAAACAAACTACAATGCATGTAATTTTGTTAATCATAACTCAAAAACTACTTGGTGGAATGAGCTAAAATTTTACGATTCGCAAATTAAAAGTTACAAAAATTTATTTCTATTAAAATTTTTATACGTTACAATTCATTTTTTTTTTCAAATATTAGTTTCATAATTTATATATATTATAAAATTAATATTCATAAAAAACTTCATTATTAGGGAGAGCACATTGACGATACAGCACATCGACAGTACAAACTTAACTGACTCTGATTGGTACAATCAAAAATCTCCCTTTTCAAATAGGACCTAACGTCCATAGTTAAAAACATCTATATGAAGTTTTGTTCAATTCTATGCATAATGTCATGCACTTTCCAATGATACAATAATAAAAATGGTACAAAAATCGCCATCACAGTGCCCCCTTCTGGCGGAAGATCTTAAAATTCAACTAGAACTTGCTGGCCATAGCGAAAAACATATACGTAATTAAGTTCAATTCTGTGTATAACTTTATACACTTTAGACGATACAAAGAGCACACGGACATTTTGTAAAATGAGACATGTATGTTTTTGGATATCTTGAAATCTTGTAAATACTTGAAAAACCGGAAGTCGAAAAACATTTTGATTGCAACCCTTTCTTCTATTATAAATAGATGAAGGTTTAAAAAAAATGGTGAATATAATATTTATACTTAAAAACTAACATAAGTTCAATTTGCGTTCTTTTTATGAATTTATTGTAATAACTAAACATTTCTTCTTAAATTGTAATACTATCTACGTTCATTGTTCGTTTATTTATCAAGACACATTTTGACTGTATAATTGATTGTTTAAGTTATAAGATAAAGTTACTGAAGTTCATTTAACATTAGCGACTTCAAATTTCGATCCCTGTTAACTCAAAAACGGTTACAGTTAATGATTCCGATATGTTACACAAACACATTTTCCTAAACTTTATACTCTAATTTTCTATTTTTTACTTTCTTGATATCTAATATACTTGATCTTCAAAAAAGAATTCAAAATTCTATTTACAAAACCAATTTTTATTTTTATATGTTTTACCTTTGAAAACCATTGGAAATTCAATAGTTTAAAAAATAAATTACATTTGAAATTTACATCCCTACATTACAGTGACATATTTTGATATGGTATAAAAATGACTACATTAAAGTTTCAATCTATGCATTTAAATAAGTTATGTGTTTTAATGAATAAAATATCACACAAATCTTTTGAAATTTAAAGGGACTTCAAAATGAATAGATGTTCTATCCTAAAGTGTCTGCTTAAAGTTTTTTATTCTCTTTTGCTAGCTGTCCAGACAACATTTGCTTATAAATTTCTATTGCAATGACATACATTGAATGAAGTTTTTGAATGACATGAATTTATAATATAAAAACTAAAAGTGTTTCGATGCAAACACAAGGAATATCAGCATTTCTAACAAGTTTTCGATTTCAACTATAAATGGGATGGCTGTTTGGGAAAATGCAGTCAATGATTGTGCAAAATAGTACTCAAAAACAAGTATGTAATATGTAATGGTCCTAAATATTTAAACATCAAATAAATATAAAATGCAAAATTAGTATTAATAAAAGAAAGTTTTGCTGTGTATCTGTGTGTTGGTGATGGCTAGGAAAATCTAGCGCACCTAGAAGTCTGAAAATTTAGGTGAGGGTAGTCAAATACCTCTCCTGGTGCACCTGAGAATCAGAATTTTAACATTTTGAAAATTAGCCTAGATATTAATTAAAAACCCATTAAACATTACATCAAAAAACTCATTAAATTGTACTTCAAAAATGGCTATTTTTGTCATAACCACAAAAGAAATTACCATTTTGATAATTCCAGACAACAAAATATTCTCATTTTCACCTATCCTCAAATAATAAAAAAAACTATTTGAATTGATCAATTCAAAATTCACAGTATATACATAGTTTATTTTTCTGATTCCAAAAATGCAAATCTTGTGAAAATCAGACTGTAATTTTTCTTTATTTCAGCCAAAAACTGGCCAGACTTGAGAACTGGACTCAGACAGAAAAGAAGGTTACTGTAGATGGGGGCTGCCAGATTGAAAGTCAACCCACAGTTTTGTGGACCTATTTAAATAAAACTATTACATTTATTGATTCGATATTAGGCATATAGGCATAAAAAAAAAAAAATCATGATTTCAAAAAATCAACATTCATAAAAATTTATCAGTAACTTTTCAAAATATTAATTAAAAACTTATTAACGAAAATGGAAAATTATTTTATTTCTATTTCAAGAGGACAGGCGCACTGGAGTTGCAAACACTTTGATAATTCCAGACTACGAAATATACTCTTTTTCACAATATAAAATGGTGGACTAGGCACTTTTTTGCCTCTATACAATTATTATAACTATTGCATTTACCGGTTTGAAAATTACACATTTATACACTGAATGCAACGCTGAACCCAGAAATTTAATTTTCATAAAAATCAGATAATTACAACCGGATATATTAATATATTTCATTAAAGTGAAAGTAGAAAAAGAAGGGATTTTAACATGTCATTTCACACCAGATCTGATTAAAAGGAGGAAGAAATAAAATATGGAATTAAAAATTGAATGGGATTGTTATAGGCAGGGCTTTACCAATATAAAAAAAATCTGGTAGCCAGGTATAAATTCTAGTCGCCAGTAAAATATTTTAACACCTTTTTATTACAACCTATTATTTATTTAACACCTATTTATTGACAAAAAACTGTCTCATTCTCCTCCCCACTTCAAGAACTTTTCTATAACTATGGCCTGTTTCCATAACTCAGCAACTTTCTTTCAGATTTCAACAAAACTGATTCCAAACATTATAATTAACTTAATAATTATCCTCTATAACTTTAAAGTAAATGTATGAGTTGTATATATACCATTCTTTTCAAATAATAACTTGATTTTTTTAATTTCATTTCAAAGTATCTCTGGTTTTATGGGCTCAATTACGACCGTGTTCGGCTCAATTCAATCGTCTAACAGATTTTAGTTCCACTTTCCACTGCCAGGAGGCACATGCAAAATGTTAATAAATTTTAAGTAATATTTTAATGGAACATAAATTATTAAAAAACTAGCTAATCTGCCCGGCGTTGCCCGGGCCCAAAATATTAATAATCTGTTCTATACGAATATGACTGATATCTGTAAGGCTATCGAAATCAAGTTGAATGAGGCAAACCCTGTCGTAATCGGGCTCATAAAACCCAAGATCGGAAAGCGCAGCTAAAATATTTAAGGCTATAGATATCAAGTCGAATGAGCCTAACCCCGTCGTAATTGGGTCCATAGAACCAGATATACTCCTATAGTTCCACTTTCTACTGCCAGGGGGCACAGTCTGTTCTGGAAGAGGCCTTTTTAGAACACTTGACCCAACCAAACTTCCTAGTACAATTGAAATTTAACCACGGGTAAACATTGCCGAAATAGCGAAACTGGGTTACGTAATTGATCGGTTTCTAAAGGGTTAATGTAGATATTTTTTAAAACCCAACCGTGCATTTTGAAGAAAATGAACGTGTCTATGATCTGGAGTCTACTGTTTGTCCGTACTTGCATTTCCCGAGTCGATGCCAATTTTTAAATCTGGACCAAAAAAAGGAAATTCGCGTAAGTGAGTTTTGGAAAGAATTTTTTTTTCGGAGGGTTAAAATTAATTTTTTTCAAAACGGATACCAGATTTTAAAAAACAAAGGGATATAGATTAGGCACGGTATTTTTAGTTTTTCGTATCTTGTTTATAAACACCAATTAGGATTTTTAAAGATAGGAGAAATAGTTAAAAAAGCGAAATTGACTTGCGGTTAAAAACGTTTTCGAAAGGGTTAACGTGATTTATTTTTTAAACTAAAGGTTTCTGCCTAAACCCGATAGAACGTAGATGTCTTTCGGTGTGTTTGCTTATTTTAGAAAGCCGATGCCAGATTTAATATATAGCAGAAAATCGGAATTCGCAAAAGAGAGTCCTGTGCACGATTTTTTTAAAGGGTTAATATTCGTATTTTTCAAAAACAAATACAGATGCCAAAAAAGGAATAAATGTAGATATTGATTGGTATTTTTAGTTTTTCGTACCTGTCTCTGAATCGCCGAACCGAAATTTTAAAAATTGCAAAACGTCATATAGCAAATATACTTTTTCGAAGGGTTAATTTTTGTATTTTTTAAAACCAAAGGTAGCCACCTTTGAAAAGGACAAAAACAGTTCTTTAATTTGGTGACCTTCGTTTTTCCGTATCTTTTGTATTCCGGTAGATGTAAGGCTCGGAAAATGGGAGAAAATATAAAACATGAATTCGATGCTTTTTGATTATTTTTTTGAAAGGGTTAAATGTAAAAATTTTTCACACCAACCAGATCGTTCGAGACGTAAAAGTATGTTCTTTTAGAATATGTAGACGGTTTTTCCGTATTTTTAGCCGTTTGTCCATGGCGAATTTAGAAATACTTTAAACGAAAACGGAATGTCTTCTGCTTTCTTTCTTCTGTTCCGGAAGATACGGAAATTGGTTTCTGCGCATGCGCCAGCTCGCTTCAGAATAATGACTTTTTTATTTGTGATCTTTGATCAGTTTTTAATTGATAACTACTTAAAATTTTAAAATTCTGAGGTTCAGGTATACCAGGAGAGTGTTTGGACTACCTAAATCTAAATTTACAGACTTCTAGCTGCGCTAAATTTTCCTAGCCATCGCCAACAGACACACACACACACAGAGCGAAACTTTCTTTTATTGGTATAGATAAATACATGAATTTTTAAATTTTATCAATGAGTAAGAATAGGTATCATAATTACACGACTTTGTTAATGAATAAATAAGCATTATCATTTTAAATGTCATTAAAAAAATAATAAAATAAATAAAAATTAACAAACTCGTGTTAATGATATAAAATCGTACAAACTTGAGGTTTGTTTTAATTTATTATAACAAGCTGGGCAACACCAGGTAGGTTAGCTAGTTTTATTTAAAAATAATTGTAGAAGACTCAATTTCTAGTCAAATGATATTTTTAAGTCTGTATGTGACAATTCTGCGATTATAAAGCATAAAGTCTTCTATCTCACTATACTATATATATTTTTTTCAAACTACATAGAACTTAATTACATGAATACTGATGCCAGAACATTTTTTAAGACACATATCAAGTACATAATGGAAAGCTACAACAATATTAAATCAAAGGTTATTATTAAAATTGAAAATTAAAATTAACTGCAATGACAGTTTTGATAGTTACCATATCTCGAGCATCCACCTCAGCTCCATGAGCTATAAGAAGTTCCACTATATCAACATGTCCTTCTTGGGCTGCAATATGTAAAGGAGTTCTATCCACTTTTGTGCGAGCATCTCTACTTATACCAGCTCTCAATAAAACTTCAGCTGTGCTTAAATGGCCATACTGAGCTGCCATGTGTAAGGGTGAAAACCCCAGCTGAAAATTTTAAGGAAACAAAATATGAAGAAACAGCAAAGATATAAAAATATTAAGGAAAAGTACTGTTATCCATATGTTAATGAATGATATTTTTAAACTAAAGCATTTGCAGGCAAAATAAAATCTGCAAAAATATAATTTAAAATAGTATACCTGGATCTCAATATTGGCCTATACAAAGTTAGTTTATAACATTTAAACTTCAAATTAGAGATGCAACGATTATTCAGCCCCTTCGGCCTATTTGCCGAATATCAAGTCCATTATTCAGCCTTGGTTGAATAATACTGTAAGAAATGTTGTTATATTTACAAAGTAAAACTTTTTAATTTGACAATTTATATTCATCATGTGAAATGAAAATTTTATTTGAAATTAACTAACACTTTTTCCCCCCTTAACTTTCATACCCTGAATGGGTTTTATCTACCCATTTTTATATAAGAGGGTAGTTTAGGAATCATGTTAAAACTTTTATGTTATATCGATAAGTACAAAAAATATCTGTAATAAGCTAACATAATATGTTAAATTTAAAATTAATCTTAAATAACATATCACATTTAATCAGACATAAAATTTACATAAAATACACTAAAAACATTAAAAATACTGCAAACGTTTCAGGCTATAATCTAGCCCCTCATCAGTGCAATTACGTACGCTGACCGGAGAATTTTCAACCATGTTTTCAGTTAATAAAGTTAACCAGTTAAAACTTGAAAAAATTTTGATGAACTTCCATTAGAGCAAGATCGTCTACTCAGGTGGAACAGCACAAGATTCATTAATTGGCAAAGTCTGTTTACGAGTGAACCAACCCTCAAGAAATACTCTACTCTTAACATTATTGCAGCTGGATCTGATTACTGCAATACTTGCGAAATCCAGAATATGATCTGTAGAGTATTTCTTGAGGGTTGGTTCACTCGTAAACAGACTTCGGCAATTAATGAATCTTATGCTGTTCCACCTGAGTACACGATCTTGCTCTAATGGAAGTTCATCAAAATTTTTTCAAGTTTTAACTGGTTAACTTTATTAACTGAAAACATGGTTGAAAATTCTCCGGTCAGCGTACGTAATTGCACTGATGAGGGGCTAGATTATAGCCTGAAACATTTGCAGTATTTTTAATGTTTTTAGTGTATTTTATGTAAATTTTATGTCTGATTAAATGTGATATTTTATTTAAGACTTTTATTCATCAGACGTTAAAAAATGTTCAGTTATTTTAAAATTAATCTATTCAAAATTGTCCTAACAGAGCCGTATAAGCAAATGCTAATTTTTTTAAGTATAATGGGAAGTTTAATATTTATCCCTTGTTACATAAAAAATATTTCTTTCAATGATATTTTTAATTATACCTATAAAGAACATAAATATATACGATAGATTAGATAATATATGTATTGTATGTATAACATAGATATTAAAGTTGTATATGCTGCAATATTTAGGTTTTTCTTTTTCTTTTTTGACTAAAAACGCTTAAAGTTAAATATAATGTAAGTGATTTTTTAAAGCATGTTACTATTTCTTATTACATAATGAAAGAAATTTAAATTCTAAAATCTTTTAATTCGTATGTATGTAATGTATGTTTTACATAATACAGTAGACTCCCTGAAATCTGCAAATTCCTAAAATCTGCATACGTTTCTGATGTAAACAATGAAACTTACAGCTAAGCTTAAGATGTAGGTGTAAAATTCAAGATTTTTTAAATTTTTTATATCATTATGTATACATTTTAATATGTAATTCTGATTAATAGGATTCAACTCAGGTTTTCTCATGAAGGAAGTACAAATTTATTTTTGAATAAATTCAAGATAGTGCTGATATTAGTGGCGTTCGTAAAATTTTTACCAAATAATTCATGCATTACTCAAGCTTTATTTTGGTTATTTGGTATGGCTAAATATGAAATAAAACTTTTTTATTTTAAGATTTTGATGTGAATTATTAATGTACATTTATAAGGAGAGTTTCACTGAATAATTCAAGAAAAAATTATCACCATTATGCATATTTAATTATTTACTTGACCTTTACTTTTAATATTTTAAATGTTTTTTTTTTTTTGTTTTTTTTCTTAATTTTTATTATTTTACTTAAATATTTTACTTTAGTAAGCATTCATTATAATTTCGAGTGCATTATTAAATTCAAATTATTGTTTAAAAATGTAAACAAAACAGTGACCAGAAATCCACAAAATTCTAAAATCTGCACAACCTTCGGTTTTAAGCTATGCGGATTTAAGGGAGTCTACTTTATTTTCAAGAACACCATTTAAATGTTTAAATTTTTAATCGCCTTAAAAACAAAGTTAAAACGTTTTTAATAAATGTAGATTGTGATGCAGAAATAAAAATAGTTCAGCATTTTCAGGTGGTAGTCTATTTCTTTTTTTACTTTCTTCTATCTTTACAAGAAGAAAGTATTGGATTCATGAAAATTTTCGACTTCCGGTTTTCGACGGATTTATACGTTTTAGAAGTACTAGAGTCATTTTAGTACTTTTTTTGACAAATAGCGGAAAAAATTAGAACAAAGCTGGATTTTGGCACAGGTGCTCATTACGGCATGTAGTTTAACATACTAAAAGTCATCATCGATACGATGTGAGCTTTCGCCGCCAGGGAGTGCGAATGATCTTGAAAATTGGTTTTTTGTGAATATCTGATTAACTATGGCATCTAGAGAAAAAAGTTCAATTAAAAAGATGTAGAAAATTTAATTTCCTACAAAAAGCGTCCATAACATTTTTTGTCACACCAACCCTTTCCTGTCAAATATCAGAAGCAGTGAACATAACTGGAAAAAATAGGGAAACGATTGTATTGAACGTGCCGAAGAAGCAGAACAAATACCTATCTACTTTCGAACACTACATCTCCTCTTATGTCCTTTTCCCCGTAGACTGATTTCGCAAGCTGGTGAAAAAGTCATTGCCGTGGCATCCCATGCTTATGTCGAAATACACCACGTGCTGGTATCTTTGCCATACTTTATTTCAATTGATGAGCATTTCGCTGGTATTAAATCACCCTAACTTACTGAATGAAGTATTCTTTGTGAGTTTTTAGAAAGTAAATAGTGTTATTTTCCCTGCATATTGTAGAAAGTTTTAATTAGTTTTGAGAGTGTAAAATGACTCTTTCTTGATTGTTGATCGAGAGCGTTAAAATGGAGATTGACGAAGTAATTAGCCTTGTATGTGGTGAGAGCTTCGTTGTGAATGATTGGAAAAAAAGGCAAATGAAGTCACTTGTGACCTCAAGTTTGGAAAGAAGTGACAATAATTGGACAGCATTTGAAGAAATGGCAGAAAACAATGGTGGAATTATAGTTCATCCAACGTGTAGGAAAAATTATACAAGAAAGAATTCTGTTATATCGTACAAGAAATCTGTTGCACAAAACAATCAACGTCCACGCAAGGTACACCATTAAATGAAAAATTGAGAAAGACAGTCGCTTGTTTGAATTCAATGAAACATTTTTACTATGTTCTGATACATTGAATGAAGCTTTTATACGGAAGGAAAAAAGAAATCTTTAAAGTATGGCGAAAAAATGATAATAGTTAAAAGCTTAGAGGTGAAAAATAGTCTAATTGTGCCTGCAATGAAGCCAAATGGGGCAAAGAAGTCAGTAAACGTTTATCTAATGTTATCGACTTGATTGCAGCTGAAGCAAGGTACCACCACAAATTCTTTATAAGGGTTTTTTACCAAGTAAGCGTAAACCGTTAAATAAGGAGAGGACATGTTTACAAACAATTCCATCAACCAATCTACATTTTCTCCTTAGTGATCATTTCAGGAATCATCATTGTGACGCAGACCAATCATATCACAGATATTTTTATCGTAGACTAATCAGACTACTTGAACACTAGTGAACAATAGTAGTCTTAACGACTGTCAGGTATGTCTCGCTTCCCCACAGTGACGTCAGTTGCACTTTCCTCATACAGGAGTGTCATAGAAATTTATATTTCCAATATCTTAAGAAACTACTGTGGTAAATGTGTAACCATTTTCGATGTTTACTCTGACGAAGTTTATAATACAAAAGAGGCCGAACGAACTCATCAGTATTCGAAAATTTTAACTCTCGACATCAATATTAATGAAGACATGAATGTGTCAGTTAGTCAAAGGTTTTTATCTAATCATCAAAAAAAGATACCTCGTCTCTATTCTGAAGGAGAAATTTATGGAGAATGGTTTTGAAGCGAAACAGGCAGAGGGAAATGCTGACACACTTATTGTTAACGCAGCCATTGAAGTAGCAAAGTCTGGTGCGCTGGATGCTATTGCAGGCGACGATGCTGACTTGCTCGTATTGTTGACTGCTTTAGCACCTCCAGAGACAGAGATATTTTTAATAAGCCACGAAGAATAAGAATTACGACCACCTTGTATTTGTCGCACAGTCTCAATAATGATGCAGTTCCGAAAGATCATATAACATTTCTTCAGGCTTTTTGAGACTGTGACTCTACACAGCAATGCTTGGGAAAGACAAAATGTCGTTATTAAAAATTTCGAAAAGGGAAGGAAACCGTAACATACAAGCTGCCAGCACTTTTAAAAGTGGCAAAACATCCCAAATTGAAATATTCGAGAGAGAGAGAAAACTATTTTTCTTGCTTTATATGGTGGTAAAGCAGAAATTTTTCTGAACAAGTACCATTATATATGTTTCAAGAAAGCAAATATAATGCTTTAATACCTTGTTAGAGTATTTAATAGTGAAAGAAGTTGTAGATGTGCAAACGACTACTCAAGCAGTCAAATGATTTATATTTGAACAAGCCAGTCATTATACGTTGATTAGGCCATGGGGAAACTAGAAAATTTGCCAAATGCTTTACCTCAAGGGTGGTATGGAAATAAGCATATATTATACATTCACCTCCTTTCTTCAAAAGTAATAATTTTACACCTTTCAATATAATTTCTTTGAAAATAGCAGCAGGTTTTTCGTATTTTTATCGTTTTTCTTACAAGTACGTTCACTGTTCTTGATTTTTGACAGAGAAGTATTGGTATGACAAAAAAATGTTATGTACACTTTTTATAGGAAATTAAATTTTCTACATCTTTGTAATTGAACTTTTTTTTCTAGATGTCATCGTTAATGAGATATTCTCAAAAAACCAATTTTCAGGATTATTTGCGCCCCCTGGCGGAGAAAGCTCACACCAGATCGATGAGGACTTTTAGTATGTTAAACTACATACTCTAACTAGCACCTGTGCAAAAATCCAGCTTTGTTCTATTTTTTTCCGCTATTTTTCCTAAAATGACTGTACTAAAGTTCCTGAACACAATTTGACTGTTTTTAGAAAATGTCTGTCTGTATGTGACACAAATTTTGAGGGCGCTCTATCTCAAGAACTAATGCTCGGAATTTAATAAAACTTTAAATTCAGTTAGTCTCTGATATAAATTGGTGCTGATTAGTTTTTGATAAAAATCAAACCAAAAATCGCCAAAAAATCACCAAAAATCGCCCAGCAGGCAGCGCTGCTATGCAGCATTTTTCGCGATTTCCGTAATAGCTCTATCTCAAGAACTAATGCTCGGAATTTAATAAAACTTTATATTCAGTTAGTCTCTGATATAACTTGGTGCTGATTAGTTTTTGATAAAAATCACCCAGCAGGTGCCGCTGCTATGCAGCATTTACATGATTTTAGCGATAGTCATATCTCAAGAAATATTGCACGGAATTTAATAAAACTTTAGTTTCAGTTAGACCTTGATATAAATTGGTGCTGATTTTTTTTAGTGTATGCGAAACATGTGTGAAATAGAAGAAAGTTTTAGGATTGACACATCCGACTAGTTTTTTTTTTTTTTTTCATAAATGTTACCTGCTTCTGAAAATAATTGCTCACCAGGGATCTGTTTAGGAAAAAATTGAGTCCTTTAAAGGACTCTTCACAAAATTTTTCATTTCAAAAAAGGACCCTTCACAAAATTATTTTCCCTGAAACAGGACCCTTCACAAAATTATTTTCCTTAAAAATAGGTTTTTCACAGAATTTTTCCATCTTTAAACCAAACATTTCACAAATTAATCATTTAAAAGTAAAATCTGACCTGTCACTTTTACATATATAAAGAAAATATATGTATTTTATATCCATATATCTTCTTAAAAATGCATAAACAAGAACCTGAATATAACGACCACTTCAAATTCACAAAATTATGATTAGATTTTTCACAAATACAAAAAGCTGTTCACAATTTCACAAAAACAGGACCCTGTGAAAAAAGTCTGGACACACCCCTGCTCACTATATATGGTACTTCTAGGTGCAGAGAGGTAATTTTTGGCTAATTGTGAATGGTTTGGAAAGTCTTCCGAATTTTTTGCCCACCACTCCAAAGTTTTTAGTGTCTTTTTAGTAGTGGCTGGGAAAGAAAATTACTAATTAATTTTACTTCTTCACATTGACGGGAATTTTCTATAGAGGCTTCACTCCGTGATTGGCTTGCAATTTCATTAAAATGCCCACAAAGAATTTGAAATTTGAGTTTGAGAATCTGGAATGGTTATGTTGGAAATATTTTGTTCAGATTCTGTTACTGGTTTCATACTAGCCTTAGAAATCTAGTTTCATAACTGGTTTCATACTAGCCTTAGTTTCTTAGAAAATTACTAATTAATTTTACTTCTTCACATTGAGGGGAATTTTCTATAGAGGCTTCACTCCGTGATTGGCTTGCAATTTCATTAAAGCATGCCCACAAAGAATTTGAAATTTGAGTTTGAGAATCTGGAATGGTTATGTTGGAAATATTTTGTTCAGATTCTGTTACTGGTTTCATACTAGCCATACAGGTTTCATACTAGTCTTACTATAGCAGTAATTTGGACTTATAAAGTCTACAATGATTTCTTCCCACCATTTTAGAGGATATTCCTTTCTATCAGTGGTTTTTCTTAAGATATTAAGATCTCGTATTTTTTATTTTCTTTCACCTGAAAGCTGAAATTTATGTTTTCTAGTACTTTTCAAATTTTGTCATTATTTTAAAATGTAACAACAACATATATAATATCTATTAAAATGTAACTAGACAGTATCTGACTTTTGCTAAGATTTTTTTTTTTTTTTTGGTGGGGAGGGGGGGGGATTATATTACGGAGGCAATTTTTAGGCCGAAAATAACCGAATATTTTTTCAGAATAAAATAATGCTTTAAAAAATTAAAAATTTGCATGTCAATATTTTTTTTTAAAGAAAATACATTTTAATTGTGAAATATACAAGAATTGTGCAAATAGTGCACACTATATTTTGTTTTTAGACAAAAATGAGTTCATTAATCGGTGGCCGAATAATTGGTATTAGGTTATTCGGCTAAACCACTATTCGTTGCATCACTACTTCAAATTATCAGATAAATCAGTTAAATAACAATGATTCTTCACACAACATACAGTAAAATCTGTGAAATAGTAATCGCTATGAACCAAAAAAAAAAAAAAATTCCTTTTTTAGACAGGTTTAAGAGAGCTCAGCTCCAGTATTTCTTTGACTTTAGAGAATATTTAAATATTAGTCAGAACTCACCAGAGATCATAAATACTGTGCTCCGGAGCCTGGAAGCAACTGGAACAATGCTGTATGCTGCGTTTTACTGGTTGATACAAAAAAATCCTCAGCGAGTAGCATTTTCTGAAAATTCCTACTCCAGACTTTAATGTTTTTGCTCTATTCATTTATTAGATTTTATTATATATAAATGGTCTCATACATACAGTCAAAACATATTAAAAATTTTCTTTTGGTGAATATGAAATTCCTCTAAATATTACAAATAATATATGAAATATAAATATGTGGGTGGGGGGACAGGGGATACATTACAGTTGTTATTAGTGCAGAATATTAGAGCTCCGGTAATTTTTTTTTTAGAAATTAAGACCTGTTTACAGTACATATATATTTTTTTAAATAGTGTCTTATACAATCCCTACAAATAAAATTCAGCACAGATACCACATTGGAGCGATTTTTTCTCCCGCAAATTTGGCGAAAGCTTTGTTTTTGAGTATTAGTTACAAATAGCATGCAATAATAACACGTGATTTTTTATTTAAATATAAAAATAAAATAACGTAATAAATGAAATAGCTTCTATTATTTTTTTAAAAAATAAATAAAAAGAAATAAATGATAGTTTGATATAAATAAATATTGATATACATAATAAAAACAATTTATAGAATTAAAATAAAAGTAAATAAACAGCAATATAAACAAAATAACCGGGTTACCATGTGAGGCATAAAATTGTCATTTTGTTGCAATCGCACCAATGTGATGCGTATATGACAGCTGTGCCTAAATTTCTTTCACTATTTGGTTTAGGCAGCAACTTTTTTAAGATTAAAGTGTGTCTTTATCTTCTTTAACTATCTTTTTAATGTATTAATACCTAATTTCATAAGTATTACTAACCCAATCTGTTGTAAATGGTGCTCCATTTGTCATTAGTAGTCTAACATCCTCTGTCTCACCGAGCTTGGCACATTCTAGTAGCTGTTTGCCCAAGTCGACAAGGGACATTTCCAAAAGTTCGTTGGTTTACCTAATTAAAAAAAGTTTGGAAAATTAATGCACATTTTACGATCTGAAGAGAGAAGTAAGTAGGCATATTCAACAAACACTTACAATGTATGTAACCTTACTCAATATTAGAAAAAGATGGGCTCCGGTTCAAATTGAAAAAAAGAATTTCACTACATTATGGTTTATGGGGAGGAAATCATTTGTGGTGTATTAAATGATGTTATAGATTATGGAGCGCATAGCATTTATAGTTTATTTACAAAAAAACACAAAAGAATTCGTTTACAGGACAGACTATGAACAAAAATTTGCTAGAAGGAATATTCTGCAGCAATATGCATTTTTAAACTTATCTAATTTTGAATGTATTACGTGGAGTGTATAAATTCTATAGATCATACACGGGAAACAAGACTGCACAAAATAATTCTCAGACATTATCGGATATGGACAACAACTGCTAAAAATGGATTTTTACTGCATTAAGTTTTTTAAATTGCCTATTTATATATCTCATTTCATTCTATGAAGATAGGAAATTTCTTAATAATATTCTGTTTGTGTTGGAAAGTGTTTCATAATCTATGCCTGATTTTTCATTCTTGTACATAATTGTTCCTGAATTTCAATAGCATTTAAAGTTCTATTTCCAGCATTTCTGAAAATATTCTGACAATCCATTTTGAAATTTAATTACACGCAGCAACAAACCAATCAAAATAAACTCAATAGCACTTTAGTTTGCATTTGGTTACATATGGAGTACAGTTGTTGCCATTAGCTAAAGTATAAATAATGGCAATTTTTATGCTATGTACGTTAGTATAACATATACAGGGCTCTACAATACAAATATAAAAAAATCTGGTAGCCAGAAAGAATTTCCAGCTGCCAGCTCTGCCATTGCATTTACCCTACAGTACCAGCTGTGCAGTAGCTGTCGTGAAATATTTTTAAGCAATTAAAAATATTGCTCCTCTTTCATAGTGACAACTACAGGGTTTTTATGTTATAGTACTTCTTGCAACAATTTTCTGGTACTCCTAAAAATTTAGCACCCGGAGCAACAGTTTGGTTCCCAGTAAAAAACACTTACAACCCCCCCCCCCCCCCCACCTCCCAAAAAAAAAATAATATAATAAATTAAATTTAAAAAAATTACATTTAAACAGGGATTTGAAAAAGTAGTTTAGTAATTTATAAGTTGATTGTGGAAGAATAATAGTAATGATATATGTGATGATGATGAATTACTTTAACTGTTCCACTCAGTTAACCAATTTAGTAAAGTAATATAAACACAGACACCAGTTAAAATATTTTGATCGCCACTGGCAACTGCATTTATCAAGCCTTGAATCTATATAGATAGATTATTGTCATTAAACTATACATATTATGTTTTCCTATCTCCAGTTAACTTCCATACAAACTTTTCCTCTTGGCATCTTAGTTAACTTTAGCACCAACATTTGCACATGGCATGAGATACGTTACTAACTGAAAAGTACCAAAGAACTATTATTGAAACTACCATATTGAGAAGGCACTATTGAAAATGCAGTATTGTGACAATGAACATAGCATAGGCATACCAAGAGTATTTAAATGTATGGTTTGATACGCATAATTGTGTAACCAGGATTATATATATAATTTTTTTTTTTTTGGGGGGGGGGATTATAGAGATGGGCATAATGTTCCCATAATTAGATTTTAAAAAACTTATTTCACGGTGGGACACCACTATAACCCCTCTTTGTTTATATAAATATACATTTTATTGTTTTTATGAAAATCCTGTCATCAAACACTAAAACTCTAACTCTTATTGCATTGCATGTACATAAAAGCATCAAAGTAACAATATTATCATTACTAAAAATTTCATTTACTGAAACACTAATTAAAAAATGCTTATTAAAGTGGATATCAAATGATTGTGAATGGCATGAAGGAAACCGGACCATAAAAAATTCTTCTACCCTGGAGCAGTGACTTGGTGAATTTAAATAATTTATTTTTCTCTAATTTTACAAACGAAAATACAAAATAAGCAGAAATGTTAGAGAAAAAAATTATTCAATGAAAAAATAAAAAATTATTAGTTATAGTGACAAAAATTGCACCAAATATTACTAATGTAAGAAAAATAATTGTTATGTGCTTTTGAATTTTGCTACTGAAAAGAGAAATATTTTAATATATTTCAACGTAAATTTTTAAACAAATGCTTGAATTAGATAAACAATCTAGCGCTAATTCTTTAAACACGAGTCTGTTTTGAAAACAACAAATGGCTTGTGAGAAAAGTAAACAGTGAAAAACATATACATTAGTACACTGAAAATACACAAATCATTCTTAAGCTGTTTTAATACTATCAAAAACATCGATTTGAAATTATTTTATTTCCTTTTATTTTACTTTTTTTTGAAATAACGTATGCGGCAGTGAAAGATGTAGAATTAACTTTTATTACTACTAAAAACTGATATGCAATGATAGCTGACAGAGAAACTGAAAGATTGAAATTTGACAAACATCATCTCAATTTATCTTACCGAACTTAACATGCATTCGTTAAGTTTCATGAAAGACAGTAACAAAATTTAAATATCTGAAATAAAAACAAACATTCACTCTGCCTTCCGGAAGTATACCTTTTGTTTTCCGGAAGCACGCGATGAACTATTTCCTCTAAAATTACAGGCGCCATCAAAATTTCCAGATGAAACAACTATCGTACTGGTAGAATTTTTTTATTATTTCACAGCATGCAGTAAAATAATGCAATTTGTGTTTGAAAACTTTTGTTTACAGAAAGCAATAATTTTATTTAGTCTTATTTATTCTGAAGATGAAAACTTTTCTCATTAAAAAGCAAATAATTTAAAATAATATGTAAAAATGCATGCGATGTTTCTGACGTAATTTTAAAATTTAATCAGTATTAAAAGAAACAGTAAGTAATTATTCAGAAAATTTCACTGTTTTTTTTTTCATCAAACAAAACTAAAAAGAAAAGAAAGCAACATTTCCAGAATTTCCGGTTCTTGCCTTGATCGACACTTCAACTGTGACTGAGTTGTTATTCAAAACAAACAAATTTACACTGCAATTTGATCTTTTATATTGTATTTGTATTTCATATGAATTGGAGTTTTTAAATAATTTTAGTTTATAAATTAAGTTAATATTTTCATAACGTTTTTCTATATTTTTATCGAATATATTTTTTGTCACCTTTATTTTTCATTCTCTTAAAATAAAAAATAAAAATGAAGTTTCCTCTGTATGTTTTCCTAGGTAGATATTCATTGTATACAGTGTTTGTTGTATCTCTGTAGCATTTTGATTATTGTAGCTAATTTACTTATTCCTCTTAGGGGGATTCCTTGTTTTAAAATTGAATTTTTTGTTGTTAATTTAATATTTAATTAATCAATAAGAGAGAGACATTTGTCCTTTAAATTCCATAATTTTATGTATTATTAAGAAGATATTTTCTCACTGGCTTATAATTATAAAACCAACTTATTCCATGTACCAAAACATATCATGCCTAACCAATCGTAAATTCGCCCAAAACGTACTCATTTTGAAAAAAAAAAAAAGGCTTAGATGCTTTACACTCACGCTAAAAAAAAAATAATAATAATCGGTTAAAAAAAAGAAAAAACTCGCCAAATTTAGGGGATTTTTTCCTTTAATGGCAACCTAGCCATTGTATAAAGTTATTCGTTTCGCGCAGTCTTGGAAATCGCGCCAACCAAACAGTCGCCAATCTTTTGTTTACATTTTAGCGTGAGTGTAACACATCTGTTCCAAAAAGAAAGTATTTCAGCTGGCTCCTGGTGTCATATGAAAACTAATATCACCATGAGTACATTAATGTCCAGACAGTTTTAAGTTAAATTCCATACATTTTCTTTGTTAACGATAATTATAATAAACATTATAATATTAACTAACCCTCAGCTAAAGAGAACAGATTTGATATAATGGGGCACCGATTTTTCTTGGCGCGATTCAAATAGTAATCCAACTGATTACCGTGTGCGAAAAAAAATCAAATTTTTTTCCAGCTGCAAAATATTCTGAAATCTCCAATGAGTTGATAACTAAGCTTGAATACCTTGTATTTTTTTTTTTTTTTTCACTGCTAAATGAACTTCTGGATGTGTTCAAACTTCTAAGTTAAATGAATGCTTCTCAAAAGAATATTACTGTGGTGGTTGGCTAAAGATCTGGAAATTTTCCTCTTTTTTTTTTTCCTTTTTTTTTAAGAAATATATAAAAATGTCAATTGCCAGGTGACAACCAATGAGCACTTATAGTTACTCCCAAAACAATTTGGTCATTATTAACCAAAGAAAGAATAAGATTCTAGACATGTCAATATGTGGATAATAGATCCTTTTGCAATAAATATTTAAGGTAGCAACTTGAGCATGAATGAAAAAATTAATATCTATTAATAATCTCAAAGTAAAATTTCAGTCATCTCTATCAAAGCCATTCCATCTTATTTGGCTCTCAATAAAAAGCAAATACCCACTGCTGAGTTAAAAAGCAATTAAAATTTTGGTTCAATTTTTCACAACATATATGTGTGAAGATACATTTCCATCTGTCACAGCTCAGTTAAAACACAATGCTAATCTTGGCTTGAAATATAAATGACTTCCTATCTTGCAGTCATGTCAAAAATCGATAAACTTATTTCAAACAAGCATGAACAAATATGGCACTAATATAGTGTGATTTTTAAATAAGTTTTGATTATTTTGTAATAATTAAATCAGGGCTCGAAAATTTTAAGGTTCCCAGCTGGGAACTTACATGAAAAGTGTAGGTTCCCAGAAAAATTTATGTGTTCCCAGTTTTTTAATAAATTCAGAGCTTAATGAATGAAGATATTGTGTCATATAGACACATTTTTGAATAATAAGCAAAAATTTTAGTTTACGGTTTATCAATTGATGTTTTGACTGCTCTCTATCCAAAAGCACCTCCTCCCTCCCTTCATATTCTTATAGATGTGTAACTTAAAAGGAAATGTTGCATTACATTTGCACACTAAGATTAAGCATTATATATTGCATTTACTAATTTATTCAAACGTATACAGAACAAATAATTAATATATATATACAATATTTAATTTTTAGGTTCCCAGCCGGGAACCTGAGTGGGAAAAATACGTTCCCAGAAATGATTTCTAGGTTCCCCGGGATACCGTGAACGCTATTTTTCAAGCCCTGATTAAATTAACTAATTTTGTTACAATTAAATAGCCTTTAAAGATTTTTGTTATCGTTAAATAAGCATTTATGATTTTCTTATAATTAAATACGAGAGTTGTCAGAAAATAAGATTCTCCTCCTTTCGTACCTGAGAAATCGTAATTCAATTATGCAAACAAGACATCAGTTTAATACGGGAGCCATCCATACCTCATTTGGTACCATATGACCAAGATACTGGAGATGGCACTGGCACAGTGCTAGAAGAAACCTCAGATAGACAGCCCAACAGATATAGATAGCAGACCTTTGCAATCATGAAGAAAGAAGTTGGTGGGAACTTTGAATGGTATGAATTAAACAAGGATGCTGAAATTTATAAAAGGCTCCTGAAATGTATAGTCTTGGTGTCATTGCCACGATAGGTTGGGAACACTTTTTTTCATTCACCCTAAAGCCTTGACCTGGTTACAAGAAACTTTCACTTCTTTCTGCTATTCAGGCCCAGCGTAGCATTGCGCAGAGCCCTGGCAAATCCCTTAGCGGGATCCAGTGTTTCTGACTTCAATACTGGACTAATAAAAACTAATTTAAAACTTTATATTATAGAATAATTTATAATGTAGATAGATTATAAAATGTATGAAAAATACCATGCAACATCTTTTGCATGCAATGTGCATAATTATTTTTAATTTTTAAAAAATTTCTATCAATTGCAATATTTGAAATATTTATTTTTTGCGTTCTTCGTTAAGGATCCTCAAATATATACATTCTCTGGATATTAAATACGTGAATTTTCATATTGCTTACAAAGCATATAACCAACAGTGTGAAGAATGTCCAAGCTGGGAATTGAATCTGGATTCTTGGAATAACGCTCGACAATGCTCTATTATCAAGCTAACAAGGACGATACCCAGCTTGGCATCTCTCATTCACATATGTTGGTAAGGCTGCAACCGTAGCACAAGATGGAAAGGTCTTCATGAGCACACAAACATGAGACAAAATTCAAAGCTCAGTATAAGTGAACACAAGTGTAATTTTAATTATATTTTTCAATTAATTTTCATCCAGTGAAATTAATCCTGAAATTATTGAATATTAAATACGTGAATTTTCATATTGCTTACAAAGCACTTAAAACAATTTTTCACTCTGTCTGTTGATTATGCGCTTTGTAAGCAATATGAAAATTCACATATTTAATATATTCAATAATTTTAGTAATAATTTCACTGTCTAAAATTAATTGAAGAAAAAATTTAAAATTATCCTTACATTCCCTGACAATTATATAAACTGTGGCTGAAAGGAAGACACTAGTATCCACAAACATTGAAAAGTTTCCTAAGAGGGAAAAAATTCACAGGACTGTTGCTAAGAAGAAAATTTTCTATGATGGAAATTTTGAACCATGGAAAAGAGCCAAGGTGATCCAATAAAGTCAAATTGTCACAACGGATATGGCATTCATGTGCAGAAATTAACTGTAAAATTTGTTTCCATAAAGTGTGTACGACCTTCTGTATTCTTACGACTACAACTTTCAAATATGAAAATGATAAAGGCAGTCCGAATGTAAAAATTAGTGGCTTTATTGACAAAATTTAGTGACTGGTGGTTACACATATTTAAAAAAATCCAGAAATCAAGTCTCTATGATCCACATGTCATGAATTATCAAGAACTTTCTAGATTACTTTGAAGAAGTTACAAGTATTTTTTGCTAAAGTATAACTAGGAATGCTTGACAGTCAGTGAGTTAGTAGTTTTATAACATAATTCTTATAAATTAAGTCTTGGCAATTTTTTCATTCTGAGGTCAAAAAAGTTGCTTATCCTTCAGCTCATCCAACTGAATTAATAGGATCAAAGCAAAGAAGGATAGGCATAACTTATTCAACATATGATTAGTAACCTTACAAAGAGTTTGGAGAACTTGTTTATTCAGCTTCTGCAACTTCCTGTCAAAGCTTACTTTGTATGTTTGCTGTTTATTTTTCCTCCCATCTGGTCATTGTCTGATACAGTCATTAGGTGGTGGGGAAAATTGCATCCAATTTGCTTATAAAGCTCATAACATAAAACATATAGTTACATTATTATTATCATCCAAGTACTATTTTACATAAAAATCATGGTACAGCTGTCGCAGATGCATCGGGGTATCTTTTTGGCACCAAATTGGCAATTTTATGCTTGAGCAACCCGGTGAGATTTTGCTTTGTATGGCAATCCGGTGGAGCAGTTTGCGTTTTATATTAAACATTGTATATTGTATAATAAATTAATCATTGTGTGTGTTTTAGGTAGCTTTCAATACAAAAAAGTATAAAGCTACCTATTGTAGCCATTCGGAGGAAAACAATTCCGGAAAATTTCAATATATTTTCACCGATCATGACCGCCAGACCCCGATAACGCTCGTATTTATAAATCAATTTTGATGAAACTAATTGTGTGTATTAAGGTCACTAATGTCTCGACCGAGTTCGTTGGCCAGCTTGATCCGCCATCTTGTTTCAAGATGGCGGCCGCTGAAAGATTTAAAACTAAAATAAATATACAAATAAGTTAAAAATTCAAATTTATTTTATACTTACATGTTAGGCCTTGATACAAGGATTCCGGAGCATTTTTTATTTTAACTCTATCTTAAAAAATGGCTGAGATAGAGCAGTTTAAAATTCTAGGGTGGCTGACATTTTGAAACAAGATAGCACATTACAAAAAACCAACGATTAATTTATGAGTTTTAGTGAACGCGATTTCTTGCAAATTATTTTCTTTCATTGTTGTAATCATTTTCCCAATCATACACATAAAACTATATATTCATATCCGTTTGCGCCAAATTATCGCCAAACTTGGCGACATTTGGTGAAATATTGCCAAATTTGGCGACCAAAATAAGTTTTCATAAATGAAGCCAATTTGGCTATAGCTCAATAATTTGGCGAATTTCTTAGTCAATTCAGTATTAACGAATCTTTTGTAAACGGTTTCTTTGCATTTTAGTCTGCAGTTTTCGAGTAATATTAGCTAAAATTTTAAAATGAAGAAATAGGAAAGCTACCTTTTCCTCCCGGTAAAGGCTGGAAGGACTTTTATAATGTAATAATTTGTGTGTGTTTATAATAAAAACTGTATGTGTTTTATAATAAAATTGTTTTTTATAATAAAATAAACTGTTTCATTATAAAATAAAACTTACATGTTATTAAGCAAGCTAGCCTAACAGGTACCTGAAAACGGGGTTTTCTTGCCAAAATGGCACAAAACAAAAATCGCACCAACCCTGGTGCATCTGCGACAGCTGTTACAAAATCATAAATAATTATAAATTAATTTTATGTAAAATTAATGAATTTAATAAATATTGATACTTTCTAAAATTTCTCATTTCTCTAGAGGCCTTAGAAAATTTTATCCTCAGGCCCAAGTTGGCTCTTTGTGCTTCTGATTTATGCAAGGCTGTTGCTTTTACAATGATGTTTATTTACATCTTTAATGAAATTTCAGTATGTTAAAAGTAAATTTGTAAAGAAAAATGGGAACAACCAAGTTTTGGTTCAAAGTAGTGCATTATATTATTATGAATACCATAATTTATTAAAGATATTTTTTTTCTATTTTGTCAAATTATTTTGTTAGTCTTTACTGTGATGTTCTGCTATTTGTTGCTTATTAACATAATTCTTTATAAATTGTGTTATAATATACTAGTGCTAAATGAAACTTTCAAATATCTGGGATTTCATTTTATTTTCATTGTAGCTATTGTTGATTTTGGATTCATCATGGTGAAAGGAGATGAGTCTGCTTTATGCAAAATTTGGAGTGATATAGAACGACAACTGCGAAATGAAGACTTTCTTATCTCATGTACAACAAATAATAATTGCTATGGAGTGAATTGTTCAGGTGCAACACGAGTAAGTTCTACCAGCCTTTATAATTTTATATTAAATTTGTTCTTAAAAGCTTGACTTTATTTTAAGATTTTTTTTTATTCGGTATTCAAGGTGTCTTGGTACGAAAGAAGAAAATTTGACAACATATTTTCTAAAAACCTATTCACTGTTTCTTGTTCACAAGCAATTTTTTCAATATTTATTATACAATTCATTTAATTTTAAGAAGCCATTTATCTATTTTTATGTACACAAACAGAAGTAAATTGTATATAAAAAACAATAATAATATATACAAATACATTAATAAAATGTTATATGTATATATATAAACAAGGGTAACATAAGAGGATACTTTTCGATTAGCCGAGCGTCAGTGATATATATATACATACACATATATAAATGTATACACATAGAGTTGTGGGTTTTCCGAAAAATTTTGAAACAGAAATTTTTCTGGGAAATTTTCCGGAAAATTTTCTAAGCCACTACATTAATAAAGTATTGTAAAATTAAACTCTCGTTCACTAGAGGCAGAGAACAAAACTGGAGTATTTTCATCAACTCTGGATGTGATGCCCTTTTGAGTTTTCCCCTTCCAACAAAAAACTATAAGCAAAGTTAAATAATTAACAACGTATATAAATCGTGACTTATAAGTATTTATTTATGCATAAAGCTGAAAAGTTAAAATATAATAATTCTTTAATAACTATTATGTATATATAATGTTTCAGCAATTAATTAAAAAATACCATATTGGACAAAATGTTTTATTTACGAAAGTGATCTATGAATATCTGAAATGAAAACAAAATGTTCTAAAATAAATGCATATTTCTCTATAACAAATAAAATGATTTTTTTTTTATTAATGATGCTGACACATTTCATGAAAAAGCTGAATTACTATAAAAATGTGTGAAAAATCAAAACAAATGACCAAAGTTTATACATTCAAGAATTTGTTGAAAAATATCAAATATAATATGATTTTTATTGCAATTTTTTCTACAAACACTTTACTAACTGCGGAAACACCAAGATTCCATAACGTTGATGTCCTAACTTTCTGGGTCACTCTCAGAACTGGCCAGCATAGGGTGACCTAAATGAGAATTGCTGCTACTAACGTAAGTGAAGATTCTGTGTCTGTGTGTTTCTTTAATAGATCAAGCTCAGAATCAGAATTTGAAAGCTTAACATTGTCATCGCTTATCAAATAAAAATTTTGTGAAACCGATACCAGCTCCGCAGTGCATTCATCTGTCAATCTATTTCTCTATTTTGTTTTTATATTGCTGAATGCCTTCCAATTGTGTTAACATGAAGCAGCTGTTGGGAGAATATTCAAAATTCTGACTGCAACTCTAGATAGTTCTCTTGTACTTCAATAACCGTTCCATCAAGTCGTTGGAGATATTTTACTGGCAGCTTTTCAAATAATGTCTCTACTCCAGAGCTTTTGTTTCGTCCAGTATTTTGCTACATCTGACATTACTGCAACTTAATTTATAACAGGAATGTTTCTAGCAGCTTCGATTATGGTTTCAATAGCTGTCATTCAATCATCTTCTGACAAATGCTATATCCACAATATCATGGATTCAAAAGATTCGCAGCTAAGTGCACTGAGTGAAAACAAAAATCGTATGATACTTAAAAAGAGTTAACAGACTTTTCTTCTCCTTTGATTAGGGGTGAAAATTTCAAGTGCTCGATTTTTTTCTCATCACGTTTTTTAAATATAACTAACTTCTGAACTAGCTGGTGCAGGGCATAAAATAACATATAAAGTAGGCGACACTAGTGTCGCCCAGTGTGAAATTATTGTCGCCCAGTGACAGGGAATGGTGCCGGCAATTTTTGAAATAAAAAATCTTTGAATAACAAAAACTGCCTTTGTGCTTCGGATAATATGACTGGCGACAGTTGTTATAGCAGATACCGAGTATGGACCCTATTCCCACTGACGTCAAAGTCACGTGCTTTCGTGAAACATTGCCGATATTGTAGTCCTTAATTATGCAACGACTCGTTTGCAACTCAAGCCTGCATGCCATAGAGCAGCAACGGACCAGATTTTCGTGATGTTGAGTCACGTGCTTTGGGGAAACATTTCGGAAATCGTAGCCTCAAACCCAAACGGAGAATAGGGTCCATAGGCAGGGACAGTACGATACAATATGAGGCAGGCTGGGATGGTGGGAAGTGCCGTGTGACCTATGGCCTATGGGAAACATGTCGTTGTTGTGACCTTTATGTTTCTGCTTGAAAGATTTATTTTCCGACAATCCATCCAGTGATGGGATTCAAATAATATAACAACCGGTTCGCTTCACGAATCATTTTTGATGTATTAACAATAAGGGAAAATGAAGCATCACACATAGATTATGAAACACTTTACATTAAAATAACAACGTAAACTTTGATTTTTAACAGTGGTGTAGTCCTAGAAAAAAAAGTGGGGGGACGCTTATAAACGAGAACATAATTGGTCTTTGATACCCGGGGAAAACGTGATTTTGAATGAACCTAAAAAAGGTGACTGAGAAAAAAAGAAAGTTAATTTAGTTTAAATTTCTGCACATGTAAATCCTTTAGCTTGCAACAGGTTTAAAAAATTAGAAACTTTGATGACTGGTGTATTTATTTTATATTTCTGGAATAGAATGTGGTATAGTTTAAGAATGCTTTAGTACATTTTCTCACAACAAGAATTTTGATTAAAAGTTTGATTAATTATTCTGAAATTTTTAGTTTTGAAAATTGTTGGGGAACAACATTACACTAGTTATCCACTAACACCACCAAAAAATGAAAGCGAGTTATTACCAAGTGATTAGCAGAATGGCATTTTTCCCTCCTTTCCAAGTAGCGTAAAAAGTCTCTTTTCGGGACTGTCCATTATGGAAGTCTTAGTTTATACATATTTTTAACCTGCAAAACTATTGTGGACATTCTTTTACTAAAGCGTGTCAACCCGAACCCGACCCGCAATACTCAAACCCAACCCGAAACCGACCCAAAACAATGAAAGTTAACCCAACCCGAACCCGAACCGAAACAAAAAAAGGAAGTCCACCGGACACGAACCCTAACCACAACGAAAAAATTTAGCACCAACCCGACCCGACCCAAACCGCGAGTCGGGTCGGGTGCGGGTAAACCGACCCGATGCAGGACTCTAGCAGGGAGTGGCAAAACTTTTTTTAAGTACACATGTTATTTAAACATATCTACCATAAAAATGTTTGTACAATTTTAAATAATTAATAATAATATTCAGCAATATTTAAATATATATCTATATTTAAACGTCTATTAAATCAATAATGTTTATAATTATAAAATGGTTAATACATATTTAATGTTAATTTCCTAAAAAACAAACTTTTAAGTACTTTATTTCAATCAATTTAAATGCAAAATATTAACGAACTGAAAATAGGAATGTATTTCCATTATTGAATTTGTTTTACATTATTTAACAACATTGTTAATTAATTACTGATAAATGCCTATAATTATTGATTGTTATAAAATAATACAATATAAAAGGTTGTATTATTTATGTTTCATTTTTATTTGAAACCTATACATACACATATATATGTATGTTTGTTTCTTAGAAATGTGGTTCAATACACATATAACTAATAAATTAATTAGTAACGTAATTAGTTATTATTAAGTAATTATTAATTTTTGTTATTAATTAATTAATAATTATATGCAGTTATGTATGTATTAATCAGTTTTTTTTTTTTTTTTTTGCACTTTTGGTTTCGGTTTCGGCCGAAAGTGGACAGATCACTGAAATCCGGTTTCGGTTTCGGTCGATCTCTACTAGTAGCCCACGTTAGTGATATATATCAATTTCAATATGTTTGAAATAGTGAAACATTATTAAAATAAACTGCAAACGATTTTTCATGTAATGTAACGGAATTCTTTTGAGTATCCCTGTAAAGGAGTTATAAGTGCTATGCGCACCACATTCTATAATTAGTCTCTTGCAGTGCACCTCAGTGATATATATCAATTTCAATATGTTTGAAATTGTGTAACATCATTAAAATAAACCGCAAATGATTTTCCCCCATAGACCGCAATGTAACGGAATTCTTTTGAGTGTCCTTGTAAAAAAACTATAAGCGCTACACATTTCATTTTCAATACCGAACATACCACAGTAAGCCTCAATAACATATATCAGTTGTATGATTATCCGAGCATATTTACGCGAGTTAGAGGGCAGACGGACAGACAGATAGACAAACCGAATTCATAAACACTTTTCAACTATGTTGGAAAGTGTTAAAAATATTCGCTGAAGAATGACATGTCTGTGAAGCAAAGTTAAGAGTGCAAAATCCCACACAGCATTTTTAGGCAGATTTCGTAAGAAAAACTACCTATTACATTCTCCCCTCTATTGGAATTTCTGGAAAATTTTTGTAGGATCTACGCCAATCAGGACTCCAGAATCCAAAACCACCTCCAGTTCAAAACTTTATCTATCACTTTTTTATGGACACGATAACTTCAATAATTCTGCACAAATCTCTTCCAAACTGATACATAAAATCTCCGTCAAGTTCATTAATGGGCAAAAACGAACCAAGGGATGGGGGGGGAGGATTTTTGTGGGAAAAAAACAATAACTTCTTAACGTATCGAATTCGTTTAAAGTTTTTATTATTTCTAGGAAAAGGGCCGAAAATTTATGTATGGCAAATTTTTGATATCATTAAAAATGGCCTCAAGGGGGCAGGGGAAATGGGGGTTTAAAAAGGAAAAAATCATAACATTGTCAATTCACAATATATCAAATAAACTTAAATTTATTATAAATCCTCTTAATATTATCTACAACTTTTATATTGACAAGTTTTTTATAGGACCAACTCTTACAGCAAATAAATAAATAAATAAATAAATAATAACAAAAAATTCCCTGCCGTCTCCGCCTACAGATACAGGTACATTTCGAAGTGAGTGGTCCCAACTGCCGCATCATGGAAAAAAGTCATTTCTTCTGCAATTCTCAATAAACAGGCGCCCCACGGTCTACGTCTTCGAAATCTACCTGTGCCTGTAAGCCGAGCCGTCAGGGATTTTTTATTGTGGGTGCTTATTCCTATTTTGGGTGCGAATTGCGCAATCCTGCACGCTATTTCAAATCCTGTCCCTCAAAGAAAATCCCCCCCCCCAAAGAAACTCTTGAAATGGCGCTCCTGCAGTAAAACTTACAAAGAAGGAGTTGAAAGGAACTGAAAAAAAATCTACATTTTAGATAGGTCTCCGTCTTAGCAAGTATAATTGTATGGTGTTTTTTCCCCGTTTGAGAAAGAGTTCTTTTACAGACAGGTTTCGCATAGACAAGTTTTACTGTAATATTCAGAGGTGCACTATAGACAGGAAATTTTAATAGTCTTAAAAGATACATGAAAAAACGGTACCTGTCTATAACTGGAAACTTTCATATTCAATATTTTAAAATTTTACCTGCTAAGACAAATACCTGTCTAAAACGGAAAATATCATCTTTTTCTTACGATTTCGTATTAGAAGTTTTTCAGTCTTTGTATCCCTAATTCAGCAAACTTTTCTCGTTCGGAGGTACAGCCCTCACAATCCCACCCCCGAGCCACACCCTTGGGCATGGCACCACCGTAAAAAAAACTTTGCCCCCCCCCCCCAACACACAGTCTTAAAACAGAACCATAATTGATCTTTCCAAAATATCTAACCTTATTATCAAAAATTCTTTACATAACATAGCATACAATGAACAAATATTATTGGTCAAAACTTCATAATTAAAAAGAAACTTACAATTCTCTTGGATCGGATATTTTATCACCAATTGAAGTTGATATTTTCGTGTCTGTTTCTGTATGACTACGTTTGGAAAAAAACATAAAACTTCCCAGGCTTGGCTGCCTGTATCTTTTCATTGCTATTTTGTGAATGTTCCAAAAGGGATAATTTTGAAATTTCGATACAAAGAAAAAAAGAAGTAACAACTAAAGAGTACAAACTAAAAAAAAAAGAGATACTGCGGAGATACTTGTTTGAACTCAAACTAATCCAATACTTCCAGTTTTTTTCCTAATCACCAATAGTGCAATAGTTATTCCTAATCCTCTAATCAGGAAATAATTGTCAATGTGAATGATAAAAGATGTTGGGTAGAAAAAGGGAAGATAATGGTTTATGAGGTTCTTGTACACCATCAGAAGTGGTCGGCCTGCATTGATGTCACCTGTTGTTGATTTATTCTAGATTCGACTACAGACTCCCTACGGTCCATGTCCATCCATCTGACGATCCATACGAACCAACGGTAGTGACAGCTATGACAATTACCATTACCCTGAATGTGTTTAAAAACGGGCCTTTTGTTAATTGCGTTTAAGAAAAGCATATCCGTGCTTTCAGAATAGAAAAACTTGCGACATCTGGATATATTTTTCAATCTGAGACTGGTGGTGTATACAGACCTATTTTGGAGAGCTAGGGTGGTCTTTCATTTGGGAACAGGAGGGGGGATAATAGTTTTCCATTAAAGAATTCCAAGTAAAACGGATGTTTGTATCTGCAGAAACTAATGTTAGCACTGTATTTTACAACTGGTGCAACAAGTTGACAGAACAAGAAAACATCCCTTTTTTCCCCAATTCCCTTGAATTTGTATTTTAATGCAAAAGAAAGATTTTTTTAAAGAAATCTAAAATAGTTTAAAAAATCCATTTCTTACTTCCTAAAATTCTTAATTTATTAATGTGTTTCTTTTTTTAAACATTTAATAAATCAGAGACTTGCGTCCGCTCGCGTCCTTAGCGTCCCCCTTGACGAAAAAAAGTAAGGGGACGCTTGAAATAAAATAAAAAAGTGGGGGGACGCCGTCCCCCTGCGTCCCCCCTCGACTACACCACTGATTTTTAAGTATAATGGGGAAAAAAATCCTGAAACATGTTTTCCTATATGGACGTAATTTGTTTAATAAATATTAGGCAATCATGAAATCCTGATCAAAATTTTTATCAGAAAATGAATCAAAACCTAATAATACAATAACGATAATGCAAGGATAACAGAAATTTAAGAAATGTTGAATAAGCATGCTATATAACCAGGGAGTTATCCTAGGCTGCCGATTTAGATCCTAAATTCATCAAATCTTCAAAATTTTAATGATTTTTGTCAAGTTAAATTGGATTCTCACAGGACTGCAGAAGAATTTTTTTTTTTTCAAATTAAACATTACTTTATTAAATGAAACAATTTAGAAAATGTCACAGTGTTATATTTTAAAAATGCTGTTGTGCAGATGCACATTAAAAAAAGTAAATTAATGTAAATACGATTTTCGCATTTGAAGTATTTTAACAACCAGTTCGCCGCACTCCACACAAATTAACAACTGGTGCAAACCAGCGAATCCCACCACTGAATCCATCCACTTTCATCCACTGCATCATGGCCATAAGAAGAACTTAGAGTTGGGGCCCCACTGTCTTCGACAGCGTATACAAAAAAAATTGGTGGCACAATCTGATGAGCATCCTTGGATAAAAACTTTAAAATCACACAATGCAGAAAAAATAAAATTGCTAATAGAGCTTGCACTGGATGTTTATAATGATAGCCGACAGTTGACTCTCTCTGCTCATTCTTGGCCTTCGCGGTCTTTAACAAAAATTCACATTGACTCACAAATTGCCTCTTTCTTTAAATCCATCTCCAGAACTGTTGCGGTATAGAAATCCAGTAATGTATCGCGAGATGCTTGATATCGTTGGTGACCTAGTAAAAGAAAATACAGTCACGCAGTTACAAAATGCTGATTGTCTTTTTATCCAGATAGATGGTTCCATTGATAAATATGGAGTTGATAATAAATTTGTTACAGCACGATTTATTACAGAAGAACAAGAAATGAAGTCAGTTTTTCTAGGAGAATGTAAATCAATTAAGCGAGGAGCAGAAGGCCTCATGGATTCTGTCAAAATCGTATTTGAGAACTTGGGCATTGAGAGTGTCGCCAAAAATAAGTTGACAGGCTTAACTACTGATGGGGAAAGTGCAAATACAGGCAAAAACAGCGGCCTCTGGGTTTGTATGAAAAAATACTTGGGCAGAGACTTGCTATGCGTTTGGTGCGTTGCTCACAGGTCCGACTTAATTATGTCTGATTTGGAATCACCTGTTATTGAAGTTCGGCATTGGAAATCCAATATAAAATCTGTAGCAACAGTTTATCGGGCTTCTGCTCTACGCTTTGAAGAACTTCAAAAAATAGCTGAAATAGAAAACCAAACTGCCTTTCGTTTCCCTGCATATTTTGAAGTGTGGTTCGTGGAACACTTAAAAAACTTAGCTAAAGCAGTATGGTACAATCTTCCTTTCATGCAAAAACAGTGTGAAAACATTGTGAACCATCAACCCGACTCATAAAAAACTGAAAAAGCTTTTGCTCGTGGGTTCCTCCGATTATGCAGGACAGATGGTGAGCAACAAGGCATGACTTGCCTTTGAAAAAGTTCAGAAAGATAGTCAAAGGTCTTTCATTACACTGCGTGACATAGAGTTATCAAAGAAAATTTTTACGAATGCTTCGACTCTTATCGAAGATGGGTGTTATCCTGGTGGATACGAAGAGCAGTTGATGGACATAAATGAAGGTACTAAAGAATCTGAAAGTGACTCGGATGTTGAAGAAAATCCCAGCAGGCGTAAAGTTTGCAACTCATTAGTTTCTAACAAGAGATGTTCATGTTGGTCTGCAGAGAGAAAAGAAACTGTATTGAGTTGCAAAGAGTTTGTTTCTCAAATATTGGAAGAGGATCAAATGAGCATCTCCAACAGGATAGATGCTTTCTTAAAAGCAAGAAGACCAACAGAGGTTGTTAGTGCAGCCCACCTTGATGTTGGGAACCTTTTTGATAAAGACAAAGTTGCCGATTTTACCAATGATGTGGTTGCTTTATACGCGGCTGAAAACTGCCTCTTCCATCAGATATGATCTCATCAACAGCAATACTCTATCACTACTTTAAAGCGTCTCAACCCCACTCAGGTTTTAACAAATTGGTACAATCATATGTTTCTTTAACACCTCACCAGTGCTGGCCCAGAAAGAGCTGTGTCCATATATACAACGCTTAAATTTAACAAACATTCGGGACTGTCAAGAGAAGCATTAAACTCAAGAATGTTTATTGCTCTTAATGGAATTGGAAAAGCTTTTATGATCCAAGACCGGCTGTTGCAAGGTTCCTAGAGAGCAAAGAAAGAAGGAGAAAGCTTCCAGACAAACAAATCTATCAAACACAAGAGTTTGTCAAAAAATTCTTTGCAATTGATAATAACTTGTAAGAAAAAATTTAACGATTATAATTATTATTGTAACATTTTAAAACCATTATAAAAATGTAATAAATTTTAACTCATTAAAGTATAAAGAACGAATCGATCTCCTTGTTTAATTCCATTATTTCCATAAGAAAGTCCTTTGTATAAAAAATTTAAACTATTGTAAATATTTCTGTAGTATTTTGGAAATATTTTACAGTTAGAATTTGATTTTTTTAAACATGAAAAGTAAAATCGATTTTCTTGTTTAGTTCCACTATTTTCAAAATACAGTAATTTCTGAAAGGCTAAAGATGTTTAATCACTTTAATTATTGTTCATTTGGCATTTTGGAAACATGTTATAAAATTTAACATGGTATTTTTTTTTATTTAATGTTTTTAAACAGCAAGAGGAAAATCTTTTTTGATTAGTTCCACTTTGGGTCTAAAACTATAGTTACGGGAAATTAAAAACAAATATTTAATGATTCAGGTCGAATTTGCTTTTCAATTTGAGAATTTATTCCAGGCTCCAAATACCAAATTGGTAGATGTAATACTGTTATGTACAAAAGTCAAGTGTAGAAACAGAAAAAGGTAAACAGCATTTTAACATACTTTTAACGATAAATTTCATACATAAATTTTTAATTAGGTTCAGAAATTTGGTAGGTTGAATGTTATGTTTGATCTATATATATCACTAACATAACAATGGCTAACAATTAGTCTGAACTGTGAAGTAGACTTTCTTTAATGCTACCTATAGCTATAAATGAATGGGTTTACATGATTCAATGAAGAAATCATTATTTACTTACTAGGTACATAAGAAATAAAATAGACAGAATTAATGAAACAGAATTATAAAAATCTGTATTCTAATTATTTGGTTTGCATTTATCGGGGGGGGGGGGGGGCTGAATTTATAGATATTTGCTTGGGACAACAGATCAAACCTATTGTCGCCCAGTGAGAATTCCTTAAAATATGCTCTGAGCTGGTGCACACCTTTCTAACTTCTGTATTGCTGCTGAAATGGGTAAAGGTAGGTCGTGTGCAGTCTGAACTTGCACCCAAAATGTATCATTATCCAGTATCTGCTTTCTTACATTTGGATTTGGAGGCAGTGATATTGTGTTATCTACAGCTGCACATTGTGAGCACTTCCTTTGTACACAGCAAGCTGTCAAAACATCTCGTTGCTGAACTCCGTCTAGCTTCTGCTGACAAAATAAAGAGAACTTTCTTCCCCTCGTTTTTCTTTCTGTATTGCCTTCAATGTTTGATTGGGGACGTGGTGATTCTTAAACAATTTGACAATTACCTTGCATTTTGACAATATTGTTCGAATTGAATTCAAACTTATATCCTTTGCCAAAAGGTTTAACACATGAGGAAGGCAGCAAAATGTAAGCAAGGATATTTTTCCTGTAACATTTGCCAAGCTAATTTCATGTTCCTTGCATTGTCATTTATAAGGGCTATTACTTTGGAAGGACCTACTCTTTCAATCTCTGTTCTCAAAATTTCTGCTATGCATTCTACAGTATGACAAGAAGAATTTGTATTCACTGCTTTTAAGAATATTGGCTCAGGTGTTGCACACATTATGTTCATCAAAGGATCTGTGGTGTCATCTTCTGACCTCTGCCACTGCCACATTACTTTGTTTATCAAATAACAAGAAAAATGGGTGATTCATTTTCTGTGAGTGTTCTTTTTTTTATGAAATAGGGTGAATTGACTTGTTATGAGTTGTAAATTAAACAATATGACAAATCTTAAGTAAATCAGAATGAAACTAATTTTATTCATGTGGATTACAAAGTTGGAATTATAATCTTTAATTTTTGTTTAAATGGTACAAAAATTGACTAATAAAGAAAATATGGAAAGTTCAAATATGCCCTATAAAAAATTTACTAAAAAATTGTATGTTTGACATATAAAATTTTCCGGAAAAACATAGTGGAAAATTTTCTGGAAATTTTTCCGTTTTGGAAAATTTTCCTCCCCACATCACTATATACACATCTATCTACATATATATACATACATATATATATATATATACAGTATTTTTGGCCAATTACCATTGAAGCAAATGCTATGGTAAAATTATGATTGCACTTGTTAATTTATTAACTATGTGGTATTCTGTCTACACTTTATTACTAATTATCTCTTAGGAGATTTAATTAGAATGTTACAAGAACTTAATATGTTTTTTGAAATTCAAAGATATTATAATTATATATATATATATTATATATATATATATATATATATATATATATATATACATACATATACAGGGATCGCATTCGCTCTGTAATTCCTATAATTCCTAAGATTTTCTTATCCCCCTAAAATTCTACTAAAATTTTTCTTGTTTCCCTAAAATTTGCTCTGATAACTATTTTTGTTTACAAATGACTGATAAACAAAGTTAGTTTTGCTTTGTATCATGATCGCCAAAGCTGATTCTTGTTAGACATTTTCATTAGTTGTTCAAAAGTAAGTGGTAAACAACAGCAAAGAAATAAAGTATCATAACTTAGTTTAATTAAAACTGCACTTGTTTTACCTCATGGTAATGCTGATCCTAACAGGGGATTTTCTATAAACAATTGTATGCTAAAAGGTGGTTTCAATGAACATACGATAAAAAGTTTGAGATTTGTAAAAGATGCTGTTAAAAAATGTGGAGGTGTGAGTAAAGTACTTATTTCAACTTCCTTGTTAAATGATATTAAGAATTCACATAAAGCTTATCAGCAGTATATATGAAAAACAGAAAGGAAAAGAAGAAAAGCTCAGAGATTGAAATGGAGAAAGCCCAGATTTTAAAGAAAATTAAATGTGAAACAGATAAAATTGAAACTTATTTTCTATGATACAATACAGCCAGCATTTTATTTATTTATTGAATATTCTTTGTATTTCATTTATTTTCTATGGTACAATACAGCATATTATGGATATTTCATTGTTTTTTTTAACAATTGAATATTCTTTGTATTTCATTTAACTATGCCTTTGAAATGTTAAAAAGGATCAGGATCCATAAGCCGTGTTTTTAGCTCATGAAATAAGACTAAAATTCGATTATGTTATACTGACTTAATTATTTCAATTTTTAATATATTAGAAAGTTTATCCTGTATGATTTCAACAATATTTTTTTTTGCATTTTGTTCATATTTATATAACTTACACACGTTCAAAGTTCGTATTATTCGCAGTTTTTGATGAAAAATACGCAATTTCTCCTAATTTTACCTCACTTTTTAATATATATATATTTTTTATTTCACTATGAGCGCAGCTTTGCAACACTTTTATTTTTACATGTATTGTACAGTTTGATGTATTTTATAATATATGTAAAGAAGAAAGTGTTGCACGATTGCACTCCTATAAATAATTGAGGTGAAATTAGGAGAAATTGCATATTTTTCATCAAAAACTATGAATAATACGAACTTTGAGCTTGTGTAAGTCATATAAATCTGAACAAAATTCAAAGACTATTGTTGAAATCGTACAGGATAAACCTTCTAATATTAATAAGTGAAACAATTAAGTCAGTATAACAAAATCAAATTTTAGTCTTATTTCATGGGCCAAAAACACGGCTTATGGACCCTGATCCTTTAGCAAGGAATACATTTCGCCTCTGCCAAATTTAAATAAATTTGTTTTTCATTCAAATATACAAAATTTAAGTATTTAAAAAAAGTTTTTTGTGAAAATACTGAACATGATTGCAAGAAATCATATAAGATTTTTTAAAGAAACATCTTATAAAGTTGTTAGATATAGAAAAATTAAGGTAACATAAATTCTTTACTTTATTGTTGTTGTTATTATTATTTGCTTTGTATTTGAGACATTTTTAGAATATTTTAATGTTTACTTTAAAATTTTGAACATAACAAAAAATTTTAATCAAGAATTTTTTTTAAATTTATTTGCTGTGTTTCTTAAATTAAATTACTTGTGTTATAATGCAAGTGCATTGAAAAATCACCAGGGATAATGGATGTAAATTAGCCCTAAAATATCCCTAAAATTTCATTGTCTAATCCCTAAAATTCCTTCCTAAATTTTTTTAAATATTTGCTTCACCCCTTGCGTATATATTGTATATATATCACTGGCACCCGACTAACCAAAAAGTACCCATACCATAAGAGTATCTATATAAACAAGTTCATCACCCAATAAACAAATAGAAGAATGTTTCCATTTTAAATTTTTAAATAGTTACAGCTAGGAAAATTAATTAATAACATATTTACAGATAAAAATGTCACTGAAGAATAAGGTGCCTTTATATGAGAGTAGTGACATTTCAGATATAAATTTTGAATCATCCAGACGATTTTGGATAAAAGAATGTTTTGTTTTTAAGAAATAATTATAAGAATTAATTTAATTTAAGAATTTAAATGCAGAATTATTAAATTAAACCATAAACAAATGATTTTTTTTTTTAGATATTACATTTATGAATAAAATATAAATATTTTATTTCACAAATTTAATAAAATATATATAAAAAAGTTAATGTAAGTAGTAGGAAACAATGTTTTAATCCACATTTCCTCAATATTTCAACAGATGTTAACGATCATTACAAGGTTGATAAAACGAAAAACACATGAAATTCGTTAATGTTACGATCACTATACTGCATGTATAAGTGCTTCTTGTTCATGATAAAAAAAAATCACTAAATGCAGCGACCTCATTGTATCGTAATCTAAAAATATATATACAGTACAGAACCATTTATCCGGAATGGTCGGGGCCAGATGTATTCCGGATAACTGGTTTTTCTGGATAACTGGTTGGACATTAAACAATACCTGTTTGATGAGATTTGTAGAATATATGTGGCTGTAACATTGCTACTGATTTTAAATTAATTACTAGATTACTCTGATTAAGGCTCAGATACTTTCAGGATCAAAGATTAATCAGAATTTGAAGAAAGCAAATTCTGGCAATACCTTGGAAACAATAATACTGCATAAAACTCAAAATGCTCAATATCAAACTAAACAGGCTTTCATTTTAAATCCAAGATATTGATCAAGTTGTACAATGTATGTGGTTATCTATCAAGCAATGAACATGTCAAACTGGCACTGCATGGCACTTTTTTCTGGAAAGATTCTGAAATCAGTCAATTGGAAATATCATTCCGGATAACTGGTTTTCTGGTTAACTGGATTCCGGATAAATGGTTCCATACTGTATAAGAAATTCGGAAAAGTCCCAATCACTAAAGCATCATCTATCAATAACTTTCAACCATAAAATTTACAATATATTAATGAAAACAGAAAAAAAATAATCTTGTATATTTGTTTCTTTACATTATTTTTCTTAATTATACCTCTCAGCTAATGGATGTCAGTTGAAACAGATCTATTGTACATAACTATGCATCGTAACATTTTTTAATGTTTTATAATGTTTTATCTCCTTTAATATCATGATGTCACTGTTTTGATGATGTAATTGTTATTTTAATTTGAAAGAACTAATAAATCAGTAAAATAGGATTAAAAATGCAGATAAATGTTGAATTAAAAATCACTTGATGACGTAGCAAACATGTGTATAATGAATCTGATGTCAAGTGAATGTGACGTCCCGGTCATGCATTTTTGGTATTAGATCCTATAGTTTGGCAATAGTTTTTTTTTTTTTTTTTTTTTTTTTTTTTATGGAAAGTGATCGACGAGATAATGGAAAAGTATTAAAAAAAAAACTTTTTAAAAAACATGTAATTTTCAGATGAAGCATCTATGGGAAAGTCTGAAATAATGAAACGAGATTTCAAATTACCCTAACTGCATACTACATCCTAGCAAATTTGATTTCATAATCAGATTTAAAGACAATTTTGAGTTTAGTTCTGTGCATCCAATCATTCTTTATCCTTGATTCAAAGGAGCATATTCTGTTCTTTGTGTTTGTATCCTGCGATTTTCTATTTTCACCTGCTCCAAGAATGCATGTGATTTCATGACAAACTGTGCTGTATTAACAGATGGTGATATATTAGTACATCCTGTTGAAAATGAATCAGTTCTAAGTTAAGACGTTTGATCATATTGATTTGTACTGTGAAATTACAGCGTGGCTAAAAATGTAAGTTTTACTGCAGACTTTAAATTTAGAGCAGTTTACTCTGTAGAAGAATATAGCAATAGAATTTTTAAATTCTACTAATTCTCTCTTGCTAACTTAGTTACTAATAATAGCAAAATAAACTTGAGTCATGAAAAACACAACACTCAATTGAATCAAATTCACCTCTGTACTATAATAATTGTTTAAAAACAACACAAAATGTCACAAAAAACATATATGCATCATTTAATAAAAACTTTTACTTTAGGTGTTGTTACGACAAAGAAATGGGGGTGAATTTAAATTACATTAAAATTTTGAGAATTATTTGAAAGAGGGGGAAAGTAAAAGAGAGGGGGGGAATGTTTAAATTCTGAATACTAATAAAAGGAGAAGGATTTGAATTTTGAAGAAGAGCCAGTGATCTAAAATAATAAGTATAGTGGTAGAGTACATAGAAAATAATTATAAAGTAAATGATCATAGTGGTTAAAACATGGTGAAATTACAACAAGAGTTTCTTACCTGAACTTGAAACATAAATCGCCGGGAAATCAATGTCGTACTTAGCATTGAAATGCTATACCTATATTCCATACGATTAATCATCTTACTATATATTTGTAGATAATAAAAGATAATGGAATACTAAATGAACAGACATATTACATTTAAAACACATATTTTGTTTAAAAATATTCACCTAATGTAAATAGAATCATACTCAACGAATTATCTGATCAGATATATTCTTACATGTACAATTTCTTAAGATAAAACAAAAATATAAAAATACTATCATTTAAGTGACAGTAGTGTAGGATATATTCCATAAAATTCAATATTATACATATTCATAATAATATTGGGAAATATAAATATTTGCTTTACATTGATACTGATAATTATATTATTGATAGTTGTGATATATGCAGCCATTATGCTGAAACTAGACAAAGTTCTTAGTGCAGATAAAGTTCCATTGTCATCCTGAATGTATATGAGTTCATTGAGGAATTATCAGTGTCATGAGAAATACGTGATAATGAAAATTCACTTCACATTGTATAAAACAATGTGTAATTATACGGCAGGCTACAATGTGTAATTATACGACAGGCTTCGAAAATAAAATATCCGCCACTGGGTGATAAAAGGGAAGATACAAAAGAACCATCTTACCAAGCGTTGAGACCTTCACACATTCCCTCTGGGATAGATATATTATATTTTGTTGAAATCAGTGGACTATACACAAGATCTAATCAGCTAGTAGTTGTTAGACGTTCACAAGAACTATTCAGCTTGTAGATACAGCTTTGAACTCAACGAAGAACAGCGATTATCTTGCTCCAAATGGTATATATGCCAGACCGTCTATAATAGCATCCGTGATGACTACTTTCTTTCCGCGGTTATCACTTATAATTTCAGCATCACGCTAACATAAGTATTTTTTGGAACGTTATATTTAAATAAATATTTTAGATTTTGTATTTCAATTTTAAAGTAACTATAGCTAGACATCTTAAATGGTACCGATCGCCGAACCCATTTAGTTCGAACGATCGGCCCTCATAGAATTTTTTAAGACTCTCAAAAATTACGTCTTTACTGTATGATGATCATTTTGTAAGAGAGAGAACGCTACGAAAAATTTAAAGAAGTCGCGGGAAACACTAGCCGTTAAAAGCCAGTTAAATTATCTCAACCGCTGGGACTGAAGAGTTCCTCCAATCAGAAAAAAGTATTCGCGATCGGGTTAATCGCAATTAACCGATGCTGTGTTCAAAATCCCCGAACGGGTGCATGTCGCTGAAGCAGTGAACTGTAAAGTCAATGACCTCAGCACCCGTGCAGACACGCTATGAAAGGAATGTTACTGAGAGGCGAAAAAGGGGGATTCTTCCTTTCTAGACTAAACAGAAATGTTAGATAAGATATTGAAAAAGGAAGATGCAGAAATATTATGAATGTAATAGTATTTTATAAAGAACTATCTTTTAAAGTAAAAAATGAAGAATAATATTAGAAATAAATAATTGAAAATGATTAAAATTAGGACTTAATTAAAATATAGATTTTAAAATAATTAAATTGCAAAAGGGAAAATGTTACGCGACGGCGGTGTATTAATTCTATTTTCAAAACTTAAATATCTTTAATTTAAATCTTTTGCAATTTAATTATTTTAAAATCTATATTTTAATTAAGTCCTAATTTTAATCATTTTCAATTATTTATTTCTAATATTATTCTTCATTTTTTACTTTAAAAGATAGTTCTTTATAAAATACTATTACATTCATAATATTTCTGCATCTTCCTTTTTCAATATCTTATCTAACGTTTCTGTTTAGTCTAGAAAGAAAGAATCCCCCTTTTTCGCCTCTCAGTAACATTCCTTTCATAGCGTGTCTGCGCGGGTGCTGAGGTCATTGACTTTACGGTTCACTGCTTCAGCGACATGCACCCGTTCGGGGATTTTGAACACAGCATCGGTTAATTGCGATTAACCCGATCGCGAATACTTTTTTCTGATTGGAGGAACTCTTCAGTCCCAGCGGTTGAGATAATTTAACTGGCTTTTAACGGCTAGTGTTTCCCGCGACTTCTTTAAATTTTTCGTAGCGTTCTCTCTCTTACAAAATGATCATCATACAGTAAAGACGTAATTTTTGAGCGTCTTAAAAAATTCTATGAGGGTCGATCGTTCGAACTAAACGGGTTCGGCGATCGGTACCATTTAAGATGTCTAGCTATAGTTGAAACATAAATCGCCGGGAAATCAATGTCGTACTTAGCATTGAAATGCTATACCTATATTCCATACGATTAATCATCTTACTATATATCTATCTATATATCTAGCCAATCTTATTCAATCTTGAATTATCTGTAAAAGTTTATACCATAATTTAGGGATGTTGTAAGAAACTGAATTATTGCATGTTTTATCTTTCCTGGGTAAAATTTCTATGGATTCACTTATTATTGCTTGATAAAAAGAGGATGTGGGTTTAATAATTTTAGCTTTATCAAAATCTATTTTAATCGACTGCTCTTGTTTTAATCTGGAAAGTGCTGTTTTACTTCTATTGTACTTGATATCTGCAATATGTTCTTTTAACCGAATTTTAAATTTCCTTAAAGTCATACCAATGTAGTCTTTAACTTTATAAGATTTCATCCTATTTTCAACTATTTCCATAGTGACCGGGACTCTATAAATTCCTGCTAAATCTTCAATCGGTATGGGATCAATCTTCTTATGTAGTAACACATTCAATTTAACTGGAGGGGATGCTACCAAATTTATTTCATATTTCTTTAAATTATATTTTAATTTTTCAAAAAGTTTCGGAATATTGCAAAATATGTAAGTAAATATAGTAATGTATGAAAAAAGCTAAAGATCAGAAAGCTTGTCTGAATTCTGTTATTGTCTCTTTCAAGTCAACAAAAGCTGAAATATTTTTCCATTCTATTTCTGCTGATTGATTAAATCTCTGTAGCTGATTCTCCTAAAAAAGACAAAGCTACTTGAGCATCTTGTACTTGAATACTAGTTACATATAGTTTATAATTACAACGACTGTCATTACACGCTTTCATTTATCAGTACTTCCTTATTATAGCAGTCACAAAATTACATTTATGCCAAGGTCGATATTGCAATTTTACAAAGTCATTGTCAAACTTGTGAAGCACAGAAATGTAATAGAGAAATAAAAAATAATTCATGTTTACAAAAATAATTACATAATAATACACAAAGTAGTACATACAAACAAAATAATATATTCCAGGTGTTTCACAAAGGACCTCTAACTTTGAAAATAAATAACTCAGAAACGGTGATAGATATAAGCGTGAAACCAGTGGTATGTTGATTTTTTTTTTTTTAAACGTAAGAATCTGATACAGAAACCTCAAAATTTTAGTTAAAAATAGCATCGATAGATGGTGCTGCAGACAGCATTATAGATCCTTATACAGCTCAGATGTCTGAAACCCTCAGTCGTCGAAAATTTCGCTGTTGAAACGTGATCGCTACTAACATATAGTGAAAGAAATTCCGTAAGTGACACTGAAGAACATTGTTTATCACAATAATCCTTTAACCCTTGACGAGCTAGAGGAGGCTATTTGTCAAGCTTGTGTGTTGATTTCCGTTGACATACTACAGAGAGTCAATGACAATTTCATTATTTGTTTGCGACATGCGTGTTGTGTGAAAGGTACACATTTTGAATTGCTTTTGATGTGATATAGCCTACTTATGGTTATGTCACCCGCAATGCCATTTATTGGCGAAATTTGTTACTAAAATTTTGAGGTATCAGATTTTTACGGGAGTTTTATAAATATACCACTGATTTCATGCTTCTATCTACCACCGTTTTCGAGTTATTTATTTTCAAAGTTAGGGTTCCTTCGTGAAACACCCAGTATATGCATACATGTGTATACATACATAATAATACATACATTATGTATGCAATAAGGCAAATTTTTGGCTAGATTTTACAACCTAACTTGACAATAAATCTCAGTTGCTTAGTGATTCATATTTAGGACCCACTATATAATAAGGAAGTACCCATTTATCTAATATTTAAAAAATCTATATTTACTGTACACCCAATCCACGAAAAAGTGGACATCTAATGGAAAAAATTTAATTCATTGAAAAAAAATCTGAATTAATTAAGATTAACTCATAAAAGTGCAACCTTTAATATTTTGCATAAAAATAAATAAAATGTCTTCATTAAATTCACATTTCCCTTGAAAATGTATCAATATCCTTGAAAATGTACAATAGAATATTCTACTGAAGTCTATGAAATTTTCAGTTTTAGTACAGCTTCAGATTTAATGTTATAAAATTCCACTTTTACATAGATAATCTGTTACATATCAGGGGGTCTGTCCAGACTTTTTTCCCAGGGTCCTGTTTTTGTGAAATTGTGAACAGCTTTTTATATTTGTGAAAAATCTAATAATAATTTTGTGAATTTGAAATGATCGTTATATTCAGGTTCTTATTTATACATTTTTAAGAAGATATATGCATGTAAAATATATATTTTTTCTTTCTATGTGTAAAAGTGACAGGTAAGATTTTACTTTTAAATGATTAATTTGTGAAATGTTCGGTTTAAAGATGTAAAAATTTTGTGAAAAACCTATTTTTAAAACAAATAATTTTGTGAAGGGTCCTGTTTTAGCGAAAATAATTTTGTGAAGGGTCCTCTTTTAGGGAAAATAATTTTGTGAAGGGTCCTGTTTTGAAATGAGAAATTTTGTGAAGGGTCCTTTAAAGGACCCAATTTTTTCCTAAACAGATCCCTGCATATAGTAAAGAGAATTTCACTTCTAGAAAAAGTTTTGCTGCATTTCATTAACAAATGTAAGCATATTTAATTTCTATTAATTTTTGTCACACCCGCAACAGAAAAGTTGTGTTTATTTTTCTCACCAGAGAATGGCTAAACAAATTAAAATAATACTTTTGATCTAAAATTTATTATTAGTAGTAAGTAGTATTCACTTACATTACACCAAAAAAGTCTTTTCTACATGTGTAAAATGTTATTTTGAATCGTGGGTATGACATACAGGGTGACCATAAAGTCCTGTTACCATTACAAAGTGTTGTTAACTTATGAAATATTTGAGATAAATGCTTGTGGTTTTATTTTCTAAGTGTAGTTTAATATCTAAATTTAGTCTGTCATTAAATGAAGGTAATATTTCTATTTCAAAAAAATTGGTAACAACCAAGCAATCTGTATTTTAAAAAAGCAGCAGACTGGCAACACTGCACTTGTCCTGAGGTAATAAAGCTTGCTGGTCAGGGTGAGCTAGATTACCTGAAAAAGGTCTTTAAGAATGTGAATGTTTGACTGGAAAAACAGAATATTTCATGGTAATCAAAATAATATATAATATGTAAATCTCCAAGCATATAAATCAAAGAGAGGAAATAACATTTATTTAATTAATATATATATCTTTTGTATTATAATAATTTCTACCATTTTAAAAATTATGTTCCATTGCAAACAGCTCTTTCAATCTATTCTTTAGATATAAGTATCATACTGGTCAAGCCACAACAAAACTGTCACACTGCAATACAAAATTTAATATTTATAAATATGTAAAAATCATCTAAAAATTTAATTATCTTTTTAGAATAATATGTTGTATGTTATTGTTTTTAAGGACAAGTGTGTTCAATGTTATTCAAATTCATAATTCGCAAATATTTGGAAATATGTGTTTCAAAATGAAAATTTGTCTTTTTTTTTTTTTTTTTTTTTTTTTTTTGTCACTTGCAGCATATAAAAACTTTTTTTAAAATGGGTGAAAAGTATTTTTAAAAACTTTATACTACAGTCGAACCTTGTTAACATGAACCTCAAGGGGAATCAAAATTTTGTTCATGTTAACAGTAATTCAAGTTATCAGTATCAAATTTTTGTACTCGCTTTTATAGGAGACTATGAAAACAATTCATGTTAAAAGTAATTCACGTTAAGCGTGTTCATGTTAACGAGGTTTGACTGTATGTGGAAAGATATATAAAAGCTTCTTCTACAAAAGTCTATGTAATATAAAACCTTGGGATTTTAAATCCCTTACATGCAACAATAACTTAGTTGTATGAATGTCACATCTGTAATGATAGATTGGTCATGTGTAGAACATTATTGTTGTTCAGTCATTGTTAAGGTGTAATTGATTTATCATCAATTCAGCATAACCTCAGCACCATAATTAGAACTGTGATCTCTAAGTCTGTGGAATCCTTATCCCAACTTTTTTTCAAACTTTCTCTCATGTTACTAGTTACTAGAGATCAAATTGCTTTTACATGTGGACATGCATAATCCAATAAGTTTTTTGGTAACAACAGTATTTAATCAACACAAATTGTGAAAATGAGAAGTTGGACTTGAAATTGATAGCTTGCTTTAGAAGCCATTTCTATTTCATTATATTTATTTTCCAAAACTGTTGTTCTTCAGTGATTTTGCTGTTTTTATTTATTTCTTTATTTATTAACATAATTTTTTGTGTGTGGGTCACAATTAATAAATTTTGAATACTATATGTATCTGCAATGAAATAAAATGTATACTTAGAATGTGCTAAAAGGAAATGTTATTTTTCAGGGATATAATATTTCTAGCAGCATTAATTTACATGCTTGTGAAAATCCTCCTTCTGTAGAATTTGAAGTGGATGTTCCGAAATTGGATATTAATGGTGTCAAAAGGAGAATCACTCATAATGATTCAATTCCTCTGACAAGTAATTCTTTATTTTACTCTAATTTATTTGAAATATTCCATATTTTATTTAATGACCTCTAGTTAGTTTTATTAATTTTGAGTTAAATGCAAAAACTTCCATTTTATATTTATTAATAATACAGTATTTTAAGCTCATTTTTGCATTTAGTAAAAAACACAAACTAGAGATATTTAAAAATAAATATAGAATTTGCTTTTTATACTCATTTACAATACGAAATACAGTGTTAGACTTTAGTATCAAAGTAATTCTTGAAACATAAATGTAAGTTTATTGACCTTTTTCTTGGGCTTCATTTTCTAAAAAAAAAAAATTTAGGGAGACTCTCAGTTTGATTCAAGAAAATCACCATTTTGTTAGTCTGTCTTTGAGGGATTTCTGCCCAGAATATTTTTTAAATATCACTATTTATTAAAATTAAAATTTTTGTTGTTTTTTTTTTTCCTTGGATTCATAAAATGTTTAAGGGACATGTCTCCTCATGTTCACCAAGAAAAATTTCCCTATTTTTTTTAAGTTCCTAGTTGATTGTGTAGTTTGAGATTGGCTAATCCAAAATAGAAAAAATTCTTTCCAATGATGTTATTGTAAGAGAAGCAATAAATCATATATATTAAATGAGTAAGCAATTTTTTTGACTACAGATCATACTGAAAATGGCTGGAACGATTTTCATGAAACTTGACTCCTACATTAAATTAAGCTCTTCTTGTCCGGAATTCAAGAAATTTCATTTTGACAAGTTAAAACAAACTCAACACTGAAAATGCTGCTATATATTGAAAACGGCTTGGACAATTTTCACAAAACTTAGTTCCTATACTATTTGGAGCATGCAAAAACAATCTAGCTACGTTTCTAATTTGGGAAAATTCTTTTTATATGGTTAAAAACAAATTCAGTACTGAAAATGAGGGTATAAATTGAAAATAGTTCCGATGATTTTCATGAAATAAGCCTTACTCGAAAATGTTCTAAGTAGGTCTTGACTTCAGAAAAATTAATTTTCATAGGTTTAAGCAATTTTCAGTAATTAGAATTCTTGCCAATACTATTGGTCATTGATCAGCAACATGACTACGGAAGATATTGAAAACGTCTTAACGCTTTTCAAGAAATTTGCTTTCTATATTAAAAGGAGCACAAGAAACTGGTCTAGCTAGGTCTCGATTTCGGAAAAATTTGTTTTGGCAAGTAACATATGCAGCATTAAAAGTGCTGGGACGATTTTCATGACATAAGCCTTATATGCTAATTCGAATGCTGGAAAACCATTTAAGTAGGACTCAACTTCAAAAACATGCTCTTTGATAAGTTTAAACAATTTTTTCTGTAATTAATCTTTCATAACCAAAGTTCTTGCCAACACTATTTGCCATTGAACAGCACCACAATTATGGAAGATTTTTACTCTATGAGAAATGTAATGTAAGTCAAACTTTGGGTCAGTCTACAATAGTCTTAGGACAGATTGCCCATTTAAATTTCCCATTGTCTTTTGAACGATGTATGAATTGTGATAATGCATGAAGACGTAGCTTTTTTTCTGCAGTCACTTTCCCTTCCATGTAATACAATTTACATAAAACAAGATTTATGTACTGACTCGAGAATATAATTAGATAAATATCGACTTCAGCAAAGTTAATTTTGATAGGTTAAAAAATCTTAATATTAATATGCTGCTGACGTTCTATCATTAACAATCAGGTTAAAAACTGTTGAGCTTTAATTTTGCAGATAAAGTGTTTGTAGATGGCAAAGAAATGTCATGGAATAATATTCTGTTTAACACAAAAAACATCATTAAACATAATTCTGAAAATCATTCTTTCACAATGCCAATAATAAATTGTCCATTAAATGCAAAAGTTTGTTAAATGAAACAACCCTTTTTTTTATGCAATTAAAAAAAAAAATTATTGTTACTTTTTCGTAATTGGGGTCCTCGACTACTGGTGTAATGCACAGCATGTATTGCTTGGTGATAAATTACTAGCAGCTTTCTATTAAAGAAAAATTTACTAACAAGCCCCTAAGCTTTTTTTTAAAAACATAAATTGAAAGAAGACAATTTCCAGTCAAATGGAAATTTCTGGAAAAATTTGGTGATTAAAATGTATGGAGTGTTTTCCCTTTGTTTGGCCGACTGAATCCTTCGGGTAAAATAGTGGGTATGTGAAAGGTTATTATTACACAGATTGACAATGTTTTTTCTTTTCTTTGCGATGCTGTTTTGCCACAATTTATTATCTAGAATGCTTTGAATTAAAGTTGAGTGTAACAACAGAGAATATTTCGTAGGTCATAGGAACAATGAATTTTCTGTAATCAGCATTTTCTTGCATTGTAAAGAGCAGTTTGAAAGAGCAGCATGCTGTTTCATTTCTTACTTTTCTGATCACACCATCATAAATGATTGTGTGAAATTATTTTGCGACTCTGTAACATAATCTGGCAATTTGATTAAATTACAGCTAATTATATGGTTGAGGTTCTTAATCGAGTCTTTTGATAATAGCATCTTCAGAACTTAAAAAATACATCTGACTACAGTATAGCTGTTTCAATCCATCTTCATTGTTTTCTGTAAACTGCCATATATTTTTTATATATGGAATATCCTACGTTGCCATTTTTAGGGTTAAGAGGCGAAACAGTAAGAATTTCTACCTACAGAAAATCCTCATCACACTTATTTTTGTGGATAAAGGTACTGAATACCACATCAATAACCAGTTTAGTATTTTACAACTGCGGAATTATATAACAAAAAATCATAACTGCTATTGCAATAACATGGAGAAAATGGATGAGTATAATATAGATATAAATAATGGGAAAAATGAATTGACAGCATTTGTTATTATAGCTTTTAGAAACTAGAAATTATATTTTTATATAAAAATGAATAATAAAATTCTGTCTTTGCTCAAATATATACTATTTGTTGCTTGTGATTTTAATGATTTTTTTAATCATTGATTAAAATCATCTATTCTCTTAATTTTTAAAATTGTAAAAAAGTATTAAAATCTGAGATGAACATAATTTGTATGTTTGTTTAGAAGCTTAATTTTTAAGGCTTGGCAAAAAAAATTTATCAATTGTAACAACCATTTCATTTAAAATCTATGGTTAATTAAAACTATTATAACTTACTTATAAATTTCCTTTGAGTTATTAAATTATTCACTCTACATTATAAAATAAGAATTACTAGCACAAGAAATTTCTGTAACGGAAAAAAATTAGTGGTGATTATTTTGTTTTCCCATTCTTCTTTTACAAATAAATATCTAACAATAAACTGGGGATAAAGGAGAATGAAAGAATGATATACCTGCCAAAAAAATATTGTAAAAGTATGCCATAGGACAAGAACTAATTATTATCAAAATGAGAATTGAAGAATGTTTTCAACTTTTGAACTACAAATTAAAAAATCAGTTAGGAATTAAAAAGCCAACAAAAATATTCTCTTTACTTTCTTCTATCTATAATAGGAGAAAATATTGTAATTGAAATTATTTTTTGGGGGCGTTATGATAGCAATTTTTGTACAGTACATAGTTGTGTTGTACATTGGCTGCTCGTTCATCAAAGTGTGCTTCGCATCCAGGTAACTCGGCACTTTGCAAGCAGCTGACGTTCAACACAATAATGAAAAATATTGATTTCATTGCCACTGTGACAGAGAATTTTGAAATATTAACATATATAAAATAGAAGAAAGTTTTGGGATTGGCACATCCGACTAGTTTAATTTCAAAACAGTGCCGAAACTAGCCTTTTTTGTGCCCGGGGCAAACATGAATTTTGTCCCCCCCTCTACTTAAGTAAATTTAAAAAAAGAATTTTACCAAGTTTCTAATAGCCGACTTATTCTAAATTTAAAATATGTAATCACAAAATACGTAATACTGAACTACGTAATCAGCTTTGCAAATATTGATCAATTACTTTCTTAAGTGCTAACCAATAGATTATTTACTACTATTGTTACTAAATTGGAAATGATGTATACAATTTCTCGTGTTAAAATTAAATATTGCGTGCAAATATAAATAAATAAAATGTTTTTTTTTTTTGTGAATCAAGAAGAAAGTAAGAATTCTGTAGTTACGCAGTGCCTATATACAACCTGGCCCTGGTTTTGAAATCTAGGCGTGTATACATTTCTTACCTAAGCTATTTAATTGAATAATGACTCGGGGAAATTTAAGAATTTATAAATGTGCCTCTCGAACATGAAAGATTGAATTGTCAGGATAAGGATTTCTTATGGTGTTAAAATAAAATTTGGATGCTTCTAAGTTATGGTAGAGATGAAAATAGCCTATTTTTAGAAAGACAATTAACCAAAGTTAATAAGTTTAAAAATTCAATAAATTAAAATTATGACGTTTTTTATATTTTAAGTTCCGACACCCTTTAACTTAAAACTATTCTCGAAATCATAAATGATTACTTTCTGTTACATCAAAGATGTAATTTTCATTCAAAAATGGGACATTCTATTTTAAATAACAAAAAATTTAATAGTGTTTTTCATTTTAGAAAATATTGTTATAAGACAATAATAGAGACTCAGAACGTGACAGATCGTGAATAATCAATCAACAATCTATTACAATTCAAAATGGATGGTCGTTTCTACCGTTAGGCAAAACTACGCGGATATCTAGGGCTGAATTTGACTTATTTTAGAGGCAGATAGGCTTCTTTACTAGCCATAGCGTCCCGGGAGAGATTTTTTTTCTGAACTCCTAGAAATAATTCTTTAAAAAAAAAAAAGGGGGGGGGGGTTTACTATTTTATTTTGCATATAATTCACCCCTTAGTTTTTAGTATCGTTGGCTCCCATTAAGGCCAGATCTGTCTGTAAAAAAATAATTGTAGTAAAAAACATGAGTGGATTTTTCAGTTGTCGCCTACCTAGAAAAGGCAAAAGGACGAAAAAATAATTTGACAGATTAAAGGCAGGGGCGGCTTTACTAGCCATGGCACCCTGGGCGAGATTTTTTTTTTCTGCACCCCTACAAATGATGTATCCGAAAAAAAAAAAAAAAAAATGTTTTACTAAGTATTTTATTTTGCATATATTTTTCACCCTTTTATTTTTATTATCCCGAATATTCGTCCGACTTCTTCCTGTCTAAACCTAGATCTGGCTGCAAAACATAATAGCAGCAAAAGGAATTGGGTGGCATTTTTTAGTTGTCGCCTAGTACAGCAAAACACAGAAATGAGAAAAAATAATTTTAAGAGATAAAGGCAGGGGCGGCTTTACTAGCCATGGCGCCCTGTTCGATCTTCTTTTCTGCACCTCTACAAATGGTATATTCTTAACAAAAAAAAAGGTTTTATTATTTATTTTACATTTATTTCACCTCTTAGTTTTTAGTGTCGCACCCTTTCAGGCCGGATCTGTATGTAAAAAGTAATTGTAGTAAAAGACATGGGCGGCATTTCTTAGTTGTCACCTGCTAGAAATGGCAAAAGGATAAAAAAGGGGCGGATTACTAGCCATGGCACCTGGACGGGATTTTTTGCGTACCCCCACAAATGATATATTAAAAAATAAAATAAATAAAAGGTTTTACTAAGTATTTTATTTTGCATATATTTTCCACACCTTTGTTTTTAGTATCCCGAGAAGTCGCCTGATCTCACCTCCTGTAAGCTCCAAGACTGGATCTGGATGCAAAAAAATATTTCCAGCAAAAGTAATGGGACGGAATTTTCCATTCGTCGCCTAGGGCGGGAAAATACATAGAAATGGTGAAAAGAAGAGAACAAATAATTTTGGAGGATAAAGGCTTTAAGCCATGGCGCCCTGTGTGAGATTGTTTACTGTACCTCTAACAAATGCTATACTCTTTTTAGATAATGATTTTACTAAGTATTTTACTTTATGCGTTCCCTTTTATTTTTATTGTCCTGGGCAGTCGCTCGACCTCAGTCATAGCAAAACGGGGGAAAAGAAAGCCCCCGTTTTGCTCGCGAAATACGTATATCAAGGGCGAATATCAAGCCCGCTGCTCAGCGAGAAAGAAAGAAAAAATAGAACACCCTTCTTAGAATTTTTTCACAGGGAATCGCTGGGCAATTATCTTTGTTAGACACCGGACAGTGACACAGAGACATGAGACTGACCTTGAAAAATGTTATGGATTCTTACTACATGGAAAGTGATTTCCCCGATAGATAGAAGACATAGGACATAGTGTATTTAAAATGGGATAAAAATAAACTAAGAGAACAGTTCTTTCTTCTTATTCATTTGCTCTCTAGTACTTTAGGCAAATCTTTTTATCTATTTAATGCATTTGGTTCAGTTTTTTTTTTTTTTCGGCTACGAAACATTTGTATCCAAATTTCACTTGTATATACATTTTTGTATTAAACAACAAACGAAAACTTCATTTTGGCGCCCCTTTCAGGTGGCGCCCGGGGCACATGCCCCCTCTGCCCCCCCCTTAGTTTCGGCCCTGTTTCAAAATACTCTGTTCAAATAATGTTTGTTCACTGTGTAACAATGATGCTGATATTTAATATTTTATAGCTATATAGCTGTTCTTTTTATGATTATTTACTCTCTGTGTATTATTGCATACATTAAAGAATGGATTGCCATATTTTTTTTTGATTGGCAGATATATTTTAGAAATATTTTGTCATTTAAAAATTAAAGAGACATACTTTAAGAAGAGTACACAGAGAAAAAAAAAGTTAAAAATATTAATTTTCTGGGGAGATATTTTAAAAATAACAATGAATTCCATGTCCATAGGTTTAACATTAGCGAGGGGAATTTGAGATCTTGGTGACCAACATCCTTAATATCAAATAATTAGAGAATTCATTATTTTTTAACCAACAATTCTTGATAGCCTTTCAATACTTAATGAATAAATAAAAAATCTGTTGTTTTTTGTTGTTGTTGTTGTTTTTAATCATTTTTTATTTTTTTACATCCTATTGTCCATTAAAAAAATTTTAAAATATTAACTTTTTCTTTTTTCAGAATTAACTTTTTTTAATTTGAAGTAACAAACTAGATTTTAAAAGAAGTTTTAATCTTAATACTAAGATTTTCAGAATTTTATGATTAGTTTGAATTATCATGAGTGCAGTGTAATTGTTATTTTAAAACTGTATATATTAGACATGTAAGAGGCCATAATGTTGGCATAACGTGTATATAAAGTTTTATTTTTTCCCACTTAGTGTAATTATTTTTTTTAATTTACTTTTTAATAAACTTCACTATTATTGTTTTTTAATTTCTGGCTCCTAGCATTTCAAGATATTTTTCAGTCCTTGTATTAAAAACAATTTAACTTTTCCAGAAAATTTGAATATAGAATTCGAAATTGAAAGAAGAAACCAGATGTTGCAATTAGGATTATTTGTTCACTTCATAAACAATGGCTCTTTTCCCTTATTGCGTGTGCCAGTGAGAATTCCAATCATATCAAATCTGAACTTTCCAATAAATTGTTCATTGCCTGAAGAAACAACAGGGATATCTTCAACTGTGAATCAACGCATATCAACAGTATCTTCACCACCAAAATCATTTTTGATTGTATCAAAAAGTAAGTTATTTCTTTAGAATAAACTTGTTCATTTTCTCTGTACCGATTTTCTGCTTATTTTCACTACTTTTTTTTGTCATTAGTTATCCCTGTAAATGTGTCTGAATGATTGTGTCTCCTACTACCAGTATTTGTGACAGATAATTATTAGATCACTTTCTCCTGCATAGAGGATGACTATTTAAAATTTCAGAGGTCACAAAAGCCAAGTGAAGAGATGAAGGGACATACCTCTTATTAGTTTTATATTTTCAGGAAAAGAGGGAAGTGCCCTTCTGAAAATTTACGTAGGGAGCATGAATTGGGGCCATGTCTCCCTTTACTCCTCCTTCCCCTCCACCTCAAGTAGTTATACTTGAGGGAAAGATTTAGAAGAGAGTGGGTGAAAGCCTGAGACTGCCTGTTTACAGCCTTTGGCTTAATTTGGTTGCCAGATCGGGTTATATAGCACCCATTTCTTCGACTTAAAATTATTTTAGGACTGCTTGCAAAAACCTTATTTCTCGGATTTTTTTTTTTTTTTTCGTCTTCTTTAGAAGCATTACGGTAAAATCCCGAAAGTAAGCCCCCCTCCCACTTTTAAGCAATTTTGATTTTCTTTTCCATTCCCAAATATAAGCCCCCCCCCCTCTCATATACAAAAAAATTTTTATGCACAAAAAATATATTTTTCAATTCTTTATATAGGCAATTTTCATTCTTTTGATATTTTTGACAGATTTCCACTTATGTTTTTATATGATTTTAATGAAATCCTTCCTCTCACTTGAAATGTTTGTTTCCCTTCTATGCCCTCTCTAACATAAAAAGTTTAAAAACTTGAGAATCTTAAATCCTTCTGTACTACTTTCTGCTCACTAGTAACATAACAATTAGTAAAAAAATATATCCTCTACACTACGATCTCCCTTTCCATCCAAAATTTATGCCTCTTCTCCCTCAGCATATAAAGTTTAAAATCTTTAAAACTCTTTATAAAAAAAAATTATGCTTTATTTGTTGCTCTCTACTAACAATAAATAAATACAGCCATTTAAATTTTCTCTCTACCATCAAGATTTCTGCTTCTGCTCTTTTGCCTCCTCCCAGCAAAAAAATCTTTAAAACTCTATTTAAAAAATATATTCTATCTTACATGTTGCTCTCTAGTAAAAATAAATAAATAATCAATCATATAAGTTACCCTCCACTCTACTCCTCTCTCTCTGAAACTTACACTTCTCCTTCCTTCTCTCCCTCTCCTTTCAGGATACAAAGTTTAAAATCTTTATTAAAAAATTTGCTGTCTAGTAACAATAAATAACTAATCAACCATTTCAATTATCGCTTTACCACCAAAATGTCCGCTTCTTTCACTTAGCTAACTCCTATCAAAAAAAAAAAAAAAAAAAATTAACTATTTATAAAAAAAATATTTTGTCCTCTTTGTTGCTCTATATTAACAATAAATAAATAATGAACTCCTTCCATCAAAATTCATATTTTCCTCTCATCCAAAGAGTACAAAGTTTAAAGTTTATAAAACTCTTATGTGAAGAAATTTTGTCCTACTTGTTGCCTTCTAATTTGTCTCCTACATTTTCTGTCTACTCCAAAAGTGTCTGCCCCCCCCCCCCCCCCCCCACACACACACACACACAAATTATAAAATCTTTAAAACTCTATTTTTTTTTAAACTGCTGTATTTATTTCACTTTAGTAACAATATTAAGGAATAATCAATCATCTAAACTACCCCCCTTTCTCCCAAAAATTCCACTTCCACCTCTGTCTTGTCACTCAGCAAATAGTTTAAAATCTTTAATATTATTATCTATATATTTAAAACGCTAAGTGATTTCTTTCGACAATCCATGAGAACAAACTACTGCATCAAATTACATCATTCTTTTTTTAAATGAAAGATATTTGGACACAGATTTGTTATCGTGCATTCGTTTGTTCGAAAATTTAATTAATTAGCCGTAATTTCCAATTAAACTTTTACTTCTGCTAATGACGTCATAATCGGATAACGCCACAGTTGTAAGGCATAGAGTTTATTCTCTGAACTCTATGGTTGCGAGGATATTAAGAGAAATAATGAATATTAAAAGCACGCGGCTTTTAGACCGAATTTTTTAATTTGCAATTAAGTTTCCGTAAAAATATTTATCCGCGTGTTTTAAATGCGAATAAAAATTTATATTTATTGTGACGTCACGGGAATATTGTCCATTGGGTTTATTTTATCATGATGCATTATAACTTTGTTGATGCCATTTTTTCATTCCAATTAAATGCAAAAAATATTTTTATTTATATGCATGGTGTTTAAACATTAAAGTAGTGGATATAAAGTACGTGTGAAAAGTTTGCGCCAGTGAAAATCACGTTATGCTTACCTTGAAATGCATTTTAACATTGATAAAACTAAAGAGAAAAATGTATATGATTATGATTGTGTCAACATCACGTAATTTTAACTGATTTTTCCACTCATAATTATAAAGATTAGAGTTGGAGACGTCATTGATTTCTTCATTTTGTTTGCATACCTTGATTACATGTTACCAATTATTTTTTTTTTATTATAGGTTAGAAGATTTTCTTTTTTAATAAAACAAATCACAAAAGTAAAGCATTTCAGGAAATTTAAAATTATTAAAAATAGAATTAGGGTAGAAAAAAAATCTTGAAATAATGATTGTATTTTTAGCTAGAATAAATAATGTAAGACTAATGTTTCATAAGAATTATTTTTGTAGGTTTATTATAAGTTCATTTAACAGTTCCTTATTAGAGCAAAATCCTATTTCTTTCACTGTGAATTTCTCTTTCGATGTCAAAAAATGGTTTTCGACTTTTGGACGCCAGCCAAAATACAGTGGCAATTTTTAGAAATGTACAAAGGTTGTGACAACAAACGGCACTATCGCTTTAGCTTTCATCACGGTTACATCACTTCTAAATACTACAAATTTCTATTTTTTACAACATTTTACAATTTTAATCCTTACATCATCAATTAGAAAAAAAATTAGCTTTTGATGGAAATTTATTTGAAAACTGCCGCTTAATTTAACGACTTTTTAAATAAATTTCAAGCATGAAGAGTTTTTCAATTCTATCTTATCAATGACCACCAGTTTGCTTCAATAATGTAAAACAGCCCCTGGGAAAGTTGCCACAATTGAAAATAGAATTTCCAAACCATCATAAAAAGTGAATAATAATAATAATAATAATAATAATAATAAAAACAGTGATAAATCATAAGATCAGATTATCCGTAAGATAGAGCATTTTAGCGCTAAACAAAAATCTGTCAAAAAAAAAAAACTATGTTTAGTTTATGAATAGCATAAAATTGATACGTTGAATTTGTTGATGTATATGTTCCATCAGATATCAGAATATGCTAGGAATTGTATTTTTATATTTTATTACATTTGCCAACTGTATAAGAGGGAAAATATCCCCGACTGTGATGGAAAAGGGATAATAATCCTGATTATGTAAAGTAACCGAAGAAAAAATACAAATAAATTACACTTGAAAACATTAAAAATCTCCCTCATCGGCCGATTGATTTATTACTGTAAAAAAATTACATAAAAACTGATTAGCTTAAAATAATGGATGCATTTTAGAAGATATGGATTTGAAACTAACAATGATTAAAGAGGACATTTTAAAACTTTTAATTTAATCATTTTAAAACTTTTAATTTAAGCATTTTAAAACTTTTAATTTAAGCATTTTAAAACTTTTTTAACGTCGAATTTCGACGCTGCTTTTGGGCAGATGCAATGCACATGCGCATAGGAGCTCATTCGGTTGCATTATCACAGGTGGGGGGGGGAGATGTGTGCTTTATTTACTATGTTCTTTTATTTACTGAATATGATATGACCGTAGGAATATACTATTTGTATATACTTCATAGGTCCATGACATTTTTTTCTTGCCGTGGGGAGTATGGCGGTAATGTCAAACTGATTTGCATTATACATTTGTTTACAGATTGTTTGTTTGGAGTTTGCATCGGAAATAGTACTGTATTTGACTGGGGAAAAAACTTTTAAAATAAAATATTTGAAAGACTGTTTCATATGCACCCCTTTTTAAATAATAAAGAAGCTTATTTTACTGATATTGTTATAGTATTTTTTCCGTCAAATTTTGACGGGTTCCATCTAGTTTTTTTTTTAAATGTTGATCTGTTTCTTATTTTGTAGTAAGGTAACTCATCTCATTTACATCAGCTCATATAAGTATCACTCATCTAAAATCATCATTCCGTTTGAAATTTTTTCTCTGTCCTATTTCTCTCAAAGAAGAGGAGTGGATTTGTAAATATGAGAGAGGAAAGCAAATATGTTCATCTTTTTTGCAGTTTTTGCTGTTCTTCCCTGAATCACGTGTATATTTTATGTTTTGAAATAAATATGTTCTCTAAAATAACTCCCCATCCATTAACAAAATATCAGCTGTGAGAACAGCCAAACTACAAAAACTTCTCTTTGCCCTTCTCCCCCTCTATGTCTAGAAATTCATCCCTTTTTCTGGGTATGGAGAATGGAACTTTAAGAGGAGAATTAGATGATCATTTATTTATTGTTGCTACAAAGTGACAATACCACATAAAATCTTTAAAAAATAGTTTTAAAGATTTTTAAGTTTGTGTGTTGAGGGTGTGGGGGGGGGGAGCAGCAATTTAGATAATTATTTAATTAAAGTTGCAAGAAAGTTCTAAATAGATTTTTAAAAAAAACTTTTAACGACTTTAAAGTATGTACTGGAGGAGGGGGGGTACAAAAGAAATAAAGAGAACTTTTTGAAAGGGAGGAGGGTATAATGTAGATCGTTATTTAAATATTGCTGGGGAAAAAATCACAAATGGAGCAAAAAAAATTAAGAAGAAAACTATGCATTTTTGGTACCAGAGAGGGGGCAAAAGGGGGAAACAGTAATTTTGAGAGCAGATTTAGATTATTGATTATTTATTGTTACATAAAAAATGAAGAAAAATATTTAATTTTTTTTTTTTTTTTTTTTTTTTTGGGGGGGGGGGGGCAGGATTTTAGGGTTGAATTTATTTTTATTTTATTTTATTTATTTATTCTTTAATCTACCGAAATACGGAAGACTTTAACTCTTTTTTTAAATTTTACAATTTTACAGATTTTAAATTTTACGCGATGCATTTGGCGGGGGAGGATCTTCATGAGATAAGGTTGGGGGGGCAGGGGGGGAGAAGCAGGGATTTTAGGAGAATGGGTTAGTTTAGGTGGTTAATTTAGGTTGGAGTTATTTATTTTTAATATAGAGTATTTAATAAGTCTGAAAAGAAGTTTAAAATTAAAAAGTATAAAGGTTAAACTATACATTTTTGGTACCAGAGGGGGGAAACAGTAATTTTGAGAGCAGATTTAGATTGATTTTAAATAGATAGTATTTATTGTTACAATAAAATAAGAAAAAAAAAATTTTAAATGATTTTTTTTTTGGGTGGGGGGAGGAAAGATTTTAGGGTTGGGAATTTATTTTCATTTTATTTTATTTTTATTATTTTGTTTAATCTGCCGAAATACGGAAGATTCTCGCCCCTTTTTTACTTCTAAATTAATGATAAAAACAGGTTTTTAAATGATTTTTAGAAAAAATCCTGATTATAAGCCCACTTCCAAATTTAACCTTTTTCGATTTTGAAAAAAGGGGGGCTTACAATCGGGATTTTACGGTAAATATAATTGGTTATTTACAATCTATCAAGAATGCATATTATTTGAATTGGGATAATATACGTAAAAGGTTCAATGAAAATTGTGATAAATAAATAAATATATATATATATATAAAATAAGCTGTTTACAATCAAGTTGAAAGAAGAATCCAAATAATTAAAACATGATCAAATTACTGCATATATATGCTATAAAACATGTAAAATAAATTTATAAGCTTAAAAAAAATTTTTCTTTATTTGTTCTGTATTATGAATTCAGTCATGTTAAAACTTATGTGCTATATTAGCATAATTATGCAAAATTTCGTAATATATAGACATAAATAGCAATCCATTGCATGGGCCCTAGCAGCACAAAATCTAAGGAGCGAAAGATTTTAGAATGGATATGGCTTAAGTCTGCAGCCTTAGCTGTGATTTTTTTTTTTTTTTATTGGATACTATAAACATGACATAAGCTAAACTAAGAATTTTGTTTCATCAAAATATCCTTGCAAGACAATTTTTTAAAAATATCAATATAAAAAACAACTTAAAAATTTAACAAATAAAAAATATTAAATATTCAAAAATAAATTCAAACTTATTTTTTTATCTTTATTAAAATAAACTTTATTGAAATTTAAATTCTTGCATTAATGTTGATAATTCTATTGAACTGTATTAGGAATTTGGAAACTTTAATTTATTTGATTTGTCTTTTATGTAATCTAAATAAATATAATCAAATTTCGTTTTGAGAAATTAGTCTTCGTTTTACTTAATATTTATAGATATATATATTGATATGAATTATGAGTGGTATACGATACAACATACTTATAAAAGGCTGAAAATGCTGAAAAATTCAATCAGCTATAACTTTTTTGTTTATGCATATCGACCCAAATTTCATATGGGATTTTTTATACATTGGTAGGACCTTCAAACCACCAATATGTGAAAAAGATTAGAGTGTACCACTTTACTAACTTTCCTTATTAATAAGGTATATGTGTCGTCTAGTTGCAAAACCGTCCATCTCCAAAAAGTAAAATTTTGAGAAAAAGCTGATTTTTTGCCACACTTAGCCAAAATAAGATTAGAACCAAAACTCTTTAGTTTTATAGTCATTAAGGCAGTATATTTGAAAACAGAAAATAAGGTGGCAGGGGCACATGAAATGAGGGGGTTATTTAAGTCTTTGTTTTGGATTTGGCCACCTTTGCAACTTACTTCGGAGTTGGCCGGTTTTGCAACAAACCAGAAATTAATTTTTCCTAAATTTAATGTGACATTGAGTTTTTAGGGGTAGCGAACACACAAAAATGTTCAAGGAAGCATTGAGGAGCATTGGTAAGCTTTTGAAGAGTGCCACAGCTTGGATTTCTTGGATTACGAGTAGGGCAGTACCTGAAAAAAATGCCAGAAATTATGAAAATGTAATCACAAATGTATTCTCTCAGATTTTAACTGTAGCAAAAGCCCGTTTATTCCGCATCTACAATCCTCAAAATACTAAAATTTATAAAAAAAAATTAAATGGAAGAATATTTTATTAAAAAATTAAATAGATTAAACAATTCTTAAATTTATCAGAGAAAATTCACTTACAGTTTTATGAAAGCAAAGGGAGAGGGCGTAGAAAAGTATTTTGCTTAGAGCATAAAAACATGTTAATCCACCCCCTGGTTATCACACGGTGAAATTTTGATTTTTTCCTTTTCCGCGTCGTAGGGTCACTTTTCTTCTCCCTTGATTGATTGGGAAATACTTCCTCCACAAACTTTTCCATAGTCAGAGAAAACACGAAACTAAATTGTTAGAAACTTTGTATGCACCAAGGAGGAGCAGTCACAGGTGAGAGAAAACACTATAACATTAATCTAATCAACAAGTGAGAGGTTACTGTGGGGAGAAGCAGAAGTGTCATCTAGCCGATATGGAAATGGCCGCTTTTGAACCTCACTAGTTTATGGATTTGGCTGGTTTTGCAGCACATCATGATTTTCAAACGCATATGACACAGGGATTTGACCAGCTTAGGCTTTTTTTTTTATTACAGATGGTAGAAAAGTTTACTTAGAACTTAAAAAGCTGAAAAAACACATTTTCAAAATTTGAGGAGTTGGCCGGTTTTGCAACTAGACAGCACATATCATCATTGCAATGTCTTTGTTAATTTTAAAATCTGAAATTTAATGGTACTTTCTTCTTTTCTCAAAAGGTAATGCTGATGGCTATAGCAATTGTTCAATTGTGAACAGCACATGTAATGAAGAAGAAATGTGTCAACAAATCGACAAAATGAAACCTGATGGTATATGCATTTGTATAACAAATTATACAAGAAATGAAGAGGGCAGATGTGTACCTCATAGTCAAGCAGTTGATGGCTCATCAGGTTTGATTTTAATTTTTTTACTAACAGCTAAAAATTAATGTATACCTACATTTTCATGTTTCTTTTATGTATATCCTTTCCCAATATTTATTTAAATAGAGTATATATTTTATAAGCAAAATATTTGGGATGTTAGGTTTTCATTGGGACCAACTTTATAATTTAACCTTTACTAAGGAAGTGGATGCCCAGTGCAAACAAATTCATTGAGGGACCCTTACTTAGCAATGTGCAGAGATGGGGACAAATAGCACTTTGAAAAATTTGCACTTAAAAATAATTTTGGAAATTAAGAATATGCACTTTGGAAATGGGAATGCATATTTTAATCATGCATCAGTCAATAATTATAAGAATGCATCAGTCAATAATTATAATTTAAAACCTGAAAGGAAAAAATATATATATATTATTATTGAAATAGTTCATGGGCTTTTCAAAAAATATTTTAAAGGTATTAAAAAAAATCTGTCTCAGTTGTCATTTGCATGTTATGCCACTGTCCTCACCTCTCACACAATAAGAAATGTGAAGCTTGTCTTCTCAGATCATTTAGTACTACATACAATTCGTCAAAAAGAAAAAAAAAAGGCATTACCCACCATCTATTTTATTGGAAAAAAGACTCGGAGAAAAACAAAAATAGTCATTCAATTGAAAATTATGTCTTCTTTAAATATATATTTAAAAAATAAGCTTAGAGGGCTGTCTTCATACTGAAATTGTACTTTGAAAACTTCAATACTAACTCCTAATTTTAACATAATATTTGGGTTTTTTGATCAGTTTTACCTTATGATACCAAACAGGATGTCGTTTAGTCTAGTAGTTTTGAAATTATGATGGTTTAAGAAGGTTTAAAACTCCTAAAATTCATTTTAATCATTTCAAAACAGATTGTAATGCACTTATGAAAGCAAGCATAGCTCAAAAACTACTTGGCAGGAATTTGGGAGGAAGAATGGGTTTAGGAATTATCATGAAGATTTAAAGTTTGAAATTCCTAATATTAAATTCATTTTTAATTAATGCAAAACATATTGCAATGTGGGTAGTTTTTTAAACATATTGCAAAAACAACCCATCAAAATAAGCTGTAATTTTGAATTTACATATTTAAAGCTTCTAGAAATCGATTTCTGTTTAAAAAAATTCATTGGTTACAATTCAGAATTTTTTTAAACTATATATATTTTGAAATCAATTTCTAAAAGCTTCAAACATGCAAATTCAAAATTACAGCTTATTTTGATGAGTTGTTTTTGCAATATGCTTAAAACTACCCACATTGCAATCTCTTTTGCATTGATTAAAAATGAATTTAATATTAGAAGTTTCAAACTTTTAATCTTCATCTTAATTCTTAAATCCATTCTTCCTCCAAAATTCCTCTCAACTACTTGACTGGGTGATTTCCTGTTTGGTGTCCTACAGTAAAATTTACTGAAAAATCCAAATATGATTTCAAAATTAGGTGTTAGTATCGAAAATTGCAAAGTAAGATACAATTTTAGTATGAAAACACCCTAGGTTTATTTTTTTAACATATATTTAAAAAAAGACATAATTCCTAATCAAATTGCAATTTTCATTTTTTTTTTCTGCATCTATTTTGCAATACAATATATAAAGGGACACTCTTGTTTGGCCAACTGTACATTTTTTAAAATTTAATCCATTGAGATGTAAAATGAAATTGAACCTTTCGATGACAGGTTGATGACAGGTTTCGATGACAGACTGAATGAACCTCCGACCTTGGTCCCCACTGCCTTCGGCACCGGATAATCCCTTAATTTGCACATCGAATAGTATAAACCTCTAACTGAACGAATCTCCGACCCTGGTCCCCGCTGCCTTCGGCACCGTATACCGGTCGTGCTACGCACGCACAGGATAATCCCTTAAATTGCACATAGAATAGTATAAACCTCTAACTGAACGAACCTCGGGCTCGGGTCCCCACTGCCTGCGGCACCGTAGCGCTGCAGTATACGTTAGATTACTTTAATTATGATGTTTGGAATCAGTTTGGTGGAAATCCGTAACATAGTTTCTTAGTTATAGAAACGGACCACAGTTAAAAGAAAAAAGCGGAGGGGGGGGGGGGGGGGCGATGACACGGCTTTTCCTTAAACAACTTATTTAGACTACCTGAGTTCTAGTTCAAAGACAGTGAGCTGTAGAAAAACTTAAAACTAAAAAAAAAAAAAAAATCTGTAACGGGCAAAGCCCGCTTTTCCCTAAAAATACTCGTAATGCAGTTTTTAGGCGCGGCCTACTTCTTAAAATCATAATATCTAGCTGGCACTGTCATAGAAATCTTTCTTTTGCTTTAATTATACGAATAATGATGATTAATTATACAATTAAATAATATATCGGCTCGTAATGCAGATATGAGAATAATTTTTAGATATTCTGAAAGCAGAAACAATTTTGAGTCGCCCTGTAAAAGTTAGGAATTACTGCACCCCTTAAATTCGGAGATGGGGCGCCCCTCTGAAAAAACCCAGTTGAAACCCACGTGACCTCCGTCAGAGAAAATGCGCCTCGACTCTGGAAAATCGATCCAGACGATCGTCTGGCAACGTGTCTGTGATCTGGCGTTCGCAGTGCCGAAAGAAATGAAAAATTATTTCTTATCGATCGATTTTTAAAGGATTTTTTCGGTTCTAATCGTCGTACTGAAATGATTTTTCGAATTTATGAAAGCAAATACTCTCCTGAATCTGTCTGTCCGATTTCCGAATTTCTGGACCCCCGACTTCCGAAGATACCGGTTGGTTTAAAAACCTGCGCTGTGGTTTGGGGCGCTTAATTTGCTCCGCGGCGAACCCGCTGCCTTTTCGTTCCCCGACCCGAGAGACCGGCAACCCTTGCCGGAGGCGAAAATTTGTATATAAATATTAAATAAGCTAAAGTAATAATTTTCCCCTAGAGCCTTCTGTGCAAAACAATATTTAAACATATCAACTTAAAAAACAATGCAGAAATATTAAAAATTTAAAAATAAGCCTCTAACGGCTTTTTTTTTTTTTTTTTTTTTGAGGGGGGAGGGAGCACAGAGACCTGGGCACCATGTTTAAGATTATTTTTAAATAGATTAACATAAAAAAAGAACTGAAAATTGTCTTGCATGGAGGGGTCAGGGATGTCTGGTCCTATTGACAAAGACATTTTTAGTTCCTTTTCTCTTAATGTTTAATTAATTTTAAGTCCCTTGGTAATAATAAATTTTACTTTAAAAAAAAAATCATCAAGAAAAAAAAAAAAAACTTAGCCAAGCTTAAAAATACAGAGAGGAGCAATGATCCTTCTCTACTCCCTGTGCATAGCTATGCTCTATTTAAATACATTAATAGTGTTTTGAAAAATAAATAATTTGCAAACCAAGTAAAAATCTGTCATTATTTCATTTTTATCTGCTTTTATTATGTGTTAAATAATTAAAAAAGTTTTAAACAATAATTGCTTTACTTTTCAGTGTTGCTGGTTGCTATTTTAGTCCCTATTTTTGTTGTCCTCATACTTGTAGCAGTGATTTACATTACGATTCGATTCAGAATCTTTCAAAATTTAAGACGTCGCCTCAGGGTGCAAGTGTACGAGCATGTCCTCTTAGGTGAAGATGAAGAAGAAGATATGACAAATCCTGTAGCTTGAGACAATTTTTTACATGTTTTATAAAATAATGTGATATTGAACTGTTTTTTGGTCTTGTGATGCATTTAGAAAAAGAATTGGATATTTTATAAAGAGAGAAGGTTGACGTATATATATATATATATATATTCCAGATGTTTTACTTGTATAGTATTTTATTTTATTGTTTTTAGATTTTTTCCCTGCATTTGTAATGTTGATAATTGAGATATCCTTCTCCCTTTTTTACCCTTGTTATGATTTGCTCAGTTTGTAAATTTTCACCAGTAAATTTGTTTTAATATTTATCCTTACATGTCTTTTTCCATTCCAGTATTTTCATATTAGTAATGTTTGCTGTTGTAATTCAAGCTTGAGCATTAAAACTTGGGACTTTTTTTGTATGTTACTTCATGACTATTCATTTATTTACAAGGCACCTAACAGAATAAATGAAGTTGAATTACTTTATATTTTAAAAAATACTTGGTTGTATATTTTTTGTATTTAACCCCTTGGGGATGAGCGACACATATACGTGCCACATAAGATGCTCAGAATCCTCGATTATTCCCACCAATTATTTTTTATTGTAAGCTTTGCCTTATTTAATCATAGCATTTCTGCGGTTCAATTAGGTGAAAATTTCTGTTTTGAAAAACCGGTAGTAAAAGATTAAAAATTCTGTAAAGGACGCTCGTTACGAAGGGATTAAATTATGTTTGCTTTCAAGTGGTTGAATTTCCATTCAAAATTTGCTGTTAAACATGTTAAAAATCTAGTAGATTGTGAAATATTGTATTTTATGCAATTATAAACAAAGAAGCAATTAATTAGCAATTGTAACCAGCTTGTCAAGATAAAGTGAAGCAAAGCAGTTGTTTGTCCAACATTTTCGTTACTATCTGATGTCAGAGAAAGCAAACTACACAATGCAACATTTGTTTTCCTGTATGTTCACAGAATTTTCAAATGGGTGTTCCATTTTTTATATCTTCACTTATTTTATGTATTTATTTATTAAAGACTTATTTTTCATGTGGTTCTATGAAAATTTTATTCTAAACTGGAATAGTTGCCAAACTATTCAAATGCCCCTCCAGGTTCTAAATTTCATTAAAAAAAAATTAAGCCAATTGTTCTAAAATTTAGGTATGTTATTTAATGATATTTTCTCTTTTGAAAATACTTATTACAGCTTGAATAGAATTTTTAAAAAATGAAATTCATAAAGTGACTCACGCAAGAAATTAAATATGTTGTTCAAATAGAGCTCAATTTTTTTTTTTAATCAAAATAGTAATCCTACCATATTTTTAATATATATATATACACAGAAGTACATAAAAATTTTTAATGCATTATCCTTTACCATTTTGCCATGATGATAGTTTGATTTATTCATATACTTTAAAAACCAGTGTATTATCCTCTGATCAAGTAATGGTGATTTCAACCAGAAATTTTATTTTATAAAAATGAAGTTAAATAAGAATAGAATAGAAATAAGTTACATTTTATTAAAGAAAATTCTGGTTCTAAGTATGTTTGTTTGTTCTGTGGCTCATACACCAGTTTTACCCATTTTTACCAGTTTTTTGCATTATGTTTTTTAGAGAACTTTTTTAAAACCCTCACTTTTAATATTTTATTTTGTAAATAATAATTCTTAATTTGCTATGTCATATTCTAAATTTAGCTATGTAAATATTTTTAAACTTAACACTTTTTTTATATTTTTAATTCTTTCATTTTTAACCCTTTTGAGTCTGAAATTTTTTTTTCTCTTTAATTTTTTGGAATTTTTTTTTTACGTTAATAATATTAAAATTAGCTATCCAAATCACAAAAATTAAGGTTAACTGAAATTTAACGAATATGTCGTTTACATTAATGTAAGGAATATAGTTATTTTGCGTTGCGTGCTATTCTTACGACAATATGCAAAGGAAGAAATTTTGAAGACATTCAGAAAATTCGGTGTTATAACGATTCCTGGTTAAAAAGACATAACAATTTTTTAGTACAATTTATGTTTTATCACAAATTATATGCTTGGAGAAGTATTCTATTCTATTATGTAGTATGTTCTATTCTGTCCTATTTTAAATTTAAAGAGTGAAACATATGTTTGAAATAAAGGAATCACCAACAGTGCAAAGAGAATAAAACAATTTTTTTATTTAATTTATTATTACTAAATGCTGAAGCATAAATAAAGTCTTAATAATAATTGTATAGTCACACTATATACAAAAAATAACAAAAATATTTGTTAAGAAAAAATAATACGGAATGAAAAGACATGTACTATTAATAGGACGCCAGACCCGAAAGGGTAAATATTTTCACTATGTGGCTAGTTATCATATTTATCTTTTTAAAAAATAGGAAACAAATTTATGACACTGTTGATTTTATGTCAGTTTTTCATTTGAAAGAGGAAGAAAAAAACTGATTCATTGCCAAATTTTATGCTCATATTTAGACTGGAAACTACAGATCTATTTTTTAAATCTCTTACTCTAAAGATATTACATATTAGGGTTTCTGCTAGGCCGTTATTTAAGGATGCAGTGCCGTGCTTTTTATTTTTTTTTTTATTTGACAAAATGCACCTTGCACTTTTTAAAAGCAGTAGGTACCTCTAATTGTACGTTATTTAAAAACAGTAGGTACCTCTAATTGTTTTTTTAAGAGATTCCAAAAATTATAAAACTCCCTTATTTCGTCAAAAAAAACATAGTAAGTTATTTAATCCTGTTGTAATTTAATTGAATTTTTTTTATTTATAACTCATAAAATCATTCAAAATTAATGCTGCTTTATTTATCATAGCAAAAGAATTACATATCTCCATCCTTTTTTTTTTTATCATTTACTGAGCACAATGATATATTTCTCTTGCAATAATGCTCTTTTCTATTGAATTAGTGCCTTTTTTCTGCAGTGCCCTGCTTTTTTTTTAATTTGGCAAAATGCAACTTGCACTTTTTAAGTAGTGCTTCTTTTTATTGACTAGCACACTTTCCTTTTTATTTTTAGAGCGAATATCATTACATATGATAGGATGGTCATTTTCCTTGAGAATTAAAATATCTTTATTTAAATAAATTAAAATTATTTTATATTATAGAAATTGTGTTTTTTTTTCCACCTAAAACCTTATAATATGAATCATTATGCTTTTGGTAGAAGAAAGAATTGTCTTTTTAGTTTAGCTTTGTTGTCCTTTGGTTTGCCAGTTATATTTACCATTCATATGATTGTCGACATTTCTATTGTATTGGCATTGTATGATTCTGCAAATTGTTTCATATTACCAAAAGTAACTAAATTAGTTTTTATTTGTGAAACCTGTTATATATGGAAATATCAACCACTTCAATTCATTGTATTTTAGTTCTGTAATTATGTTTATATTTTATTGTATTTTTCTTGTGACAGTATTCAGGTAGCCATTTTGTTGAAGCAAATGATGCATATTATTTAAAAAGCCAAAATTCTGAAAATATCAGAAATAAAAATCAAGTATGCACATAATTTTCCTTATTTTCCTTTCTGTTTTTATTTATTTTTTATTGGAGGGGGCATTTTAATTCAGGTTTATTTTTCCCCTGCTAATTTTCTCTTTGATTTGTTTGTAGATTTTTCTAAATGGAATAAACAAACATTGGTATCTGTCTCTTTCACATTACATTTATATGTCTTTCATAGTCTTTTATTTAAGATTAATTCTTATAGATACTTAAATAATCATAAAATCAAAGTAATAAGTTTTTTATCATGGTGAGAAATTAGAATTACAGTATTGGCCTTTTCCATTTCAATAAATGACTTTGATTGATTTTTTTTTTTTTTTTTTTTTTTTTTTTTAAATATTGCTACCACTGCAAGAAAACAAATATTTTTTTAACCATTGTGAAAAAAAATCATTACAAGACTTTTTTTTTTTCTATTACTTTATCTTTCTTGCTTCTTAGCTTTTATCATTAAAAATATAATTTTGCCTGTGTCGTATTTACCTTGATATATTACATTCAATTTCACAGTTCTTGAAAACTTTTTTTTTTTAAATGTTTCTTCACAATAATCTTTCAAAGTAATCTTTAAAGCAAATTTTTTTTTTTTTAATATATAATAAAAGAAAGTCAAAGGTAATACTGTGAAGTTTGTGTTCCATTAATAATTTATATTAAGCACCTGTGACCTATTTGAGATAAAAGAGCCTCTTGTACAAAGCTCTATTAATTATGTTTTTAAATAATCAATTGTAAATCATGTAGCTTTTCTATTACTATTTAAAAATTACATTAATAATGCAAAAGATCTGTGTTTGTTTTTCTATCTTCTGGCTCTTCTCTTATAAAAAATCTGTTACTTTGTGTAAAATCTAGTCATGAATTTATGATCTCTGTAGATAATGTTTGAAGGATGAATTTATTCTGTATTCTCATGTATAAATTAATTTAAAAAGTGTAATTTATTATCAGTTTTATTTTTAATCTGTGCATTTGTATGTAAAATAATTTGACTGGGTTCATTGAGCTGAGTTATTTTAAGAATTTACATGTTCAATATTTTGTATAATCAAAAATATTATTATTCCACTGTAATTTCTGTGTGTTATCACTGTCATCTGCCAGTTATTTGTTTTATGAGGTAACGATTTTTTAAAAATTATCTGATACTGGTGATATTTAAATATTTCTTCATATTTTATTATTTTTTTTTATAATCATTATTGTGTAAGATTTTATTAAATGGAGAATACATACATGTATGTTTAAATGTCGTAATTTGCTTGATAGTTTCAGTATTCATAATGTTCATGTATTTTAAACATTTTTATATCTACTTTTAACACATTCTCCAATTTTTATCTACATTCTATCTTCATAGGTAGATAGAAAATCCTTTTTTTGTTTGTTTCTCTATTCGTTTATAATTATTCAGTGATTTACTTTTTTTTCCAGTTCTTTTTCAACTTGAATTATTTTTTTTAGATCTGAAAGCATGTTTGTTTAACTGTATGCTTATTTCCAGAAGATATCCAAATTTATTTTCATTTTAATGTGAAGCACAAAACTTCTGCAATGTTAAAGAAACTGTGTAATATTGATAAATTTGCTAATTACTGTATACATAAATTTACATAGTTTACTAAATCACCAATTCTTAAGTCCCTTTGACTGTATTTTAATAGGAATCATACTATATCTCTTGTGATCGTTTATTGCCCTAAATTTTAAATATTACGTTTTAATGTTTAATTTTCAACTGTGCAAGATATTAATAACTATATTCTTAAAAGTCTGTGAATTGACATGTATTTTTCCATTCATCATATTCCGGTATTTCATGAATATTTTTCATTTTGATTTGCCCATTTTCCCTCAAAAACTGAAACTTCACCAATCTAAGCTAAAAGCTACTTGAAATTCCCTGATCTAAGCAGCATCTTTGTTAAATCACTGGGATGTTCCAGCAACTGTGCTGCAAGCTCTCTTTCATTTTAAGAATTTTTATGTTTGTCCTTTTTTCCTCAAATCATAGGAACTTTGCAAATCTAAATTCAAACTTCCTGAAATCCTCCATTCAAAAGACCAAAAATTCATGAAGTAACAGAATAATTTCTTGAATTCATGGTGATGTTCTGGCAACCTTGCTGCCAGTACTTTTTAGGTTTTTTTTTAATAGAATATTTTAGAGTTCATAGAAGGATGCATCAAAACAATTAAAGAATATATTTTTTTCATTACATTTCTCATTCATTTATTCTAATATTGCTTTGAAACAAATTTAATTGGGATTATTTTTATTCCTTAAATCAAAAATATTTGTATGATTCCTGTATGCAAATGACTATTTTCATAAATATTATTTCTTTTTAATTTAGTGCTTACTTATAAATAAATTTAAAGTTTTCTTGTTCTGTGTTGTTAATTTAGTTCCACCTTTGGAAACATTGTGTAAAATATTTCTTAATCCAGATTAATAGTAAAGCTTTTCTTTATTTTATGATGATTATATGTAAAATTATGTGTATCTGTTTATATATTAGATCATTATCCTTTTCATCGGGTTTTGCTTAGTTTTATTCGTCCCTCACCCAATGTAGAAAAAATCAATGTAAGAGTTGCATTTAAAAATAAAAACTTGAAGGGTATAGGAGAAAAACAAGAGCCCATTTGATATAGAACATCAGATAAGTATGTCATTTAAAAGTTTATGTATGGGCTAAAACTGTCCCACCTACAAGTAACAATGCAGGTAAATCTTAGAAATGCCTTAGTAGTTATCTAGATTTTTAATTTGATTTTCTCAAAATTCAGTTCAAAGGATTCTTATGATTCTTCCTAAGGAGTCTTCATTTGTATAAAATTAACTGTTTAGTTATGATTAAAAATCATTTCAATTCAGAATTAATTCTTTCAGTAAAAGTTTTTGTATGTTTTCTTTTGATTGGTTGAACTGGCTAAAAAGTTAGTTATGAGAAAAATCTTTCTTATATTATGAGAGAATTGGGCACTTGACTTTTCTTGTTTTTAACTTGATAGGTCTTTTAAAGAAAGAAAGAAAAGAAATGATTTTGTTTCTCCAAGTTAACAACAAATAATAAAACATCATCCTTTTTACTTTCTTCTGTTTTCAAAAATGTGATGAAAGATCTGAATTTTATTTTATTTTATTTTATTTCTTGCATTTATATATATTTTTTTTTAAATCTTTATTTTTATCATTTTTTAGAAGTTTGTTTGAATATAAATTCATAATTGCATATTTTTTACCATTATTTGCTTTAAAATAATCATTGTTAAATTTCTGTTCAACAATGTTATCTTTCAATTATTGTGTTGTTTTGTATTGTTTTTCTCCATTTCAGTTAAGGTCAATTAATATGTTGATTATTTTAATGTTCCTGGTATGAATTTAATCAATAAAGCGTACTATTAAAATTTAATCTTTTTCATTACAGTATGAAATGATTATGTTCTTAAAAATAACTTAATAAAGTTATTGTTTGACTTTTGTAATTATGTTGTAAATGGCTAAATACAATTTTGTTTATTTATTTATTGAAAACAATGTTTTACCATTGATAGGGAAATACTTTGTTTTTTAAATTGACATTCAATATATCTCTAAAAAATTTTTTAGAAAATAGATTGTTTTACTTTGAAAATATTCTGTATTTAAATTATTATTTCAGAGTTGCTGTAGCCTTATAAATCTGAGAGTCATTTTGACTCATTATCCAGGGTACCTAAAGTCATAGCTACCAACTTAGTCATAGCTAGATGGGTAAATAGTAAGATTGTATGGTTTTGTACAAAAATTAGTAATGAATTGTAAAATATTATTTTATTCACCTCGTAAAAGATAAAACTTCAAATATGTTGCATCCATAGCTTTTTTTTCCTTTCTTTCTTTCATGGAAAAGAACTAAAAATATACCATGATGGAAAAGCATCCAGCTATGTGTTTACTTCAATCGTTTTACAAGATTTATTTTTCAGTTGGTATTCTCCATTATTTTTATAGAATGAAAAACGCAAAACCAAAGCAGTATAATTAAGTTTTCATAGAATCGTAACCAAAAGAATTTTTATGTATAACAAATCTCATAAAGGAGAACATTTTGCTTGTTGCATCGTGTGCAATTCAGATATTAAAATTTCTGACAGAGGTAGGAGTGATACAAAAGAACATCTTGATATGACTAAACATTCAGATAACATGTGCATAAGAAAGCATATTACATTTTTTCTTGTATATATTTTTAATGTTATGTGGTTTTGTAAAAAAAAAAAAAGAAAGAAATCATAAAAATTGTATGGTTTTCAAAATTAACATGTTGGCAGGTATTCTAAAATTAGCTGAGTGTTTTTAAACTTCATTAAAAAATAAGCTATTCCAAATTATTCGTGCAAGACAGTAAAGTGTGAAGTTTGAGGATTTCTTTACTATGCTTACGTGTTTCAGTAATTGGTGATACTTGGTACTGCAACAGAAATTCACATATTACTCTGCTGCAGGAATAACTTTAATAGCTGTCACGGATTACTTGTTATTGAAATGCTTGATACATTTTAGGTCACTCTGTAAATAAAATCAAAAGATAATTTTTTTTTTAATGTTAGTAAGTTTGAAATTTACATATTAAGACATTTTGTTATGTAAAAAAAAAAAAAGTGTTAACCGTTATATATTTTATCTATGTATTCAAAGTTTCTTTATGCTAATTTTTAAATATCTTGTCTTTCTAACTTACATAAAATTTGCATGTGACAAATACAGAGAAAATCTCAAATATCATATGCCTTGAAATATGGTATGTACTTTTGTCTACAAAGTGATATTTAAAGTAATGAGAATTTAAATTTAAAATGAATTTATATCAAAATAATGGTAAGAGAAATTAATATAGTTAGAAATAAAGTACAATATTGGAATTACATAATTGTTTACCCATTTGGTTTAATTTTTAGCATAATATCCTTTGATCGAAAGCAGTTTTGAAAGAAGTTAAATAACATGCTTTCATATACAGAACATAATTTTGATTTAAGCTAAATTAATTTTTTCATTAAAATTCATATTATAAATTGGATTTTGTATCTTCATTTATTACTAGTCAAAATTATTATTATTAAATAATTGTTTAAATTTGATTTAAAGGCTAACAATAATTTTAAAATATATATTTATGTTATAAAAATGAATTAAAAACAAAGTTCTGACATGTGATTTAGTAGCAGATTATATCAAACATGTTAATTATTTACAACCTATGAAGAATTCCTAAACTGGAGACATATTTTTAGTAATTTAATCATAGTCTTCTTTCTTTTAGTGGAAACCACTCAAAACTCTGTATACCTTGATTATAGTACGATATCTCAAATGCATTATCAATATAGTATTACCTCCTAGCAGTTTCCTAAATTGTTAGTTTTGTCTAAACTTGCTTGTATTAATAGTAATAATTGATATATAAATAAACAAAAAGAAAAATAGAGGTATGGCCATTGATATGTTGTTGTTCCTAACATAATTTTTTTGTCAAAAATTTTAATGTGACTCGTCTTATTGCATAAATAATATATTGCTAATATTTTTTTGTTGTGTAACCTGAAGAGTGATAAAAGTTTGGCAAATATATAGCTAATCTCAGTTTGAACAGGGTATTCATAACATATATATTTGTAACTAGATATATTTATTTAAATAAGTGGTGTATGTGTTTTTTTTTTTTGTTTTTTTTTTCCATAGCTTTATGTGTACAAAATATATTGTAATCATATTTTGAATAAAATATAGGCTTCAAAATATGCACAGATGTTTTTCAACTTTCAGTGCAATAAAACATTTTAAGTGATATTTTTAGTAGTTGTATTTTCATGTTTTTTTTTTTTTTTTTTTTTTTTTTCATTTAAACAAAGTAGTATAAAATTAGAAGCTGTAGGGTGTGCTGAAATGGACTGGATGTTTTAAAAATTCAATAACAAGTAAATGGTGACAACTAATGAAGTTATTCTTACATGAGATTAATATGTGAAACTGGGAATTTTTTATTCTTCCTAATTTTTGTTATAACTCTCACAGATAGATGGCTCAAAGTTTACTCAGCTCTTAATCTTCATTCTGTTTAGTTGTTGAAATGCCCCCAAAAAATGGTTTGCATATGGAAACTGAAAGGTTATTTTGAGCAGTATTAGAGTTTGAGATAGTGCAGTGTCATTTATCAATGATATTTAGAACTAAAATAATGAAGTACAATGAAGAAATTTCCAAGTTTACTCATTAATTTCCTGTCACTATTTACTTGTTATTGAATTTTTAAAATGTTTAGTTCATTTTAAGGCACCTTGTATCTGCAAGCATGCCTGTTTTCCTGAAAATCTTCTAAATCAGTGGTTCTTAAACTCCTTCGAGTGGTTCTTAAATCTTCCGAGGGAGAAATGTCAGTGCTCCAGAGATGAATGCACCCTCCCCCCCCCTCCTTTCCTGGACAACACTTTGAATTCATCACTACGCAAGTCAAAATTTTTATAGAATATTTTTTTGTTTTCTCAGTTTTTTTTTTAAATGCATAATGTTTCGAGCTGTAATAGTATCAATCACATGACCATACGCTTTGTTTATCGCTGCAAGAAAACAAAAGCAAGGTTTGTTTTTAACAATCTGACCCCTTATCCCGTAATTTCCACGAGAGCTACATTTGTAGAAACATTTATATAATACACAATATTTGGAGCAAATTTGTTTTGAAAATTCCGCAGTCAGAGGGTAAAAATGCAAATTATAAATATTCTACATATTTAAAATTCATGATGATATGAAATATGTAATAAGATACATATTGGTCGAAAGGATTTTGAAAAAAATAAATTAAGCAGTCAGAGGAAATCAAGCAGTATTTTAGTGTACGCCTGAACATTTTGTTGTACACCTGAAACTATGAAAGTAACTTTCAGGGCTTTATTTTATTCCCTCGAATTATACAGATTCTCCATTAAAAAGAAATTCTAAATTTCTAAAAAAAATTTTAATTTCTAAACAAAAAATAGAAGCTATGAACTTGTGAATTTTATTATTTAAATTTCTTTTTTAAATCTACAAAAAGTGCAGTTTCTCCCAAAATTATAAAATAATTTTAGACTTAAAACGAGCTTCACAAAAACTATAAGCCTTTTTCTCTTTCTAAAATGTGCAAGAATTTTTATTAATTAGGATGCACGGGTGAGAAATTTGATTTTAAGAAGTAATTGAAGCGATTTCGCATCTTTTGAAATGATTAAAAAAAAAAATGCGATATTGTTACTACAGCCATTGTCATTTTAAATGCACTGCTCGTTTTTTAGTGTACACTTGAACATTTTGTTGTACACCTGAAGCACATGTAAGAAACTTTCAGGCTTTATTTTCCTCCCTCGAAGTCAGAAAAAGAGTGTATGAGAACCATTTAATTTCCAAGAAATTAATGTAATCAAAACCTTGAAATTTTTAGAGTAGAAACAACATTTACCATGGGTGCATGAAAATTGCTTTACATTGCCTTTCCAATTTTTTGGTTGTTTGTGAAATTATAATTTCTTGTGTTGTGTGTACTTAGCTTCTTCGCCGCATATTTGTGTGAAAATACTTTCTTCAATTTTGTGCACATGACAAAGAAATGTAAACATCGTCTGGGTGTCGAACTAGACTTTTTTTAATCATTGAGCTAAATATTGCAGACCTAGTAGAAATAAAGCAGAAGCATCCTCCTCATAGCAAATAGTAAAGTATATATATTTTAACTGCATTAAAATGTGTGTTATAATTATTTTTCTATTTGTTAATGCAGCTCATTTTTTCCAACACTCTAAAAACATAGAATAGGTGTAATGAAAAATAAATAGGCTGTATGCATTAAAATAATTTCTTATCTTATATTACATAAAATATTGTTGGGCTCCTTGAAATGTATTTCTCATCAAAGGGGGTCTGCGAGATCCAAAAGTTTAAGAACTGCTGTTCTAAATCATATGCACTTGCGTCCACATGCACATGTAGAGACATGCACACACACTTATGAATAACTTTAGTTTCTTAATTTATTCATGGATCATTTATTATGAATTAAAATAATTTCTTGTTAAAAAAAAAATCCTTAAACTACTTTGATTGAGAATGAACAAAATCCTTAATTTTACCTCTTCAAACAAAATGCTTACCAATTGGCTTACAAAAATAATTTACGATTACCTAGTAAAATTCTCAGATTTCATACCTATAAATTTTTGCAAAATTTCTTCCAAATTCGGAAAATATTCTGTGAATGGTTTTCACTTATTCTTTTGTATTCTTTGATTCTGCTTTTATGTGAACTTAATATATCTAATATTTTTCAGTACTATTGTTGGCATAAAGTTTTTAGTTTAATTCTGTATTGATGGCAGTTTCACCTAGTTGCAATCATTTGTGCTTTTAAAAATAATAATAGTTTTATTCTCAAAAGTATCCTTTTGTATATCTTGTAGGATTCATGTACACTATCCCGGAACAGGGGAGGTGCATTCTCTCAGACCTGTGTTGACTAAGCTTAAGGTGTTTTTTTTTTTATGAAGTAGACACCATGTTTTAAAAAGTTTTCTATATGAAAATGTCTTTGAAAACTAACATTTTTTTTTTTCTCTTTCTGTCATAAGTTGAATGTTCAAATTTCATGTACACTGCTCCAAACAATTAGGGGAGCACATCGATTTGGCGAAATTGCACAAGTACTTACACCAATAAGTAACTTAAATTAAAACATCCTTAATTTAAAGCATAGCAGAAAACAGAAAAATGAAATTCCATATGCAAATAAAGTTCATGACGTCAAAAACCAGAAAAAGGAGATCGAGATACAGAAATCGGGATTTCGCAGAAATGTCTGTTTCACTGTCTCAGTTGTGAAATTCATTTGCTCAGCTTTTGTTTTGAGAAAAGGTGATTTGGAAATGTCTCAACAACGTGATTTACCGGAATCCATGGCTTGGCATATTAGTGAGAGACGTGAATCCAGGCAAACACAATGAAGTGTAGCGGACGCTGTTGGAGTTGCAAGAAATGTCTTTGCAAGGCTGTGGAATCTATTCCAAGAAACAGGAAATGTTAGACGTTGACCACATGCTACCACAGCAACTGATGACCTATATATCCTGTTAACAGCTTGTCAAGACTGAAAAGGGAATGCTACTCAGCTGCAAAGACAGAGCTCTTGGCAACATGACGAAGGGCGTCCAGCCAAACAGTGTGAAGCTTCATCAGGGTGTCTCTATGCATGTAGGCCAATGGTCTGCATTCCGTTGACCTCAAGCCACCGTGCAGCTAGAAGAAGGTGGGCTGCTGAACATCAAGATTAAAGGCAACGGATTGGAGTCAAATGCTGTTTACAGACTAGTCCTTATTCAGTCTGGAGTGTGACACTCAACATGTTTTGGTATGCAAGGAAAGGGGCACTCAAAATAACCCCACATTCGTTCGTGAAAGATCACATTACAGGCGAGGTGGGTTGATGATATGGGCTGGGATCAGCATAGGTGGACATACGTATTTGCATATCATTTGGAATGGTTCTTTGCCAGCCCAAAGATATGCAAACGAGATACTGAGGCTTCATGTCGCACCTTACGCTTCACCCATGGGGATTCCTTTGTTTTCATGCATGATAATGCTAAACCGCATACAGCTTGTCTGGTGGAGAACACGGTTGAAGCTGAAACCATACAGCGTATGGAATGGCCAGCATACTTTCCTGACCTGAATCCAATCGAGCATGTTTGGGACACACTCGGACGACGCATTGCAGTGAGACCAAGGCTTTCTTTTTTTGTCCTGGAACTTGGAGATTGCAATTCTTGAAGAGTGTAACAGTTTTCCTCAATGTCTTATCACTAACCTCATCGCATCCATGGAAAACAGATGTGCAGCAGTCTTAGCTGTTCGAGGGGACCACACCGTATTAAACATCTTGCATCATTACTAAACAATACTTTTTTTTGTCATTTACATGTAACCAAATTGTTGCCCTAAACCATCTTTTCATGTTCTTTCCATCGTTTCAAAGAATTAAAGCTCCCTTATAATTTTTTCTGCGTCTTGTTTTCTGTATTGCGCATTGATACACATGTACTCTTCATTTTATACCCATGCATGGCTGTCTCACACGGTTCTCTTCTCTTCTTTGTTTGCTCTCCTAATTTTTTTAGCCGTATATGTTCAGTTTCATATTAATATTTAAATAAGGAAGTTTTATTGTCCATAAATAAATGCAATCTCTGGGACTACATTGTTCTACCTGAGAATACATTGTACTACCTATTATGTTTAACAGTGTCAAGTTATAAAAATCTCCCTTTTTATTTGTACACAGGGGCAGTGTCAATATTTGCCTAACAGGGAGGGGACATGGCCTCTCCAACAGGAGAGCCAAATTGTTAATATATATTGAGGTCTAGATAAGCATGGGCAGGCCTGTCCCAAAGTCCAAGCTCAATCCGAGCTTGGGCCAGGCTTAATTATTTACTGAAGACTTCGGCCAGTCCTGAATTTTATTCTCAAAATATACCTAAGCCTTGCAATTTTTTTTGCAGATTCACGTTGGACCTGGCCTGTATTTCCTCTTTTCCAAGCTGTGTCAGCTAAGATTTTTTTTCATAGTTAGTAATGTGGCGACGTTTCTGCTTAATTAATAAAGAAAGTAAACAATAAAACAACATTTCTTTGTTTTATTTTATTTCACATTTTTAAAAAGTTTTATGTGTTGTTTAATTACGTGAAAGATATTTTGCCAGAGTACTGTAAATAACAGATTTTTCTATTCAAATCTTATCTAAAAATCTAAGTGAAATCTTGGACACATCATTATATTCTAATACGAGCAAATCTTGTGTGTGGTTATATATATATACAGTAAACTCCCGACTATCCGGCCTAATGTGGCGGATGGGTAGACCGGATAACAAAAAAGCCGGATAGGCCGGAGTTCTATAAATATTTGCTCACTTCCTGCCCTCCCCCGCCATGATATTAAAAATACATGTTACACATTTTATGATAAATTTTATATGTACAGTAAATACAGTTTCAAAATAAGCAAAATATTAACATAAAACGTAAGCCTAACTCGTAAAAAAATGAGTAAATCTTAGTTTATTAATAAATGATTGCACAAATATGAAAAGTTTTCTTCTCCTTGTTAGCTCTTTACCTCGACGTCCTTCCATTTGCATCCCAGTAACCCAGCCATTTCCTTTAAGTGTTAATGCTGCAAAAGTAAATATTCCTCGACTTCTTTTTGCTTACCTTTCAGCATGGTTTTTCTTTTTTTCATTCTACTTCCACTGGCTTAGACAGCACACCACTTTTTAATTTCTGCTTCATTTTTCTTCCAGTCACCCACTTTACTTTTAAAAACTCCTAACTACGAAGGAATAGTTTTTGCCGTTTCCCCAGACTGCAGTCAATTTATAACGCATAGTTTCTCCTCCATAGTCTAGACACTACAACCTTTTTTCGTTTATCAGGCATTAATCTTCAATAAATAAACTCGAAGCACACCAAAAGAATATACGAACGTAACAAGGTAGAGTGGCAAATAACGTCCGCTCTTGTTAACATCCGAAGCATGTTATTAAGCCTTACCCCCCCCCCCCCCCCCCTCTCCTGTCTGTCATTGCTCTGCCATTGCATTCTGCAATTCCTTCTTACTCCTTCCTGTCGTGAGTCAGCACTTTCCCAAGGAACCAAGGACGGGAACCTGCCTGTCTTGGCCGCTTGTAACATTCCTTCTTCTTTTTTACTAGGCCGGATAGTCGGGAATTTACTGTATATGCAAATTTTATCTTAAAAACGGCTCTAACGATTTTGACGAAATTTTGTATCCTACCGTTTTGGGGCACCAGAAAACCATTGGGCTAGGTCACATGTTCGAGAAAATTCGATTAGTGGGTCATTTTGAGTCATTTTGGGTCATGGTCAAGCTAATTGTATCTAAAAAACGGTTCAAACGATTTTGACGAAATTTTGTATCCAATCATTTTCGAGCACGAGAAGACTATTGGGCTAGGTCACATGTTCGAGAACTTTCAATTAGTGGGTCATTTTTGTGTCAACGCGAGTCAAATTAATTTTATCTAAAAAACGGCTCTAACGATTTTGAATAAATTTTGTATTTTACGAGTTTTGGGCACGAGAAAATCATTAGGCTAGGTCACATGTCCGAGAAAATTTGATTAGTGGGTCATTTCTGGGTCATTGTGGGTCAAACTAATTTATCTAAAAAGCGGCTCAGACTATTTACACCAAATTTTGCACCCTACGGTTTTCGGGAACGAGAAGACTGTTGAGCTGGGTCACATGTTCGAGAAAATTCAGTTAGTGGGTCATTTTGGTCATGGGTCATTATGGGTCAAGCTATTTTATCTTAAAAATGGTTCAGAGGATTTGAAATAAATTTAGCATCCTACAGGTTTAGGGAACGAGAAGACTATTAGGCTAGGTCACATGTTCGAGAAATTTTGATTAGTGGGCCATTTTGGTCATGGGTCATTATGGGTCAAGCTATTTTATCTTAAAAACGGCTCAGACTATTTACACTAAATTTTGCATCCTATGGTACTCGGGCACGAGAAGACTGTTGGGCTAAGTCACATGTTCGAGAAAATTCAATTAGTGGGTCATTTTGGTCATGGGTCATGATATTTGAACTCGTATTTAATTTTGACCGAGCATAGCTCGGTCTTCCCTGCTTGTAGATGTTTAAGTAGACAAAAAGTCTTAAATAATTAGATAAACGAAGTGTGTTTATTTTAATCTTTCATCTTTTGGTAAGAGAGCGACTGAGCAAAATGCTAAAAATAGTTAATAAAGAGAGAAAGTGAGACGATTTATATAATTGATTATTCATTGTTGGTACTAGTAAGTCAAAAATAGGACAAAACCTTCCGGCTCAGTTTGAAATTGGTTTCTTTCTTTTATCTAAGGTACATAGGTACATACATCAGATTTAATATGAGTTAAACAAAGTGATCCTCCCTCCTTCTAAATTTATTATTTTGGGGATAAAGTTATTTGCAGAGAAATTTTTAATTAGCCTTATAGCCTGATATTTTACCAAATATCATTGAATGAATATCGGGCAGTTATATATAAAAAAATTCTAAAAATTTGCTGACATCATTTTTTAAAAAATGATGTAGGCTGTAATATAACAAAAACCATTCATTGAATGTCATCAAAAACTTTTGAATATCCGGGTAATCAAACTATAAATGTAACATACTTGATTAACGAATTCATCCATGATACTTGTAAGATCAATATATTGCCCCAATTAGGTTTATATTTAGGTATATATTGGTTCAGTATTTCAAACATTATCATGGGGATAAATTTTGCATGATTTTTGTGTCCCTGTAAAAGAAACTATAAGAGCAACATACTTGTAAGATTACATTGTCCCAATTGGTATTGAATTGGTTCACTATTTTGGACGTTATTCTGATAAGTTTTGCATGTTTTACTTTTGTTATGTCTCTATAAACGAACTATAAGAGCTGCATGCTTGATTTACTACCTCATCCAAGATATTTGCAAAATCAATTCTGTCATAATTAAATTTGAGAGCTACGTACTCAGACCGGGGCCTCCGAGATGTCGCTGTGTGTCCTTAACCGGACCTGCTTCAAGTGACGTCACAACCTGCTGACGTCAAAACAGTGATCCATAATAACTTAAAAATTTTCATGTACTTCGTTCGTTTGTACGTATTGTTTACGATAGTATTTTGATTTTATTTATTGTTTTATATAGTAATTAATAATATTTTTCAGTGTATTTAGATTATATCTATAAAATAATGAGAAGAAAATGTTGTGCTCCTAGTTTCTAATCTAAGTCTTCAAATTCGCTACTGATAATGAAAAGAAGAAATTTTAGCTACGAAAATTACCTTGTGATAATTATTTTTACATTTCAACAGAAGTGGTCTGCATTAAATGTTTCGATATACGTTTCATAATTCGTGAAGCTAAAATTAATATGATGGTATTGAACTTGCTGTGCTGAGAAAAAAAAAATAACCCTAACAACGAATGTCCATCCTACTGTAATGGAAATATAGGGCAGTTGCAATCAGCTGATCAACCATTGTATTCACTTGGAGGTAAGGGTAATTCCACCAATCAGAACTGCCTATTTGTACTGTTTACCTCCAACGTGACGTCAATTGCAACTGCCCTATTCCGGCATATTTGAATGAATTTGTACTTCCAAATCAAAAAGAGTCAAATGATCTTTAGAAAAAAAAAAAAAGAAGCAGACGATAAACAGTTTAAAAAATGATTTTGAAAGAAATACTGTAATAAATTGAATGAAATCTGGATACATTTAGTTAGAAGTGAGTGTGCTTTGTTTATAAAATTAAAAGTAACTGATTTACACAACTTAGTAGTTCTACGTAGTTCCATTTAACATTTTAGCTAACTTAAGTGTACAAATATATTATGAAAATAAAACTTTTGATAAGTTAATTTGAGTGGTTATTAGGTCCTAGACCCAAGTACAATAAATAGACAATTATTAAAATATTACAAGTCAGTTACAAAGTTAAGATAGAAAATTGGGTACTTTTCGGTTAGCCGGGCGCCAGTGATATATATACACACACATATATGTATGAATTAATATATATATATATTTATATATGTACATGTATCACTGGCGCCCGGCTAACCGAAAAAGGCTTATGGCGAGAGAAAGAAAGTTGGCAACATATTTTCTGGCAACCTATTCGTAGTTTCATATAAATAAGTATTTTTTTTTTCTATATTTATATAATTTATTTAATATAAAGAAGCCATATATCTCTTTTTATATGCAGGTAGAACAGAATTGTATATATAAATAATTTTATATATATAAATAAACATAAAAGTTCATTAGGTTTGTTTTCATAATTGTGTATATAATTTAAAAACATATCTAACTTTCTGAAGCCCGGATTACGCCAAAGCGTTAAAAAAAAGTGCCAAGGTCTCTATAGTTAAAAAATGTCGATTTCTCTATTTAAATTGACATTTATTGTGTTTTGGTGGTTAAATTATGGTATCTAGTTGTAAAAGGGAGGAATGGGATTGATTTTGTAAAGTTTTTGGTAGATTTATTATATTTTTTGTACGTATATTTATTGTAAAATAATGTGTTTAGGAAAAGGTAAGTCAATTGGTTCAATCTGATTTATTAATCTTAGCATTTTTTTTTTATTTAAAACTTTTAATTTCCTTTAATAAAACAAGTGTATTGATTCCCTTTTATTTCACAATTATGAAATTTAATATTATTTATGTAATCACAAATTATAAGAGCAGAAATGCTCTTTTTATTACATCTTTCTGCTGCGATACATTGACCAAAGTGGATCACTACTGTGACGTCACTAATACTTGTAGCAGGCCCGGTGAAGGACACACAGCGACATCTCGGAGGCCCCGCTCAGACCCGTACAGAGGGGGGTAAAGCCGGTACAAATTACCAGGGCCCGGGGCTCCTAGGGGGCCCGACTTTTGGTACTGGTTTTTAAATAATACCAGAAAAAATAGACAGGCATTTTTTACATAAAAATTTTAATTAAAATAACTAACAATAAATAATAAAATTCAAAAGTCAGAAGTTGCTCGAATGTCTTTACGGACTGGATAGGGGGGGGTGCTCAGGAGGCATTTTACGTTCGAAACAAAATCCAGCTTTTATTAAAAATCAGCAAAACGCATATAGCAAAGATGCAGGCATTTATTTATTTATGTTTTATAGAACAAGTATTTTCTAAATTGTAAAACACAATAACAAAAGTTGCAATAGCCTCAGAAAATCGGCGACTTAACTGATGAATTGAATTAAGATTTAATAATATTTTCAATATTTTAAATTTACTTGATGTCAGAAGCATTATATGTGTTTGTTATGTCATCAAGTGGTTTTTAATTCGACATTTGGGTGTATTTTTCATTATGTTTTACTAATTTATTAGTTTTTTCATTTATTAAAATAACAATTGTGTCCTTAAATTCTTATATTTTATTTATTTATTTTGATATTCCAATGGCGTTCTCCCGTTTATTTGGCATTACAGTTTGGCGATAGTTTTTTATGAAAAGTGGTCGACGGGATAATAGAGAAGTACCAAAATTTATATGTCCTTATATGAAAAGGTGTTACCAATTCATCATAAACTGTAATACTACTATAAAAGAAAAATAATAAAATTGTAAGAAAATACTATATAGATTTTCTAAAAAAGTACCATCCAACATATTTATTTTCTAATAGAGTAAAGGCTGATTATAATGGAATTCTGCTGTAAACGGAGAAAAATCATGGTCTAGCCAAAAAAACTCCATGCATTTAAAGCTTTTAAGACGAAAAAAAACCTATTTAAAATGGAATTTCCTGTACGTTTTCGTCTAAGCAGGTTTTACTTTATCAGGCTTATGGAATGGTGGGGGACCACAGACTTTCTGTACGGCCCTGTGCATACTTGATTAATGAACTCATCCAAGATACTTGCAAGATTTAATACATTGTCAAAATTATGTTCGAATTGGTTCAGTATTGCTCACGTTATCGTGATTACAAGATTTACATTATAAATATGCACCGGTGTACAAAATTAAGAAAATTTAATGAGATTTGGTCAATTATCTCTAGAACTACTGGACAGATTTTAATGAAATTTGGTATGAACATAGCTTGATATAATGTAAATAAAATAACCATTCAACAGTTATAACACACACGCATGATTGTAAGACTCATCAGCATCAGAAGGTAAAAAACAGAGCTTGCTATATTGAACAGAAAAAATGGGTTAATAAGGGGTTTGGTCCCCATACAGCTCTCAAAACATGAATTCATACTGGGAATCGGGCAGTTTATAAGTCCCTTTGGCAATTGGTCCCACTCCTCCAGCAACACTGTTTTCAGGTTCTGGGAGGTGGAATACGAGTTGTAATTGCCTCACCAGAGCGTCCCAGACATGCTCTATGAGATTTAGGTCTGAAGATCTGGCTGGCTAGTCCATCCAGCGAATATCCTCACTTTCCAGAAAATCGTTGACCAGATGCGCTCTGTCTAGGCATGCGATTTTGTCCATTAAAATGAAATCAGGGCCAACTGCACCCCTAAAAACCAAACATAGGGCTCCAAGATGTTATACCTGAACCTCACAATAGTCACAGCACCTCTTTTCAAGACATGGAGGTCTGTGCCACCGTCCATCATGATGCCTGCCCATACTATCAAACGCCCACTGCCATAATGGTCAATTTCTTGGACATTGGAGGGAAGGTAGTGGGTCCCTGGTTCTCTCCATATGAAAGTATGGCAATAATCAGGTGTTAGGCTGAACCGGGACTCATCAGAGAAGTGGATGGTTGCCCATTGATCCCTGCACCAATCTCTGATCTTTTTGCACTATGCTAAACAGACTCTTCTGTTTGCAGAAGTGAGCGGAACACAAACAGCAGGTCTTCTTGCAAACAGGCCTCTTTCATGAAGCCTTCTGGAAACAGTAACCCTTGAAACTCGGCTTCCTGTGGCCGCATAAAGGTCACGAGAGAGCTAAGATGCTAAGAAGCTTTAGCATGCCTTTGAACTTTGAAGGGGGAGTTGCTTTGAGACCTATAGCGGCTTGGCTGTAGTCTCAAATGATCCTTAAACTCAAAGACTACATAGATAGACAGGGCAGTGAAATTAAAAACGTCCTATGCTGTTCAAAAATTGGAGAGTGGATCGGCGAAAATCTGGGGACTTGCAGAAATTTCGAGAGAATTCAAGAAGAATATTATGTCCATTTCTCATATCTGAGTTTTTTTTATCAGTCACTACGTTGAATACGATGTTTTTCACAATAAAACGAAATATGCTCCAGGGAGTCTGGAACCAGGCAGCTACTGCACCTGTCATCATCTACCAGACGAAAGCGGCGAAGAATGGCTGGGATGATCAGCATCTGGCATAGTAGAGCAGTTCACATCACGTGACTTTTACTGGAGAACAATGAAAAAAGCTGTAGGACACACAAATAGAAAAAGCATTGATAAAGGTAGCGATAGCTGTCCTACAGCAGCAGCAAAAACCTGTTCGTGACGTCACCTTGCACAGCTCTGTAGGCGCGTTATTAGGATATCTTCACGTTTGCTGTCAGCCCAAAGATGTGTCTGCTTTATAGGGGGAATGACACCGTGAGACGAAAAACATTTACTGGAACAGTATTGTTGATTGAACAATCGATCAGTTCGCTGTTTTCGTAGTTCTTGCGGTCTTCTGGACAAATCCAGTTGAGCAAGACATCAGAATCGCGAACTCCTTTTGCAATATGGTCGGCTTTCTCATTCAGAGTGATACCCCGGTACCCAGCAAACCCAAATCTTAGAGATATAAGCAGCAATTCTCTGAATCTTGTTATAGAGCCACAGATCACACTAGGCGACTTGAGGGATACAGATTGAAGCGCTGTGAGCACAGATAAGCTATCAGTTAGAAGGATTACTTCATCAATAGCCGTGCCTATGGTTAAAGCCTCTGCGATAAAAATGGAGTTTACAGGATTGATTCTATAACCAAATTGGGCGGCCTCAGTCCATCCTGCAATCGTAGTCCACGAAGGAGATTTCGAAGCATCCGTGGCGACGATGATCCAGGAATCGCAGAAACTCTGTATAAAATCATTGTATAATGGGATTATAACATTGTCTGCGAGATCTTTGTACTGAAACGGCAAATCTTTAAGGTAAAATTGAACTAATTCCTGATGGCACTTTTAAAAATCTTCAGCTTTTGCTGCAGACACACTCCACCGCTTTTAGAGAAAACGGTTACTTTACTATATTATGGAGTATTTTCATTGGTCCAAATAGATATATTCTATAAAAGCGGTGGAGTGACTATACAGCAAAAGCTGAAGATTTTTAACAGTGTGGAACGTAGAGGGACCTGGAAAGGAATCAAGTGTTCAGGATGAGCACAAATTTCATCCATAATTTCAGGGACGTACGGGATGTTACTTGTGACCTCATGAAGATTGCTATTATGAAACTCCCACATTGGAGACCAACTGTTCAGGGAACTGTGTCGAACCCAGAAATTAAAAGCCAAAGTGCCGATTCTGTTGGAGAGTGGAGGAACACCGGCATGTTTATAGACCGGGAAGCGGCAGCACAGACAATCACTTCATCGAGTTCACGGCTGAAATTCCAGAATTAGTTAAAACTTGATTCACATATTAAAACGCAATTGGTCTGCCAAGTCATATCTTGGTGGAAAACACCCGAAAACCCGATTTTAGTGGTTGGCTCGTAGGTTTACCATTGTGTGTTCCTTCTCCCATTCCTCCATGTTTTCATATCTTTGGATGCAGAAAAATACAATGGTAAACCTACAAGTCAACCGCTAAAATCGAGTTTTAAGGTGTTTTCCACCAAGATACGACTTGACAGACCAATTGCGTTTTAATATGCGAATCAAGTTTTAACTAATTCTGGAATTTCAGCCGTGAACTCGATGAGATGATTGTCTGTGCTGCCGCCTCCCGGTCTATATATTATGGAGCATTTTCATTGGTCAAAATAGAGATATTCTATAAAAGCGGTGGAGTGACTATGCAGCAAAAGCTGAAGATTTTTAATAAGGAAAGGGCAACTGACGTCACTGTTGGTTAAATTACTGTTGGTTTGGGAGAAAAACCTGTTCGTTCTTTACGACTCCTATAGTACACATGAGATGGAGCGATTTGATTGGTCTACGTTTAACTGGTCTGTGATATGATTGGCCTACGTCGCCATGACGATTCCTGCAATGATAGCTGCGACAAAAATGCAGTGGTAGATGGGTTGATGGAACTGTTTGTTTGTAAACATGCCCTTTCCTTATAGTGTAGGAATGGAATTCTTCCTCTGCTATTATTTCTCCTTTAAGGTGGCAGCATACGTATAGGGCGCATGCTCTGACTGAAGGTTTTGTCCAAACTATGGCAAACCTGCATTCTATCTAGGGGACGCTGGATCAACTAAACAAGATAGAACACTATCATAGATAAGGTGCCTTGATATGAGAGTAGTGAGATACTGGATAACGGGATACAAAATTTGGCTATGATGTCATACACTCACGCACAGTTTTTCTTTTTTTTTTACTCGGTTATAAAAAGGAAAAAACTCGCCAAATTTAGGAGATTTTTTTCCTTTAATGGCAACATAGGTATTGTATTAAGTTATTGGTTTGGCGCCAAACATCGGTGCGTGAGTGTAACACATCTGTTCCCAAAATTTGATTGGTTGAGACGATTCTGGATATAAGCGAATCGCCAAACTAATGTTTGCTAACTTCTCTCACCAAAGACTTAAGATACTAGTTCTGGAATGTATGTTTGCCATAGTTTGTACAAATACGTCTGTCTAAGAACAGTCTGAGCATGCACCCTGTACATGTGTCTTCACTCTCATAGGTCATGTCCAATAGAGCTTCGGTATGTCATTGGTAAGAAACCGGTGAGATCGGTTAGTTATCAAAGTGTTCAGTGCTGCCAAGGCAACACTAGATACCGGGCTTGCTCATTCATTTTCATGACGTCAGAAATAGTGGCTGGTCAAGACCAGCGATTGGTACAAAGCCACGCGCCCATCGTTTTGTGCCAATCGCTGTATGTCTGTCTTCGCGGCCAGCCACCATTTGTGACGTCATGATAATGAATGTGCAAGCCCGGTATCTAGTGTAGCCCACAGATTAAATATACATGTATTTTTTATAATATTGTAATGTATTTAATCTGTGGTGTAGCCTTGGTGCTGCTAACCGATCCGGAACCGATGTCGTTCAGTGGAAGTGACCGAAGTCACCGGTGGGAAACGAACTCCCCAGGAAAAAAAAAATCTCGGTTAGTTAAGTCACGTGATCGGTTATATAAAAATTTATTTAAATTGAATTGCCAACAATCAATTTCGGCACAAGCATTAATTTACTGTAATTAATTCATATTAATTTACTGTAGTTAATTTAGATAAGTGACCATAAAACCTTATTTTGTCCTAGGTCCTTTTTCCCTTCCTCCCTTAAACTGTGTAAGCCTCGATCAATCCCAATGCACGGTATTTGTCTCAAATTCCCACTCTGCTGAACTTCTACGCATCCAGTTACATAGATCCGTCATCTTCGATGTGAAGTAAACACAAGCATAGCGACTTAGACGCTACGCTTTTAGTGTGACGTCAGTCATGACGTTTTCCTTGGATACTGACTCCAAACAAACGGCTGCTATGTTTCATTTCTTATTAAATATAAATCATATAAAATATTACCACTGCATATAATGTATTAAAACACCTTGCCGTAAGATATAAGTATAATATACAAACATAATAGAAAATACAACATAGCAACCGTTTGTTTGGAGTCAGTTTCCAAGCAAAACGTCATCATTGACGTCACGACTGAAAGCGTCTATTCTAAGGCTTCTATACTAAATATATATTTAGTAGCTCTAGTCTATTCCTCACCACCTGCATTGGTTCATTGTTGACCACAGAGTTCAGAGATAGAGACCCTATACCGTCAAAACGGCTTGTAATATGAAGCCAGTTACCGCTCAAATCACTCGACCCAAACAAGCCACGCGCGTGAAACAAGGGCTGAATTCATTGGACGTGGAGAGGTTTTCAAAGCAAGCTGCCAGTTGTTTGGGCCGACTTTAGGGTTGCAATTTTAGTTTCACGCCAAACCAATACATTTCAGACATGATGACTGAGACAGAGAGAAACAACAACAAAACAATAATTACGATGATCTAATATAGATGGCGCCACAGGCTGGTAAATATTGTCCACTAGGTCTGTCGACCGGTTACATACCGTGACATAAGAAAGCGGTTACCGAGGCTAACGAAAGAGAAAGGCTACCGTGGTGCTTTACGCATATCTTTTTTTACAGACCGCGGGAGTCACGTGATGCTCGAATGCACTAATGAAGGTGACAAAAAGAGCATCACGTCACTCTAGCGGTCTGTAAAAAAAGATAAGTGGAATGTACTGCGGTAGCCTGTCTTTTTCGTTAGCCTCGGCGGTTACACGAGGCTAACGAAAAATAAAGGCTACCGCGGTGCTTTTAGGCGTATCTTTTTTTACAGACCGCGGGAATCCGGTGATGCTCAAATCCTCCAATGCAGGTGTACGAAAAGAGCATTACGTCACTCTCGCGGTCTGTAAAAAAAGATAAGTAGAATGCACCGCGGTAGCCTTTCTTCTTCGTTATAGACTGGGAGGTGGCAGCACAGACAATCATCTCATCGAGTTTCCCAGATAGCATGCAAGGTTCCGAAAATGTTCATTTTTCATTTTCTTTCCATTGTTCTGCAAAGGTGAGTTATCTTCACCATATAGCATGGATGCGGGAATGTTTTCAATACTAGCTTTTGGAGATAAGCTTCAGGCAACCAATATTCTCAAACCAACCTTCACACATTTGCTTTTCGCGCCGTAATTCGCGCCTAAAATTTCAGCCGTAAATTTACGGCTGAAATTCCAGAATTAGTTAAAACTTGATTAGCATATTAAAACGTAATCGGTCTGCCAAGTCATATCTTGGTGGAAAACACCTTAAAACCCAATTTTACCGGTTGACTCACAGGTTTTACCATTGTGTTTTCTTGCATCCAAAGATGATATGAAAACATGGAAGAATGGGAGCAGGAACACACAATGGTAAACCTACGAGCCAATCGCTAAAACCGGTTTTTCGGGTGTTTTCCACCAAGATATGACTTGGCAGACCGATTGCGTTTTAATACGAATCAAGTTTCAACTAATTCTGGAATTTCAGCCGTGAACTCGATGAGCTGATAGCCTCGGCGATTACACTACATCGTCACTTTGGGGTCAGTTTATACTACGTTCAGACCGGATAGTTAAGATATCTTAGACCGCTGAACTCACTGAGTGAGTTCCAGAAACTCACTTAGTGAGTTCGAACTTTCCATTGCTAGATACAGTCAGTATCGCTCACTCTGATTGGCTCTGGAGGCCGATTGGCTGTTGAGTTTGCTTTTAACATATGCGCACGCGCATTGGACACGGTGATGTTGAGTGAGTTTTCTTAAATGCGTTTGGCGGTGTGGACAGGTATTCAATTCCGGGGAGGTACCACCTCAAAAATGGCGGTCTAAGATATCTCAAATGTCCGATGTGAACAGGGTATTAGAGATGGGAATGCTCGGAAAAAAAAAAAAAAAAAACCGGAAACTTTGGGAAAAAAACTGTTTTTTCCGTTTTTTTCTGAAGGTATATTTTTCAATTTTTCCAAATTGAAATTTAATTTATAAAATAATACATTCAAAATATTATTGTGGCTGCATTCTGATATTTTTTTCATGTTCAGTGTCTCGCATGAAAATGTTACGAATCGATAAATCGCAGCCGTCCAAAACTCCAAAAGTTCAGTTTTCTCAAACATAGTGTAAAATAAATGTGGTGGCGCCATCTAGCGAGCATTCGTCATGTTTAAGCTGATATTTTTCTACAGTTATTAGCAATTTTAATTTAAACTGCTTTGAAACAAAAAGGGAAGGGGGGGGGGGACTCTATATGTAGGGTTGATATAAAAAAAAATTGTGAAAAATAAAATTTTGCAATTAAAGACAATTTAAATTAAGAATTTATTAGTAATAGATTTTTTTTTCAAGGGTCCCTTTTGATTAAATTAAATTTTGTGAAAGGCCCTTTTTAGTAAATAGAATTTTGTAAAGAGGCCCCAATTTTTCCGTATATTGACTTTAGATATAAACTGTATTTATCATTATATATAAATATAAATTATATTTTCCAGCTTTTATTGGTAATATTTATAATTATTAATAAAATATTTATAATGAGATATTTTAAAACCAAAATCTTGTTAATCATTTAAACTGTAATTATGTAGATTTTGTCTTTAATTAATTTTGTACAATCTTTTTGGGCCTTTTTTTCAAAAATACATGTAGATTTTTTTTTCTCTTGTAAAAATACTGCTATTGTATCGAAATTGTGATTTTACTTTAAGAAAATATTCGAATGTTGTAGTGTCTTTAATGGTGCAGCCAAGATTTCCGTTTGGGAGCGGTTTTGAATCATTGTTATTGAACCAGGTGTCGATCCAGGCAAAACTTGGGCATATTTAGGGCCACGTCACAAAATTCCATTTAATACAATAGAGCTCTTCTCAAAATTTCTCCTAATAAAACGACTTATTTATAAAATTCCTTTTATTTAAAGCAGACTTCTTTGCGAAATTTTTCTTCATAAAATATACCCCTTCACAAAATTCCAGTTCATAAAAAACACACTCTTCATTAATTATTTTTATTTTGTTAGGTTTGATAAATATGTGATTTGCAAATAATATGAGTTCATCAGAAAGGTAAATTTTAGCAGAAATACTTAACAAAGTTATTAATAAATACTTGTTTCGAATTTGAGTAATTGGATTTCATCTTTCTTTACTTAATGTTAATATTCACAAAAATATAATAAATTTCACAAAATCCCCCCCCCCCCCAATCCCAGGCAAAAAAGAAAAGAAAAAAAAACTTCCATCGACCCTTATGAACAATTTCATTGTTTTATATGTGTATGACTTTTTTATTTCCTTAAAAAAAATGTGTTATAACCGAAGTAAAGCAAACCACATAGTCATCTAGATATGAGTTGAAAGCTATTTCAAGGCTTCATAAAATAGCCCCTTTTAAAACGAAACGAAGAGTAGTGGCGTCAAAATGCATGTGCTGCTGCTATTTCTAATTATTTCTCTCTATCTTTCTTTTCCTCTCCCATTTTGCTCTTAAATTGCTTCTTTTTATGAAGTTTTGAAACAATTTAATGCTAATTTTTTAGCTATTTTGTGTTTCAGTTACTTTTTACACATTATTTATTCACCATAACGGTCCTTGTACTCATCTTATATGCTGTTAATTGGTCTGGGAGGAGTTTTAAAAACCGTAAATCCAGTTTTCTTCTGTGGCAGTGCTAGCTCAAATATTGACTGCAAAATTTTTACTGCTTTTAACAAAATTCTGATTTTTAGTAAAAGGCTCCTTATAGTTCTTTCTTATTAATAAGTAAAAAAGAAATTTATAAGTATAAAATTTAATCTTAATAATGAGGTTAAATTTAATACTTATAAATTTCTCCTGAGTATCATTCTAGTGCTATACAATCATGTTGGGTGGGTGGGGGGGCGGTCATTATCTTTTACCTAAAAAAAGTCAAGTGACTGAACTGTGAGCACATTAGATATAAACCCATATAAATAGAAATAAATTATTTTAAAATGTTACGGTTTTATATGCAATTTAAGATAAAAAATATTACATAATCATAAGGGGGGGGGGGAAGAGCCAGAAATTAGCTAATTTTAATTTATAAGGACTTGTAAAAAGGCCAAAATTACACAAATTCATTTATTTGGTACATTCTCTTTTTCCTGCATCAAAACAGGTATTTTTAAAGAATAAAAGTGATCAACAGATTTAAATTCAGTAGAATCATTTAAAATTTCTTCTTGTAGATCAATTATTTTTCCTTTGTACATAATTTTTGCAAATTTTGTTTTATTTTTTTTTTTTGGATTCGTTGAATAAAACTAACATTGTTTTTCTACATTTTTATTTCGTGGAACTTTCCTGAAATTCACGTTTCGTACGTCCACAACGACCTAACATTAACGAAACACAATCGAAACAAACCACAAATAAATCCCAACTCCATGCGCATGCGCGGAACAGTGCTTGAGAAAACTGAACTTTTGGAGTTTTGGACGGCTGCGATTTATCGATTCGTAAAATGTTAACCATGAAATAATGATCTGTAAGCAGTTTAGGAAGAACTTCAGTCCTTTAAAGGATCCTTCACAAAATTTAGAAACAGAAATGTGGCGATTTTAGAATAACAAAACCTGTCACATAACAGCTGAAATCATCAATGAATCTATTATCTAGCTGTATATATGTATGAAGGACCTTATTAAAAATATCTAAATAGGAACCTAATATAACCTTTATAAAAAATTCACGAAAATTTACAAAATCATTGTACGAATTCCGAATAAACTTTAAACTTTTTGTAAAATGAACAAAATTTACTATAATGGGCAAAAAAATTTAACCGGTCAAAATCGCCGGTGAAATTGGAGGAAATATGGAAATCCTTTCGTTCAACATAAAATAACAAAAAAATCAAAATATGAGTGCCAGGTGCATTTGGAGGTACCTTCGATTATCCAGAACTAAATCTGCAGACCCCTACGTGCAATAGATATCCCTATTCTTCACCAACAAACAAACGATAGACAAAAACATGACAATTTTCCGACACAGACATTGCATGATTGTTGAAGTAAAGTGTTATTATGTTTAGCATCCATGGTTATATTGTTATCTGTGGAATGTTTGCCAAATATATCGCCAAACGTAGCCAAATACATACTTCCGCAAAATAAAGATGATGTCATTTTTAGCCAATGAAGTTATCCGTCCGGTTTGAGAATTAATAGCTCGAATTTCTCTTTAGAAAAATGGGAGTCTTTTAATTTCTTAACGCCAGGAATTATTTAAAACATCTACTTTTGGTAGTAACCTGCGATACTGGTAATTGTTTTAAAAGTTTGTGTTATAACCTTGTACTTGTTGCTTTGTGTTTACTCTTTTGAAAAGCGGCTATTTTTGCCATGATTGGATGTCAACCAAATATTAGTTATTGTCGTCTCTGTTATGTGTTTTAACTATTATTACTCAAGGTTGAATGTCATTTATTTATGATCTGATAAACTGATAATGTTTGTTTCTTTTACCATTTATTTTAATTGTAATAATGTTATTATTTAAGCGTTTTAAATGTAAGGGTGAGGTTACCCCTATTTAAGATTATTGGTTTGTGTAAACAGGGTGTTGTCTCATGTCGTTCGTAGTCGCGACTGTCACAATCAGTATATCTTAATTATTAAATGTGTTGCCTTTTAAATAAATCAGAATGAAATATTATCTTTTTCCATATTTTTAAGCCAATAATTTATTTTCGTTTTTTTTTTCTGGGTCGAATAGTTTTATGTTAAATACAAATATTGTAGAATTGTCATTATTTTTGACAATGTTATGCAAGCATTCTTTATATTTTCTGTATATAATTGAGATATTTAGAAATAATCATCAAGCGGCGGAGCTAAGCCATTCATTTGATTTAAGTAGTTAATTACTCAATTCTTAAATATTTTACTGCTATTCAATGTTTTGTGTTATCGGAATTTTTGTTATTAGGAATAATTTTGATATAAGAGAAAATTGCATTGGATTTTTACACTGCTTATATCTTAATTCATAAGTAAAATATAATTTGATTTTTTACCTTTTTTAAATTTCTTGTAAACTGTAATCACCATCTTCAGATTTTTTTCAGATACTGAAACTCATGTAATCTTCAGTGATTGTATCCTCTTTTTCACAATATACGTTGTTAAAATGTGCATGTTTTTTAAAATCTAATTTTATATCGAAATATATTTTTTTCCTGCAGTCAGGCCACTGTAATGTAAAAAGTTGGTACTTTTCCATTATATGGACACCATGCAAAATGTAATGCTAATGCATAATGTATGTAAATGTGTGCTTAGCGACAATGGTGTCCGTATAACGGAAAAGCACCAAAAAATTTTTATATTGGATCTTAAGTAATATGCATTGTCAAAACACTATTTTTTATTGATGTAAGAAATTGTTTCAATTGCATTTTCTGCAAACTATGTAATACATAATTAATAACAATATTATTGATCACTTAAAACCAGCAGTTCCCAACTTGGAGTATGCATACCCCTGAGGGTTATGTGGTGGAATATTTGAGAGTATGTGAAAATTACCTTTTGGTAATGGCAGATAAAACAAAACTGTAAACTTTTCGTTTACAAAGAGAGACTTGTGTAAAAGTAAAATAGGCTATTCGTATAAAATGAAGGAAAATGTCTAAACTTAGTAATTAGTTGATAATTTGTCGCCATTATCTCCACTCACTCCTAATAACATTTTGAGATTTCTCATGTATTCCCCCTTTTCTTTTATTGTTCTTTTCTTTTATTGTTCTTTTCTTTTATTGTACTTTTCTCTTTTGTAGTAATTCTAGAAAAATTTAGAGAAAACATGGATGGCGTCAGGTTTTCTGGTATCTACAATTTTATTTAAAACCCATTTGAAATAAAGGGCAAAATTAGCACTAGCCACAGTGCCGCTAAATGAAAAAAAGTGGCTACTAAAATATTGTCTGTCAGCGGCCACCTTATGGCCACTTTCCTACAAGGAAAGAGTAAAATATTTTTCTATTTCATTAAGGATTTTACTTTTTCTGGTTGAAATATGTTTATATTAACAAACATATTTATTTGAGCTATTTAATTTTAGATGAATACTATATGAAATTTTAACAAAAGTTTACTGTTTAGAACTTTTAAATAAAAAAGTGGCCACTAGTTTAAAGAAAGTGGCCATTTATAAAACTGCTACTACTGGCCACTAAGAAAATTTCCCAGTTTTGCCCTTTAGTTTGAAAGTAGGTCATCATTTTAGAGTACGACTGGTCTTCATTAGCATAAACTCATTAACGTGTATAGGTCTTCATCCCTACTTTGTGAGTGTTTAATTTGAAATTTTTAGCTAATATTTCGTGTTTTGAGTGACTTTAGGTTGATATTGTATTAGGATTCAAAATGGATAAATCTTTGAAAATTGGAATTCCGAAGAGAACTGCATCTAGCATTAGACGATACATGATGTATTTACTGTTGCTGAACAATGTAACAGCTAGGTCAGAAAAAATGTACATAACTTTTTATATCAGGATGAAAAACAAATACTGCTGATGAGAGTCGAAATCTCAGTTAAATAGTAGTACTATTTTTATTCACTACGATGTTGAAAAATCTTTATATAATATAATTAAAAACGCAATAGCAGTTTTTAAAAGGGAATAATCTTATTAATCTCTATCATAAAATTTTATTAACAATACAAATTGCGAATTTGTGGTTACAAATCATTGATATTGTGTTTTCTGAATGAAACATACATAAAGACCTAAACTGGTACTTCTCTATTATCTCGTCGACCACTTTTCATAACAAAAAACTATCGCCAAATAAACGGGAGAACGTTGTCATTGGAATATCAAAATAAATAAATAAATAAAATATAAGAGTTTAAGGACACAATTGTTATTTTAATGAATGACATAACTAATAAATCAGTAAAACATAATGAAAAATACGCGCAAATGTCGAATTAAAAACATTTGATGACATAACAAACACGTATAAATGCTTCTGACATCAAGTAAATGGGACTGCATTTTTGGCGTTTAATCTTACAGTTTGGCAATAGTTTTTTGTTATGAAAAGTGGTCGACGGGATAATAGAGAACTATCCCTAAACTTAATAGACCCCTAACCTTTCTGCAAAATAACCTTACTCTCTGCTCTTTTATTTCTGTTTCTTCCATTCAACTAAAAAAGTTATATGATTATGTTTCTTATAGATGGCGGCTATACGGAAGAAGCTTGTTATAGTTGGTGATGGTGCTTGTGGTAAAACATGTTTACTGATAGTCTTTAGTAAAGATCAATTTCCTGAAGTGTACGTCCCCACTGTCTTTGAGAATTATGTTGCTGACATAGAAGTGGATGGAAAACGAGTATTTATTATTTATTTTACTCTATATTTAAAAATTTGTTCTTGTATGTATACTATATCTTTCATCATGCATCAAAAAATATTATTACTGGACTCTCAATTATGCAATCTTAACACTCAATTATTTAACACACCCTGTTAAGACTCTCCAGGGCCGAAACTTGGGTGGCAGGAGTGAGCGGGGCATCTGTCCCCAGGTGCCACGTGCCAGAGCTGAAGGGGGTGCCAAAAGATTATTTGGTTCATCATTTGGTACAAAAAATAATAAAATTTAGACAAAAAACGTCATACAATCAGCCAACTTAAAGTAATTATATATTCTCTTGTTAATTTTATGCTACTTGCTTCCCTAGGACAGTTTTTATCATAATCTTTATCCTTATTTAGTCTGCTGGCTTACAATACTCAACAAATTCAATGTCCCAGCTAGCGTCAGTTTAAGCCAAGCATGTCAAACTTCTTTACCGCCACGGGCCAAATTAAGCATTATATACAAAGTTGCGGGCCACTGAAAAAAAAATGTAGATAATGTTATTACCGTTGCACAAAATAAAATTTGTTCGTATAAAACACAGCCATGTTAAAGAAATATTCACGCAGAGTTCCAAGGTTATTATTATAAATAGTTTATTTTATCCTATTTTTCTACAAAATATTCAAAATTAGTTTAATTGAATTTTCTAAATTGTATTTATTTTAAAATTTGATCATACATGTTGGTTTGTTAATCTTGATCTAGCAAAGACACAGCTCTCAATCTTTCAAAAAAAAAAAAAAATCTTTTGAATCGGAAAAATTATTTATTAAAATGTGTCTTGTATCAAGCATTAGTTTCAACATAAAACAGATAAAAATATGTAGAATACTGTAAATATTTTATGAATCTTTAAATTTTAAGATACACGATCCCGTGCTTTTCTACGTTCCGATTGGTTATTTTTGTATCCACATATTTTTTGCACTAAAATGTAAAATTGGATTATATTTGTCTATATACTCGTACATCATTGTTGCACAAGATTTTCAAATTCAGAATGCTACCACATTCTAAAGAGAAATATTCCCCTCATTTAATGACAGCAAATATAAGATAAATATTTTGTATTCAAAAGTAGTGGTAGCATTATGAAAAAAAAAAAAAACTTGTGAAACTGGTAAAACTGATATACATATCTTCCAGATGTTTGCCATCTCAAAGTCTGTAAGTTACAGTTGGTGCAAGTATATTCAGGCAAAGTGTGTTTTCAGCTTGTATGTTATAATAACAGCTAAATTTAAGAAAGATAAAATGCAAAACGCCACAGATAAGTTGTCGGTGGGCCACGTGCTTGACATGCCTGGTTTAAGCCATAGTTAATTAAGATTTAATAGAATTTGTTTTTAGATCATAATTTTAAAATTCTAAAGATTAACATACATTTTAATTTAATATATTTTAACAATAATTTCATTTTTAAAGTATAAAATAAAGGTAGTGGACTGACAAAAACATGGTAAAATTTTCTACAAATTTACTTTGGAAAAGAAGAGGTCGTAGGTAGGGGACATCAAAATTTATGCTTTCCCGAGGTGAAAAAAATCCTAGTTTCAACCTTGAGACTCTCTAGTGTATATTTTTCTCCCTAATCTGCCTTAATATTAGGGCCCCAAGAAGGAGATTTAATATTCGAAATTGGTGGTAGCTGAAGTCAGAGAATTTTTTTTTCCCGTGCAGATAGCAGTTGCAAGTCCTAAGTTTTTAAGAAAAAAAAAAAAGCTAGTGAATCGGACGATTTTTAAGAGAGTTATTATAAGGGGGCCGGCCCCAGGGGGGCAACTGATAGTTTTGAGCAAGACCCTAAGAGGAAAACACCTTAAAAGGTCCTAGTACTTAGCACTTTAGATCTTTAATTAGTCAAAATTAAGCATAAGGTATAAATTAATCATTAGAATAAAATTTTAAAGAAATGTTTAAAAAAGGGCTCCCCAATAAAATTATGAGGGTGGTGGCCCATGGAGAAAAGTCCAAGTCTCATCTTTAAAGTTATGCATTGAGATGTTGACATAATTAGGAAGGGGGTTGTGGAAAATATGTAGCACACAAAAAGTTCAAGAGCGCCAGGGAGCCTGAGTCCTAATTGGAGTGTAGACATGGAGAATAACTAAATAGAGAAAAGGCCCCAAAAACGAAGAAGATTGGATTAAAAGGGGACAAGTTATTAACATTTTAGGGAACTAAAACGTCCAGGGGCCAGGGTCTTAACTGGAATGTAGTAATAGAGGAATAACTAAATGGAGAAAGGAGCCCCAAAAACCAAGAAAATCAGATAAAAAGAGGGCAAGTTATTAAAAATTTAGGGCACAAAAACTTAAAGGGACTGCCCGTGTCTTGTCCGAGAATTTTTTTTTGTCATTCATGTAGTAGCTGAAGTCCTAAGAAGTTGTTAGGAAGAAAAAGCCAGTGAATCGGATGATTTTAAAGGGAGCTATAGTAGGGGCCGCTGATAGTTTTGAGCAGTGTCTTAAGATGAATGGTCCTAACTGTAATGTAGAAATGGGGGAGTAACTAAATGGAGAAAAGGCCTCAAAAATGAAGATCGGATTAAAAGGGGGCAAAGTATTAACAATTTAGGGAACAAAAACTTCAACGGGCCCCAGAGAGGATGCTTTAGAGACAAAAAGACACTTGAGACTATTTTTTACAGTGGAAAAGGAGTACTAATTTTGCCTCTGAAATTTGTCTCTGTTTTTAGAGTAGGGATCCAAGTTCTTAACTAGAACGTAGAAATGGAGGAAAAGCTAAATGGAGAAAGGGCCCCAAAAACAAAGAGAATCTGATAAAAATGGGTCAATTTTTTTTTCAATTTTGGTCAAAAATCTTAAAGGGAACACAGTGGGGACCCGGGTCTCAAAAAAATTAAAAATCCGAGCTTCAGGTGCATCAGGACTTACCTTGGACTATCCACACCCAAATTTTCAGACCTTCTACGTGCTGTAGATTTCGCTAGCCATTGCACATAGACAAACAACTTTCTTTTATTACGATAGATAAATGCAAATTTAGCTTATTTTGTGTGTTATTATTTCTTATGATAGTAGGCTTAGTCCAGCATTGTTGGGTTGCAGATAAATTTTAGTTTCTTGCAGATTGATACAGAAGATTCTGCTTCTGGGCACACAGTGGGCATTAGTACTCCAACTTACAAATGGAATTTTTTTTTTTTTTTTTTTTTTTTTTTTTTTTTAATTGATTTCATTATTTGCTGTGTGCAAGTCCAAAAGCAGAAAACTTTCTTTGAATTTCTACTGAAGTAACTCTAGGCAGGACCGTGCAAAGAGAAAACTGCGTCCATGGCAAAGTTTCAATTTGGCGCCCCCTCTCCCCTTCTTTTTGTGACAGGTAACATAAAACTGATAAAGTACAGAAACAGAAATAAATTCTATTGAATAAACATTTTGCGTTTATATTGGAACTTTAAAAGGTTTAATTTTAATTCAGAAATTGCAAACAACTAAATTGCGTAAGAGAAAATTGCACTTATTTATTGGAGAGATTATGATATTTGTAGACGGAAAAAAAGAATGATGAAAAGAGAAAAAGAAATTCTCCAGAAAATGATCGTGATATACATTTTGCCTACATTTTTTGCCTACATATTTTGAATACATTTTGCCTATTAAAGAAAAAAATTTTAAGCTTGTAAATAATAAGTTTTATCTAGCACAAGAAGCATTTCATTTAAAATTATATTTAATTAAATTATTATAATTCACAGTGTTATACTTGAAGTAATCAAATTATTTATTCTTTAAAAAAAGTACAAGCAAAATAAACAAGAAAAAAGAATGATGAAAAGAGAAAAAGAAATTCCCCAGAAAATGATCGATGACCAAAAAATGAATAAATAAATAAATTAAACCGTGGTTGGTAGTATAAATTTGGCGCCCCGGCATAAATTTCTGTGCCTGGGGCGAATGCCCCCCCCCCCCCATCTTCACACGGCCCTGGCTCTAGGTATGCTTAACATTTTGTAGTTTTTTCTTCCTATACGTTCTTTTACAATAGCTAATGAACAGACAGTCATTCTTTCATTCTCCTATAGCTTCAGTTTGTTGTTATATTTATTTGTAAGTGTAGAATGGAAAAAAAAAAAAAAGACATTCTTTTACCTACAGAAATTTATTATGCTTGTTGTGTTTATTTTTAATAAAATAGTGAATAATTTGATTATTCAAAGAAAATTATGACAAAACTTATTATAATAATTTAATTACATATCGATTTTAAATGCAGGGCTTTTTATACCTGATGATAAAAACTTATTATTTACAAGCTTTATTATTTACTTTTGTTTACAAGATTAAGAATTTTTTTTAAAGCTTCTTTCATTTATTTAATAAGCAAAATATTTCAAGAAACATTGCAAATTATGTTCATAATCGATGTATTTTAATACTTTTCACATCATTTTAAAAATTAAAAGAATTTAGTTATCGTCAATATTTTAAGAATTTATGATTTTAATCAATGATATATTTTTTTAGTAAAAATCATAGTTTTTAGTTAAATTATCTGATTAAAATCATGATGCGAAAAAGTTTAAAAATCTATTATGAACACAATTTGCAATTTTTTAAAAATACATTTTGCCTATTAAATAAAAAAATTTTAAGCTTGTAAATAATAAGTTTTATCTAGCACAAGAAGCATTTCATTTAAAATTTATATTTAATTAAATTATTATAATTTACAGTGTTATACTTGAAGTAATCAAATTATTTATTCTTAAAAAAAAGTACAAGCAAAATAAACTTCTATAGGTAAAAGAATAATTCTCGTATTTTTTTATGCTACTCTTACAAATAAACACACAATAAATTAGAGTTAGGAGAATAAAAGAATGATAATATCTGCTCAATAGGTATTGTGAAAAATTGTATAGGAACAATCCTTCCCCTCTTCAAAAACTAATTAGTATCAAAATGTTAAGCATAGTTAGAGCGCTACTTCTGCAGAAATTGAAAGTTATTTAAAATAGAAGATTAAAATATTTTAATCATCCAATTAAAATCATTGACACTTTACTTATAGTTTCGGAAAATGAAAACGTAATTCTAATTATCCATTTTGATCAAATTAGTTTTCTTTTTATGTTGATGTGGTAGATATTTTATTTTTCATTATATATTTTATGTTTCTACACTTTTAAAATGCTACTGTAATATTTTATATTTTCCCAGTTATTTGATGACACCTATTATCCAATAAAACCTTAGTCCGTGAATGTTAGATAATCAGGAATCTATTGTGTTTTAAAATGTATATTAATTGATAAAAATTATGAAAATAAGCAAGGTAAAAGTCACAGCAGCAAAGCATCAATGTACATTAGCACATTTCTCATTACTAATAAATAATATGGTAAAAATCAATATTTACCGTTGTGCGAAATATTTGGCTTTTACCACATAGACGAAACTGGAAAAAAATTTGTTGAAAACGACTGAGTCGACAAATACAACTCTGTGTTTAAATACTTTTGGAAGTTACTTGAGAGCAACTAATAGTATGTTTCAACAAAAATAAGTTGCCATATTTTCCTGTATATAATCTGCAAGGGCTTTATTTCAAGTAAAGAAGAAAAAAAAAAAAGTCTAATCCATGGATTATGTGATGCAATGTCTTAAAAAATCACTTATTTCGTTGAAAATTTTATGTGGACTTTACGGTAGGAAAAAAAAAATCAGACTATCTGTGTAATGAAAAGCACAAATTCTTTAATGTATAATCCACAGATTATATGCTGGAAAATACGTATCTCCTTATTATGCGAATTTAATTCAATTCGATGTGTTAAGAAGTAATGTTTTTACTGTCATATTGTAAAAGTTTGGGAAAAAATATAGGGTGAATGAGATTTATCATTACAACTTTGATGCACAATAAAATCTGAAAGAAATAGGATAGTCATAAAATGTTGTTTGTACATCTTAACAGTAACACAAGTTTCACTTGTAAAAAAAAAAAATTGTTTCATTGTTTGCAGTTTTTAGGGTTTCGTTCATCTCACAAAACCCTATTATTCCCGCTCCATTGTCTGCCTGTCACAGAGCTATTCTCAGAAACTATGTAGCTTACAGAGTTGAAACTTTGTGTATATAGCTGAATACTAGCTATGAAGAGCTCAAAATATTAAAATTTGAAAAATTCATATTTTAATAAATAGAGATAAAAAACCAAAATTCTAACAGCCTTTTCCTATTAAAACATTTTTCGTTATAGCAGATGCTAAAAATTAAAAATCTACGATGAAATTCTTTCTACAATAATTAATTTTCTATCAGATGATTTCCACGTGAAAAATGAAGATGAAATAAAAAGTTTCACCAATTAGAAAAAAAGATTAATATGAAATAAAAATGATTGACGTCATAGTGGTAATAAAGCTGAAATTTTCCAAGATTTCTCAATAATACCAGGAGTATGAGTATGTGTATGTACACAAATCAGATTAATATCACATCATTAGAGAATTAAAAAGAAAATCTGACATCATATTGGAAATTTAATGAATTTTTCAGATGTTTGAGAATAATACACAGTGAGTATCAATATGAGTAATAGAGAAACTAAATATATAAGTTTGAGAAACATATTGAATCGTGATAATCCGATTATGGAAATATTCGCATATTTTAACATTTTGAAGGTGTACATGTTTATTTTTTTATATCGCATTTAGTTCGCGTGACAGATATTATTATGACAGAATGTTATTATGATGATATGACAGATATTATTATTATGACCCGCTATCGGGCTGGTTTGGCTACTCAAAAAAATAGACCAGTAAATTTTTTATAGAAAACAAAAAACATGAGTTTTTTTTTGGTGGCTAAATTAAATTTGGATTTATTAAAGGAAGGATAAAGTGTTTTGAAAGGAATATTAAACGAAACCCTTTGATCGATCTTCAATCACACTTACCCACTTGTATTTTTGTTGTTTATATTATTTGGTAAGAAGTTAAACAACTTTCTTAAGACTGAGTGAGATGCCAAGGCCTTTATAAGAAGGAAGTACTTCATAGTCTGTTGTTTATGCATGGAGTTTTAATTTCTGGGGTTTATAATCCAAGTAAACTATTTAGACTGCAGTTAATCTATCTGTATTATAAAAGTGGTGCTTTTTTGTTACAATGATTACTTTGAAAATCAAACAATCAAGTATTTGTTTGATAGTTTAATTTACATGCATTCATGCACACACAAAAAAAGGCATTATGAAATTTCTTAGCTATGGTACAATAAGAAGGAATGAGGGATAACTATCGCTTTTTAAAATTCTTTTCATGGCTATATGTTTCAGTGTAATTTCTTTTATTCCTTTACTGCAAATTTAATATCACATAGACAGTTTCCCCCAGGTTAAAAATAAAAGGGGCATGGTGCTGCTGGTAAGAAAAGGGCATTCACTTTTTTTTTAAAAATTCTTAAGGGCACATTTTAGATTTTTAAAGGCACTTTTGATATTTTTAAGGACACTTTTTTGATTTTTAAAGCCACTTTTAATATTTAAAAGTCCGGACAACAGTGAGTCAGTCAATTTTTTTCTATGCAAGCAAATATTTTAACGTAAAGAGGAGAAAGAGCATTTTTTTACTGAGGGCCAAGAAGGGTGCTATTTTATAAACCAAAAGGGAAGCCGGGTGCAGCATCCTGCTGAAACTGTTTGGGGAAACTCTGCATGGGACAATGGAAAAGAAAAATTGTATTCAGAAGCATCATACGCATGTGTCATTTATTTTATTACTTGTTGTAATTAATTTTTCGAAACTTCACTCTGTAACCTAATTGGTTTATAAAATAATAAATGTCAGTGGGCATTGCTATAAGAAGTAAATGTAAATAAGATTTGTCATTTTTTAAAATTATTATGTTACCCAAACTATTCTTTAAAATTGTTATGCAGTCAACTTGGTTAAAACAACTTAACATCTTTTTTATAAAGGAAGCTGTTAGAGCAAGGAAATACCACAAAAAAGTAATGTAATTTTCAAAGCATAGCGCATTTGGCATTTGGAGATATAAGTAAATTTCAAATGTTGATTAGAGCTTGTATAAAACAATTAGAATTTAAATAAAATTAGTGAAACTTTACATTTAATTTAAATCTTTTTATAAAACTTAAAGCTTAATTCAGATGTCTAATATGTCTTATTTATAAAAATAAAACATTATGAAATTTTAATAGTAATTACAAAACATCACTTAAGTTGATTGTAGAAAGAAAGCGTGAAATATTTAAATTTTTATTTTCTTGATTCATCAGTTTTTGAAATTTTCGTTTTTGTATTGTGTCAGCTCTAATGTAAGGATTTATTATTTTAGGTAGAACTGGCTCTCTGGGATACAGCTGGTCAAGAAGATTATGACCGCTTAAGGCCTTTATCATATCCTGATACTGATGTCATATTGATGTGTTTCAGTATTGATAGTCCTGACAGCTTGGAAAATATTCCAGAAAAATGGACTCCTGAAGTGCGACATTTCTGTCCCAATGTTCCTATCATACTTGTTGGGAATAAAAAGGTGAGTTGTGTTATCTGTGCAAAATTATAGCTTTCATTAATTAGATATTTTTGATTATATGAGCTGTCACATCTCTTTAAAATCATTGTTAAATCAGCGAACACATTATATAAATTAAAATTGCATAAAAGTTATTATTTTTCTAAAAATTAACCTATCATTATTATTTTCCTTTAAGAGTAAAAATTATATATTTTTTGCTTAGTAATTAATTGCTTTGCATTTTCCTTGAATGTAGCCAGTGACATGAATTTTTCAGTTGTTTTAAAATCATTACTAGATGGAACCCGTCAAAATTTGACGGCAAAAAACTTGATAGTACCATAAAAATAAAATTCATAGCTGCTTTAAAATGTTTGAAACTTTTGCAGAATAATTCAAATATATAAAAAACCCACTTTGAATTAAAGCTAGGTTGAAGAACAGCAATTGGCTAAGTTTCACTGGCACATGCACTCGCGGAATTTCTTTCATTTGACACATTTAGCGCTGTTGTGCAAGTAAATGGTAAGTGCCCCCTTGGGGAGGGGGAAATGGCAGGATGGACCAAGGAGATGCATAACATGAATAAGCAGTCAAAGACCTTTCAAATGATATGTAACATGAGGGGTGTGTGCAAAATTTAAAAAAGTACCCCCTTGGGGGGGGGGTAAAGTAGGGGATGGACACGGTACATGCATAATATGATTAAGTGGTCACAGACCTTTCCAACGATATATAACATGAGGGTTGTGTGCAAAATTTAGAAAAGTACCTCTTTGGGGGGGGGGGGAAAGTGGGGAGATGGACATCAGAGATATGCATATGATTAAGCAGTCACAGACCTTTCCAACGATATATGACATGAGGGTTGTCTGCAAAATTTAGAAAAGTACCCCCTTGGGGGAGGGGGGGCAAAGTGGGGAAATGGACATTGGAGATATGCATATGATTAAGCAGTCACAGACCTTTCCAACGATATATGACATGAGGGTTGTCTGCAAAATTTAGAAAAGTACCCCCTTGGGGGAGGGGGAGGGCAAAGTGGGGAGATGGACATTGGAGATGCATAATATGTTTAAGCAGTCACAGACCTTTCCAACAATATATGACATGAGGGTTGTGTGCAAAATTTAGAAAAGTACCTCTTTGGGGGGGGGGGGGGCAAAGTGGGGAGATGGACATCAGAGATATGCATATGATTAAGCAGTCACAGACCTTTCCAACGATATATGACATGAGGGTTGTCTGCAAAATTTAGAAAAGTACCCCCTTGGGGGAGGGGGGGGACAAATTGGGGAGATGGACATTGGAGATGCATAATATCATTAAGCGGTCACAGACCTTTCCAACAATATATGACATGAGGGGTGTCAACAAAATTTAGAAAATTGCCCCCTTGGGGGGGTGGGGGCAAATTGGGGGGATGGACATTGGAGATGCATATGATTAAGCGGTCACAGATCTTTCCAACAATATATGACATGAGGGGTGTCAACAAAATTTAGAAAAGTGCCCCCCTTAAAAGGGGGGAAATGGCGGGATGGACCCCGGAGATGCATAACATGAATAAGCAGTCAAAGACCTTTCCAACAATACGTAACATGAAGGGTTTGTGCAAAATTTACAAAAGTACCCCCTTGGGGGGGGGGGCAAAGTGGGGGATGGACACCGGAGATGCATAATATGATTAAGCGGTCACAGATCTTTTTAACGATATATAACATGAGTGGTATGTGCAAAATTTAGAAAAGTGCCCCAATTGACGGGGGGGGGGGGGATGGACCACACAGATGCATAACATGAAAAGGCAGTCACAGGCCTTTCGAACGATATATCATATGAGTGGTGTCAGCAAAGAAAAGTCTCTGCCCCGTGTGGGCAAAACATACTCCCCCCCGTCGCCATAATTATTGATGCGGACTCATTTTTTAAATTCGTTCGCACCCCTCTTCTCCCGCAAAATGTGAATTTTAAAAACTCCCCTTCCGAATTTTTTTATACCAAAAGCACTTATGTCCATCGTCTGCATGCAGAGTTTTGTGCTTACAGACGCCAGACACAACAACACACACACACAGACAGACGTTTACCGACATTAATAGCAGTGTTTCACCCAGACAGTTTCAGAAGGGTGCTGCACCCTGCCTGCCCTTTGGTTTGCAAAATAGCACCCTTCTTGCCCCTCATAAAAATAATTAGCACCCTTCTTGCCCCCTCCAGCAAAATAATTAGCACCCTTCTTGCCCCCTCCAGCAAAATAATTAGCACCCTTCTTACTCTCAGTAAAAAAAGTGCCCTTTCTCCTTTTTGCATTAAAAAATTTGGTTTCATAATAAAAACTGACTCAATGTTGTCTTAAAAAGAGTGTTTTGACTTTGAAATATCAAAAGTGGCTTTAAAAACCAAAAGAATACCTTTAAGCTTTAACAATTAAAAAAGTGCCCTTAAGATTCTGAAAAGTGCCCTTAAGATTCTGAAAAGTGCCCTCAAAAATCCAAAAAGTGCCCTTAAGAATAAAAAAAGTGCCCTTTTTCTCACCAGCAGCACCTTGCCCCTTTTTAAACCTGGGGGAAACTCTGTTAATAGTATAGATGATACTCAGTGCCTACACATTTCACCCTTTATAATTCAGCCAATGAGTTGACAGTCGTTCATTTCCAGAAACGAAACAATAATTCTTTAGGATGAATTTTGTTTGTTTGGCGTCACAAACTTTTTAGGGCACCTGCAGACTAAAAACATATAATCAATCTTCGCGGGAAAAAAATCCTAGATTTCGTCAAATGATCACAGGAAAAACACTAATTTCATCAAAGGATCATGTAAAACGTGAATTTTGTTAAAAGGCCACAGAAAAACGTGATTTACGCAAAAGATGAGCAAATTTTGTCAAAGAATCGCAAAACAGGAAATTCCACCAAAAGATAGCGCTTTCTTGCCAAATTTCGTCTAAAAATTTGCGGAATAAAATGTATTTTATCAAAAAATCGCTGGAAAACGCACATTTCGTTAAAGTATCGCGAGAAAAATGCAAATTTCTTCAAAGATTGCTGAAAAAACGCGAATTTCATCGAAGGATTGCTGAAAATTCATGAATCTTATCAAAAGGCAGCAGAGAAAATGTGATTATTATCAAAGCATTGCGAAAAAAGAAAATTTCGTCTAAGGATCACAGAAAAACACAAATTTCATAAAAGAATCATGGAAAATAACGCAAATTTCGTGAAAAAAAAAAAATCGCAGAAAAAACACAAATTTCGTCAAATTATCGCTGAAAAAAAACACGAATTACGTCATAGGATAGCTGAAAAAATTGTGAATCTCGACAAAAAAAAGATACAGAAAAAAATGCGAATTTCATTAAAGAATCACGAAAAAAAATGCAAATTTTGTTAAAGGATTGCGCAAAGAATGTGAATTTTTTGAAAGGTTCTTGTGAAAAATGAAACTGTCTTTATTAAAAACAGCACACACACAAACATCTATACAAACCTCAATACACACAAACATATTATAGGCAGGGCTTGAAATTCAATTTTTCCAAGGACGGGAGTCTCCCTACCAACATTTTTAAATGGAGGGGAGTTGTAATGTTTGGGAGGGAGAAAAAAAAATTTTAAACCCCACTATTATTTTACGTGTTATTTAAAGAATTACATTAATGCAGACATGACAAAATACCATTGAAAAAATTAAGTCAACTGAGAATGATTATGTAAAATGTTTATTTTTATTATAAAAAAGGGAAGAATGTTAAGTTTTATATATGCAGTGTATTTTTCAAGTTCCATTAAATGTGTTAGGGACCCTTAACAATTAGGTTGTTAAATAAATTTCTGACTTTAGATTTTACTTGATTGAGATTCACCGATCGATCGTGGAAAAGACGCAAAGTTCATCGATCTGTCGCAGAAAAAACGCTAAGTTTGTCGATCAGTCGGGGGAAAAAAGCAAATTTCGTCGATCGATTGCAGAATAAACACAAAGTTCATCGATCTGTCCCCAAAAAACGCAAGGTTCGTCGATCAGTCGCTTAAAAAACGCAATGTTCGTCTATCTGTCTCAGAAAAAACGCAAAGTTCGTTGATCTGTCGCGGAAAAAACGCAAAGTTCGTCGATCAGTTGCGGAAAAAAGCAAATTTCGTCGATCGATTGCGGAATAAATGCAAAGTTCGTCGATCAGTCAGGGAAAAAAGAAAAATTTTATCGATCGATTGTGGAATAAACGCAAACTTCGTCGATATGTCCCCAAAAAACGCAAGGTTCGTCGATCAGTCACTTAAAAAACGCAATGTTCGTCGATCTGTCGCGTTCGTTTGATGTCGTTGTTGAAAATTTATGAATTTCTATTATTAAAGTAATTTTTTCATTTTACCGTATTTATTTTATTTTTGTGTTGTATGTATTTTGCTACTTTGAATTTTTTTAACCTAACCCTTTTTTTTTTGGAGAGTGAGAGAGAGAGATTTAGTAATTTGGTGACACGAAGTTCCGCAAATTCTTAAAATCCACAAATCGTTTCCAATGTAAACAATAAAATTTACAATTAAGTTGCAAGTGCAAAATTTCAGTTTTTTAAAATTTTCATGTCATTCTGTACACATTTTAATATGTCATTCTGATCATTATACATATTTAGTTACGCATTATTAATTATTTACTTGACCTTTACTTTTAATATTTTAAATATTTCAAACTTACAGCTGAATGTAATTATTAAAACATTTGAAATACTGCATTCGAAAAATGAAATTTCAGCTTAGAAACGCGACAATTACTATTAGGTTAAAAAAATTTAAAGTAGAAAAGTACTTATGATATAAAAAGAAGAAAAAAAAATACACCAGAATTTATCTGTATTACGAAAGCGGGAGAAATGATTTTCTGTGCTATACGAAAAGATATCCAAATAACTCAATCATAAACATAGAAATAGGTATCGGTTTCTATGTTCATGTGCACTCAATCCAAACTTGAAACTATTAAAAAGGTCATTGAATGAATGAAATTCATCTCCGCCTTTCACATCCAGAAAACTTGCTGTGTCGCCAATTATGTTTATATTTTATATATATATATAAAAAAATAATAATTCAGGCATTTTTCCGTTATACGGACACCATTGTCGCCAAACATACATACATACATACATTTTGGCATAGTGTCCGTATAACAGAAAAGTACTAAAGTTCATGGTTTAAAATCACAATAAAATATCATGAAATTTATTGATTAGTTGTGGGAAAATATCGGGGAAATAATGTGTTTTTCGTGAATTTTTTGTTTTGTTAACAATGTGGTTAGAGAGCCAGGGAGAAATCCAGAAAACTTGCTGTGTCGCCAATTATGTTCATATTTTATATATATATATATAAAAATAATAATTCAGGCACTTTTCCGTTATACGTACACCATTGTCGCCAAACATACATACATACATTTACATACATACATACATTTTGGCATAGTGTCCGTAAAACAGAAAAGTACTAAAGTTCATGGTTTAAAATCGCAATAAAATATCATGAAATTTATTGATTAGTTGTGGGAAAATATCCGGGAAATAATGTGTTTTTGTGAAATTTTTTGTTTTGTGTTGTTGTGTTTAATTGTAAGCATTCATTATAATTTTCAGTGCATTATTAAATTGAAATTTTTGTTTAAAATATGTAAACAAAACAGTGACCAGAAACCTGCACAATTTCTAATATAGATAGATAGATAGATAGATGCATGCATGTAGTACTTTTAATTATTTGGTAAAAATACTGTGATCGTCACTGAAAAAACCTTAATTTAACCTAAAAGTAATTGTCGAGTGTTTAAGCTGAAATTTCATTTTACGAATACAGTATTTCAAATGTTTTAATAATTACATTCAGCTGTAAGTTTGAAATATTAAAAGTAAAGGCCAAGTAAATAATTAATAATGCATAACTAAAAGTAATTGTCGAGTGTTTAAGCTGAAATTTCATTTTATGAATACAATATTTCAAATGTTTTAATAGTTACATTCAACTGTAAGTTTGAAATATTAAAAGTAAAGGCCAAGTAAATAATTAATAATGCATAACTAAAAGTAATTGTCGAGTGTTTAAGCTAATTTCATTTTACGAATACAGTATTTCAAATGTTTTAATAGTTACATTCAGCTGTAAGTTTGAAATATTAAAATTAAAGGCCAAGTAAATAATTAATAATGCATAAGTAAAAGTAATTGTCGAGTGTTTAAGCTGAAATTTCATTTTACGAATACAGTATTTCAAATGTTTTAATAGTTACATTCAGCTGTAAGTTTGAAATATTAAAAGTAAAGGCCAAGTAAATAATTATTAATGCGTAACTAAATATGTATAATGATGAGATTTTTTTTTCTTGAATTATTCAGTGAAACTCGCCTTATAAATGTACGCAAATAATTCACATCAAAATCTTAAAATAACAAAGTTTTCTTTCGTGTTTAGCTATGCTTAATAACCAAAAAAGCTTGATTAATACAAAAAAATTTTCGTAAAAATACTGTGATCGTCGCTGAGAAAACCTGAATTTAATCATATCACACAGAATTACATATTAAAAGTTTAAAAAACTGAAATTTTACACTTGTTTACATCGGAAACGATTCGCGGAATTTCGTGCCACGAAATCTCTCTCTCTCTCTCAAAAAAAGGGTTAGTTATAAAAAATTCAAAGTAATAAAATACATACGACTTAAAAAGAAAATAAATACGGTAAAATGAAAAAATACCTTAATAAAAGAAATCCATAAAGTTTCAACAACCGAACAACCAAATGGAGTCGTAGTAATCCACATACGCTTCTAGAGAGAGGAAAAAGCCTTCACCTCATTGGCTGAAATATCGCGTCTGAAGATAGTAAAAGCCTCTAGCTGATTAGCTGAATGCTCGCGCATGCCTATAAAAGGCATTTTTGCACGAAAAACTAAAAAGCAGGTTAGCTTTAAGTATATGGATGTAAAGCAAAATATTCACTATCAAACTATCATAATGTTCCATATCAAACTTCATTATTATTTTTTTAGTTTTGCTGTATCTAGTCTAGTTGGAATTCAATTCAGTTGAAGTAACATTTGGGATTTTATTAAGTTCAGTGTTGGAATCAGAGCCTTAATCAGGCTGATTTTGCTTGTTTTCATCATAAAATTTTTGAATCTGTAGTTGCCAAACAAGAACATGAGAGCATTGGTGTAGCTACACATTCTGTGATCTGGAGCAAGTAAAATTGATGCATTCTCTAAACTTTTGAAAAAAAACTCTGGGAAAATTTGTTTTGATGATTAAAATTCCTGTATGGGTTTATTTTAATTAGAAACCTCTCTTTATTTTTTTGAAATTCAAAATATTTTAACAATGAGTGTTATCTATATATTTAAAATACTAAGTATTTCTTTTTCGATAGTTAATGAGAAAAAACTTCTTCATCAAATTACATGATTCTTATTTTAAATGGAAGATATTTGGCCACAGATTTGCTATCATGCATTCGTTTGTTCAATACTTTTATTAATTAGCAGCAATTTTCAATTAAAATTTTACTTCTGAATATGTGCAATTTATATGTACAAATCTGTGTCTTTGGTCAGATGCAATGGACATGCGCATAGGAGCTTGTTCGGTTGCAATATCACAGGTGGATATATGTGTGCTTTATTTACTGAATATGATATGGGCATAGGAATATACTTCTTATTTGTACGATACTTCATAGGTCCATGAAATTTTCTTTCTGGCCTTAAGGAATATGGCGGTAATGTTGAATTCATTTGCATTACACAGTTGTTTACAGATTGTTTGTTTGGAGTTTACATCGAAAATAGTACTATATTTCACTGGGGAAAAAACTTTTAAAATAAAATTTTTTAAACACTGTTTCATACTCTCCCCCTTCTTAAATAATAAAGAAGCATATTTTATTGATATTGTTATAGTAATTTGTTTCTGTCAAGTTTTGACGGGTTCCATCTAGTTAAATTTAATAAATATAGATACAGAATGACCTTTAAAAATAACTTTTCTTATTTGGAGCATCTATAGATACAACTAATGTGCAGAATGAGACCAAAATTTTTATTTAGACTTTTGAAGACATAAGAGATGAATTCTGTGAAAAACAAATGAGTACAATTTAGTTACTGGTATGGAAAATTTGAGCATTGTTGGGAATCCAAAAAGTCAGATATTTCTATTAATTCCTATTAAAATATACTAGATGGAACCCGTCAAAATTTGACGGCAAACAACTTGATAGTACCATAAAATTAAATTTTATAGTTGCTTTAACTTGACAAATTTCAAAGTGGGGAGCATAATATGATTAAGCGATTACAGACCTTTCCATCGATATATCACATGAGGTTGTGTGCAAAATTTAGAAAGTACCTCTTGGGGGGAGGGGCAAAGTGGGGAGATGGGCATTGGAGATGCATAATATGATTAAGTGGTCACAGATCTTTCCATCGATATATCACATGAGGGTTGTGTCCAAAATTTAGAAAAGTGCCCCCCTTAAGGGGGGGGGGAGTGGCGGGATGGACCCCGAAGATGCATATGATTAAGCTGTCACAGACCTTTCCAACAATATGACATGAGGGGTGTCAACAAAATTTAGAAAAGTACCCCTTGTGGGGGGGGGGGGCAAAGTGGGGAGATGGACATCGGAGATGCATAATATGATTAAGCAGTAACAGACCTTTCCAACAATATGTGACATGAGGGGTGTCAACAAAATTTAGAAAGTATCCCTTGGGGGGGGGGGGCAAAGTGGGCAGATTGACATTGGAGATGCATAATATGATTAAGTGGTCACAGACCTTTCAAATGATATATAACATGAGGATTGTGTGTAAAATTTAGAAAGTATGTTGGGGGGGAGGGGGGGCAAAGTGGGGAGATGAACATCGGAGATGCATAATATGATTAAGCATTCACGGACCTTTCCAACAATATATGACATGAGGGGTGTCAACAAATTTAGAAAGTATCCCTTGGGGCGGGGGGCAAAAAGTGGGGAGATGGACATCGGAGATGCATAATATGATTAAGCAGTAACAGACCTTTCCAACAATATGTGACATGAGGGGTGTCAACAAAATTTAGAAAGTATGCCTTCGGGGGGGGGGGGGGGGTTTGCAAAGTGGGCAGATTGACATTGGAGATGCATAATATGATTAAGTGGTCACAGACCTTTCAAATGATATATAACATGAGGGTTGTGTGCAAAATTTAGAAAGTACGTTGGGGGGGGGGCAAAGTGGGGAGATGCATAATATGATTAAGCAGTCATGGACCTTTCCAACAATATACGACATGAGGGGTGTCAACAAAATTTAGAAAGTATCCCTTGGGGAGGGGGGGGCAAGTGGGGAGATGGACATATCGGAGATGCACAATATGATTAAGTGGTCACAGACCTTTCCAATGATATATAACATGAGGGTTGTGCGCAAAATTTAGAAAGTACCCTTTGAGGGGGGGGGGGGGGGCAAAGTGGGGAGATGGACATCAGAGATGCATAATATGATTAAGCAGTCACAGACCTTTCCAACAATATATGACATGAGGGGTGTCAACAAAATTTAGAAAAGTGCCCCCCTTAGGGGGGGCGGAGTGGCGGGATGGACCCCGGAGATGCATAACATGAATAAGCGGTCAAAGACTTTTCCAGCGATGTATCACATGAGGGGTGTGTGCAAAATTTAGAAAAGTGTCCCACTTGGGGGGAGTGGGGGGATGGACTACCAGAAATGCATAACATGAAAAAGAGGTCACAGGCGTTTCAACTTGCAACTTTTTTCTCGAAGGCATTTGACAATAGTAAATTTTTTTTACCCAAGACAATTTAACGATATTCTTAATTTTTTTGCGTAATTCGTCAAACGTTCATGGAAAAAATCATGAAATTCGCTAATCAATAGTTGATAAATTATAAAATTCAACAATCAATAGCAGCAAAATTGGTCAATTGATAACGGAAAAATCACGAAATTCATCAAATGGTCTACCTAAAAAAACTGTCCTGCACACTGATGTGATGATCAAAAGGGTTTTGAAGTATAGGACAAAATTAGCACTTGCCAAACAGCGAGTAATACTGAAAATTTTGCAATGGACTTTATTTCCACCACTGGTCAAACATAATAGTCACACTCACCAATTGCAATGACTGAATGGAAAAAGATTTTTTTCTCTGCTGTCGCTCGACAAATTTCAAAACAGTTGATGAATTTTCCGTCGATTAATGAATTTTGTGATTTTTCCTCTATCGATTGACAAATTTCACAATTTATCGATTAACGAATTTCACAATTTTTACCATAAACGAACAAATTGCGCACTTTATTTCTGCTAATGTCTGACACCATTTCGCCCTTTACAATTCAGCGAATAAATTGAACGTTGTTTCTTTCTAGAAATGTCAGGAATGAAACAATGATTCTGTAGGATGAATTTCCTTCGTTCGATGCCCCATGGAAGAATGTGTGCGATGCAGCAACGGGCGTCAGACTTTTTAGGGCACCTGCAGACTAAAAACATCTAACCAATCTTCGCGTTTTGAAAAAATCACAGATTTCGTCAAATGATTGAGAAAAAAACACTAATTTCATCAAAGGATCATGGGAAAACATGACTTTCATTAAAAGACCACAGGAAAAACGTGAATTATGCAAAAGGATCGTGAAAGATAAGCAAATTTTGTCAAAGAATCGCAAAAAAGGAAATTTCACCAAAAGATCACGCTTTTTTACTAAATTTCATCTAAAAATTGTGGAATAAAATGTATTTTATCAAAGAATCGCTGGAAAATGCGAATTTCGTTAAGGATCGCGAGAAAAATGCGAAATTCTTCAAAGAATCGCTGAAAAAACACTAATTTCGTCAAAGAATTGCTGAAAAAACATGAATCTCACCCAATAACAGAAAAATCATGGTTCATAATCATTATATCTAGTAGTATCCAGTACTGGCTAAACTTAATAGTCACACTCGCCAATTGCGATGATTGAATGTAAAATGAAATTTTTTTTTCCCGCTGTCACTCAAAGAATTTTGAAACCATTTGGTGAAGTTTTTCCCGAAACCATTTTGTGAATTTACCGATTTTTTCTTCAAAATCATTTTTCAACAATATTCGACCCAATACGCATGCGTAAAAAAAAACCACCGGCCATTAAAATGAGGGTCTATTACTGTCTCTAGAAACGTGTTTGGGATCATCTCCTGTTTTTTTTTTCTTGCACGTTGCATTAAACCTAGGAAGATATTTATCTAGAACTCACTGTGGAGTGTTCAGAAGGTATTTATTTTATTTATTATAATTTGTATGAATACTTAGGTGTCCATTTCGGATTTACTGTTTAAAAATGAATTTAGGCTCATTTAACATTCGCGAAATCAATCCCGATGGAAATTGTGGTTTTAGATCTCTATCATTTTGTTTATATAGTACAGAAAATAATTATTCAAATGTACGTAAAAATATCGTAGAACACGTAATACAAAATTGGACCACTTATAGTCCGTTTTTTATCGGGGATGAATCTTATGGTGTTCCGATTGCTAATGAAAACGATTATGTAAATATATGGTTCTTCATAGAAGTATGTGCTTCTTCACACTTCAATAGAAGCATTGTTTAAATTAATATAATTCTACAAATATGATGCAGGTTTAAAATATTGAGTAATGATTAATACTGTCAAGGAATCTACTCATATACGTAATTAAGTTTTGGTACTTCTCTATTATCTCATCGACCACTTTTCATCACAAAAAACTATCGCCAAACTGTAACGCCAAATAAACGGGAGAACGTTGTCATTAATACGCGCGAATGTTGAATTAAAAACCACTTGATGACATAACAAACACGTATAATGCTTCCGACATCAAGTAAATGGGACTGCATTTTTGGCATTTAATCATACAGTTTGGCGATAGTATTTTGTTATGAAAAGTGGACGATAGGATAATAGAGAAGTACCTAAGTTTTTTATACCAAGTTTGAAAATTTATCTTTTTTTTACATTTAAAAAAAATAACAGAAAAAACATTACAAATTTGCCCATTTGCTCAGCGGTCAAAGGATTAAGTAAATAAGTAAATATTAATGATTAGCGGAACTGGTTCTAGCTATGAAGTAATATTATTTTGCTCAAAAACCCCCAACAAAAAAATAATTAACAAAGAATAAGTAATCGTCTTTAAATATACAAAAAACAATGTGATTAATGGCCAGGATTTTTTTACATATAACGTTTTTTATATACAAAAGAAAAACCGAAATAACCTCATTCATTTCACCCGATGTCAAAAAGTTTTTTTTTCCACATTCTTGGGCAAAGCACTAAATCAATAAAATCACCAATTTGTGACAAATTATGAGTTTCATATGAATCGCCCATGAAGGGACATGCAAACTGGTAAAAAATGAATGTAATAAATTAAAACATTCAAGATTTGTATACATACAAACAATACAATGTAAATATTAATATTGTTACATGATACATTGTTTGTATTATACATACTTCTTTGTATACATATATTGTTTGTATACATACAAACAAATATAATGTAAACATTATTCAAATATTAAGAGATTCTAAAGATTTGTATACATACAAACAATATAATGCATACATACTCTTTACAAATAAAATAGCACACTTATATAATGACAAAACTTTTAAATTGAATAGAGATAGTATATTTCTGTTAAAAAATAATGCTAAAGTTCAGACTTATATATATTATACATTCACATAAAGCTAGTCACATTCCTGCATATTTATTAAATATTTAGTTGCTAAATACAGAAATAATATTTTATAATTTATATTCAGACGCTCAGATTCGCTTTTTTCGAACAAATAATAATAAAAATATTACTGCCGTGTGTACTGTCTTTTGACATTATATTTACATAATCGTTTTCATTAGCAATCTGAACACCATAAGATTCATATCCGATCATAAACGGAATATAAGTGGTCCAATTTTGTATTACATGTTCTACTATATTTTTATTTACGATTGAAGAATTATTTTCTGTACTATATAAACAAAATGATTTGATTTCGCGAACGTTAAATGAACCTAAATTCATTTTACACAGTAAATCCGAAATGGATACCTAAGTATTCATTCAAATTACAATAAATACAACAATAAATAAAATAAATACCTTCTAAACACTCCACAGTTTTTTATATAAATATCTTCCTAGGTTTAACGCAACGCGGAAAAATCCATCAAAACAACAGGAGTTGATCTTGATCCCAAATACGTTTGGAGACAGGAATAGACCCTCGGCCTCATTGGCCGGTCCTTTTTTGATGCATGCGTATACGGTCAAAATTCCATGGAATTATTTGACATTTTTAGCAAATAGCTTTAAATATATGGATTATCAAAGTTGTTTTGTACATAAGAGTCTTTAATTTCCCTTGAAAAGGTGTTGGAAACATTCAGGCGAATAATTTATTTGAATGGCTGAAGAACTCTATGCTCACTATGCGTTCAGCTCTACTGTACTAAAGTGCAAAAAAACTTTGTTTTTTGATTTTCATACTATTTTTTTCAGAGAATTCGTTTCTCCATGCCTTCGAAATCTAAACATAAAAAGCAACCTCTTTCCATTCATTAGTTTTATTTACAAATGGCTCAAAACAGAAAAAGTTATTTTATAATTAAAATATCATTTAAAATCAGACATTTAATAAAACTAAAAAACAACACATTTATATATCAAATAATAAAATAAATTACAGTAGACATTTGAAGTTTTATACAAGCTCCTCATCAGTACAAATATCAATCTAAAACCAAAACTGTTGTTTACATATGTTTATGTTCAAAATTATGCATTTAAAATATTAAATCACCAAGGAGTATGTCGCAATAAAACCACATGTTCTGGCAGAATTGTTGATTTAGCAGAAATTTCTGTAATCTTGTAAATCAATATTCTAGGAAAATTGTACTTTTAAAATTATTGCAGTTAGATTTAATTATTTTAATATTTTCGAAATCTGGGATGTGGTCGGTATCTATTGAATGATTAACAAGTTTAGATTTTAAATTGCCAGATTTGTAAGCATGTTTATGCACAAGTTTCGATTATAAGTTGCCAGATTTGTAAGCATGTTTATGCTCTTCTAAGCCAAGTGAATGTTGCATGATTGATCCAGTTTCACTAATACAGGGGTAGTACTTGTCCTGAAATTCCTGATATTCCTGGAAAAAAAACACATCCTGAAATGTCCTAAAATACGGTAGGTAGTCTGTCCTAAAATTCCTGAAATTTTGCAAGTTTTGTGCTATATTGGCATTTGAAATTATCAAATAGGTGGTAGTTGTACCTTTTTACCGGTGCAAAATGATCACGAAAGTCGCAATTTTCTTAAATCTATCATTAAAAATTGTGGTTTTCGTCGATTTGTCCAAAAAAACACTATTTTTGGTGATCAGTTACCAAAAATCACAATTTTTATCGATTAGTCATTTAAAAAAAGTTTGCTGTTTTCGTCTGTCAGTCCCAAAAAATCGCAGTTTTTACCAATCAGTTATAAAAAAGAAAATCTTTTGCAATTTTCATTGATCAGTGAAGAAAAAAATTGAGATTTTCATTCTTCAGCAATGCAAAAATCGCAATTTTTTAGCAGCTTGGTCAAAGGGTTCTGGTAAAATTACTTTTCTTTTAAATATATACTTTTAAAACAAAAAAAATGTGCATTTATTGTAATAAAATGTATTGAAGAGGGAGTTAAGGTTTTTTTTTTGGCTAGTATGCCAAGCAAATATGTCCTGAAATTGTCCTGAAATATAGAAAAAAGTATGTCTTGAAATATCATCTAGGGCTAGTACTACCCCTGTTAATATAAACAGTCACAATCTTTACAAGAGATACTCAGCAGGATTTGTAAACAATACTTTATCACTGTTAGGTCCATTTGGAAATATGTACCAAAATATATTAATTACACTGATAAACAAAAATTGACTTTTTATTTTTTTCTTAAATTTAAAGCTAATATTCCAATTATATACACTCTTGAGTAAATAAAAATGATAGAAATTTTTACTTGGCTCTTAGTTTTTTTTAAAACGAAGAATATGTATTTATAAGTTATTACGATATATCACAATTTAGGATATCGTAAAGTAATGCATAATAATAATACATAAATGTTAAATTTACCAGCAGTATGCTTGTACGCAGTTTATACACATTTTCTACATATTGTACGCAGCTGAATACAATTTGAGTGTATTAATTTGAGTACATTAGTACCTATTTTTGCTTTTATATTTATATTCATTATCTTCTCTCTTGATGAACCAACAGTAATCGGCAAGCATTGCTGCAATACATTGCAATCGATAACGAAACTCCATAGCAGAAATTTGTTGGAGAAATCGTTCACCATGCTTGTCGCTAATTGCTCCCATATTATCTGGGAAAATGTCAATGTGAGAGTGCAATGAAGCTTTAATAACAGGTGACAATTTACCTTTTTAAAATTGTTTACCATATTTTGAACTATACGCTTGTAATTTGTAGCTTTGTTATTCCCTAAGAAATTATGCACAACGTTCTTGAATGAAAGTCATGCGTATTTTTCTACCGTCGTAAGAATACTTTGAAATTAGACATTTTTCATAATTTTCTGAATGTCTGGACGTACAAATATGCCTTCCTTTATTTTGGCATCCGATATTGATGTGAACAAGTTTCGGATAAACGTTTGTACACAATAATGTGTATCTTTTGCACGACTGTCCATTCGCAGAAAAAGCATGAATATTTCGTGTAACCTTGTTGCATTCCCAGCAGAATAGAAATTACTTTCAAGTCAGCAAAAATTTTCCACTTAAAATCATTGTACTTCAACACAAGTAATGGTTTGTTTTCCCCCTGAAGCATATCCTACAGGAATGGAGTTATATTTATTTCCAATGTGAAGGAGTGCTGCTTTTAGACGCATCAATAAAAAGTCGCCATTTCTCTGGTTTATGGCATAGATCTAAAGATGCCATAAGGCTTGAAATGTCGTTGCAGAAGTATATTTCACCATCTTTTTCATAAAAACGTATGAAGTCTTTATGCCTGTCACGGTATATAGAAGTACGTACATCACTAACCAACACATTTCACTCTTGAAGTTTTGATCCTAAAAATTCGGCTTTATTCTTGCTTAACCCCAAATCATGCACAAAAAGTCATCCAATTCTACTTGCGCTATCATATGATGCTTCCAATATTTCTGTGGTGGAATGTAATCTATTTCTGTTTCACTTTCATGACTACAAGATGGCATGCATTCTTCATCAACTGAAAGACTGTAGTTTACAGGCGGCTGTGGCACAGGAAGCACGTCACTGTGAGGTACTGGCCTCATAGCAGAATCAATGTTGGGATACTGAATATGCTTCTGCTTCTTAAAATTAATTCCTTTTACTGTTGGAGTTGTACAAAAATATTAATCTTCTAAATGATTTCTAGGTTCTCTTCAGATCATTGGTATGGCAAAAGGCATTGAAGTCATTTTTCCCTTAATCTACTCTCAAAGTCGGGTAAAACAGCGCAAACAACAAAAGTGTGGTGTCCATGGCTTATCCTGATCGCCAATTTTGCATTAAAAAAATGTTTATAGGCAATTTTAATTAAAGATATTTCTTCTGCGAGTAGTATTCATAAATTTGCCACAAATATAGCAAAAACTATCACTGGCATTAACACACTTATGAGACATTTTAAAAGCACCCGTTTGTCAGCTAATTAAATGATACACTGATCAATTTTTTTATAAAGGACAAAGAAAAATCTTCATGCCACCACAATGTCTGACAAAAACATCATATTGGTGCTTAGATGCATTGTAAGTAGCAGATATTTGTTCACTTTTAGAGTCATTAGACTGTAGAAACAAAGTACTTTTAAAGGCAATAAAATAACATAATGAGATATATTTAAACACAAATATCTCCGAAACGGAAACCAACTTCACCTTTTTGTGAATATTTCCTAAATTTCCAAGGGTATGGTTACTTAAATCTGTTAAAATTTTCAAAGAAAAAATTTCTTGTTTATCAGTGTTATTGTTACTGGTACAGTTCCCTACATGATAGAAATTGCATTAGTATTTTATCCAAATATGATATTTTAGGTATAATATACCATGTCCCTATTTCAATTTAAATGTCTTCACATTTAAATCACATTGCAGTCACCATCATTCATTCATACTTCATTTCATTTTTATTAAAAAATGCTTTAATTATCTTTATTTTAATTATTTGTAATTATTTACCTTTATCTGAAGAAACCTTGTTCTTTCTGCAACCTAGCATTATGTTTTTTTAAACATTTTTCTGTTATAGTCTGTTAATGATATCTCTTCAGTTTCGTAAGGATAGCTCATTCTTAATACATCATTTCATCATAGCAGTTAGCAAAATGGCAAAATATGCATTAGATGGCGGCAGTGTATATTGAGATGTAATTCGATTAATTATCGATTACAGTGCTAATCGTCATTGCATTCATAAGTGAATGGACTGTTCCAGTAAGTGGGCGATGACAGCATGTGCAATTTTTTTTCCACCTATCCCCGTGGCAGAATGTCCGCGACGGGCATCACAGACTTTTTAGGGCACCTGCAGACTAAAAACATATAATATAGGAATGATTCTGTTCCAAATTTTGTTTCCGAAATTTTTTAAAAAATTGGTTATCAGTCCGAAAATTCAGACATAGAAAAATATAGTGAATTTTTACTGAGTGAATATACTGAATTTTGACAAATGTCGTTGGGGGGGAAAAAAAAAATCGTCGGTCATTCGCGAAAAAAAATCACCAATTTCGTCAAATGATTGCGGAAAAACGTGAATTTTGTGAAAGGTTTGCTGAAAAAATGTGAATTTTGTGAAAGGGTCGCGGAAAAACCTCTAAAAACAGCACACACAAACAAACATCTATCCAAATCTCAATATACACAAACATATTATTATAGGTATAGTTTTAATCTGAAATAATATATTGAACTAACTTTTGAAAAATCTGGTTAGCCTGAATCCAACTTGCAGGAATCTACACTCAGCCTGAAATCGACCTGAACCCAAAACACAGTTAACTCAACATGCAACAAGAATAATTATTGCTGGAAGGGGATTTCCTCCCTCCCCCTCTGCTGTAGCTGTAACCTTTCAGAAAATTTGCTGTGAACTTCAGAATTTTTTTTTTTTTACTCAGGAATGCTGATAAATGCTGATGCTATAATTAATTAGCACTACAACAGCAGCAAGAATAGATTTATATGATATATAGCATATTGTAGACTATTTTTGAAAACATTATTAGCGTTATAGACACTTGAAGATAGTTCTGTCACTGGGCCATCTATATATAACGGGTCGAGTCAGTATTATGATGGCTTTTTAATGGATTGTTTATGTCCTTATATCACAAAAGTAAGGAGCTGATTCTTCTTCTGGTAGATTTAAACATAGCATTTATCCTTTAATAGATTATGAGTAATTAAGTATGTTTTTTTTTAAACTTTTGTTTTTATTAAGTATGTTATAACAGTTTTAACTTTAAGATGGTAAATTTACAGATTTTTTTTTTTCTTCTAATATGAAAAAAAGTGTTATGTTACAACAGTGCTTAAAAGACTGTTATTTTTATTTGTTCATGTTAGTGTTTAAAATACAAAGACTGTTCAACTTTCAAGATAATTTATTGACTTAATTGTCTGTCACTCACTCAAAAACCAGTAACACAACGTTTCAGCTTCCATATTTAGAACTAATAAGAAGTTTCGAATAAATTACTTTGAAATTACAGTTGAACCTTGTTAACACGGAATTGAAGGGACTGTGAATTTTTTTCATGTTAACCGTCAAAATAGTAACGTCATCTATGTTAGATATAAAAACTAAATAAATAAACCTACAAATATATCCCTGCTCTTAAAATCATAAATTAATAAGAAATAGAAAATTTAATTAAGAAATAAAAGGAACTGGTCATCATTTTAGGCAGTAATAAATTTATTTATCTGTTAATAATTTTTTTAAAAGTCCATTGACTTTTGTTTCAGTTTTTGTAAATTACTTATTTGTAGGAGCATCTGGACCTTGTCTAATTTGTCCAAAGCTCGGGAAGTATCCTCTTGTTCCATAAGGAAACATTCTACAGTTTTCAGTGCTGCAGTAGCTTTATTTAATGACACTAAACTTTTCCATTCTGTGTTGATTTCTTCATCCTTGTCTGACATTTCGATGTTGTCATCTTTTTTTCAGCTAATGCAGCAATTATTTCTTCGTCTGTTGTCACATACAAAGTCAGCACATCTTCATCTATGCAAATGTACTCGGCAAACCAATGTTTGTGAAAGAATTCCCCGTTTTTCGGCCTCTTTTATTAAATTAGTCAGCATTTCAGATTCTGTTTCATAAGTTTCTTTATTTCATGCTTAAACTCCATGTGGCAGAAACAATTTTTCACAGTTCTGGTAGTGTTACTGTTCCAGACATTTCTTAGGTAAATTATCACTTCTAGTAAATTCACAGAAAATTCATTTTATTATCAAAGCATTGAATCATTTTGTAATCAATTTCTTTTCTGTACTGCACTTTTAAGCACAGAAATAATTCCTTGGTCACAAGGCTGAAATTTTGCAGTAGTTTTCGGAGGAAGAAAGACACATTCCATTGCTTTTAATACTTGAACATCTTTATGAGCACTGCAAACTGCATTAAACAGGTTTTTCTTTTACTTACCCATCATACGTAGTATAGGGTAAGTCTTGTAATCGTTTTGAAAATCTAAAAAATTTTTTTGACAGATTTACGCGTTTCAGACACTGGAGATTCCGAAAAACATATTTTTAGAAAAAAAATTTTGCTGTCCGTCTGTGCGTGTGTCTGTGTGTCTGTAAACGCTCTATCTCCCGAAAAAATTGAGATAGAGACTTGCAATTTGGTATGTACTTAGTATGTAATAATGGGAAGAAGCCTATTTCATTTCAATAACCTCGATTAACCGGAACTATTTTTTTCGGACTCTCGAAATATTCGTTCTGATAAAAGGTATATAAAAATTTTCGAAATTGGTTATTTTAAGAAATGAATATAAAAGACAATAAAAAAACATAAATTTTGCATAAAGCATGAAGTTGATCGGATAATTAGTTGCCGAGATATTTGGAATCCTATTTTCCACACTCTTCGATTTTTCATGACCCTGTATTTCATCCAAATTTCACTTCAAAGATATATTTTAATTGGAAATTTGATGCTTAATCAGATACAATAAACCGCTAGTTAATAGGATTATTATTTTTGGAGTTATAAGGATGTTTCTTTCAAGCAATTCAGTAATCGAGCCTTTGAAGTTTGTGACGTCATCAAGCCTCAATTTTATTTGAATTGCAATGCATTTTATAAGTAGTTTATACATTTTTATTTTAATATTTTACATTATGCATATCCATGATGGGTAAGTATTACGGTGGCCCCCAACGACTAGTTTTCTGGGTGGTCCAGATCAAGTAACCATTTCGTGAAAGCATTGTTCATCCACATATTCTTGCTGAAAGCGTAACAAAGAGGGAAAATTTTAGCGTTTTTGGTCGACTTACCGATCACAAACAGTGGTAATTTTTCACTTCCATCCATGTTGCAGCCAATCATAATCATAATTCTTTCTTTGCTGAATTTTCCTTCAGTACCTTTTTCTCCTTTTAAAGTAAATAATCGTGAGAGTTGTGCTTTGGAAAACATTATCATTTCATCGCCGTTAAAAATAGCATGGGGAACATAATTTTTTTAACATCTAACCACTTTTCTAAGAAAAAGGACTGTATAGAATTCTCATCTACAGTAGACTCTCCTCCACATATCTTTCTGAGGACCATCCATGCCGCTCTTTGAATCTTGTCATGTTTATGTGCAGCAACATTTTTTATTGCTATTTGCAGACTTCACTGCTATTTCCTCTGCTAAATAAATGCTGAATGAAAAAAATTATCTTTAGAAAAAATTCTCTGTAATAGAAACTCATTTTGAATTTATAATTACAACAGTCACAAAACTGGAATTAAAGAATCTCTGTGCTAAATGACGCTATTTGTGAAATAGTTAAACTTCAAATTTTCTTCATTCATGAGTGAATCGTTCACTAACATCAGCTGGGATAGAGTAACATAGTTCATACTGTTGAAAGTACATTTTCTGCATTTAAAATGGGTCTGACGATAAACTGAACTGTTGAAAATTTAGAAAATGCATAGTTGTGTACTTCAACAAAAATGACTTGTAATAAGATGTAAATTTGTGGTACTTCACAAAATCAATGTGATAAAATAGGTCCCTTCACAAAATTCTATTCCATAAAAACTGACTATTTATTATTTATTTATTATTTTATGATGTTTTAAAATGCGTAATTTGTAAACAAACAAGTTCACCAGAGAGAAAAACTTCAGCAAAAGGGTTTAAAAAAGTTTTTGTTTATAAATGCTTGATTCGAATTGGATTAACTGAATTTCAACTTTCATTACAAAATGTTATTTCTCACAAAAATATAATAAATTTCACAAAAATAACCTTTACTTTTCACAAAATGGGCCCCAAGAAAAAAAACCTGCATCGACCCCTGTACAACGGTTGGATCGACCGATTCAAGAAGAGGTATAATTTGTCTTACAAGTTTATTTGTGGTGAGACAGATGGAGTAAATACTGCGGTCGTTGAGGAATGAATGGAAAAAACTTTGCTTTCTCTTGTGTGTAATTACTCAAAACAGACATCTTTAACACAGATGAGACCGGATTGTTTTTTAATCTATTCCCTGATAGAACATACACCGTGAAAGGAGAAACGTGTAACAGTCTGTAGCTATCAAAAGTGCGATAACAGTTTTGTTATTTACGAATGCAGACGGAACTGAGAAGCTAACACCCTTTGTTATTGGTAAATCCAAGAAGCCCTGATGCTTCAAAAATGTTAAAAGTTTGCCGACAGATTTCAAAACCAACCACAATGCTTGGATGACTCTAAATCTTTTTTGAAGATTTTGTAAGAAAATTTAATATAAAAATGAGCTTACAAAAGCGATTTTATTCGTAGAGCAGTGCACTCATGTTAATCTGAATTTAAAGAATGTGCGTATGGAATTTTTCCCACCCAACTGTACCAGTTTACTTCAGCCATGTGACTTGGGAATAAACAGATCCTCCAAAATGCATTATAGAAAGCAACTGGTAAGAAAAGACCTTTTTTCACTTGATTCTGGTGAGCTTCAAGATGCTTGGAAAACAAAGCTAAATGTGCCGGATGCTCTTCATTTCATCTCATCGGTGTCAAAAATGATGTCAAATACTTTTCTGAAGGGAGAATTTTCAAAATCCGGAATTAACGGCGAAGCGCCGCTGGGAAGAGCTCTCTATGGAAGTCTATGGAAGACCACACAAAAGAGGATGAATTTATACTTGCAGACATCAATGTTGATGAGTACATTGATTGCGATAAGGATGTTATACTACCACAGACATTCAGACTATTTCCGATTTGATTTCGCAATACTGAAGTGAGGATGATATTGATGAAGATCCAGAAGACATCGTGCCCTCATTGGCAGAGGCCATTGCAAGTTAAAATATTTTAAATAAATTTTAACTGGACAATGGACATGAAAATTAAGAAAAAAATTTGCAAAAACTTGCATGTATTGAAAATAGAGTACATGTGAAATTACACTTAAAAAGAAAACGCAATAAAGAATAACAATTTTTTTTAAATACTAATATGTTATTGGTAAGTTTATTTTTGTAAAATTTGTTTTCTTGAAGTGTTTTTCTCTATTTGACCCTGATTTTACTTTTCCCGTTTCGTACGTTTTTTTCTGCTGGTCCCATGAAAAACATAAAATTGGGGTTCCACTGTATTATATGTATATAATAAAAAAATATATATATGCTTTAATTGTGTCAAATGTTTATTGGGTACTTCTTTGTTATAGCGGCCTTTACAATTACAATGCCAAGTTGCAGTTGATTTCACCAAGCTTGTGATGTACAAATGTACTACACACATATAATAGAGATATAAAAATAAATACCATTGCATTAAATATAATATTTTATGTTAATAATATAAGGGACGTTCAAAAAGAAACGAGCCGGAGTCTGGAATGTGCAAACTGGTGACAGAATGGTAATATCGTTGTGTCAGTACCAAAGAGGGTTTCCGATAAGAGCGCAGAAGTCCACATACCCGCCGCTAGAGGGTCACGAGTGCAAGTCACGTGACTACAAAGCTAGCAGAAGCATGCATCATTCGTGTTATAAGCAGTGAAATGGAGGCGTCAAAAGAATAGCAAAGAGGTGTTCGTTTTCTGACAGCAGAAGGAGTAAGGGGAACAGACATTCATCGAAGAATGTCACAAGTGTATGGTGAACACTGCATGTCCCTTGCAAGGGTCAAGGCGTGGCACTAGCACTTCAGGGAAAGACGGGTTTCCTTAGCCGATGATACACAGTCTGGAACACCAAAACGCATTACCATTGACGTCGTCCAGCTGGTTGATGGAATCGTTATGCCATTTTTGGTCTCCCAAAAGAGGCTCTGAGGGACAAACGATTCATCTCGGACGACAACGTCAAGCAGTACATGCGAAGCTGGTTCACATCGCAGCCCCAGGAATTTTACGAGACAGCCATTCACCACCTTGTGTCTCAGTGGGACAAGTGCCTCAACAGCCAGGGCCAATACTTCTGAAATACATGTACTAGTTTCTGTTCCTAGGCCTCCGGCTCGTTACGTTTTGAATGTTCCTAATAAGAATATATTACAATGTTTTATAACAAATGTGTACTAATGTTTCATAATTTCTTACAATGTTTCACAAGAGTAACAACTTTTTAATGTTTTAACACTTTCATATCACTATCCGAACTCAACTGTCCTATTTTCCCCAATATATAGATTGCTTCTTACACCTTTTTATGGATATTAATTCCTGTGCCCAATAGTACATAAACCTTAAAGCAGTAGCGAATGGTATCCTTGAACCATTAAACCAATTTCCGACAGTCCTCTTTTTTTTTTTTTTTTTTTTTTTTTACAACTTTTTATGTTGCATCTTCATATAGCTTCATCATTAATAACATACAGTTTCATATCATGGCCGTTTTCACATAGTTTTTTGTTGGGTCCCTTCGCTTTTGAAAAAATTAGATTGTATTCATCTCGGTACTAAGTAAATCAAAGGTTGTTTTCATATTTATAAAAATAAATACAGGTGGTTAAAGAAAAAAAAAACAATAGAACATGCAAAAAAAAAAAAAAAAAAAAAAAAAAAAAACTTATGAAAAATGTTCTGAAACATCAACGAAAAAGCAATATGATGATAGCATAATCACGTGCTGTTTCTTTAGAATGGCAAACCATTTGACGATGTTTTACAACCTAACTTGGCAATATATTTCTGTCACTTGGTGATTCATCCTTGGGAGCCGTAATAACAAAGAAATACTGTTTTAAGTTTCTTAAATCTCTGAGCATCATATATATATTTCTGTTGTCAACATCCCTTTTTCTTTAAATTTATGCAACTCACAACAACGAATGAGGTATCGTTCAAAAGGTTTTTGAAGTGGCTTCTGACATAGTACACTCCCATTTCATTAAAACATGGTTTTTTATTAAAAATTGCTGTTAATTAAAATTTAAATCTGCATTGTTTTCATAAATGAAATGAAAGGTTTTCCTCAAATTACTGTTGCCACAAAAATGAAGTCCCTCATTATATGATGCTGAATAATGATTATAACAAAATAAATAGTGCAAATAAGATAAAGTATGATTTCTCTGCATGGGTTTAGTTTATGTTAATGGTTAAAAAGCTAAATTGAAATCTTTAGAAGAAAAAGACACCCTCGACTGATCAAAGCAGTTGTATTTCACATGTAGAATAAAAGGTATGCTTTGTTATATGATTAAATTGTATTTTAAATGCATTCAATTTATTTTTGTTTGTTTCATGTTTCTCTGGAAGTGGATGACGTCATCTTCTAATGCAGTTAAAATATGATTGTTAATTTTTTTTTTCTCACACGTGCCTTTTGCTATCTTCAATCAGTTTTTACTGTAACTTTCATGGAATAAATGAGACAATATTCTCGCTTGACTAATGTTGTTTATTGATATTTTTATCCTTAATTTTTCATGTTTCTACAGAATTTTTAACCTGCATCTAAAATAATTTAGATATTTCTAAAAATTATTAGACCTTAGTCCAAAATCCTTACACAGGGTCCACTGGTAATTTCATACTTCCAGTGCTCATATGTATGATGACACTTAATCAAAGTTATATATATTCTCCTTAAAACAAGCAAATCAAAAAAATCTTTACTTGGTTAGCATGAACATTTTCAATGGTCCTTTTAGTTTTGACTGTATTAATGATTAAATTTGTTTTAATTTAAACTTTATTTAGTTTTTAAGCTTTTAATTTTACTAAAAAATATAAGATTTAGTTTAGTAATTTTATGTAATCTTAAAAAGTTCTTTAACCTTTATTAGGTAAACTAAGTAACAGAAAAAATAAATTAATAAATGAAATTTAATTTCAGGATCTCCGAAATGACTCTCACACTATTACTGAATTAGCCAAAATGAAACAAAAGCCTGTTACTTCTGAGGAAGGACGCTCAGTAGCTGAAAAAATCAATGCATATGGGTATCTAGAATGCTCAGCCAAAACTAAAGAAGGTGTTCGAGAAGTTTTTGAAACAGCTACTAAAGCAGCTTTACAGGTATAGTTTTTTAAAAATAATACATTTGTGTATTTCTGCTCGTTAGTAATCATGTTTTTAAATGCAGATTTTAAAGTACTATGACAAAGTGTTTTCATAACTCTTATATAAGGTAAAATGCTCTAAAGCTGACACTTTAAGAATATTGATCAGTGGTTTGCTTAAGTAATTTCTTTCACATATTTTCATATTTCATATTTTCATATATTTAAAACGAAAAGCGCATTCTGTCAAATTCACATTATCTTTTCCACACGAAAATAGCCTCTTTGCGCATGATTCAACATTTTTTTGAAGGCTTCTCCCCTCAGAAATGGGATACCTGATTGATTATTCTTCACCTGTTTAACCTTGCATATTATTATTAAGATTAAGTTTTCACTACTAAATATGCATATTTTTTCGCAAAATTTTAAACAGAGCTTGGATACAGTTATATTCATAATAGATTGAAATGTCAGAGTTTGGAAAATGAGAACAATTTTTTATTGCTATATTAAAGGAGCCGACACAAAGACAAACAAACAAACAAAAAAGCGAGAAGAAAACATTTCTTTTACAACTAGATAACAATATTTTTTCGTGAAATTTTTACACAGGCTGTAAAACTATTTTATTTATCACCAATAAAGATTTCAAAGAGTTCAGACAAAAAGAACTTTTTATTTTAAAACTATGAAACAACCCTACATAAAAAAATGAAAATGAGCACTTTTATCACTAAATATCAATATTTTCTCACGAATTTTTCATTTTAAAATATAATTTCATACAAAATTTTAAAAAGAGCTTGGATACAGTTATATTTATAACCGATTAAAATGTCAGAGAGTTCAGAAGATGAGAATTACTTTTTTATTGCTATGTTAAAGGAGCCGACGCGAAGACAAACAAAAAAGCAAGAACAAAACTTTTCTTTTACAACTAGATAACAATAGTTTTTCACGAAATTTTTACACGGGCTGTAAAACCGTTTTATTTATTACCAATAAATATTTCAATGAGTTCGGACAAAAAGAACTTTTTATTTTAAAATTATGAAAAGACCCTACGTAAAAAAACAAGAAAATGAGCGCTTTTATCACTAAATATCAATATTTTTTTGCGAATTTTCATTTAAAAATATAATTTTATACAAAACTGGGTTAAAGGTATAAAATAATAAAAACTTTATATATATATTTTTAATTTATTATCACGGGCCCAGGCAACGCTCGGTAGGGGTCAGCTAGTTTTCTTGTAAAACAAATAATGATTTTAGTAGAAAACAGTTATTTTTCTTAGAATGTTGTGTGCTTTATTCAATAAAATTTTATAATGTATATTTAACTTTTTTAGAAATATAATTTTTACAAGTTTCGTTTAGAAATTTAACTTATATTATCTTTCTAAATTAATTTATTAACTAAGTTAGAGTTAAGGCAATTCAAGATATATTATTGATTACTATGTTCAGGATTATATTTTTTCAGTCAGTTCTTAGTGTCAGTCAAAATTTTTAGTGCTTTTTGAAATATCTATGATTAAATAAAAGTGACAACAGCGGGAAAGCAGTAAATATTTTTTACTTCCGGTTAGGAATTTTTTTCTGGTTACTAGATTTTTTCCTATTTGTAGACTCCTGATCATGTTAATATATTCATTTTTAATCATTCTGTGAGCGTCAATCATTCTATTTATTATCACTATTGATTATTTTATCACTTCTATATATTTTTCAGTTCAAGAATAACTCTAATTTTTTTTAACACACAATTTGGATTATAAAGTAACTTAATGTATATAAGAATTGTGATTTTTAGTTTTATTAGCTGACCCACCTTGCATTGCACAGTCCTGTGATAATAACCTTAGATATACCTAAAATAAGTGTTGAATGACTTTTTATATTTTTAAACAAGTTGGAAATTGTACGTCAAACGTTACAAACGAGGTGCGTTCGTACGCACGTTTTAGAATTAAATTCATGATATCCGGTGCGTAGAACGGGTTAAACAGCTAGTTAAGTATATATTTTATGACACTGTTCATACAAATATCTTAACTAGTTATATAAATATTCAGATATATATGTATCAGCTAGTTATATAAATATTCAGATCTTGATGATTTTTAATTCTGTGAAATGAATTATATCGTCTGCAGATTAATTTCTGTCATAAAATAAGCATCTCGGTCGCTTGACGATTTAACATCCATCGGAAGCTCCTATAACAAAAAAGCACCGATTTAAAAAAAAAAATCAAATTTCTTAATAAATATTTTTATTAATATCTCCTAAAGTTTTGAATCGATTTTAATAAAATTTGAAATGTCTCGACAAAATTCTGCAAAGATATTTTAAATTGCAAACCATTTGGTTGGGTAGTTTTTGCGTTGTTATATGCGGACAGACAGACAGACGGACGGACAGACAGACAGACAGACAGACGGACGGACCAAACGACGACTATAGGTGCTACGTATTTATATAATTACGAACGCACCTAAAAATATATCCAAATGAGCTTAATGTTGAAGGCCCCTCTGCCTTCAACAGTGTACACTCCCAAATTTGTATGTTTTTTATATTTTTAAATGAAAATTAATTCAAACAAATCTATTGATGTGGGCCCCACTACATTTGGCAGCATGCGCCAGACATGCTGTGTACGCTCCAGTATGTTCTAATTTTAATCTTTTTAAATGAAAATCTTTCCAAACGAACCTAATGCTGTTGGCTTTAAAGTGTAAAAAAAAAAAAATCTTTTTCTAATTTTTAAATATTTAAATAGGATTTTTTTCCTGCATGAAGGTATTGAATGACTATCAATAATTGTAAGTTTCCAAAACAGTTAAGCCACTAATTAGATTATATTAAAGAGCATAAACTACATGTTTAATAAAATTATAATTACTGAAATAATAAAACAAAAGTAAGTTTCATTAATTAACGGCACAAATATCAAATAAAATATCATGACAATTTTCCCCCCCCCACAAAATATGAAATATCAGCATTGTTGTCTCTCAGTGAACTGGACATTATTAGCATTCAGTACTTTGAATTAAAAAAAAGTTATGCTGCCTTTTCAATTCCTAACTGATTTTTTTATTTGCTGAGTATGAGTTAAAAAATAAAGTCCTTCCAGCCTGTACTGGGAGGAAAAGGTTGCTTCCCTATTCCTTGTTTTTAAGAATTCAGCTAATTTTACTTGAAAACATGAAGCTAAAATGCATGGAACTGGATTATAGAAGATTGATTCCCAGTTTTCGTCAATACTGAATTTGAATGAGAATTTCACCAAATTAGTCAGCTATAGCCAAGTTGGCTTCATTGATGGATATTTATTTTTGGTCGTCAAATCTGGTGATATTTTGCCAAAAAAACATGGCAAAAAATTGATGGTAGTTTTAAGCATATATGAGAGTTGGAAAAATGGTTACAACAGTGAAAGAAATTTTGCAAGAAACCACGTTAACTAAACTTATAAATTAAACCGGTTTACAAAAGAATCCTTGTCTTGTTTCAAAGTGTCAGCCATCCTAGAATTTCAAACTACTATATCTTTCACAATAGCTGTTGAGCAGATGTTAACATGGCTTGTAGAGTAAGGCAGGGTGTTGTTACAAGCTTATGTTCCTAAGGCAATTCAAGCAACAAGAAGTGCATCTTAGGAGAAGAAACAGGTTGAAACAAAGAAAAAACATTTTTTCTCCTAAGTTGCACGTCATGTTGCTTTAGTCACCTCAGTGTGCAGCCTGTCTAAAAGTCGTGGTAGTCTTGCAAAAAACCCCATTCGAAAGCTTTCTCCAGATCTCGAAGCAGGGAGAAAAAGGGTTTTTTCATTTTTCCAAGCTACATTGGTTTTACTTAATGAAATACGAAAAACCAAAAATACATGCCTAACATTCGTACTTTTCTGATTCTAATGGAGTAATTTGTTTAAAAAAATATTAATATTAACCTCTCAAAAGAATTATTTTTAAAACGTCTATTTCAGGGTTTTTTCCCCCCCTGTGTCTTAACCTCTTCGTGATGAGCGTCCTTTACAGGATTTTTAATCTTTTAACACCGGTTTTTCAAAACAGAAATTTTCGCCTATTTGAATCGCAAAAATGCTAAGATTAAAGAAGGCTTAGCTTACAATAAAAAATAACTGGTGGGAATAATTGAGGATTCTGAGCATCTTATGCGTCACGTATACGTGTCTCTCGTCCCCAAGGGGTTAACAAGCTTTTCCCTCCTGTTTGCAATACAAAAAAAAAATCCCACTTAACGCTTGGTACTTTTTTGATTCCAATGGTGTCATTTGTTTTAAAAAATTTGTTTTATTAACCCTTTCAAAAAAATTATTTTCCAAAAGCTATTTTCATTGAAATTTTTAAAAATAGTTTGAAAGCTGATAGCATATGTTTTTACAAACAAACCTCGAATTTGTATGAAAATGAAAATCTCTCCAAATGAACCTAGAATTGGGGCTCCACCGTTTTCGGCAGTGTATGCGTTTCAGCAGTGTATGCACGCTGCTCTGTTTTAGCAAACAAACCTTGAATTTATGATTTTATTTTTATTAAATGAAAGTTTTTGTTAATAAACTAAGGTTCCTTATTATATATTATAGTGATTGCTGATTTAATTTCTGACATTTAAATTTATTGAACTTTCATTTCTGACCAAAAGTTCCCGAGAAAAGCTAAATAATATAAAATGTGTTGATCCACTTTCTCTTTTAAAATGGGAAATGAAATTGCAGCAGTGGTTTATTTGCTGGAACCCTAACAAAGTAAAAGCATCTTAGCCATAAATAATTCAATTGAAAAATTGAGCATGCCTGCACAGACCTATAAGTTTGCCATCATAGATTTATTTATATATTGTTTTTTATATATGAATTATGTTTTCGTAATGCTCAAATAAAATGTATGTATTACTGTGAAATTTTATGACTTTTGCCCATGACCAGGATAGATAAGTTCAGATAAAATGCAAAAAAGTATACAATCAACAAAAAAGAAGTCTTAACATTTCATTTGCTTCATAATCATTTTCAATGTCTATACCATATTAAAATAATGATCAGCTAAAAAAAATGATTGAAAAAATGATTGTACAGAAATTGATTTGATTTATATTAAAATAATTTTGTTTATTACCAGTCGAAAAACATTAGTTAATTGAAAACTTTTATTGTAATTTAAAATAGTTATTCATTTTGTATATCTTTTGTAATACACAGTAAAACCCCAATTAATCAAACTCCAGTCATTCAAATATCTGGAATGATATCAGAAAATAGAAAATTACATTTCAGATTAATTAAAAAAAAAAAAAAAATCATACCCCCCTCATATTTATAAAATCTGTATTTTCGTAATTCTATGTATTTATGATCTGCTGTAAAATTTTGTTTCACATGTTCAATTGACTCATCTAAATGTGTGTGAATGCAATATATATTTATTTATTTTTTGTAGTAAAAGTGATAAAGTGATCTTATTAAAGGTAGACCTAGTATAAGTTGAATATATTAAGTCTTTATTGTTTTATCAAACGGAAGCAATTTGTGAAGTTTTTATTTCATAACGTAGCCTTATTTTGATAATTGCCTTAAATATCCAGATTTCTCCAATTAGCTCATTAATCTGGATATTTGGCGTTTCACTGTATTTGTGTATATATCTGATCAGTATGTATTATCAGTGTAACATTCTAATTCTATATTAAAACTGTTTCAGGTTAAGCGGAAAAAGAAGCCCAAATGCGTATTATTGTGAATTTCTTACCTTTTTATACCCTGAATGAGAAGCACATCATGGATTTTGTAGCATTTTAAAAGCAATATACCATGTTTCATCCATTTAGTTCTTTGTACCAAACTTTTTTCTGTTAGCTATTTTTCTTCATTGACTTGATTTTCCTCATTGATTGAATTATTGTCTTGTTATTATTTTTTTTAATGCATGAAAGCCAATTGATGGAAGTCTTCCACTGCAGTTATACTAATTATTGTATAAAATATGTTAGCTGCATAGGGGCCACAATGTTTTCTTCTATCTTGTTGCTTCCTTGAACTGTTTATTAAAATTTATTTTATTATTGCTTTCATGAAATTGGATCTGACTGTGGTTTTTTATATTCTTTTATAAAGGAGTTAAGAAGTCTTGAAACCAAAGGTTCTTAGGTACAATTTGTTGCAATTTGTAGTGTTACTTTGGCTTCAAGAACTTTGTCAATTATAGTATGTGGTATTTCAAAGCTGATATTTTTATCAATATATCAATGAGAGTATTGTAAAAACATATTTGAGATATGTCTCTGTTGTGAGATTACTGTTGAGTAATATTTTTGTGTATGTTAATATCTTGATAACTAAAAAAAAAAAATTGTAATAAAAACTCACCCTTTTTATTGTCTTATAATTGGTCATTTTTCTGAATCAAATTATTTTGCTAATACTTTGAAGCATTTTGCCTAAAATCCAGGGCGTTGTTTTTTACTACCTCAGAAATTATATAACTTCATGAAAAGTACACAACATCCATGCGCTGAACATCCTGCTGCTTTCTGAATCTCCCAGTTTGCATGAAAATTTCTGTATTTTATAGTTTTATAATATGTACAGTTAAGCAAAAGAACAAAAACAACATATTCCATTTTATTTTATCAATAAATTGTCACAGGAAAATATCTCTCCCGCCCACCTCCCTCCCAACCCTACTCCACTGAGAATTCTGCATGAATAAAATTAATTTAGGGATTTGTTTCTATGTTTAAATAAATAGACAATAATTTAGGGATTTGTTTCTATTTTTAAATATATAGACAAGCTTTAGGAATAATAAAGATATTATATTAGTTATAGAATTATACAGATGTAAAGTTTTTAAGGTTAAATTCTTCTCTCTCTCTCTCTCTTATAGGTGCAGATTCACAGTCGCCAGTCACCACGTGGCAACTAAATTTTTTGCTATGGCCACTAACTCTCAGTGTTTAAGTCGCCATGTGATTTAAAAGTGATCAATTTCTGTTATTCCCAGTCACCATCAGGAAATTTTGATTTATTTTTAAAGATTAAGACCAAAACGCATAAAACTATTAGCTTTCAGTAACATCCCAATCAGTAACATCCCAGAATTATCTGTTTAACACAGCAAACTATTAAATATATTTGGATAGCTGTGTTATTCGTAACAGTTTGAGTCTGATAATTCTACATAGTCTGTGATTTAAAAAAAAATTAATAGAAAAACAAATGTTTGAAATGTGTTTTGATTTTTATAGTACAAAATAATCTCACACATTCAGATTTTCTTTTATATGTACTTTTGTATGGCAAAATCAAAATAAGAAATATTGTTTTTCTAAGATTCCCTGCTATCATGATTGCTTAGCAATCATGACAATTTTTTTTTTTTAAACCTTATCTTGCCCAATTTTATCTTCTGACTGTACATGATTTAAGATTTATATTACACTTAATTAATATTCAAATTTTGTTTTACATGTGTGTATATTAAATAAATTACTTTACACTTTGAATTCCTGAATTTTTTGTTTTAGCTTTTTACCCCATATAAACACTATTGTTTTTATGCATTTGTTTCACAATTGTGGCCACTGGACTTTTTAGATTTAGGAGCCACTGACTCCTTCCAAATTTTAGGAATCTGCACCTATACTCTCTCCCTCTTTCTATGTATATGCATATATAATGTTTCTGTATCATTTATGTTAGTTCTTATACAAATCTGAATTGTTTGATAAAATGCAACCAAATGTGGGACAAATATTGAGTCATGCATCCACTTTCACAAGCATTGTTGGAAAACAAACCAAGAGAAGCTTTCTTTGCACATTCTTGTTTGCATTTTTGTATTTTTAAATGATTATCTTTTTATAGGATATATGAGGACAAAGTCTACCATTGTATCTTTCTACTTTTTCGATTTTGGTTGCAGTTTTATTTTGGAAAAATTGGTTGGTTTGTTTCAAAATTAAAACTGTCCTCATAATAAAACTGCAACAAATATTGAAAAGCTAGAAGGATAAGATGTTAGATTTCGACCTCAGATATTTTATGTGAAAAGAGTTATTTAAAAATATTAAAATGTAAACAAGAAATTTGTAAAGAATGTCTTGATTGGTATAATATTAGTTCACGAATGTTGTTGCATGACTAGTGTAGACTCTTACCCCAGAGTAGTGTTACGTTCCATTCAGGCTACGATATTTAAGGTAACTTATGTGGGATTTTGGAAGTGGTTCGGAACTCGAATTGCCTGTTCACATTGCAAAAATTTGTAATTATAATTTTTAATATTAAACTCATCTGAACAAAATGGAAATGTGTACGTGTGCAAAAGTTACTAAATTTGTAATTCTAATTTATAACCTGTTATTTAAAATATAAATTATTTAACAAGTAAAAAAGATGTGCAAATTTAACAATTCCCTGCCCTTCCCCCAATATCTGATAAAACAATAACAACAACAACAAAAAAAGCTGCTGGATTGAAAAATAACCTGAAACATAGTGAATAACTCAATTATTCTCAGCAGAATAATAGTTTCAACAAAAGGGAATGATAACAGCTTATATCTAGCCACAGATTGCTTGAATTCACAGAGTGCTTTTCTGGAACTCACTCTGAGTTTGTGGGTTTGAGTTAACTTCAATCGGCTAGTCAAAACGAGGTATCAGCTATAGCCCCCATTTTTTTTTTCGAAGTTTAATGTGTATTTTTATTTATTCAATAATAGCAGACATGCCCAAGGTTACCCATGGGGGGGTGGAGGAGGGGCTCTGGGTAAAATAATCAAAAATGTAATATCCTAAAAATATGACATTCTCCATATTGATGCTCTGTGCATTCATGCCTATAAACTATTAAAATGAATTTCAGAAAAAAAAATATATACTTTAATGCAATCGTAACAACATTTCTCAGCTTTAAATGAGAATGCATATTTTCTTTGATGCGTGTTACAGAAAAATCTACAATTTCTCTGACAATACCAAAAAATAAATAAATAAATAAATTCTATGCATGTAATCCAAATAGCATGTATTTACTGAATTCTATATCATATGACTTAAAAATAAAGCCTTTACTTTATAGATTATGGACGTTCGGATGAGGCATCATTTTAGAAGAACATGATGCCTCTATTTATAGAAAAACATAATTTTTAAATGATGTAACACTATTGACTAAAAGGCTTGCTGATGCAACATTAATTTATTAGCGATTACTTCATAGTACACAGAAATTTTACATAAAGCAACATATAGTTAAATTCAGTTCATTTTTAAAGTTTCTGTCAGGAAGGCCTGGTTTATGCGGGGCAAAAATTCACTTCCACGGCAGTCTTGCCATAAGATCTCTCTCACTAGAGAGAATTTCTCAGCCAACTGCTCCCAGCAGTTACAAAATTGAATCTCCATTAAAGGCCTCAAGTATTTCGATTATATATTGTAGATGAATTTCAAGTGGGCTCATAGAGTTTTGGGGAAAAAGTTACACATGCATGCTAAGGCATTTCAAGTGTTCTCGAGAGTAGCGGCCTGGATTTAAGTGCTACAAATTTATAGTGTAATAAACATCTCTATATAATCAGATCACAGGATGCGATAGAGAATTATAACCTCTTGGAAGTGTTTTATAGTCTCTTGAGAATATTTTTCGTGTGGACATCTGGAAACTTGCTTTCAGTTTAATTTTGAAGGAGATAATATCCAACAGTCGTTATATACCTCTTATTCTCATCCAATTAGTGAGTCATTCAGATATAAAGCTTTACAATGGAAATTTATATTTTCATTCATATCGAAAATGATGTCGTATTTAGTAGATTATTTTATTTTTCCTGAATTTTTTTCTTGAAAATGAAATGTCTGTATTATAGTTAAAGATGTAAAATTTCTGGAATTTTTAAAGTAGTGCAAAAGAACTTTTTTTTAAACACTTTTATTGAATTCAACTTGGTTTTTGTATGTAAAGATGGGATTTTGTAATCAATTTTTAACTCGCATGCTGATATGTTAGAATTATAAAAATTATTTACAAAGGTGTATTTCTGATGACAGTACAACTTCTTAATATTTTAAAAACTTAATTATAAATTAATAACTTTTAAGTCATTTTTCTGTTAGTCTGCCACAGGTAATAAATCACAAAATATTCTGTATGGTTACAGTTGTATACAAGTTACAACAACAATGGATTTAATTATGTGCCAAAGCATGCTCGCCAAAAAAACCCAACTGGCTGAAACTGCAACAATGCATTGTTTTAAAAAGAAGAAAATTAAATAAAAATAAAAAATAAAGTGTAATAATAATAATACCCCCCCCCCTTTTTTTTTCAATTAACAGTTTAATTATGGTTATATGTTGAGAAAAACAATTTACAAATTCCAATTTACTACCTTGTGCTTTCTGCCTAGCATAAAAAAGCTGTGTATTTCCCATAATTGAGTTTGGTGCCCACACCAAAGTAATGTATTGTAATGAAAATTTTTTGGAAAAATCAGGGATTACAGTCATGAAATTAAACATGTTTTTCAAGATAAACATTGACTGCTTATAAGTAAGTATATTAACAAAAAAAGCAAACTATTTTTACTTTTAAACTTATTTCCGGAAAAATTTAACATTTTGGACAAAAAAAAAAGAAAAAACCTTTCGCAATTTTTTTTTTTGAAAACATGAAATAAATATATTTTTTTAACGTTTATGCACACTATAATAAATATAGCCATTTCAATTCTTTCACCAATGATAATGGTCTCCAAAAATGACCAAGGCAACCTTTTTGTCCAAAGTAACAGGACTTTCTATCTTAATTCTATAACTAATTTACGTAGAACAATATGCTATATACTAAAACCTTCCCTGAAAAATTATCTTTTGAACAGTGCAAGTTTCCTCAAAATCCATTCAGCAGAACTCGAGTTATAAGCATTCAGAACAAAATTTCCATTTGTATGTTATATATATATAGTAGATAACCAGTGGCAATCTCCTGTAATCTGGTTTCCATTCATTTCCCTTTGATTGAGGAATTTTAAATCCAAATCAACTGCTGTCAAAACAGCTAATAACTGTTTTTGCAATTGATTAACTAAGATCAATTAAACATTAAAAATCAACTTTTATAAAATGGCTATGTAAACAATGTCAATTTGCAACAATAGCTAAAAGATTTTGTCGAAATAAATGAATTTCTTGTGTAAATATATTTTTAAATTAGAACTGCGTTTGGAAATATTATTTGAGCATTTTAAATATGGCATAATTTTCCCATTTATTGCTTTTAATGCGAAATAATATTTCTTTTTTTTTTTTTTTTTTTTGAAGTTTTTTTCTTTTTAATATTCACATGCAAGTCCATTTTTTATGACATAATTTTCCCCATTTACTGCTTTAAACATGCGATCATTTAATTATTATTTTAAAGTTTTCTTTTTCTTTTTAATAGTCCTGCGTAAATACATATTTTAATTGAAAGGGAATATTATTATGTGCACTATTTTTTGCAAATTGGCAACAATTTAAAAAAATGGCCTTTTCGAAATATGAAATAAATCTCCATCAAAATAATGAAAATTTAGATAAAGCATTAAAAAAAACCCTCAAAAAATTAGTCAAATTAAAAAAAGTAATTCCACACTGGTCAACTATATCCCTTCAAATTATGGTTGAATTACTACGCATAGTTTTTGTTTGTATAAAACTTTTTTAACAGAACTGTTTTGACAGACTAAATTCTATAGATCATATACAGGACAGGTCTGCACAAAAGATCTTAAATACATTTCCGTTTATTGACAGAATTTACTAAAGGGGAATTTTTAACTGTGTTATGTGTTTTCCGTGTTATATGTTTATGGTACATTTAATGCTCTGGAATGTCTCCCCCCGGGCCACCCCCTGAATTCAACACTGCATCTACAACACTGTGCTCTTTCTTTTTATACAGGGTTTTTTCTGCAAAGGGATGGAAATTGATACGAAAATATAAATAATTTAATTTAAAACAAATTCATTTGAAACGTTATGAAAAATTATGGACGGAAAAGATCAAATCCTAACTTTGTGTGGAAAATATTCTGATGGTTTTAGCATCCACAATCTATTTTTTTTTCAGTACTGTGCAATGCGATTTGTTGCAACAAAATAAAGTTTATAACAGAGTTCCTCTATCCTTTTCAAAGAATGGAAATCCGAAAAAAAAAAATAATAATACTAATGATGCCGACGTACAAATAAATTATTTTTAGTCGAGATAAAAGTTAAACTAGTCTTTGGGGGCCACCGTAATACTTACCCATCATGGATATGCATAATGTAAAATATTAAAATAAAAATGTGTAAACTACTTATAAAATGCATTGCAATTCAAATAAAATCGTGGATTGATGACGTCATAAACTTTAAAAGCTCGATTACTGAATTGCTTGAAAGAGGTTTTTCCTTATAACTCCAAAAATAATAATCCTATTAACTAGTGGTTTATTGCATCTGATTAAGCGTCAAATTTCCAATTAAAATATATCTTTGAAGTGAAATTTGGATGAAATACAGGGTCATGAAAAATCGAAAACTAGTGGTTTATTGCATCTGATTAAGCGTCAAATTTCCAATTAAAATATATCCTTGAAGTGAAATTTGGATGAAATACAGGGTCATGAAAAATCGAAGAGTGTGGAAAATAGGATTCCAAATATCTCGGCAACTAATTATCCGATCGAATTCATGCTTTATGCAAAATTTATGTTTTTTTATTGTCTTTTATGTTCATTTCTTAAAATAACCAATTTCGAAAATTTTTATATACCTTTTATCAGAACGAATATTTCGAGAGTCCGAAAAAAATAGTTCCGGTTAATCGAGGTGATTGAAATGAAATAGGCTTCTTCCCATTATTACATACTAAATACATACCAAATTGCAAGTCTCTATCTCAATTTTTTTCGGGAGATAGAGCGTTTACAGACATCCAGACACACAGACGGACGGCAAAATTTTTTTCTAAAAATGTTTTTCGGAATCTCCAGTGTCCGAAACGTGTAAATCCGTCAAAATTTTTTTTTTCAATTTTCAAAACGATTACAAGACTTACCCTATACTACGTATGATGGGTAAGTAAAAAAGAGAACAGTAATGGGAAACACTGATAAACTCTTAGTCAGGTGCGAGGGTGAAGTATACGTCATATGTTTACACTTGATCAGCTGCTGACCCAGACATTCCCTCTTCCAAGAGATCTAGAAAATTTTCCGATAAGCAAAAACTAAAAGATTTATTAGACACGTTAAAAAGCCATGATAGAAGTGAGTCGCTATTCAGAAACATAAATACGTCGGGAAGAAAATGCAATTTTATTTCATTGCAGTAATTGTTTGACAAATTTAAATATCATGGATTAAAAAATATTGATTCCATTTGCTTCCCTAAAAAGAAATGTTTTATACCGTGATACTTATTCAAATATGATTATTATAAAAATGTGTACGTTAAATTATAAAAGAAAAAACGTTCCAAGTCTGAGTCACAAATTTGTGTCTTTTGGGATCTGAAAATTACAAGCCTCGTCACATATACGGGGCACTCGTCCTGAAGAGGTTAAACTGTGAAGTTTTTTTGCAGTATTCTGAATGTGTTGGAAAGTGTTTCATAATCTATGCTTAATGCATGATATGGTATAAAATGTTGTTGTCTGTAGCCGGCTGATCTATTAAGTGTGTATTTAGGGAATACATTGCATTCACAAGAACTGAGATTCTTTTCTTGGCAAGCTAACATAAAATAAATTCAACATTGGTGATTGTCAATAAACTTCTTTTATTGGACATGAAGAACAATAACTTTTCATATTTGTGCAATCATTTATCAATACACAGTTAAATAAGATTTACTCATTTTTTTTGGAATTAGGTTTACGTTTTACTTTAAAGTTTTGCTTATTTTGAAACTATGTACTGTATGTATAAAATGTATCGTAAAATGTGTAACATGTGTTTTTAATATTATGGAGGGGGGAAAGCAGGAAGTGAGTAAATATTTATGGAACTTCGGCCTATCTGACTTTTTTGTTATCCGGCCTACCCTTCCGCCACATTAGGCCGGATAGTCGGGAGTTTACTGTATTATGATAAATTTTATTAGCTAAATAATGTATAATAATTAAAGTTGAAGTTGCCTAATTTAGAGGCAATAGACCTGACCTTTAACCTTCTCATCACTGTGAACTGATTAAAGTTCACTACACTGTTGTTCACTACACTGCAAGTTTCACTGCAATAGAAGCATTGTTTGAATTAATAAAATTCTACAAATATAATGCAATTTTAAAACATCGAGTAATGATTAATTCTCTCAAGGATTATACTCGTGTACATAATTCAGTTTTTTATATAAAGTTTAAAAAGTCATCTTTAGCAAAAAGTGTTTCTAAAAAGTCACCTTTTTAGTATTTTAAAAAAATTGCAGAGAAAACATTACAAATTTGCCCTTTTGTCCGGAGGTCAGGGGGCTAGGTAAATTTAGATAAATATCACAATCATTTCATGATATATTTTAAATTATGCATAGTTGGAAAGAGAATATTAGGAAATTATATATTTGTTTCTTTTTGTATCTTAATTATGTGTCAAAAGAAACTTAAAATATTAGAAATAGATTTATGACCTTTTATTAAGAAGAACACTTTAGTTTTGAATTTAAAAAAAAGTAAATTGACTTATAAGTTAAATTAGAAACATAATTATTTTTTTATGTATAAGTAATAAAGAGGGGTATGTAATTTAGGATTCATTTAATTAAAAAATATTATTCCCTATCATACATGTTTTTTCATTCTTGTTAAATATTGCTTTTGATTATTATTTGATTATCTCTTTAAGACCCAAGAAAACTTTCTATTAATTGATGTGTAACTAAAATAAGTTTTCAGACCTAGAAATATGCTCAGAGGTGGTATTCAGCCACAAAACTTTAAACTATTAAGCTAGAAGGCACTGTCACAATCATTACTGTTGGGTATTAAAAACATTTCAAAGGTATTAAGTGATAAAATAGGTAAAGATGGGATGAGAAACCTAAGGTACATGACAGAATACTTTTGGCCCTGTGTCGATTTTCAAAACAAAATAGAATGAAATTGAACAAAATACATGAATTTAGACAAGCTGAGCTTTTCCAGTTTCTAAATATTTTCTGAAATTGAAATGAAATTTATCGAATTCAAATCTATTTCAATTATGGGCTCAATAATTTATCAAATTAACAGAAGATTTGCAGAAAATCGAAAAGAAGGATTGCCAGCATTATAAACTCAAGTAATTTTGATTCATTAATTTTAATCCACTAAATTTAATGTTTGGTTGCTGACACATCATGGTCATGTAAAGTCTTTTCTGAAATGATTTGGTAAGTAGATGTGAAAAAGTTTGTTATCCCTGCTATAGACCATGATTGTGACAGCTGGGGCTTTAAGAGAGATACAAAATTGCACATAAAACAGTAAAAATAAATGTATTTTTCAAATGATACCAAGTTGTATTAAGTTATCAACCAACCTTACCATTTTCACTAATTGGTATTATTGATCAAATTTTGCATATGACACAATTTTAGAATACACAAAAGAAAAAAAAAAGTTATTCATTATAATTGTGTTAAATTATTTCCAATTTATGAATGAAAATGTTTGTCTTCTAATAAACATGATGTCGTTTTAATCGGTTGAAAAATTTCTACTAAATTTTGATTAGGTATAATAATTGCCTAAACTTGTAAAGCAGTAAAACATACAATATTGTTTCATTAAGTGATCATCTACATATTAAAAATTATACCAACTTTTATTTTTCAAATGGTAACACCTATTTTTGGCTCTTTATTTGAGCTGGAAGAAATATATAGTTTATGATTTTTTTGGGGGGCGAGGACACTTTCTTCTGGTATATATTACTCACAAACTAGTCTGTCAGTAACGCTAAGCACCAGAATAATAATAGATGTCATGACATGCACTTTTGCTTTGATCGCTTGCATCTTTGCTCATAAACTAAATTGCAAGCAGGATCAATATGCAGCAAGATTTTTGTCATTAAATAAAGTGAATATTTCTATGAGGGAATAGTTGTATATTCAAAATATGAGAAACTTGACAAGTATGCATGTAGATTTTTTTTTAAATTTTTGATATGCAATAAATATGAAGTGTATTAGCTGTAGTTTAGTCGTGTCCTAATTATCACACAATAGAAATTTTCAATCCATCGCAGAAAAAAAAGTGCTTTCAGTTTTTTAAAAACTGCAACTTAATTTATAATTTTTTTATGATTTTTAAAAAATATATTTTTAAGCATGTAATTTAATCTGTAAATACATGGCACAACAATAAACATTTGTTTGCTACAATAACCTAAAGTAACATTTTCAGTATCATAAGACTGTTCCATGTCAATTTAACCAGATTTAGTAACCCACCGACAGGGATTTGGAGGAAACTTTGCGTACATATTAAAGATACATATACAAGATACATATACAAGGTACAAATACAAGTTACATATACAAGTACATATACAAGAAGTGCTCTCCACAAAAAAGACAAATGAAAATTCCAATTTCTTTTGCTTTTAAACAACAGTTTATACTTAAGGTTTTCTAAGTTATGAAATAAAAATGATGTCTTATATAAAAGTTTTGCCCTACTTTGGGAAACTGACTAATCAAGAAATAAAAATCTCGGTGTCTAACTTTGTCTTTGGTACCTACATACCCATACCTTGATATGAACCCATGCAAAAATTTTCTTTCCTAGACCTCTTAGTTTTTGAGATAAAGGTGATCAAAATTTTTAACTTTTCAATAAATCACACATTTCTGAATCTGTATTTTTAGACTGCAATTTTATCTTCAAAAAATTGTTTCTCTGGATTTTAAGTTTGTATGGGCTTGAAAATGTCACTGTAAATCAATAAAATTATACAGATTTTAATAAAAATATTAAAAATAATAATTTGTATGGTTTTTTCTCGATTTTTATCATTTTACAAGAAGTACTCTCCACAAAAAGACAAATTCCAATTTGTTTTGCGTTTAAACAACAGTTTATATTTCAGGCTTTCTAAGTTATGAAATAAAAATGATGTCTTATATAAAAGTTTTGCCCTACTTTGGGAAAGTGACTAATCAAGAAATAAAATTCTTGGTGTCTAACTTTGCCTTTGGTACCTAAATAATTACTGTATAGTTTAAATTTTAATTAAATTTATTAACAGTTTTGAATTATTTAATAATTCTGAGTCAAAATCTCACTGAATTATTTATTTTTATTTCAGAAAAAATTTTGCAATATACACTATACAGTCTCTGTACATATCTTGCATTACATGACATTGTGTTGGTTTTAACTATATTGCATATATAAATCTCATAAAAGTACATATCTTATTGAATATATGGTGTATTGTATACAATGGAATATATAAATACTTTCATAATATTAGTACACATGAAATAATCATTAGTTAAATCTAAAAAAGGCCATTGAACAAAATTGCTCATTAACCTTTAAAGAATAATTCTTTCATTTTCTTACTCTTATACCCACAAAAGATTTTTTGCTTTCAATTGCCTTATCGAAAACAAAATTAAGAAACTGTTTAAATTAAAAAAAAATTCTTATAACTATAAAATATAATAAAACATAGGGACTATGCATTAAATTTAATGAAAAACAATATTGCAGTCGTCGAGAATTTTTTTTAGCACTTTTCCGTTAAACGAACACTAATTTGCACTGAATGTAAATGTTGGCGTGATAGCCAACAAATATGCAATTGCAAATAATTATGAAAAGTACACTGAAACTAATGTAGATAGAAGATAGGAATGGTTATTTTATTAAATACAAAATACAGATAAAATTTCTAAAGAATAACTATAATTAATACTTTTGCCACACGACCAATATAAAGTTGATGATTTCATTTAGCATTGTTGAAAATATCTAATATTTTCATTTCATGAGAGTGGTGCTTACATAAATTCAATTAAGTATAATTCACGGAAATCTATAGAGGTATACCAGAAGTATAAAAATCACAGCAGTTGTTAAAGGAATGCGGAAATCTTTAAATTTTTGGTATGTATGCTTTCATTCTTTAACCACAGAGCCATTTTGGTACCCCAAAATCAAGTATGCTGAAGTTATTTTTCCAGGTGTAGCAAAAGCTGTGTAATTTTATAGGATAAGTATTTTTAGAGTAGTACGTTACGAAAATTGCTCAAAAATGCAAAAACTTTGATTCGTGTCCTGGAAATAAAAGCTAACGTATGAAAACTATAACAGATGAAAAGTCTCAGCAGAAAGTATATTTTTTTATTAGGATTTAAAGCATAAGTCCAAATTAATTAATAAACAACTGCTGATATATAGATGGGATGGCCCGAGAGTTGCTTCCTTACAAGACGAGAGATTACATTCTAAGTGAGTTCAAATAACATTCATTCTTATTGCCAACATATTTTTTTTGAGCCGTGGTAAAAAAAAAAAAAAAAAGCCAATTGAAATAACCATTATGAACTAGCAATATAAATTTCAAACAAAAACAGCGTTGCAATTTGGAAAAATTTATCCCAAGCTTAAAGATTAAATAAAATATGGTAAATCTGTACAAAGCAGTCCTTTAGCTATGAAATAATAATTATATTTTTATTGAAATGGTTATAAACAATTCAATTGATCGAATTCTGACATATATTATAAACATAAATCTCTAATATTTGATTCTCAAGGAATTGTGTAAAACGTGAAATATGAGAGATGAAATTATATTCGATCATTAAGAAAATATCTTGTCAGATTTATGACCTTTTTATATTATGATCTTAGTGCAAAAGTAAGAGTTGCATAACTGAAAGGCAGTCGTGACCGTTAAGTAGAAAATTAGATAAATAACATTAATTAGAGTTATAAAGCGGTGTTTGACAGTTATCTAACGGAAATGACCTGCAGATGTTACGAAGATTTAAAGCAGTTATAAGATTAATAATAGCATGATGCAATACATTTTTTAACATTAAGAGAAAAATGAAAGTGCATAGATTGAATTTAATTTTACTTTTTGACTTTTGATTATATCATACAGTTATGTTGAAAGGAATCTAAAAATAGAAAAACGATTTATTTATAATAAAAGGCAAAACTAAGCTGCGCCGCCTGGCCCCTGAGGGGCACCCGTCAGCGTCTCAACCGTCGCACCCATGTCTTGAAGGACACATATCGCGCTCAGCAGAATCTGCCTTCCGCGGCGCTGCAACCGGTCGGGGGACAGGTACAACCTTCAGACCCCCCGATTTTACCCAGGTGAGTGACGACACAGATCGTATGCAACACGCGGAGGATCCCATATACAGGGGAGACCTCCACGAAGACACCTGATGAATCGCCAGAAGATACCCGACGACTTCGTCGCCGGAACCTCATAAGAGGAGCCGGTCCCTAGTTCATATGCCGAGCTCTCCTGACTACTCTTGCTTTTCCACGGCGGCCGAACGTCGAGTTCTAGGGAGGGAGAAAACAACTAGTTCATTTGCCGTAGTTACCACACGTGTGGCAGGAGGAACTTCTCGCCAACCCGGGGCCACGAAGAAGCTCGGTACCTGACGCATAGACACGTCTTGGCTAGGGGTGTCTCCTCCCAACTGGCTTTGCTTTCGGTGAGCTTAAGCAGCGAAATACGGACGGTCCGCGATCGACTCCATTTGAGAGGTTCATCCACATGTAAAAACAACACATCAAACAACAAATAAAACAACTCACAAAAATATTAGAAACAACGGAAATTAGGTTTCGAACCATTACCGGACTCTGCAGGGCATGGAAAATTCCTGCAAAAGCGCTAAAGAACTTAAAAGTAAAGAACCCGGTCGAGGTTAGTAGCATGAAAATTAAGTGGATACCGCCATCCAACCTCCAAGCACAGAAAACTGGCTACGCATAGACGCGCTGGATTGGGTATCGACCCAAGACTTGATTTCAAGTTCGAACGCCGCTATCGTACTGACGAGCCTCCGGCCCGGTTCCTCGTGGTCGATCAGTACTGGAAACAAACGCCCCTCCCAAAAGCTGTCGCGGCCACGCGGTAACCTGAGCCCGCGGAGCCGGCTCGCACCAATCTTGGTACGAACGGCCAGTCCGTCCTGATCGTCTTTGAGGGCGACTCACAGCTACTCCAGCTACAGAGGGGACGATAAGCGAGAATCTTGATCACAGGGGCTACGGTCCCCTATCCCCGCTGCTGTCAACGTTCTACCACCTGGGCAGAACCGAGAGTTGCTACACGCCGCCTCGCGCTCTGACAGGTGTTACAATAGAACCCCAGCGTTCCTTGTTCTACAGAGTACGTTCGAACCATCGTCTAACCTTAGATAAGTTTTGGTAGCTGCCCGACCCACGTTCACTAGTCTTTGCCCTCGTGTCACCATCCTCGGGGAGCAACCAGGCGCGAGGCATTGACCTACGCAGTGTCCTTTCACCACCCGGCCATCCCGAAGTCCAGCGGAACAACGACCTGAACCCACGTCAGCTGGCGTTACCGACCACGGCACTAGGACGAGGCTCTACACATAGGACCTCAAGGGACGACCTGCGACCGATTCCTCCTGCAGTCGAGAACCGACCTAAAGGAGGGGAAGGTCCAGACCCCCGCAGGAACGTAACGTTCACTGCATCCGGCACCTTCGGCTACTCGGACATTGCATTACCACCCGTCTACCACGATGAGGTGTGGGTTCGTCAGCTACCTGCCTCCGTCTCGTGCCGACGAACACATCTCCGGTGTCGAGAGTCCGGTCCTTTTCCACACTAAAGGAGCCGAGTCGCGCAATGCTTGGCTTCTGGTCATCTTCCCCACTAAAGGGGCCGAATCAAAATCATCATGAGGGGCGAGACGGGTATAATAAAAGGTAAAATGATTTAGCTTAAACGTTAAATTAGAAAGATGATTTTTTTTCTCTTATTTACATGAAATAAAGAGGGGTATATAATTTAAGATTACTTTAAATTAAAAATGTATGATTTGTATCATATATTTACTCTCCCACAATGCAAAAGGAAAAAAATCTCACCAGGACTCAATATGTTAATTAGCACAAAAATACACACAAATATGTATAGGTATTATTGAAACAATATCGGGCTAATACATATTATCAATAGAATACATATATAACTGATCAGAATTACAATAATGTTCATAAGTTCTTAGATATTTACGTGATTTTCTACAAAGCATTTATGTAACTTTCAAAGTTTTTTTCATTTGTCGACAATAAGTAGTAGTAAGTCTTCTATTTATTTTAAAGCAGTTCACCATATTGACAATATTAATGGAGAGCTCTAAATCTTTTATTTTCAATAATGTCTTAATGGTGCACCATGTTTTCACAACTGCATGTTGTAGCAGTGACTTATTGAACTGAGGGAATATTTTTTTTATAAACAGAAAAACATCTTTGTTTATATAATGCACAACAGGATATACACTAATACAAATACACAATATATTAAACATTTATATTACTATGCATATTTTAAAAGTAAAATTATATGCATAAAAAGTACAAATAAAATATTTAAAAATTGCAAGTTTCGCGCAATCGCACAGGAGAGATAGAAAATTGATGCAGGTCAGGCATGGAGGGGAAAAAAATGCATATCTCACGGTTTTGTTCGTCGTGGGACAGGGCGTAGTTAGGGAAGTGGAATTCACTGTTGCAAATCTCCCTCCCCCCCCCCCCCTGCTCCTCACATACAGAGCCAGGGCCGGCGCTACACATTTTACTGACAGGCGAGCATTATTTTGCCGCCCCTATGCCGTGATTGTTTTTTCAGCACTTCTCCAACTTTTTTAAGAATAAGTAAATTAATTTTGCTAACTATGATTTATTCAAAAGAAAACAAATATATATAAAATTAATTTACATTTAAGAAATTTAAAATAATCTAATTACTTAAGAAATTTTGCATCTATTTTGAAAATATAACAACAGTTAACTTGAAATTAAATTAATAAGATGTTATAATATTCTAGTAATATTTACAAAAAAGCATCATATCAAGAATTAAACTCACGCTTCAAAATCTCATTCGCTTTGCTTTTCCCTTGGGAAATGCATTTATTGTATCGACGGTATAATTAGTAAAAAAAGTTACACCAGGTGAAGCTAAGTTTAGAATATACATTATTAACCCAAAATATGTCAAACATTTAAAAACAATCAAATTATGTATAAAATTTGTATAGAATTTCAAATAGCAAAATAATGATATCAATAACAAGTTATATATCTTTTTGAAACATGCACAAAAATAAAATCCCTTATTAGTAGTATTTAAAAAAATAATTATTAAAAGTAAAACAAAACTTCCAGATCTAATTTTCCTTGATTTTTCTGCGGCTAAGTCATTTATTATAATACGGAAATCAATATTATAAAGCAATCACATTATCAAGACAAAAATAGATAAACACAACTAACGCAAACTACGCATCACATTCTTGAAATTAAATAGAAATATTATGATCAGAATAGAAAATTACATGATCATTTAAAATTGTATACATGAAGATTTAATTTTACAACAGTAATATTTACAAAAACACAAGTATCAACAGTGAAATAAATAATTCGATACTAATTAGCCTTGAATTTTCTATGTCAAAATCGTTTATTATAGCACTCTAATATTAAAAAATAGCTGTATTTTCATTTGCTAGAACAATTTAACTAACTGACTTGACCGGCGTTGCACGGGCACATAAGAAATAGCACAAAGCGCGAAAAAACATAAAAATCGTAATACAAAAGCGGAAAATATATAAAAATCACTCCACGAATTCCGAATAAACTTTAATAAAAAGAGAAAAAAATTACTATATTGCGGTGGAAGATTGATGCCGGATTCCAGTGCCGAAACTAGCCTTTTTTGCGCCCGGGGCAAACATGTATTTTGGCGCCCCCCCCCCCCCCAAGTAAATTTACAAAAAGAAATTTACCAAGTTTCTAATAGCTGACTTATTCTAAATTTAAAATATGTAATCACAAAATACGTATACGTAATACTGAACTACGTAATCAGCTTTGTCAAATATTGATCAATTACTTTCTGAAGTACTAACCAATAGATTATTTACTACTATTGTTACTAAATAGGAAATTATGTATACAATTTCTCGTGTTAAAATTAAATATGGCGTGCAAATATAAATAAATAAAATGTTTTTTTTTTGTGAATCAAGAAGAAAGTAAGAAATCTGTAGTTCCGCAGTGCCTATATACAACCTGGCCCTGGTTTTGAAATCTAAGCGTGTATGTATTTCCTACCTAAGCTATTTAATTGAATAATGACTCGGGGAAATTTAAGAATTTATAAATGTGTCTCTCGAGCATGAAAGATTGAATTGTCAGGTTTAGGATTTGTTATGGTGTTAAAATAAAATTTGGATGCTTCTAAATTATGGTAGAGATGAAAATAGTCTATTTTTAGAAAGACAATTAAACAAAGTTTAAAAATTCAATAAATTAAAATTATGACATTTTTTATATTTTAACTTCCGACATCGTTTAACTTAAAACTATTCTCGAAATCATAAATGATTACTTTCTGGTACGTCGAAGATGTAATTTTCATTCAAAAATGTGACATTTTATTTTAAATACCAAAAAATTGAATAGTGTTTTTCATTTTAGAAAATATTGTTATAAGGCAATAATAAAGACGCAGAACGCGATATATCGTGAATAATCAATCAACAATCTATTACAATTCAAAATGGATGGCCGTTTCTACCATTAGGCAAAACTACGCGGACATATAGAGCTGAAAATGACATATTTTAGAGGCAGATAGGCTTCTTTACTAGCCATAGCGTCCCGGGAGAGATTTTTTCTGAACTCCTAGAAATCATTTTTAAAAAAGAAAAAAAATAGGCTTTTACTATTTTATCTTGCATATAATTCACCCCTTAGTTTTTAGTATCGTTGGCTCCCATTAAGGCCAGATCTGTCTGTAAAAAAATAATTGTAGTAAAAAGCATGAGTGGATTTTTCAGTTGTCGTTTCCCTAGAAATGGCAAAAGGACGAAAAAATAATTTGACAGATTAAAGGTAAGAGCGGCTTTTCTAGCCATGGCACCCTGAGTGAGATTTTTTTTCTGCACCCCTACAAATGATGTATCCGAAAAAAAAATGTTTTACTAAGTATTTTATTTTGCGTATATTTTTCACCCTTTTGTTTTTAGTATCCCGAATAGTCGTCCGACTTCTTCCTGTCTAAACCTGGATTTGGTTGCAAAAAATAATAGCAACAAAAGGAATGGGGTGGCATTTTTTAGTTGTCGCCTATGACGGCAAAACACAAAAATGACAAAAAAGACGAGAAAAAATAATTTTGGGAGATAAAGGCAGGGGCGGCTTTACTAGCCATGGCGCCCTGTGCGAGCTTCTTTTCTGCACCTCTACAAATGGTATATTCTTTAAAAAAAGATTTTATTATTTATTTTACATTTATTTCACCTCTTAGTTTTTAGTGTCGCGCCCTTTCAGGCCGAATCTATATGTAAAAAGGGATTGTAGTAAAAGACATGGGCCGCATTTTTTAGTTGTCACCTGCTATAAATGGCAAAAGGATTAAAAAAAATTAAAAAAATTGGGAGGATACAGGCAGGGGCGAATTACTAGTCATGGCACCCTGGGCGGAATTTTTTGCGTACCCCCACAAATGATATGTTAAAAAATAAAATAAATAAAAGGTTTTACTAAGTATTTTATTTTGTGTATATTTTCCACAACTTTGTTTTTAGTATCCCGAGAAGTCGCCTGATCTCACCTCTTCTAAGCTCCAAGGCTGGATCTGGATGCAAAAAAATATTTCCAGCAAAACTAATGGGGGCGGAATTTTTCATTTGTCGCCTAGGGCGGCAAAACACATAGAAATGGTAAAAAGAGGAGAAAAAATAATATTGGAGGATAAAGGCTTAAAGCCATGGCGCCCTTACTGTACCTCTAACAAATGCTATACTCTGTTTAGATAATGATTTTACTACGTATTTTACTTTATGCGTTCCCTTTTACTTTTATTGTCCTGGGCAGTCGCTCGACCTCACCCATAGCAAAACGGGGGAAACGAAAGCTCCACGCTGCTCAGCGAGAAAGAAAGAAAAAATAGAACAACCTTCTTAGAATTTTTTCACAGGGAATCGCTGGACAATTATCTTTGTTGGACACTGGACAGTGACACAGAGACATGAGACTGACTTTGAAAAATGTTAGGGATTCTTACTACACGGAAAAGTGATTTCCCCGATAGATAGAAGACATAGGACATGGTGTATTTGGAATGGGATAAAAATAAACTAAGAGAACAGTTCTTTCGTCTTATTCATTTTCTATCTAGTACTTTAGACAAATATTTTTATCTATTTGTCAAATTTAATGCATTTAATTCAGTTTTTTTTTTCCGGCTACGAAACATTTGTATCCAAATTTCACATATATATACATTTTTGTATTAAACGACAAACGATATCTTCATTTTGGCGCCACCCTTCGGGTGGCGCCCGGGGCACATGCCCCCTCTGCCCCCCCTTAGTTTCGGCCCTGCCGGATTCATTTTACAAATGTGGAAAAACCGCAGGGAATTGCGGAAAAACACTGAAAGTTGCATACAGGGGTGCAAAAATCTAGGCGCCAATGGGCTGATTCCCACCACTAAATTTTATTAGTATTCTTCGTCAAGTTTTATTAGTATACTTCGTCTAAATTTTATCAGTATTTTTATAGGGCATTCCAATAGATGGCAACGAGTCACATGAGTCCATGTTTTTTCCATGTTTTTGACGTCATATCCGGTAATGGAGCTGGCGATTTGGTGTTTTTATTGGCGTTCTTCTGGTAACCTCGTATAACGGAAGTTTGAAATGTTTATTTTTGTTGAGATAGACATATGAAACATGATAAAAATAATAACACCAGTTGTACAACTTTTAAGGAACATTATATAAAATAATATATTTAAGAATATTATCTTAATTTACATTAGAAGTTATCACCGAAATAGTTACTAATGAATAAAAAGGTTTTTTGTGCAGCTATGATCATATATATATATATGTGTATATATATAAATGATTTTTCACTCAAGAATTTTTATAAAGCAAATGAAAATTTGTATTTACGATTAATTTCTATGTTGCGAACAGAAACTTTCATATAATTCACAAAATCGTATTTAATATAAACGCATTTTAAGAAGATTCAAACACATTTGAGTAGTAGTTAATAAAAGTGTGAAGGAATCTTTATAAAGATTATTATTTGTAAATTTTGCTTTTGTAAAGAAATTGTTTTATTCACTGTTAATATTTAAATTTCTTATTAATTCTTCATTTTTCCTAATTAGAATTTATCAAATTATTAAATCTGTGCTTAAAACATATGATATAGTTTAACAAATTCAGGATACTTTAAATTCATTAGCAACATTCATAAATCAATGTATGCCAACAAACTAGAGCTGTACTGAGTACTCAGCTAAGTTTTGGCGGAGTTTTTTTTTTTTTTTTTTTTTTTTTTTTTAAGCATTATTGTCATTGTCATTATTGAATACCCCTTCCCTCTAAAAAACAAGTTTTTCAAAACTATTCTTTGTAAAAATGAATAACATGTACTGGCTTTCTTTTTAAATTTCATTTCTTAAATTTGCAATTTAAAAACAGATAATAAAGAATTTTTTTTTTCATTTCTATTACTTATTTTTGTAAGTCAAACAAAATAAGTAGATATTTTTTTTTGTCTAACATTGGGACAAAAATTTAAATTATCATGTTAATTTAAAATTTTTATGAAAAACCAAAGAATAAAGGGCATTAATATATCTGTAAGAAATAAAATGCTTGAATGTTAAACTTGTAGAAAGCTTTTGATCACCATTTCAATATTCCCCTCACACCTTAATATTTATATGTAAACAATTAATGCTTATTTATTTCTTGCATTTTATTAAAAAAGGGGTTGAAAGTTCTAAAAGTCAAAAGAGTCATTAATACAATTTATTTCTAATTTATGTATACATTACTCTAATGAAAAGGCAAATTTTCAACTGTAAACAAAATAGACAGAATGACTTTAACAAAACCTGCAAGAAATTAAACTTATATCAAATGTCAGAGCTGTTTATACAGAGATAGTCCCTTCACAAAAATCAATTTAATAAAATGGACCCCTTCACAAATGTCAGTTTGATAAAATGGTGTCCTTCACAAAATTCTATTCCATAAAAACTTACTATTTATTATTTATTTATTATTTTGTGATTTTTAAAATGCGTAATTTGTAAACAAACAAGTTCACCAGAGAGGAAAACTTCAGCAAAAGGATTTTAAAAGTTTTTGTTTATAAATGTTTGTTTCGAATTTGATTAACTGGATTTCAACTTTTGTTACAAAATTTTATTTTTCAGAAAAATATAATAAATTTCACAAAAATAACCTTTACTTTTCACAAAATGGGCCCCCAAGAAAAAAAAAAACTGCATCACCTTCATTGGTATTTTAACATTTATATTACCTTTCATATGCAAAATGCAATATTTAAAAAAATTTTCAACAGTTAAATCTTATTTCAACATTTGTTATTATTATCTCACTCTCTTTTTTTTTTCTTTTTTTTTATATTAAGGTTGTTTATTCTCAAATTCAAACTGTCTACTTTACGACATATTTTTTAATTCATTTTTGATCGTAAATTGGCAGTTATTGTTATTCAGAAACTTATGTAACTGAAACACGTTTTCCATTTTTTTGGTAAACGCAAAAGATCTTTCAGAAAATACTGTCAAAGTTACCATTTTGAACTGGATTTCTGTACGTGACAGCCAGAGAAAGTATAAAACATGCCGTCACATGAAACGAATAGCTTGTAACTCGATAAGTAATTTATTTATCAAAAAATGGAAAACTCATTTTGATTCCAGATTGCTTCCATGGTCAGGCCTGCCAATTTTATGTCTTTGCATTTAAAAATGTGTCAGAAAGTTTCGCGCTATTGAGCAGATTACTAGAAATACAAAAATATTTATTAACAAAAGCAGTCTGATTTATTAGGAGTAGGAAATTACATATCTGAAATAAAGAATTTTTTATACTTTGTTATAAAGGCACACACAACCAATTTTTTCAATATTTATACGATTTATTTACTTATACAGAAGTCTTATCTGTTATTACATACATACAGAAGTAATTTACCTAATATAAATCAGAAGCAGCTTTTTAATACATTTCATGAACATTGGTTCCACCACTATTTCAAAATAATGACCTTCATCGCAGATTCTTACAAATTTTTGGAGTAGATTGATTTAGAAATAGTGGTAGAAAATAGGGCCTAATATGGCAAATTGGCTGAGTACTCGGCCAATACCGAGTAGTTGCAAGAATTTCATGTTTTAAGCATATTTAAAGACAAATTAATTTATAAGTGATCTATAAAAAGTTATTTGAATATAAATGTATAATATATGCCATAATTCATAAAAACTATTTACTCGGTACATAAAAATTTATCTATAAAACATAGAAAAAGGTAAGAAAAAAACCCCATGCAAAATTAATGTAAATTGAAGTTTAATTTTATATTTATATTAAAAAAAAAGACATTTCTAAAACTGTAGGAAAAGACTGATTTTGGCTAAAGAAGCAGTACGTAGAAACAGAAAATACAATAAATGCAATTTAAAAAAATAATAATTATTAAATTTGCTGTATGGCAAATTATGGTACAAAAATACTAATCATTCTACATTTTCTGGAGATAGGGCATTTTTTTTATTGGTTGTAAATTTGGCCTGCTCCAGAAAAAATGTGTTCACTGCGAGCACTGATAAAATAGCATTTTAGCACATTACACACACACAAAAAGAAAAGAAAAGAAACTGTAAAGCCCCCTTTTTGGTGCTTTCGTGTTATAGCGGCCTCCACAATTACAATTATGTCAAGGTTTCAGCTCTGATTTCGCCAAGATCATCGAAAAGCTTATATATGCATCATATATACACATATTATTCCAAACAGCCATATACGTCATTACATACATACATATTATTTATGTCTTATATGTCATATATATACATCCTATATGACTTATGCACATGTTATATGTATACATCATATATGTGTTATATATGACTAATAACTCGGCCATATACATCACAAAAGTAATGATTTAACGTAATAATTATGTCATACATGCTTTATAATTTGGCGATAAATCTTTGTCGCTTGACGATTCATCCTCAAGGGCCGCTATTACACGATAGTACCCAATTTTTTTAATCAAAAGAAAATAAGATACTTTTAAAAACTATGAAACATTTTGCATTATTCAAGGAATTGTTACAGCAAGCAATAACCATTTTTGATAGACAGATTTCAGGCATCAAAATGACAAATGGGTAAAGATGTGTTAAATAATCAATTTTAATTTCATATTGGTTAATTGAACTATTTATATATCAATTCTTTTTTTATATATATTTTTTAAATAATGCTACTGTTTTAAAATTTTTGAATATTCAAAAATTGTCATTAAAAGGTCCACAATAAATGAAATAAAATTTCAAAAAATGAAGTTAATTTAAAAAAATTGAAGTTAATTTAAAAAAAATATGATTATATTATATGCACAAGATGCATGTTTATAAATAGGTATCTATATAAACACACACACACATAGAAGTGTTACCACTAAGCACACTTCATGTTCGCATCAGTGATTCTTTCTTAAACACAACTACTCGGTACACCAATAGTAGAAAAAATAATAAAATCTGCCAGTGGCAGGTTTGTTCATATACCTTAGCTATTAAATTAAAATTAATGCATTATTAATCAGTAATTAAATTTCAAATCTTCATCTTGACGGAGTTTCTGTGTATTCAAGTTAAAAAATGTAATTAATGAATAAACAATTGGAATAATAATACACAAATAAAATTAAATTAAGTAAAAATATTTTATTCTTCAACATTTTTCGAAAACACATGAAAGTAACTATATATATATATGTTAAAATTTATTCAACCCATATGACTTAAAATAGTTAAACACTTAGAAAGAGAGCAGTTATATTTGAATGTAATTTTTTTGAAATTATTTATTATAATAATCATCATTCGTTTATTGCCCCTGGATTTTGCACAAATGATACCAATGCTATCAGAATATCCTAGATACTTCTAATTATTTTTAAAATATCTTAACAAATATTAAACTTTAATATAAAACACAAATATTAAACAAATAAATATTTCAACTAAACTGCTTGTTATCTCCAAGATTAAATTGAAGGTTGCAAGAAACATTAAAAATCTGGGTACTTCTCTATTATCTCGTCGACCACTTTTCATAATAAAAAACTATCGCCAAACTGCAAGATTAAACGCCAAAAACGCAGTCCCATTTATTTGATGTCAGAAGCATTATACGTGTTTGTTATGTCATCAAGTGGTTTTTAATTCGACATGTGTGTGTATTTTTCAGTTTTACTGATTTATGAGTTATTTCATTCATTAAAATAACAATTGTGTCCTTAAATTCCTATATTTTATTTATTTATTTATTTTGATATTCCAACGGCAACACTCTCCTGTTTATTTGGCATTACAGTTTGACGATAGTTTCTTGTTATGTAAAGTGGTCGATGGGATAATAGAGAAGTACCAAAATCTGTACACTACTAACATAACATATTATAAAGCTGTTAAGTAAATTGTAATACTCAAGTAATCATGACATTCATATAATCTTTTCACAACTAAAAATAATTCATTAAGATATGTTATTTAATTCCTTCAATTAATATTTATCTACTCTAAATGGATACCAAAACTTTTATCTTCAAACATGTGTCTTTATAAACATACACAATTTTTATTTGATAAATATATGCTCTTTTAATTCCAGCAATCCATGGTTCATATTAATCTACCTTTAAAATCACATTCACCTGTCTTTAAAAGTACAAGCAGTTTTTACAATGTATGTAGTTTATTTAATAATTAAATTAAAAAAAATTATTCTCAAAATTCAGATAATTGCTTGCAAAATATCAGCAAAAGCTAGAAAGTAATAAATACTTTATTTTTTAAGCAAAATATTAACCAAATATACTATAATATTCATCACAAATGCAATAAAAGAGTCTTAATATTGAAAAATACTAGAAATTTTCTTATTAAAATGACCTATCAAATGTATACAATCATAAAAGTTGTGTACGAAAAGAGCTTTTCATCTACTTTGAGAAGGATGAAATCAATATTCGAGATAATATTTTGCATAGTAACTTTTCACCATGTATGAAAAGAAGGGCCCCAGAATAGACATTCATTAGCTCTCCCCCCCTTTCCAAAATAAATTTATACACAGAATTTTCGATCCATTGCTTTTATTTTTATTTTAAATATGAAATAATTGGTAGAAAGGACATTATCTTAATATTTTTGTTTTTTAAATTTCAAATCAAATTGGAAAAGTAAATTGATTTGCCATTAGATGACTACTAAAAATTTAGTGGTGGGAATCGGCCCATTGGCGCCTAGATTTTTTCACCCCTATATGGTTGCATACAAAAATCACAGAAGACAAAATTTACTAATGGGCTAAGAGATTATATATATATATATATATATATATATAATGCGAATGTCCAAAAATCGCCACAAAACGCTTAAAACTCTAAAAATCGAACAAAAAAATTCGCAACAAATTCAAAATCGCTGAATGAATTCCGAATAAACTTTATTGAAAAGAGGACAAGATTTTCTATATTGGGATAAAAGATTAAAACCTGATTCCCCTTTTACAAATGTGGAAAAATCGTCGTAAAAGACAAAAACAAACTCGCTAAAAATTAAAAAATCGCAGAGGACAAAATTTACTACTGTATGCTAATATACACTATATTGCCAAAGGTGACCGATCACTTGCGATTTTAGACGTTTTGTTATCTAGAAAAATACATGAGAAATTAACCTGAAACTACAGGTGTGTAAACAGTATGGTATAGATTATGTAATTCCGCGAAGATTTTTTCCCGAAACCCCATAGGGAACTGTCAACAAATTGAAAAATAACGAATATATTTTGGATTACCCTGTAAAAACTAATGTAGCAAAAGCGTTCAAACGCGAGATTATTAATAAGTGGCTTATTTTAATATACTGTGTTCACTTTTATGAAGATAGCATGTATACTCGTAGAGAAATTAAGGTTTTTATAAAAACAGTCCCAAATTTCCACAAGTTTTTTGCTTATAATTTGCAGAGTTCTTAATATAAAAAAAGGTTATTTTGAGAAAATAAGTCAAACATCATTGCACATAATACTCTGCAATAACAATTAAAAAATAATAAAAATTGTATGAAAAATGAGTAGGTTTACTAAAAAATTTTTTACTGCGCATGCGCGAATGGAATCAAAATATAATATGCATAATGTAATAGCTAAGTATATAGAGCAATTTTTGCGTGAAAGTCTCAAAATCATAGCTTGAAAATTCTGAAAATTATCGTCGATAGAATAAGCTCGAAATCCGTTGTTCCTAAAAAGAAGCGAAAAGATGAGGGGTTGTATCCAAATATAGTAGTACGTGCAATATTGTGTACGCTATCTTGGCACTAATCAACAGATATTTGATACAACCCCTCATCTTTTTGCTTCTTTTTGGGAACAACGGATTTCGAGCTTATTCTATCGACGATAATTTTCAGAATTTTCAAGCTATGATTTTGAGACTTTCACAAAAGTTGCTCTATATACTTAGCTATTACATTATGCATATTATATTTTGATTGCATTCGCGCATGCGCAGTGAAACATTTTTTAGTAAATCTGCTCATTTTTCATCCAATTTTTTTTATTTTTTAATTCTGATTGCAAAGTATTATGTACAATGTTGTTTGACATATTTTTTCAAAATAACTTTTTTTTATATTAAGAACTCTGCAAATTATAAGCAAAAAACTTGTGGAAATTTGGGACTGTTTTTATAAAAACCTTAATTTTTCTACGAGTATACATGCTATCCTCATAAAAATGAACACTGTATATTACAATAAGCCACTTATTAATAATCTCGCGTTTGAACGCTTTTGCTACATTAGGTTTTACAGGGTAATCCAAAAGATATTCGTTTTTTTTCAATTTGTTGACAGTACCCTATGGGGTTTCGGGAAAAAATCTTCGCGGAAATATATAACCTATACTATACTGTTTACACACCTGCAGTTTCAAGTTAATTCCTCATGTATTTTTCTAGTTAGCAAAACGTCTAAAATCGCAATTGACCGGTCACCTTTGGCAATATAGTGTATTCTAACATCAATTCTTTCCCGAAAGTCAAAAATCGGAGCGGAAAAACGTTAAAAATCGCATTGAAAATCGCTGAATACAAAATGTAATATATTGGGCTAAATATTTGAAACCGAATTCCTTTTATGAATATCAAAAAATCGCCGCAAAACGCAAAAAATGTTAAAAATTGCATTGAAAATAGTAATAAAAATCACAAAAACTTCAAAAATCGCGGAGAACAAAATTTCATAGGATAGGCTAAATGTTTAAAACTGAATTTTTTTACAAATGTCAAAAAATTCAACGAAAAACGCGAAAACTCGAAAAAATTTTAAGAATCGCATTAAAAATCCCTAAAAATTCAAAAATCTCAGAGAACAAAATTTACTACATAAGGCTAAAAGTTTGAAACCGAATTCCTTTTACTAATGTCAATAAATCGCCGCAAAACTCTAAAACTTATAGAGAACAAAATTTACTAATAGTGAACTGAAACATTGTAACAGGAATTATTCACGAATGTCAAAAAATTACCGCGGAACGCGAAAAAACACCAAATATCGCTAAAAATTCAAAAATTGCAGCCGTCAAAATTAGGCTAAAAGTTTGAAATAGAATTAATTTTACCAGTGTCAAAAAATCGCCACGGAACGCGTAAAAGCAAGTTGAAAATAACATTAAAAATTCAAAAATTGAAGAGGACAAAATTTACTGTATTATGCTAAAAGTTTTATGCTAAATGCTTCTTACGAATGCCAAAAAATCGCTAAAATTCAAAAATAGAGGAGGACAAAATTTACTGTATTAGTCTAAAGTTTTGAAACGGAATTCCTTTTAACAACGTCAAAAAATCGCCACAAACGGGAAAAAACTCAAAAAATTACATAGAAAAATTTCCGAATAAACTTTATTGAAAACAGGACAAAATTTACTATATTGGGCTAAAATTTTACAGCCGGAATCCTTTAACTAAGGTAGAAAAATCGCCACAAAACAACAACAACAAAATTAAAAACGTTAGAAATCTCATAAAAATTGCTAAAAATTAAAAATTTTCAGAGAAGCAAATTTACTACAGTTGGCTAAAACATTTTAAAAGGAATTACTTTCCGAATATCAAAAAATTGGCGCGAAAAGACGCTAAAAATCGCAGAAGATAAAATGTAATATATTAGACTAAATATTTGAAACCGAATTTATTTTATGAATGTGAAAAAATCACCGTGAAACGCCTGGAAATGCTAAAAATTGTATTGAAAATCGGAAAAATTTCAAAAATCGCGGAGGACAAAATTTACTAAATTAGCAAAAAATCACAGCAGAACGCGAAAATGCACTGAGAATCGTATTGAAAATTGCATTAAATACAACTAAAAGTTTCGAAATCGCGGAAAACAAAATTTACTATATTAGGCTAAAAGTTTGAATCATAATTAATTCCTTTAACCAATATTAAAAAATCACCGCGAAACGCAAGAGAAAAAAATCTCGTCACAGTTACTAATAATTCAAGAATCGTCGAGAACAAAATTTACTAAAGTGGACTAAAAGGTAGTAATAGGAATTCTTTCACTGTAATTATATGCAATGTACTTCATATTTTTATTTTAAATAAGAAAAAAAATCATCTCTCTCACTTTTTTCTTAAATTTCGACACATACAATACGCGAGCCAAATGCCGCCCCTCTAGGGGTGCGCCCTGAGGCGGCTGCCTCACTTGCCTCACCCCTGGCGCCGGCCCTGTACAGAGCATTACTGATATGTTTGGAGCCATGTCGATTTCATTACAAAAATGTAATTAATAATATAAAACAAAATGGGCTTTATTGGGAATCTGGGTTCGAGATTGTAAAATACGACTAACACGTGATGTTGGTGGTATTTTACCATCGCAATTTCTGATTGAATGTATGCATGCGATACATAGACAAACAAATATAAACACAGCAGGGAGGTCACATGATGGTGGTTTATGACGTCACGCCAATAAAGCCCATTGGATATACCAATTTCAAAGGTGCTCTCAATACAATGAAGACCCCATATGGGTTTAAAATTTTGAACGGGTCTTATTTCCCAAGGGACAAATGAAAAAATAAAAGTAAAATGAATCAAAGTTTGTTTTATAAAAGCATGTATGAAAAGACATGATTCTAAAGTATTGAAGCGAAATGTGTCACAATTGGGAAATATTTATATGTATGATTTCACAAACTATATTAATTTCATATTTGTTGTTAAATGTTTGAATACATTCGATCAGTTAATATACTGCAAGCAAATTTACAACAAAAATAAAGATGACATTACTAATACTATAATAAACTTTAAAATAAAAAGTGACATCATATTTAAATTTGGTTAAATGAAACCTAACAAATTAATGGGGTAAATGTAATTATCAACAATTCAGCATGAAGAATTCCTGCATATGAAAACTTACTAGCTGATCCGCCCGGCGCCAATGATAATAAATAAATAAAAAGTCAGGTTTTTATTATTTTATATCTTTAACCCGATTTTTGTATAAAATTATATCTTAAAATAAAAAATTTGCGAAAAAATATCGATGTTTAGTGATAAAAGCGCTCATTTCCTTGTTATTGGTTATATATAAAACGGTTTTACAGCCCGTGTGAAAATTTCGTGAAAAAATATTGTTATCTAGTTGTAAAAGAAATGTTTTCTGCTTGCTTTTTTGTTTGTTTGTTTGTTTTCGTGTCGGCTCCTTTAACATAGCCATAAAAAATAGTTCCCATTTTCCGAACTCTTTGAAATTTCAATTGGTTATAAATATAATTGTATCCGAGCTCTCTTAAAAATTTTACGAAAAAATATGCATATTTAGTGGTGAAAACATAAGTTTTAAAAAAAAGAAAACTTTCAATGCAATGACCATATTACGCCATCCGTTTTCAATCAACCCTTTTCAATCCCCCTAGGCTAAACAGGTGAGGGCTAAACCCGTTTCCGTGGGTAGAAGACTAAAAAAAAAAACCCTTTGAAGCATGCGCAAAGAGACGATCTTCGAGTGGAAAAGAGAGTGTGAATTTGACAGAATGCTTCTTTTCGTTTTAAATATATAGATGGTCCAGCCACAAAAGAGATTGAATATGGAGACACACCACATACTCAATAACCATAGATAAACCTGTATCTAGAATTTAGGGATCCATGGTTGACAAAAATAGAAAAAAAATTGCCTTCTAGGACATAAATTATAAGGGCGTGTTGTGTTTGGTTAACCCATTATCCGCTAAAACTATGTGGGCGGAGCCTTCAATATTTTTACTGAAATTCGTTTCCCACCAAAAATTTTGAAAGATAATATTAGGTATCTTTAATAGCAAAGTTTTTGTCATTAAATAAAGTATTTTTTAACATATTAAAATAGTGGTGGCTGGGCAGGGTTTTTTTTATACACTTTTTTTATGTTGCGTTAATGCAACACCAGCGGGTAATGGGTTAAGCAGGAAATTATTGTTGTGAGAATTGTAAGTATTATTACAGCTTATATCAAACAAATGAACGTTACAGGGTAGAGCAAGCAGTAATCTGTCAATGTGAACTTTAAATATGGAATCATTATAATGTTAATTAAAATGTTTGATAGAAAATGATACAGGTGAATGTTTCTTTACAACAACCCTTACGAAAATAGTTCATAGAGCTGTATAGAACTCTATAGAATTCTTTACAAGTTCTATAGAATAGCCATTCTATAGAATACTATTTCTACAGAGTTTTAAAGAGTTCTATAGAATATTTCTTCTAAAGAAAATGTTTCTATAGAATTCTTAAAAGTTCTATAGATTTTTTTATAGAACAATTTATCTATAGGGTACTATACATCTTATAGAATTAAATTCTATAGAGTATAGACTAATAATTCTATAGATTATTATTATTATTATTATTATTATTATTATTATTAAAAATATTTTTTTTGGTCTTTTGAAATTTATGTGTGTAGTAATTTATTTATAATTATATATTAAAGAAAAAATAATAATAATAAATTTTTTTGTAATTAATCAGTTTAGTATATAATTGTACTCCATTGATTTAATATGGTTATATATATATATGTATATAATTTAATTCAATTCTAATACATTGTGATTAAATTGTCAATGTAATATATCAGTCAAACTACTGAATAAAAAAAAAAAAAAAATCTATAGAATCATTAGTCTATAGAATTAAATTCTATAAACAAATGATTCTATAGTTTTTTTAATTAAAAAAATAATTTTTAGTCTTTTAAAATTTATGTGTGTAGTAATTTATTTATAACTATATATTAAAATTAAAAAAAAAAAAATTAATTTTGTAATACATCAGTTTAGTATATAATTAGACTCCATAGATTTAATATTATATATATATATATATATATATATATATATACAGGGTCATTCATAATTCCCTCCGGGGTTTCGAAACGTTATAGTAAAAAAACGAAGACGAATATGAAAAAAAGAAACATATGAAATTATTCCGAAACTATTCAAGTTTTACTTACATACATTACAGGTGTTCTATGTGTGAACCCTTGGTCACACGGCATACATCCATGCGATAGTCCAGTTCCTGCCATACTCCGTTTCTTTAAATCTGAATCAGTGGTGTCAGTTCAACGGGCCTTTCGTAATAAATATCGAAAACAGGGACCAACTGACAGAACAATTCATGTGTGGTACCGGAAATTTAAAGAAACGGAGTATGGCAGGAACTGGACTATCGCATGGATGTATGCCGTGTGACCAAGGGTTCACACATAGAACACCTGTAATGTATGTAAGTAAAACTTGAATACTTTCGGAATAATTTCATATGTCTCTTTTTTTCATCTTCGTCTTCGTTTTTTTACTATAACGTTTCGAAACCCCGGAGGGAATTATGAATGACCCTGTATATATATATATATATATATATATATATAATTTAATTCAATTCTAATACATTGTGATTAAATTGTCAATGTAATATTATATCTGTCAAACTAGTGAATTATGATTAATTAATTTGTTGGTTAATTTTATAATCATTTATTAATTTGCTGTTAAATATATAAAACGATCCATCTAATTTAATAAATTTTATTCACTAGTATTATTGTAATTTTTATTCAAATATTTTAATCTGAAATATAAATATTTAAACAATTGTTTCAATTTTAAGAAATAATAATTTATTAAAGTTTAAATATTTTTACAACACTATTACGAGTGGGAATGTAAAACACAAAAAAAATAATGTTGAAATAGTGTAATGAGACTTCAGTGACAGTCAATGGTTGTGTCATGCTGATAGTACTCGTTCTCCGTCGGGTCATTGAAGTCAAGCTGCATCGAGAGTGGTTACTATTTGAGAGGGTGGCCACCTGGATTCTATATAATTCTACACATATTTTTATAGAAGTTGTATATTTTTTTCTATAGATATTTTTATAGAAGTTCTATAGACATTTCTATTGAACTTCTACAGATATTTCTATAGCTTTCGGTTAAACAAGCTTATAGAAAAACGGTCCATAATTCTATAGGATTCTATAATGCGTTTTCTATAAATATTTTTTATAGAATTCTATAAGAAATTTTTGTAAGGGAATATAAGGTCCTGTGTATTTTGGTCTAAAACTATCTACAGATTTCAAATATACGATATCGTTTCACATATGGGTCTTAGTTTTGCTGTTCTCTGATGATATTGATTTCTTTTTATTTGAGCTGATTTTATGTTGTCATACGCCTTTTTATAAATATCCTTTAAATCATCTAAATGTTTATATACCCCACACTTTGATCTAGAAAAAATTGGTTAGCATTAAAATCAAAAGTGTCAAAAATTAATAGAAGTTCACGACCTAAGTGTAAAATATTTGGTGAAAAAGAATTTGAAGAATGTTTTGAACCATTATATAAATTCTTCTGAATAGCTATAACATTTTCAAAGGTGTGGCCTTCTTGCATTAAAGTGGTAATAGAATATTTAATAGATGTATTAATTCTCTCCGAAATCGAGTTACTAGTGGGATGTGCGACCGAACTGTGACTGATTTTAATACCTAATGTATTATCATTAAAAATCTCATAAACATAAGATCTATACTGTGGTTCGAGATCCGACAATATGGCAGTAGGTCTTCCAAAGGTAGTCATATAAGAAAAAAGACATTTGACAATTTTAGGAGCAGTAATGTTGTGAAGAGGATACAATTCTATGTAGTGTGAAAAATAATCGATGACAGTTAAAATTGACTGCCCATTTTTGAAAAGATCTATCAAGTCTGTTGAGATAGTATTTCCAGGATATTTAGGTGTATATATATGTTGGTTGAAGAGGCGCGTTTGGTGTCCGATGATTTTGGTTTGACACAAGAAGCCACAAAATTTAATGTATCTTTGTACATGCCTTTCCAACAATAACGGGATGAAAGGAAATCATAAGTTTTCTGTAATCCAAAATGGGACAAATTCGAAATAGTTAAGACCTTGGGTTTAAGAGAATTAAGGACTATTATAACGCAAGAATACGTGTTATTAGCAATATTATTTTTCTTTAACATCAACACTTTAGATTCAAGATGGATAAAATAAGATGGAAATTTTTTACATGAACCAGAATTTAAAATTTCCTGTATATACTGGATAAATGTGGGTCTTTAGTTTGTTCCTGTACAAAAGTTTCATCTTTTATTTTTGTATTATCTGTCTCTAAACAGTTAATTAGTTCTAGTTGACAATAAGATTCATCTAAGTCATTATCAATTATAGGCATGGCTTGAGATTCCTCATTAATGAGCTGGGGGTTGGAATTTAGAGTTTTAATGTTGTTTTCATTAAAATTGCACTGAGATAAATAATCATCAAAGACATTAGTTGAGTCTGGAATATGCTCAAATGTGAATGTATATTTAGACAGGTGCATAAATTAACGGGAAGTGATGTTAGCTGGATTAGTAGTTTTTTTTATATTTTCCTAGGGGTGCACTGTCGGAAAAAATGACAAATTTTCGATTATAAACATAGCAGTTGAAAGCAAAAACAGATTTGACAATAGCCATCTGTTCTAATTTAAGTGCAGGGTTTTTTTTTGGAAGGCTTGAGAGATTTGGAAAAATATTCAACAGGTAATAATTGATTATTATATTTTTAGAGTAGTGCACCAGAAACATCCGTACCAGAAGCATCAGTATTGATGTAAAAAGTTTTATTCCAGTCGGGAAGTTTAACCATTGGAGGTTGAAAGGAGATTTTTTGGATATCATTGAACACTTTCTTATGAAAATCTGGCCTTTTGAAAAGAGATTTTGGCTTAGTAAGGTCAATAAGTGGTTGGATCAGCTTTGAGAAAGATGGAATTAGACTTTTATAGAGGGTTGCTAAACCGACAAAACTTTTAACTTGTTTCTTAGTTGTTGGTTGAGGGAAGGATTTAATTTTCATAATATGTGTTTTGATTGGGGAAATGGTGTGGTTTTCGATATGAAAACCAAGTTAATTGACGGCAGAGTTGTGAAAGGAACATTTAGATTTAGATAGCGTAAGATTGCACTTTTCCAAAACTTGAAAAAATTTCGTTAACTTTTTGCAAGTTTCTTTGAATGAGTTCGATCCTACAATTGTTACGAGATTTTCAATTATTATAATTTTAAGAAGACTCTTTAAGTAACTTTAGAGAAATATAGAAAATAAAGCATCAAATCCTTTAAAAGACTTCCCGAAAATAAACAAAATAAACTTCTTTAAAAGAAGTTAAAAATTAAGTATGAATTTAATAATTAAGAAACAACAACAACAAATAAATTTAGTTTGCGTTGTGTTTTTATAACCTTTAAATTAAAATTAATAACCCAGTAAAATCTCTCCTGAAGATAAGATCAGGAGCCTTGGTTACCTTGATTTACTCACGTCTAGATCAATATAAAATTTAAACTTAATTCCTATTTATAGGTCAATATAAATTATTTCTTATATAAATCACAAAAGCTTAGCGCAGTGGTTCCCAACCTTTTTTTAACCGCGCCCCACCAAAACATCTCTAAAATGATGATGCCCCCCCTCCCCCTATAACATATAATTCTCATAAAATTTTAAAAGAATTTACTCCTGACAGAGTAAAAAGCATTTAACATTGATCTTGAAACGTTCCGAAGGTAATGGATGAATCAAATATTTTTTATACTCATCTGATACTCCTCGTAGTTTACTGGCACACGGTCGCCACGTATGCGTGATGTATAGAGTGCTCAGAATCCTTGATTAGAAAAATCAATAATTTTGAATAAAACATTTTTGTCTTATTTAATCACAGAATTTCTGCGATTAAATTACTAATCAATTTCTAATCAGAATGAAACATGATAAAAGATTCGGTAAAAGAAGGTAGCCAAGTAATTGTTAAATATACACTTGAATAGTTTCATGTGTAAAATTGATTTTCATGTGACATATTGCAGTGCGACTCATTCAATAAATAATCGAAAAAGTTGAAAAAGTTATTTAAAATTCTAAAATACTTATAAATCAGAAAAATTATAAAGAATTTTTAGATATATAAAAGTATCTAAATACTTTAAAATATTTTTTTCTATAATTATTATGGTGGGAGTGTATTTAAAACTTTTGAATGGATACTTATAAAAATTGAATAAAAAACTATTTTTTTTAAATTTTGTTTTTTAAATTTGGATGTATAACTTTTATTTTCAGTCTACAACATTACTATTAGAAAAACAATTCAGAAGGTATGGGTTCACAGAAATTCTGAATTGTCCCCTTGAAAAGTTAAATTGCCCCCCCCCTGAAAAGTCAAATTGCCCCCCTGTGGGGCGTACGCCCCCCGTTGGGAAACACTGGCTTAGCGTATTAAATGTCAATGCCTGCAGTAGTCACTTCCCTAAAATTTATTATCCTTTTTAGTCTGTCAATAACTTTACTGATTTCAGATATTATTAAAAAAAAACTGGTCTTTCCTTCAATTTTAATCATGAATTAATAAAAATAATATATTAAATATTAACCCCTTCGGAACCGGCGGCTTTTACACAAATTTTATTCGCTTGACACCACTTTTTTTTTTAAAAAAGCTACCTTCATTTGGACTATCGCAAAAATGCTCTAGTTAGAGAAAGCAAATATTACTTTTATTTTTTACTGGTGCCTAAAACGAATTCTGTATGCTTTTTTTGAGGGTGCATATATGCACCCATGGTCCCGAATGGGTTAAAGAACAAAAACATTTAAGATAAAATTCAACACTTAGTTTCAGTTATTAACCAAACACCTTAATCCTTAACAGTTAAATTATTTTTACATTAGAGAGTTAAATTTTAAACGTTTAATCAATCAAAATGTGAAGAGAACGTAATAAAATCATATTTTAAAATTTTCTCTATTAATGATTATTAAAAGTGTTCCCAACTTTAAAAAAAAAATAAGTAATAAATAAATAAAATTTTATTGATGCATCTTCTGATTTAAATTAAGAAATAAATGAGGTTATTATTAATTATTATGAAACATTAAAGACACAAAACCATTTAAAATAAAGACAATTACAAAAGGTTGCAATAAAATTGAATAAGGTTTATTAAAATATGAATAGGTGAGAAATCTCCAAAATGAAAAAAAAAATTGGCATTTTTAACTTAACGTAAGGCAAAATAAGTATATATATGAAATGTAGATAATTACTAAATGAATATTAAGATTGTATTAACAAGAACATTTAAAAATTGAATTTTGGAACGTCTTTTGGAAATTGCCTTGCTAAATCAAAAGGAACAGGAACGTTATTCTTACTGACTTGACACCATTTGAATTGATTGTATTATTGATTAATTTTTTACTTTAGTCCCTTCCTGGCAAATAAACAGTATATGACTATAAAATTTGCCTTCCAATTCCTTCAAAATTTCTCTTTAATTTAAAAATATTTGTTTCAGAATGTAAGAAAATTTTATTCATTTCTTTTTATGCACAAAAGAAGCCACGAAATTTAAAATTATATTAACTAAAAAAAGTTTTAAACTGTCCTCTTCTTAAATAATAAATAACTCAAATTTTTTAGTATAAAGTTTATTTGTAAAAAAAAAAAAAAAAAAAAAAAAAAAAAAAACTTTTTCATACCTTTAAATTTTGAAATATAAATGCATTCAGCTAGCTGAATATTCGGTATTCGGTTTACCTGTGTGCCGAATATTCGGTATTCGGCCAAAATCCCTATTTGGTGCATCCCAAGTTTTAAATTTGACTGTATAAGTAAACTTAAAAATCGAAAATGCCATTTCCTTTTAGAAGCAACTTTTTTATTTCTATTTTACGAAACGCTTTCTTTTAGAATTTGTTATTTGCAAACTCCTGCGTTTTTTCAACACATGATCAAGACATTTTCAAATAACTTAATACATAACAAATGACATTGACTCTTCTTTTTTAAGCTTTTAGCGCCGTTAATCTCAAATTCCTAAATTACAATATTACTTAACTAGGTTAGAAATATGTTCTTGTTCTTTCTTACTGATTGATAGAACCCCCCCGCCCCCTTTATTGTATATTATGAATAAATGTTTTGACACGTCTAATTATAATTTATAAGTTGAATAATTTTCAGCAAACACTAAGAAGGGCTGAAGAAAGTCATGATTAATGTATTTTAATTTTCCCTATGTTATATTATGTATGTTAGGTTATATTCTTTTTGGGCAGCATATAGTGTTGTTTTCGTTATGTTTAATGATTCTTGTTAGTGCGTGTTTGTATAACATGAAATATAGCTGAAAGTATAATATATCTATGACAACGTCCATTTAACTGTAACCGCTCCTGTCTGCTTTTTAACTGTTTCGTTTCTTTTGTTATGTGTAACTTGTCGTCATTAAAGAAAGGTATATAGTAACAAACGTAAATGCTTACTAATTTGAACATATAACGTTACAGAATGTATGTGAAAGGCATTTGTGATTTAACAAAGATGGGATATTTTGTTCAACGCCTTCAAGTTTAAAATGGTTCACTTTTCCTCCTTTTCTTCTTTCTTTTTTTATATTTTTGGATTTATTGGATTTAAAGGGTGAGTATAAAGTAGGGGACAGTGTTGGGCATAATCTGATTACAATACAAAGTAATGAAATTACAGATTAAAATATATTATAATCTCCTCACAATGCAATTGATTAACATGCAATGCATTACAAAGTAATTTCTATCACGCTTTTGAAATGTATAATCTGATTATCGTATAATAGATTACAAACCAATTTTCATTTTATCTTTTAAAATATAATTAGATTAATTTGTATTGGATTACAAGGTAATTCCAATTACGTATTTAATTGTATAATACAGTTAACCTGTAATGAATTATACTAGGTCAATTCTAATTACATCTTTTAAAATATAATTTAGATTAGTTTATAATGTCTTACAAGTTAATGTCAATGACTTTTATTCAGAATATCACTATTTGGTTAACGTGTAATGCAACACAAGTTAATCTGAATTAAATTCTGTAAAATGTATTTAAATTAATTTGCAATCAATAACGAGCTAATTCTAATTACACTTTTAAAATTCGAATGAAAATTTCGCGTAATTTATTGCAAGTTAATTCAGTTAAGTTTTTAAGAACGTAACTAAAACATAATAGGTTTTTTTAAATGACATTATATATTTAATAATTATCTAGTTATTTTTTAGTACTTTCTTGTTTTCTGGAAAAATTTGTTTTGATACTTCATAATTTTACAAAACGATTATTATTATTATTATTATTATTTTATTTTATTTATTATTATTATTATTATTTTTTTTTGGGGGGGGGGGAGGGGGAGTGGTTCCTAGTCCTCTTAAACGGTACCCCAGTGCTACCAACATAAACTTTTTTTTTTCTGACACAGTATTAGAAAGTTATTGAGGTAAAACAGAAGAAAATTCAATGATGAATTTAACCATTCATTTACCACGATAAGAAAATAACTTTTTTTTTTAAGAAGAAAGAAAAATATATGAAAAATATGGTGCAATTTTACTTCCCTTTAGGTTTTAGATTATAATAAATTTTGTTTAACATAAATGCTGACATTCATATAGTGGATGGAGACGGATTGAAAATGTGAGCCTCGGAACACCCGATTGCTAAAATTCGTGATTTTTTCGCCAGCGTTGGCATTGTTGGCAAAAAAGCCGCCTCTGCTCTACGCTGTAGGTTACGCGCGCTAATACTTAGATAAATAAATAATCATTCTGGCCATGAAAACACAATTAATATAATAATATAGGTAATTTCTTACCTTTATCTTTCTTCAGCATCAGTATTCCTACTACTTCAGCTTGGTGCACATTTTTAACTGCGTTAATCCATTTATTTCTGAGCTAAAGTGTTGAAAACATAAATATTGGTTAATGAAGTATATTATTTATATTGAGTCCACACTCGAGACTGATCACTTTTGTTATAGATAATTATATTATAAAACTTTGGCTTAACATTTTCAATTAATATTTTACATACAGCTGCCTTTTGCAGCAACAGATTAAAATTATTACATCTTTCTCTATTGAGATAAAAAGGGCAACTAAAACTTAATAATAAAAAGAGTTTTTGAATCAGAGTTCTTTTGATGACGTCAGACAGCTGCAGCATGCGTGGGTTGATATTAAAACTAATTTTCGCGAACATATTTCACATATTAATATCATTGTTTATCTTGAGTAGGATGATTTGTCTAAAATAGAAAAGTCTGTTCATTATAGAATGATTTATTGTCACTTAATGTATTTATTTGCGTGCTCAAATGTTTATGTCCTTGAACTGCTTCCTGTTTTGAAATCAGTTAATGATATCTGAGATGGTTATAAATCCATCACCCTTCCTTAACCATCTCGGATGCATCAAGTAATAGTTGCATAGATTCTCGATGTTTCACAAACTGTGGTTTGCCCAGTGGCTTGGTCAGGGCGTCTGCTGTCATGTCTTGTGTTGGGCAGTAACGAAGGTCTAGTATACCGTCTTCTTTCATTTCTTTTATCGCGTGATAGCGAACGTCTATATGTTTAGTTCGCTTTGAGAATTTTTCGTTCTCCACCATCTTGATGCAGCTCTGGTTGTCTTCGTACAGTTTTACTGGTAAATTTTGCTGTAAGTCCAGGTCTGCTAATAGTTTTATTAGCCATGCAATTTCCTGTCCTGCACTAGCTGCAGCAACGAATTCAGCTTCTGCCGATGAGTAGGCAATGCAATTTTGCCTTTTTGAGTACCATTGTATCGGACTATTTCCCAGCATGAAAAGGTTTCCAGTAGTCGATCTTCTGGTTTTTGTGTCTCCTGCCCAATCAGCGTCAGAAAAACCGATGAGTTGTGGTTCTTTATTTGTATTCAATGTGAGGTTCAGGTTTTTTGTGATGTTTAGATAACTAATTATGCGTTTCGCAGCGTTCCAATCTTTAAAACGTGGAGTTTCACATCTTCTGCTGAGGATGTTAACGGCGACTGCTATATCTGGACGTGTAGTGGTTCCTATATATAACAATGATCCTATTGCTTGTCTGAATTTTGTGTTGTTAGGCATTAAGTTTTCGTCGTCCTCTAATTTGTGAAAACCGGCATCCATGGGAGTGCTTATTGGTTTTGCGTTTTCTAAGTTGAATTTTCTTGTGAGTTCTTCTATTTTTAACCTTTGATTTAATTTGTATCCGTTTTGGGTTTTTCTTATTTCCATGCCTAAATAGTGGGATACTTCCCCAAGGTCTTTTAATTCATATTCTTGCTTTAAAGCTTTTATTATTTTTTCGATTGATTCGTTTTCACCGCCTATTAATAAGTCATCTACGTAAATTATTATATACGTTGTGATGTTGTTTTCTTTTCGTGTGTATAGACATGAGTCCGCTGTGCTTTGTTGGAAATTCAATTTTTTTAAAGATTGTTCTATTCTTTTATTCCAAGTTCTCGCTGCCTGCTTAAGTCCATAGATGGATTTTTTTAATTTGCAGACTTTGTTTTCTTTATTTTTCTCAATGTAACCCTCCGGTTGTTTCATATAGACTTCATCTTCTAACTCACCGTATAGAAAAGCTGTGTGTATGTCTATGTGTCTCACGTTCAACTTCTTATATGCGGCTGCTGCCAAAAAAGTTCGCACTGTTGTTTGTGACACTACTGGGGCGAAAGTCTCGTCATAGTTTTCCCCGTATTTTTGGCTAAACCCTTTGGCTACCAAACGTGCTTTGTACTTTTGAGTGTTTCCGTGACTGTCTAATTTCTTTTTGAATGTCCATTTGCAACCTATAACCTTTTTGTTAGGTGGAGGATCCACTAATTCCCATGTGTTGTGTTTTCGCAACGAATTTATTTCCGCTTGTGTGGCTTTAAGCCAATTTTCTTTTTCTCTGGGATTATTTATTTCCAGTATTTCATTCCAACTACTAGGTTCTATTGTATCATTATTTTTTACATAACAGACATATCTGTCTGGTGGTACCCCCCTGTTCATTCTTTCGGATCTTCTTGGTTCATTGGTCGGTTGTTTGGACGCGGTTGGTTCTTCGGTTGTGTTGTTTAGCTCTGTTTCAATGTAATTTATGTCGTCATATGAGTTTTCTGTCTCTTTGCTTTCTTTTAGGTTAATTTTACTATTTTCCATGAATTTCACTGTTCTGCCAATTACAATTTTATTTTGTTTTGTGTATATGCGATATCCCTTTGAGTTGTTATCGTATCCTACAAAAATCCCTTCCTGAGCCCTGTCGTCCAATTTTCCTCGATGTTGCTTATTCACGTATACGTAAGCTTTGCACCCGAATGTTCGCAAATAGTGTAAACTCGGTTTGCGATTAAACCATAGCTCAAATGGGGTTTTATTTGTCGATTTTGTTGGTAAGCGATTTTGTAAATGATTCGCGGTGTTAATTGCTTCTCCCCAAAATCTTTGTGGCAGATCTGCTTCTCTCAGTAGGCTTCTAGTCATGTCTAACAGCGACCTATTTTTCCTTTCTGCAATGCCATTTTGGCTCGGACAATACGGCACTGTTAATTGATGTTTAATGCCCCTTTTTCTTAAGTAATCCTCTATCCCTCTATTTATGTACTCTCCCCCGTTATCGGATCTTATTGCTTTCGGATATATCCCGAACTGGTTTCGAACCATAGCTATATAGTCGATTAGTTTATCCTGTACTTCATCTTTATGTTTTAATAAGTATATTACAGTAAATCTAGAGTAGTCGTCAATGAAAGTTACAAACACTGTTTTACCACCTATTGTGGGTGTTCCTATCGCTGTGCATACGTCCGTGTGCACTAGATCGAGTACTCTACCTGTTTTGTTTCTATACACTGTTTTGGGATAGGGAGCATCGCTCGTTTTTGTTTGTATGCATGTTTCGCATGTTGTTCCATGATTGCAATTATTTAATTTTATGCCGTAGGCTAAGTCGTCTTTAACCATTTCCTTTATGGAATTATAATTTCTATGCCCTAGGCGTTTGTGCCAAAGTTCCAGGCAGTCTTTACTTTTGCATTCATGTGCCATATTTACTATATTCCTATCTGCATTTTCCAATAATTCAACTTCGTATAGGTTATTTTTCATTTTTGCCTCCAAATAGATTTTCCCATTTCGTGACAGCGTGCATTTATCTTTATCAAATAATAATTTATATCCATTCTTTGTGGCTTTACTAACTGAAATTAAATTAGATTCTAGCTCCGGTACATATAACACTTCTTTTAACGTAATTTTATTTATGCCTCCATCGGATGTTTTTGTCGTGAATGTAGTTTCTCCGGTACCTAACGAGTTTAGAGTTTTTCCGTTGGCAATTATGACGGCTGTTTTTTCTGTGTCATTTAACGTAGTAAACTCATTTTTATTGTTTAGGATATGTGAAGATGAACCAGAATCGATAATCCAGGTTTGTTTTCCTGCTTTGTCTGTTAGAAAGACTGCGTCGCTGCCTTTATCTGGTTTTGTTTCCGTTCTATAATTTCTCGTGTTTACTGATTCGCGGTCAGTGTTCCTATCTGGTTATCCGATTGTTGATAACACAACGATGATGAGTAATATTTATTTTTGTATGTTTGTTGTTTTTGTGTATTTGGGTGATTGTTTCGATTTTTCAAATGCCAACATTCTCTGTACGTGTGATTTTTCAATTTGCAATACGTGCACTGTTTATCTTTTTTAAAGTTATCATTAGGAAATCTTTTCTGCGTTTTAAACGCTTTTGATGAATTTTCACCCTGGTCTGTGTTTTCAACCCTTCTGTTGTACTCATCTGTTAATTTACTTCTAATAAATTGTGGTGTGAGCTCGTCCTCATTTCGCGATTCAAGGGCAGTAATTAACGTATTATAACTAGGGGGGTAGCGAACACAGCAATAAAGCTGAAAGATGGGAGTCGCTAATTGTTTCCCCGATGCTGAAAGTTTGTCAATTAATTCTAGAATGTATGTTATGTGTTTGATTAAGTTTCCGTTTTCTTGGAGCTTGGCTCCATAGAGCTTTCTTAACAAAAATAATTTACTAGAGAGGCTCGCCCGTTCGTGTATGGTTTTAAGTGCGTTCCAAGTGTCTCTAGCTGTGTTAAGCTCCTTAACATGAATAATTTGAGAATCGTCAATTGATAGGTTAATTATGGCTCTTGCGTTCCTGTCTTTCTTTTCCCAATCAGTTGTGACTGGCGTGGGCCTATCTTCGGTTATTACGTTGAATAAATCTTCTCTAATCAGTAACATTTCAGTTTTAAATTTCCAATTACTGTAATTACTTGCGTTAAGTTTTTCTACAAGTTGTATCTCACGTGATGCAGTCATTTTACTAGTTATTTAAGTTTTGTTATTAAAGAGGAATTGCTCTTTTATTATTTTATATAAAACTTCTTATATATATATCTAGTTTTCTTCAATTGTTTAACATTTCATATATATCAACAAAAAAATGCACAATATTTATTTCATCATCAAATAATTAACTATATTTTCAATAATTTTCAATTTCTTTTTCATGTGCACACATGTATGGCCAGTATTTTTTTTTTTTTTTTTCACAAATATTATTTATCTACTAAAATATGAGACTTTCTCAGTCTCATAATCGACTGTTGGCAAAAAAGCCGCCTCTGCTCTACGCTGTAGGTTACGCGCGCTAATACTTAGATAAATAAATAATCATTCTGGCCATGAAAACACAATTAATATAATAATATAGGTAATTTCTTACCTTTATCTTTCTTCAGCATCAGTATTCCTACTACTTCAGCTTGGTGCACATTTTTAACTGCGTTAATCCATTTATTTCTGAGCTAAAGTGTTGAAAACATAAATATTGGTTAATGAAGTATATTATTTATATTGAGTCCACACTCGAGACTGATCACTTTTGTTATAGATAATTATATTATAAAACTTTGGCTTAACATTTTCAATTAATATTTTACATACAGCTGCCTTTTGCAGCAACAGATTAAAATTATTACATCTTTCTCTATTGAGATAAAAAGGGCAACTAAAACTTAATAATAAAAAGAGTTTTTGAATCAGAGTTCTTTTGATGACGTCAGACAGCTGCAGCATGCGTGGGTTGATATTAAAACTAATTTTCGCGAACATATTTCACATATTAATATCATTGTTTATCTTGAGTAGGATGATTTGTCTAAAATAGAAAAGTCTGTTCATTATAGAATGATTTATTGTCACTTAATGTATTTATTTGCGTGCTCAAATGTTTATGTCCTTGAACTGCTTCCTGTTTTGAAATCAGTTAATGATATCTGAGATGGTTATAAATCCATCACCCTTCCTTAACCATCTCGGATGCATCAAGTAATAGTTGCATAGATTCTCGATGTTTCACAAACTGTGGTTTGCCCAGTGGCTTGGTCAGGGCGTCTGCTGTCATGTCTTGTGTTGGGCAGTAACGAAGGTCTAGTATACCGTCTTCTTTCATTTCTTTTATCGCGTGATAGCGAACGTCTATATGTTTAGTTCGCTTTGAGAATTTTTCGTTCTCCACCATCTTGATGCAGCTCTGGTTGTCTTCGTACAGTTTTACTGGTAAATTTTGCTGTAAGTCCAGGTCTGCTAATAGTTTTATTAGCCATGCAATTTCCTGTCCTGCACTAGCTGCAGCAACGAATTCAGCTTCTGCCGATGAGTAGGCAATGCAATTTTGCCTTTTTGAGTACCATTGTATCGGACTATTTCCCAGCATGAAAAGGTTTCCAGTAGTCGATCTTCTGGTTTTTGTGTCTCCTGCCCAATCAGCGTCAGAAAAACCGATGAGTTGTGGTTCTTTATTTGTATTCAATGTGAGGTTCAGGTTTTTTGTGATGTTTAGATAACTAATTATGCGTTTCGCAGCGTTCCAATCTTTAAAACGTGGAGTTTCACATCTTCTGCTGAGGATGTTAACGGCGACTGCTATATCTGGACGTGTAGGTTCCTATATATAACAATGATCCTATTGCTTGTCTGAATTTTGTGTTGTTAGGCATTAAGTTTTCGTCGTCCTCTAATTTGTGAAAACCGGCATCCATGGGAGTGCTTATTGGTTTTGCGTTTTCTAAGTTGAATTTTCTTGTGAGTTCTTCTATTTTTAACCTTTGATTTAATTTGTATCCGTTTTGGGTTTTTCTTATTTCCATGCCTAAATAGTGGGATACTTCCCCAAGGTCTTTTAATTCATATTCTTGCTTTAAAGCTTTTATTATTTTTTCGATTGATTCGTTTTCACCGCCTATTAATAAGTCATCTACGTAAATTATTATATACGTTGTGATGTTGTTTTCTTTTCGTGTGTATAGACATGAGTCCGCTGTGCTTTGTTGGAAATTCAATTTTTTTAAAGATTGTTCTATTCTTTTATTCCAAGTTCTCGCTGCCTGCTTAAGTCCATAGATGGATTTTTTTAATTTGCAGACTTTGTTTTCTTTATTTTTCTCAATGTAACCCTCCGGTTGTTTCATATAGACTTCATCTTCTAACTCACCGTATAGAAAAGCTGTGTGTATGTCTATGTGTCTCACGTTCAACTTCTTATATGCGGCTGCTGCCAAAAAAGTTCGCACTGTTGTTTGTGACACTACTGGGGCGAAAGTCTCGTCATAGTTTTCCCCGTATTTTTGGCTAAACCCTTTGGCTACCAAACGTGCTTTGTACTTTTGAGTGTTTCCGTGACTGTCTAATTTCTTTTTGAATGTCCATTTGCAACCTATAACCTTTTTGTTAGGTGGAGGATCCACTAATTCCCATGTGTTGTGTTTTCGCAACGAATTTATTTCCGCTTGTGTGGCTTTAAGCCAATTTTCTTTTTCTCTGGGATTATTTATTTCTAGTATTTCATTCCAACTACTAGGTTCTATTGTATCATTATTTTTTACATAACAGACATATCTGTCTGGTGGTACCCCCCTGTTCATTCTTTCGGATCTTCTTGGTTCATTGGTCGGTTGTTTGGACGCGGTTGGTTCTTCGGTTGTGTTGTTTAGCTCTGTTTCAATGTAATTTATGTCGTCATATGAGTTTTCTGTCTCTTTGCTTTCTTTTAGGTTAATTTTACTATTTTCCATGAATTTCACTGTTCTGCCAATTACAATTTTATTTTGTTTTGTGTATATGCGATATCCCTTTGAGTTGTTATCGTATCCTACAAAAATCCCTTCCTGAGCCCTGTCGTCCAATTTTCCTCGATGTTGCTTATTCACGTATACGTAAGCTTTGCACCCGAATGTTCGCAAATAGTGTAAACTCGGTTTGCGATTAAACCATAGCTCAAATGGGGTTTTATTTGTCGATTTTGTTGGTAAGCGATTTTGTAAATGATTCGCGGTGTTAATTGCTTCTCCCCAAAATCTTTGTGGCAGATCTGCTTCTCTCAGTAGGCTTCTAGTCATGTCTAACAGCGACCTATTTTTCCTTTCTGCAATGCCATTTTGGCTCGGACAATACGGCACTGTTAATTGATGTTTAATGCCCCTTTTTCTTAAGTAATCCTCTATCCCTCTATTTATGTACTCTCCCCCGTTATCGGATCTTATTGCTTTCGGATATATCCCGAACTGGTTTCGAACTGTAGCTATATAGTCGATTAGTTTATCCTGTACTTCATCTTTATGTTTTAATAAGTATATTACAGTAAATCTAGAGTAGTCGTCAATGAAAGTTACAAACACTGTTTTACCACCTATTGTGGGGGTTCCTATCGCTGTGCATACGTCCGTGTGCACTAGATCGAGTACTCTACCTGTTTTGTTTCTATACACTGTTTTGGGATAGGGAGCATCGCTCGTTTTTGTTTGTATGCATGTTTCGCATGTTGTTCCATGATTGCAATTATTTAATTTTATGCCGTAGGCTAAGTCGTCTTTAACCATTTCCTTTATGGAATTATAATTTCTATGCCCTAGGCGTTTGTGCCAAAGTTCCAGGCAGTCTTTACTTTTGCATTCATGTGCCATATTTACTATATTCCTATCTGCATTTTCCAATAATTCAACTTCGTATAGGTTATTTTTCATTTTTGCCTCCAAATAGATTTTCCCATTTCGTGACAGCGTGCATTTATCTTTATCAAATAATAATTTATATCCATTCTTTGTGGCTTTACTAACTGAAATTAAATTAGATTCTAGCTCCGGTACATATAACACTTCTTTTAACGTAATTTTATTTATGCCTCCATCGGATGTTTTTGTCGTGAATGTAGTTTCTCCGGTACCTAACGAGTTTAGAGTTTTTCCGTTGGCAATTATGACGGCTGTTTTTTCTGTGTCATTTAACGTAGTAAACTCATTTTTATTGTTTAGGATATGTGAAGATGAACCAGAATCGATAATCCAGGTTTGTTTTCCTGCTTTGTCTGTTAGAAAGACTGCGTCGCTGCCTTTATCTGGTTTTGTTTCCGTTCTATAATTTCTCGTGTTTACTGATTCGCGGTCAGTGTTCCTATCTGGTTATCCGATTGTTGATAACACAACGATGATGAGTAATATTTATTTTTGTATGTTTGTTGTTTTTGTGTATTTGGGTGATTGTTTCGATTTTTCCAACGCCAACATTCTCTGTACGTGTGATTTTTCAATTTGCAATACGTGCACTGTTTATCTTTTTTAAAGTTATCATTAGGAAATCTTTTCTGCGTTTTAAACGCTTTTGATGAATTTTCACCCTGGTCTGTGTTTTCAACCCTTCTGTTGTACTCATCTGTTAATTTACTTCTAATAAATTGTGGTGTGAGCTCGTCCTCATTTCGCGATTCAAGGGCAGTAATTAACGTATTATAACTAGGGGGGTAGCGAACACAGCAATAAAGCTGAAAGATGGGAGTCGCTAATTGTTTCCCCGATGCTGAAAGTTTGTCAATTAATTCTAGAATGTATGTTATGTGTTTGATTAAGTTTCCGTTTTCTTGGAGCTTGGCTCCATAGAGCTTTCTTAACAAAAATAATTTACTAGAGAGGTTCGCCCGTTCGTGTATGGTTTTAAGTGCGTTCCAAGTGTCTCTAGCTGTGTTAAGCTCCTTAACATGAATAATTTGAGAATCGTCAATTGATAGGTTAATTATGGCTCTTGCCTTCCTGTCTTTCTTTTCCCAATCAGTTGTGACTGGCGTGGGCCTATCTTCGGTTATTACGTTGAATAAATCTTCTCTAATCAGTAACATTTCAGTTTTAAATTTCCAATTACTGTAATTACTTGCGTTAAGTTTTTCTACAAGTTGTATCTCACGTGATGCAGCCATTTTACTAGTTATTTAAGTTTTGTTATTAAAGAGGAATTGCTCTTTTATTATTTTATATAAAACTTCTTATATATATATCTAGTTTTCTTCAATTGTTTAACATTTCATATATATCAACAAAAAAATGCACAATATTTATTTCATCATCAAATAATTAACTATATTTTCAATAATTTTCAATTTCTTTTTCATGTGCACACATGTATGGCCAGTATTTTTTTTTTTTTTTTTTCACAAATATTATTTATCTACTAAAATATGAGACTTTCTCAGTCTCATAATCGACTGTTGGCAAAAAAGCCGCCTCTGCTCTACGCTGTAGGTTACGCGCGCTAATACTTAGATAAATAAATAATCATTCTGGCCATGAAAACACAATTAATATAATAATATAGGTAATTTCTTACCTTTATCTTTCTTCAGCATCAGTATTCCTACTACTTCAGCTTGGTGCACATTTTTAACTGCGTTAATCCATTTATTTCTGAGCTAAAGTGTTGAAAACATAAATATTGGTTAATGAAGTATATTATTTATATTGAGTCCACACTCGAGACTGATCACTTTTGTTATAGATAATTATATTATAAAACTTTGGCTTAACATTTTCAATTAATATTTTACATACAGCTGCCTTTTGCAGCAACAGATTAAAATTATTACATCTTTCTCTATTGAGATAAAAAGGGCAACTAAAATTTAATAATAAAAAGAGTTTTTGAATCAGAGTTCTTTTGATGACGTCAGACAGCTGCAGCATGCGTGGGTTGATATTAAAACTAATTTTCGCGAACATATTTCACATATTAATATCATTGTTTATCTTGAGTAGGATGATTTGTCTAAAATAGAAAAGTCTGTTCATTATAGAATGATTTATTGTCACTTAATGTATTTATTTGCGTGCTCAAATGTTTATGTCCTTGAACTGCTTCCTGTTTTGAAATCAGTTAATGATATCTGAGATGGTTATAAATCCATCAGGCATCCTGTAAAATCTGTAATAAAATATATCTAATTTTTAATGATCAGAAAATGACAATAAAGAAAAAAAAACTGAAGATCCGTGGAAAGAGTCAATCCCCCCTCCTGACTTCGATTCCGCTGTAAAAATCGGGTTATCCGATCCAATGAAGAACTCTGATTTAAAATATTTTTAATTAATTACAAAATAACAATAAATGAAAACTAAAATATTCAAATATTACCCAAATATATGAAAATTAATTTTTCATCAAAATAATTCATAGAAATACAAACTGAAATTGGATGAATTTGGATTTTAAATACAAAACTTTACTTTTTCTTTTCTACTTTCAGCCATAAGTGCTTAATCAATTTACAGTTGTTTCATGTAAAAAATTGATTGAAAATTCTCCATTATCTTTAAAATTATAATTGTAATGGAGATAATCAAATATCATCCTCATTATGATGTAATTGTAACTCAAATTTCTTAATTCCCATTACAAATATGATAATCATATGATAAAAACACGTGTAAAGTTACAACAGCTCATTCCTTTCTAAAATTCTAAATATAGTAGTGTAACGAAATTTTACTATTCTACCGGTTTTTCTCTAGTTATCATTCGCATGCAGAAAACAGAAACTTTTTTTTAGCAAAGCAATAAATTGAAGTTCATGGGAAAAGGCGGGTTTAAAGAATCTTCAAGAGGGGTGGGGGAAAATATTACAAACTTGGGGTTTCATCGTAGGATGGATTTACATCTACAATCAATCTCCCCTTGGACAAAGAATAACTTCACAGCACATATACAGTCAATACTGGATATTGCGACAGTCCATTACAGCGACTTTCTCATTATAACGACCAATCGAAAAATTCTGATTGAGATGTTTAAAAGCAGAGGGGTGTAAGTCACATTTTTTTAAATGCTCAAATCAAGGATTTTCTGGACATGCTATAATGATTTTCTGTAGGATAAATTATCTTAGGTTGCTATTTACAAATAATTTTCGTGGAATTATCACATATACCGATCCCCTATATGTAGATTGATATGTCTAGATAGCATCCATGTATTTACTCAATTTTTCAAAATTATTGACTTACACTACATACCGCTCTGCCTTTAAGTGGACATCCAAATTCGACCCCCCTACCCTTCTTTCAAAGTATTGAAATTTTATTTTGAGCATAATAATATTTATGACCACAGTTTCAGATTGAAAAAAAAATATATATTATGATCACTTTTAATAAATAGCAAGTAAATGTGTAACGAGGACGATAATTTTCTGTATTTTAAAGATTTAGCATCGTTTTTAAAGTGAAGTTAGTGAAAGAAAAAATATTATTTTTCTTTTCTATGTAATATAACAAAAAATTTTCTGTCAACGTCAACTTAAAATATATTCGGAACAATTTCTTTCTTTGTTTTTTTATATGAACTGCAATTTCAGTTTTTATCGGATGTCAACGTTTCAGTTTGACATCTCAGTTTGATTTTAGCTCGAACATGCATTATTTCTGTAAATCGAAATGAAATGAGACAAGCCTTTATCGACTTTTATTCTGGCACATTTGCCTGTCAGTTCATTTAAGTTGCTTATATAATAAATCACCTTTCCATCTCTCTGAACACAATTGTAAATTCCATTAGGGAGGAAAACAAAAACAAACGTACAAAGCCTTTTTTAAATGTAAAGCTTTTTATTTCCATTCGAAAATAACGCTTGAATAAATTTAAAATCCCTCATGTTTTGTTGAAGTAAAAATGGTTCGACGATTTCTTAAATCGATGAAAATTTTATGTTTTTTCCCTTGTAGGGCCGTATAAAAATTATTTTTTTGTATTTTATTACGAAAATGCTGCATTTAGATAAAAAAGACTTAAAATACAGTTTTAAGTTATAATTAACGATCGTATTATACGGTTTAGAACAAAATTTAAATTGATTAAAATTGTTTAAAACTCAAAACTAAGGCCAAATTCTGAACACTTTCAATTCTACTTCGATATTGTTTGTGTCGGAGACAAAATAAAATAGTATTGTGGCGATGGAAACAACGACTTTTTCAATATCGAAATGTATAAAGACAGCGTTTTAAATCAAGCAGTTACTTTTAAAATACACTTACAACTTATCTAGCCGGTGAAACCGTGTAAAATTAAATAACTGCAGCAACAAGCAGTTTGTATATATTAAGTAAGTTTATAGAAATAACAATAAACTATTTCATCGTTTAAGTTTAAATTCATTAAGTACTGCGCATTTAAACAATGATTTAACAAGCAATTTCCAAATGCATTAAAACCACTTGCATTTGGCGAGGAAAAAGTATTGCTCGCCAAATCTCGCTTTTTTGAGCCATATACTCAAAAGTATTTTAGTTTTTTTTACAGATTTTGTACTGGAATTCCGCAGCTAAATTTGACTGATTCTTTATATGAGTAGTGAGTATATGAGTATATGAGTATATGAGTAGATTTTTTTAGTATTTTTTTCCAAAATATTTTGAGTATGCACTTTAAGGAGAACTTCCTTGTTAGAGACATGAGGACCTATAGATCTCACCTTACCACCACATGACAGCTACAAACTCCAGTCTCTCAATTTATCAGTTTTAAAAATGTTTAAAGTGTTATACAATGCGACTGTTGATATATGGATGCTCAGAAATTTAGGAACCATGCCATATACCATATTATTGAATGTGTTAGTGAAGCACATTGCACCATCTCACTGTATACTAAGCGTAGTACACAGTGAGACGAATGAAAATATAATTTTAAAGTAATTTTTTTCCATATTTCTATCATGCGTATTAAAAACTGTATACAAGATATTCACAATAAGCAGATTTATACTACATGCGAGGCTAAAAGTTCTACATTATATCTAGCTCTTAACGTTTTCTTTAAAAACATCTGTTTCACTATATGCGTCTCTTACCTCTACTAAAAACAAACCAAACTTTAATGTGCAGTGTAAACATAATTCTTATTTTAGTAGAAACAGCGAAACATACACGTAAAATTCCTCTTAAAAATATATTCATAAGTATAATTTATATTTCATTTAATTTCCCTTAAAAACATTAAACGTATTTTGATTGGTTTTAACCCTTTTTATCCTGACGGTACTTATAAGTACCACTTTAACACCTTCGCGAAAAGCTTCTTTTAAAGAATTTTGTTACCACCGGTTTTTCAAATGAGAAATTTTCACCTAATTGAATCGCAAAAATGCTATGATTAGATAAGGAAAACTTTACAAAAAAAAAAAAAAAAAAAAAAAAAAAAAAAACTGGTGGGAATAATCGAGGATTCTGAGCATCTAAAAAGTAGCTAAAAAATTAATTCAGGATATAAAGGGTTAATTTCTTTGTATTAACAGTACTTAGCCCATTAAAATTATTTAAAAAAATAATTTATTCTGGCATATTTAAATAAACTTCTTTGATGTTCTAAATTAGAAAATTGAGAAAGATACATTTTTTCCCCATATTTAAAGAAAAAACATTTTTTCCCCATCAAAAAGTTTAATTAGGGTTGTTTTAAAAATTAAGATTATATATTTTTAGGAATTTTAATGAGGATGGAAAATAAATTTCATACTTAAATAATTTTGATACGTTAATTATTTAAAAAAAAAAAAAAAAAAAAAAAAAAAAAATATATATATATATAGAGAGAAAGAGTAATAAAAAAATGAAAATTTGAATAAAAAAAATTCTTTTCTGTAGAACAATTTTGTTTTCGATAATTAATGAATTAGAGAAATGACAGTTTACTTCAAGCATACAGTGGAAACGCCTTACAACGAAGCTGAAGGGAGTGTGAAAATTATTAACTATGCGTGAATTTCGGTATAACTAATTCATTTACCTTACGAAATTACTAACTTAATTAAGAAATTAAAATACAGTCAGTCAAAAAAAAATCTTTTTCCTTACACATTTTAATTGTCAAATGGTAGCTGAAACAGAATCGCAATTTCTTAAATCATAAAAGACAATAAAAGTTAATAAAAGGTTTGGTCTCACCTAATTTTCTGGTTCTTGTCTTTGTAGCTTCAAATGATGTAGAAACATCTTTAACTAATAAGGATTATTTATTCGAGAGACGATACACTTAGGTAAATGACGATCACAGAACGAAAAACAAGGCTATGTAAAAACGTAAACACAACACAAAAGACAGTAAGTAATGTTCTACGCGCTTAGCGCCATCTTTCTTTCTCATTTTGCCGCAACTTTCGTCGGGCGAAATACGTCTAAAGACGATTGGTTGATTTTATGACGGCCGATTATCTTCACAAGGGATATAGGCCCTGGGATGGAATATGCTCTCCGTGGGGGTCTTTCTAAGGGATCCTAACCCGTATTTACGGCAAGGTTCTAAGAAAACCACGGAAAACTTCGAACGGTTAAGTCGACGAGCGCGACATGGGTTTGAACTCCCCACCACCCGTCTACCAGCTTTGAGAGCAGAACCTCTCAGCCATTGTCGTCAAAAGACGAAAGGGTTGAGAGTTCAAGGGGGCAAAGAAGCTGCACCGGTCTTCTGATGGCATTCCGTTTGACAACCTTACTGTACATGCTCTTTTCCGACCATTACGTCCAGGATGAGTTTCGATTATAACACACATTTTCCATATGAGTCGTGGGGTGTTGTCCTTTATGAGAACGACGGTGTTTTCTCTAAGTTCGTTTGGTCGGTCAACCTGTTGGTGCTGGTGAGCTGATTTTAAATCTAGCAGACAATTAGATTTCCACCGTTTCCAAACTTGAGTCAAAATATTTTCTTGGTATTTTCTCATTTTTATTATTTGCTTTTCATTGGATTGGGGAACTGTTATCTTTGATTGAGGTAGAGTTAGCAATATTCTGCCAATTAAGAAATGGCCAGGTGTGAGGGATTCTGGTTCACAATGATTGCTGAATACGTAGGTGAGAGGTCTAGAATTGAGAATCGCTTCTACTTCAATCACAATTAATTTCAGTTCTTGAAAAGAAACTGAAGTTTTTAAACGAATTCGTTTCAGAGACATTTTAACTGATCTTAGAAGACGTTCCCAGAAACCGCCCCACCAAGCTGCTCTTTCAGCTATAAAATTCCATTTTATGGACAATCCACTAAACAAATCTGACATTTCTTCATTTTTCATAATCTTCCATGGTAAATTTAATTCTCGTTTTGCCTTATGGAATGTTTTTAAGTTATCACTGTAGATAGTGCTGCATATTCCTCGTCTTCCTACAAATTTTCGGAAGGCTAGAATGAATGTTTTTGTGATCAAGTCCGGAGTTAATTCTAAGTGTACTGCTCTTGTTACAGCACATGTGAAGAGCAATATGTAGGTTTTCTTAGTCTCATTGTGATCTTTAATGTACAATGGACCTAAATAATCCAGATCTGTAACTTGAAATGGATAGGTTTCATTCATTCTGTCGGAGGGTAGAGGTGCAGGAATCTGGGTGGCAGGTTTAACAGGAAGTTTTTCACATAAATTGCATCTAAATATCAAACTCTTAATTCTTTGTCTGGCTCTTAAAATGCAAGTTTTTTCTCTGGGTTGTGTTAAAGTTTCCGAGATACCTCCATGTCTTGTTTTTTCATGACAGTCTTTTATGATAAGAATTGATAAATGAGATATACTAGGTAGTAAAACTGGATGAGCTACGTGGTATGAGATATTAGCTTGTTGTAATCGTCCACCAATCAGGATTATGTTTCTTTCATTTAAAATTGGATTAAACGGTCGAGTAACAGAGTTTGCCGGTTCTGGTTTTCCTTGCAACAGCGCTGAATATTCTTCAGGAAAATGCTCCATTTGAGTAATTTTAATTCAGTATTCTTTGGCAAATTCAAGTTCTTCTGTAGACAAGGAACCACTTTCATTACTCTGAGCATTTCTTGCATTGTGGACGAATCTTTGAAAGCATGCAGCAATTCGTAATATTCATTTAAGTTTGCTGATTCTTCGGATATCGAAAAGAGCTTCAAGTTTCGTTATCAGGAGCGCATATTCACCACTTCATATTCCTTATTTTCTAAGTTGGTTTCTTGGTCGGTGTGAACGTTGATTTGTGGCCATTGACTTTCGCACGTCCTTAGCTATGGTGGTCCAAACAACCAAAGCTCCTGGTCCTTTAGACTGGTTAAGTTAATCCTGTTAACGTATCAGCAGGATTTTGATTTCCATGACTGTGATTCCAACAACCAGGATCAGATATTTTCTTGATTTCATCTACTCTGTTCTTGACAAACATTTTTAATTTTCGAGAATTATTTTTGATCCAGTGAAGAACAATCGTGGAATCTGATCAGAAGATAGTCATCACGTCCCTCAGTATACTTAAATGTAGTGAAATATGATGGAACAATCTGGCTCCTATAAGTGCAACAAGAAGCTCTAACCTCGGAAGAGTTATTTCTTTAACTGGTGCAACCCTAGTCTTTGAAGTGATTAAATTCGAATGGAAAATTCCGTCAGAGTTGCGAAAACGTACATAAACAACTGCTCCGTAAGCTCGTTTGCTGGGCCAAAAATGCCGCTTATGGACCCTGATCCTTTATTTGGATAATCAACATTTTTTTACTGTCTCTTTCATCTACCTCCGTGTTTCGCATCATTTAGCTTTTCCCTATGGTCTTGATAAAATATTTAGTCTAGAGATGATAATGTTAGTTTGCCAGTGGACTTAAATTCTCATCATCCTGCTTGGTGCGCTTCTGGCATAACTGATAATTTAAGAGAACCACTCTATCAGTACTGCCTAATACAGGTAGGGACGGCCGTCTGGCCGTCTGCCGTCTGGCCGTCTGCCGTCTGCCGTCTGGCCGTCTGTCCGTGCTCTAACTCCCGCAAATATGCTCGGATTGCTCTGCAATTTTTATATGTTATAGTCGTTATCTATAGCATGTTCCCTATTTCAACGGAAGTGTGTAGCACTTATACTGTTTTTACAGGGACACTCAAAAGAATTCCATTACATTGCGGTCTATGGGGAAAAATCACTTGAGGTTTATTTAAATAATGTTTCACTATTTTAAACGCATTTAAATTTATATATATCACTAAGGTGCATTAGAAGAAGCTTAATATGGAATAGTGTGTGCATAGCACTTATAGTTACTTTACAGGGACAGTCAAAAGAATTCCGTTACATTACGTCTATGGAGAAAAATCGTCTGCGGTTTATTTAAATAATGTTTCCCTATTTTAAACGCATTGAAATTTATATAAGGTGCATTACAAGAGGCTTACTACAGAATATTGTGTGTATAGCAGTCATCGTTCATTTACAGGGACACACAAAAGAATTCTCTACTGTCTGTGAACAATAATTCCTGGAAGTGGGTTTTAAGTTACTGAACGCGATTTTAATTTTAACTCGCTTTTTGTCTATTACGTGGTGTGTATAAATTCTGTAGATCCTATACAGAGAAGCACAAAAGTTCGCGAACACATTTCCGTATTATTTAACTCCAGACGGAGAATTTTAAACTGTGCTACGCGTTTCCTAACTGAACTAAAATTTAGCATCCTATGTAGTATATATACAAATCTATAGATCCTATACAGGGCTGATGAAAAGTATTCGGATTACTTAGATGTTATCTTTTAGCTTATTAAACGGTATGATTTGTAAAATTATTTTGGAAACGTTGGAAAGTGTTACATAATCTATGCTTGACGCATGATTTTTCGTTCTTGTTTTTCAATTTCACGTGGGACTTTAAGTTGTGATTTTTCGAATAATGATAAAACGGGCAAAAAATGGGAAAAGCCATTTTTAAGACTAACTTTTTATGACTGAAATGTTATTTCTATCTCGAAAAAAGAAAAACAAGCTAGAAATTGTACGTCAAACGTGACAAATGAGGTGAACTGTTATTATTTCAGCGAAGTGAATTATATTGTCGGTTATTATGATATGATTAATTTCCGTAATAAAATAAGCACATTTTAAGTTGGTAACATTTTATCTTTTCTTGACATTTACTAAAAATTCCAATGGGAAACTTAAGCCTAACTTTGAAAATTTCAGAACTTGAAATCCATATTTAGACTATTTTTCCATTTAATATTTATTTCTCCGGAAACATCTATCTAAAAAACTGTCGGTAGATTATAGGATTGCTGTAACTAAACAATTTTAGTACACAAATTCGGTTTTTAAATTCAGTAATACGGAAATAATATGACTGTATCTTAAATATGACGTAATCACCATGACAACCTAGAATCACTACCTATCATGGGGTATCATTGAATTAATTACGTATGATAGGACTTAATAGAATGAACAATGTGACTATAACTTGGTCATAGAGGTTATAAAATGTCATATACGTCATATATGACTTAATAGAATGAACAATGTGACTATAACTTGGTCATAGAGGTTATAAAATGTCATATACGTCATATATGACTATAACGTCATACATGTCAGATAACTTGGGATACATCTCGGTCGCTTGACGATTAATTCTCGGAAGCTGCTATAACAAGGAAGTACCGATTTTTTTTTTTAAATCAAATTACTGTAATTTCCGGCGTATAAGCCGCGGCTCAAATAAATCTTTTTCAGACCAGAAATTTTATTTTAAAAAAAGTAACTTCTATCTACTTTGATATTATTTTACTTTTTTTAGAAAATAAAATTTCTGGTTTGAAACAGACTTGTTTGAGCCGCGGCTTATACGCCGGAAATTACGGTACTTAATAAATATTTTTATTAATATCTTTTTAAGCTTTGATTCGATTTTCATAAAATTTGAAATGACGACAAAATTCTGCAACTTTTATATATATTAAATTTCAAACCATTCGATTGGGTAGTTTTTGCGCTGTTATATGCGGACAGACGGATAGACAGACGGACAGACACACGGATAGACTAGACGACGACTATAGTGACTATATTTATATAATTACGAACGCACCTAAAAAGGCCATCTCTCTGTTGTAACCTTTTTAAAGCCAATATCAATGAAATTCTTTCATTGGTTTTTTAAGTCAATGTTCCCAATACATATCATTAGTTATATCAACTTAGTTAATGATATGTCCAGTACACCAAAATTTTCAAATTTCTGGCTACCTTTCATTTAATTCATTCTCTTCACCCCCCCCCCCTTTTTCTCCTCCGTACTTAAACTTGCCTGGTCTGGCCGGGCACTCCTATTGGTTTCCTGCGTCACATGTGTTTCCTGACTACGCTGTTGTTTTGAAAAACTCAACGCCATTCAATCTTAGGAGCGTGCGAGAAACGCAAGCACATTTACTTAGCTTAAACGCTTGATTCGGTTTTAATCTTTTGAATTTGGCACTGATGATGGAGCTTTAGGAACTAAAAAAAACAGCTGTTTGCCATTCTATATATTTTTATTTGTGCTATTTTACGTTGTTCATTTATTTTTAATTATTTTTAACATATCATTAACTTCTAAACAATTATAAAACCGAGCTAACAAATACACTGCTCAAAACAATTAAAGGATATTGCAGTTTTAGGTGGATTTTGTATCTGGGAAACTTTTTAGCTGATTGATACATGGTTGACAGACATAGTAGGTTATATGAGAATAAATTACACATGTTTGGCAGAAAAAAATGCATTTTATTGCGCATTTGTGTACAAAAGAAAAAAAAACACAATTTGTGCATATGAGAAAAAAAGAATAAGAAAAGGTGTTTTCTTCAAAGAAAATCATTTTCAGTAGGGGGTATGGTTTCCACGGGCGGCCAGCAACGTTGAACACCTTTGAGGCATGGACTCAATGAGGCTATTAATGACGAGTTGGGGTATTCTGCCCCACTCTTCCAGAAGAGCTCTTTCCAGTTCTTGGAGAGTTTGTGGGGGTTGTTGGTGGCTAGAAACTCGTCTTCCTAGAACGTCCCAAACGTGCTCGATTGGATTCATGTCTGGAGAACACGCTGGCCATTCCATTAGAACGATTCCTTCCTCGAAAAGGAAATCCTCCACCAGGTTTGCACGATGTGGCCTGCAATTATCGTCCATTAAAATGAAGTTATCTCCGATTGCTGCAGCGTAAGGGACTACAATAGGTCTGAGGATCTCATCCCTATATCGGCGACCAGTCAGAGCTCCATCTCGAATGATGTAGAGGTCAGTGCGCCCGTCAATGGAGATGCCACAATACACCCACACTCCTCCACCGCCAAATCTGACACTTTCGTGCACGAACGCAGGATTATTCCTACTGCCACGGTCCCTCCAGATGAAAATACGCCTATTATCTGGATGCACAGAAAAACGGGACTCGTCAGAAAACAGAATATTGCTCCATTCATTTCTCCTCCAGTTGACATGCTCGGTTGCCCACTCCCTGCGGTCGCGACGATGCCTTGATGTTAATCTAACACATACCATCGGTCGGCGAGCATACAGACCTACAGCATGGAGCCGGTTTCGGACAGTCTGAGTTGAAATCGTGGTGCCTGTAGCCGAGCGAAGGTGTTGTTGGAGAAGAGTAGCGTTCATGTTTCGGTGTCTCCGAGCTGTTAACGCTAAATACCGATCTTCATTGGGCGTTGTTGCCCGTCTACGACCTTGCCCTGGTCTTCGGCCTGCACATCCACTCTCCAAAAAACGGTTCCAGATCCTGGAAATGACACTTTGTGACACTCCAATGGCTTGCGCTACTTCGGCTTGAGTTTGGCCCCCTTCTAACCTACCAACAATTCTCCAAGCTTCTGAATCTGTCAAATGACTTCGCTGAGACATCGTACTCATCGAAACAAAGCAATCACTGAATGCCGATCATCCTTGTCTTCATTCTCTTTTATCCAGTTGAAAGTCAAATTTCATTCGCTGCCGCTGAAGCGACGTTTTTGACGTCGAACTCAAAATTTGCATACTCCACAGTTTGAAAACCAGAAAAATTTGCATTTGTGATTCTCTTCTTCTATTTTCGGCAAAAAAAAAATTCGTTTATATCTTTATTTTATATAAAACTTCAAATATCCTTTAATTGTTTTGAGCAGTGTATACAACAAAATGCGATATGACAAGAGATTTTCTCTATTTTTATTCTTTTTAAATTTTTTTAAATATTTTTGCTTATTACAATTATTGTAATTTGTTCACTATTTACAAAAATTAGATTTTGGATATTTTATTAGACTATAATAACCCTGTAATCATTTTACACATATCATTTATTTTAGCAGATCAACATTCTCAACAAAATTATTAAAAATGACTGCTTTATAACATTGTTTTAAGATACACATAACTGTTTATATCTAAAATTGTTTATTACTAAATGACTTTTTAAAATGGAAAATTCATATTTATATTTTGTTACCAAATGTTGTGGAAAAAGAAATATTTCTCAATTAAAATAGTGATGGTTCATTTATTTTTATATGCTGGGTATTTAATGAAACATAAAAAAGAACTTTTTAAAAACTTTCTTCCTCACAAATATTTTTATAATATTTTATGAATTCTGTTTAATTATATTTGAAAAAATAATTGCCAGGTCATGCAACCACATTAAAAACATTGGATGTTGTGTTAAATTAAATTAAAAGTGATTCAGTGTCTTCATTAGGACACATAAGTGGTTATTAAAAAAATTGATGATACATTTAATCATCAATATAATAAATACATAAATTCATTTTTATATAGTTAAAATATTTTTTTTTCTCCTGAAAATATTGAGTGCTTTAAAAGCAAATATATTTCTTTTTTATTAGCATTAAAGGTGTATTATTTTACGTTTAAAACATTTCTTATGCTTTTAATACTGTAAAATGCATGTTAATAATTCCAATCATGGAAAAATGTTTTCGAAATTTTATTAATGAAACATACCTGTTTAAAAATGAGCCTGATTATTTGACAAGAAAATTTTTAGAGTCAACCTATTAAAAAAAAAAGATCATATTAAATTAGCATTTGATGTAAAATATAAACAAAACATACATATTCGTTTAAAAAACGAGCTTAATTTTATAATGAAGAGGCACATAAATAAAAAGTAATTTTTGTGAGCAAAAGTTTTAAGCAGTTATTAGTAAAATATGTATCTTTAAAGTTTTTTATAGATGATTTTGAACTATTAATTTAATTTGATATGATGGAAAAAGTATCATCAGTGTTTCCGAATTTTATTATGGTGTAATTTACAAGAGATGTTGAGACTGGGGATACTTCTTACTAAAGTGCTTGTAATTTGTGCTTGAAATACGATAGCAACTCAGCCGGCCTTATATATATAAAAAAGCTTATGTATTCTTACTTTTTACGGCGTAAGAATTCTGAATTGGCAATAAATGATTTTATTATTATTATTATTATTTTACATAACTCTGTAAACGGGCCAAACCTGTCCATTAATAAAAATTTTGATACGAAATATATTTATTTGATATGGCAACTGGGTAAAGTTAATAATTCTCAAAATGTTAATGTCTCACAGTTACAATTTTACAAATAATTTAACATTTTCATAATTAAGGAGAACAAATATCGTTTTTAAAGTTTATCTTTTTAAACTAGTGATTGGATTTGGTAGTTTAAAAAGACACCCAGAAGAAATTAACAAAATATATTTAGAACAAGGCTTGATTGTACAATATGAATTTCAACATACATATTTAAGATTTATGTAGCTGTATTTTGTTCAATTTGTTTAGAATTGTAAAACACATTTGTTTGAATTTATACTTACATCGATTGTTAATAGGTGTTTTTGCATTTAGTTACAATTAAAATATTGTATTATAGTCTTTAATAAAAATACTTATATGAAATATGTTATTAATTATTGAAATAAATTAATAATTATTATATTTTATAAATTAAATTTAATTATTAATTTTTTTCAATTACACTAGATAAAAATCGGGAGATTTTACCTGGGTCAAACATTCCCAAAATGCAGTGAGTGAAACATCCCCAACTGCCATTTTGAAAACAAAAAGTATAAAAACACATGGCATTTAGCTATACCAAGTTCTAATTAACTGTCTTATCTTCTATATCATTAAATTAAGTACACTTTAAAGGAAATAATTTCTTGAACTTTATTTACAACAAGCATAGGCGTTTACGAATAGGATATGAACAACTTTGGGGGGGGGGGGGGTTACAAAGTGCACTTTATTTTTTCATTATCACCATAAATGTCTGAAAAACAACATTAACTAGTAGAAAAGGTTTATAATATGCTTCCAGCTTGTGCTTATCGGCAAAAAAAAAAAAAAAAAAAAAAAAAAAATAGATTTTTAAAAGAATATAAAGGCAATGGGATATCCCAAAACATCCCATTTGGTCAAACATCACGAGTTTTCCCTATATTTCTTTAAAATTTCTATTTCCTTTGAGATAATCTGTTGGAATAAATTTACTTATGTGATTTTTACTTAAAATTCTATTGATCAGAGTTCTAATTAAGGAAAATTTCTGATTCTGAAGAATGTTTTTCATTAGCAAGAAATTATCATATAATTCACCTTTATATTAGAGTGATCAAATGAAAACGGAACAGAAGCCACAGAATGAAATGACATTGTTTGTTTCAAACGTAATCTCCAAAGTTACAGAGGCAGTTAGACACACAGATTTTTACACAGATTCATGGTTTCACCAAATGGTGAATACCCTGATCCTAGAAGTCTTTTGGCTGAAATTGGAATCCGTTTTGAACATTATCCATGACTTCGATGTACGAGTGAAAACGTCCTTTTTACATCAATTTCCTTTTTAACAGAACAAAGATGTGTCGACAAGAGGACGATGTGACTATGTGATGACGAAGTGATCTTGACCAGGTCGTATTCACAGATTTGCATCCCTTGCAGAAGTCTTTGAGACAGTCTTTCAAACAAGTCAATGACAGTGCATGTTCTCCGTACAATGCCTTCCTTTGCCGATGCACTTTGCAAATCCTCACTTCTTCTGCCACTAATAAACGAATAACAAACACTACGTGCTCTTTATTCTGCAGACGCTGATGAATAACGATCGACTGCCTACAAGACGATACTGTTGGCCGACCCCCAGCGCATATCGCATGCCCCAGCGAAACTACTCAGTGAAAATCCATTTCTGCAGTAAGGGTTGTCTTCTTTACTTCTCGCTCTACCTCTAGGAATAGTTGTCTCCCTACTCATACAAAATTAAACCACATTATAACCACTGTTCCGTTTTAATTTGATCTACTCCAATAAGTAAGTTTTTGGCAGAGTGCCGAACTACTACTTTATAAGGGTACTCTAGCGGACGAATGAGTTTTGAGATTTTGCGTGCGATCATGGTGCCTGAATTCTACTATTTGTGCATGAATGAGACCTATTGTGTCATTTTTTAAGTTTCGCCAACTATGGGAAACTGGTTGTCACGGTTTTTTTTGAATGATATGCTAATTAGGTAACTATAATTGTGTAGTTGCTATATATAGTGTGGTAGGAGATGGAATCAGTGAATTTTGAACGCATCTCACCCTCATATTTGCGAGTTATCTCCTGAAATTCAAGCACGTGCTAACTTCAAGTGGAGTTTCCTATTAGCAGTTTGGATAGAGTCTGCGGCTGTGAGTTTTCACGAATTTGTTTGAGTTGAGCTTTCTATTTGAATAAATTACCACCGGAATCCACGGGATTCCATTTATAGGGAAATGATCTACTAAAGTGAATTTCTCAGGTTTCTGTAGATAATAGCGCAATGACGTTCGTATCGTTTTCAGCAATGTGGAGGGACATTCCAGGTAAAAGTCCAAATTGCTTTAAAACACATGGTCAACTTCAACGATATATTTCGTTTGGAGAAGCCGACCAGTGTAGCGTGCGATACCTGCTGATATTATTTATAAGATGCAAATTCATATTTGTTCTTTTACCAATAACTACAAGCAATTAAAAAAATTTTCGTTGCTTAATAATTATTTTATTCATTCAGTTTTAATTCAATTTATTTCTTTACTGCTCATTTTACTCTAAATTAGACTTATTTTACTACAATTAATATGCTAACTAGATATAATTTTGAAATAAAATGTCGAAATTTCCGTTCCGTAATCTTACATCCAGGATGCGTACAGTTTTACAAACCCTTGCATTAAGCCTGACATCGACAATGTCAATATTTTTACTTAAAATGTTATGTTCTTGTAATAACACCTACTTCAAGTCTTTTGGTTCATTGTCGTAAAAAAAGTAATTAACATTTTACCACAAATTTTTAATAGAATATTTTGCCTTATTTAATCGCAGAAAATATTACAAAGTCTGCAATTAAACGAGACGATTTTAAAGTTTGCGATTTAAATATTAAATGGAAATTCCTTTGAAATTCCAAGGGATATACGCTCCTCTTATGTGTTTTTTGGATCCTTAACCATATTTAATAAATTATGACATTTTCAAATTAAACCCTTGCATTAAGCCTGACATCGACAATGTCAATATGTTTACTTAAATAAATTATGCCCTCGTAACAACATCTGTTTAAAATCTTTTGGTTCATTGTAGTTAAAAAAAAAAGCAATTAACGTTCCGTAAGAATTCGCATTTTTCAAAATAAATCGAGTTAATAATTAAAGCTTCTAGATTAACTTACCACCAATATATTATCTAGCTAAATAAATCTAGACGCAATTGTTATATTCTAACGCAATATTTAAGCTGTTCAACAAAAAAACTTACTTGAGTTTATTAAAATTTTAATTTTAAGTTTCTAAATTTAAATAATTTCAGGTGACAGTTTGAATAACCACAATTTATGGTTCGTTAGAAATAAAATGAAATAAGGAATGAAAACTAATTGTTTGCTTATACAATTTTTCTGGTGAATTATTTGTGTTTTATTATTGTAAATGTATTCTTTGAATTTGTGTTTCCAAAATTTAATTCTTATATATGCAGTTTTGTTTCATATGTACAAAATTTATTTGAAACTTTTTGTACGTTAGCTATAATCAATACCTTTAATTTACTCGTAAAATGTTAAATGAGCAACCATAATTCTTTTATCTCTGTAAAACTGCATTTTTGTACTTCTATGGAGAATTTGAGTTAAAGACTTTGTTAAAGATTTTAAAATAAGGTTTTAGATAAATTCTGTAAACATGATTTCTCCTAAACACTAACTATTATTTCTCGTGATCTGGATGAAGCATAGAATTACTTTGGATTATTTCTCTAATACCATGAATAAATATTTCTATTAAATTTTATTTTCATAAGTGAGTACATAAATTGTATGTTTTAAATACTCTATTAATTTCAATTCCGAATATACAAGTTCAGTATAAAGTCTTATCCTTGTTGCAAAAGTTATTGCACAAAAACTATTATACAATTAAAATTATTACTATTATCGTATATATAATCTGTGTTGTCAACATCAATTTTTTAAGAAAATACGAAACGCAGAACGATGAATGATATGCCATATGAAAGGATTTTGAACAAGCTGCTGACATAGTACACTTAGATTTCGTTAAAACATGTTTTTTGATTAATAATTGCAGTTAATTAAATATTAAATCAGCATAGTTTTCATAAATGAAATGAAAGACATTTCTCAAATTGGTGTTGCCACAAAAATAAAATACCGCATTATATCGTGCTCAGCAATGATTATAAAAAAAACAAATAGTACAATAAAGATAAAGTGGGACTTTGCTGCTGTATAGGTTTATTTTATATTGATGATTAAAAAGCAAAATTGAAGTTAAAATACAATTGATATATATTTCTTTTTGCCTTTCCTATCTTTGATCAGTTTTTAGTGTCACTTTGATGGAATAAATGAGATGATTATTCTGGCTTGACTGATGTTGTTTGCAGATATTTGTAATCCTTAATTTTTCTTTAATAAGTTTAAACGTGCATCTGAACAATATTGGATATTGGTAAAAACTATTAGATTGCAGTGCGAAACCTTCACATAGGTCCACTGGTACAATTTAAATTGTTGATATGTTTATGTTTGTAAATTGTGAATACAATAATCGAGTTTATAATAAGGCCAAATATCTTACTAAATTTCAACACGTGGCTCTTTTTGCAGCTTATAAATTATGGCTATGTTAACCATTTTCTATAAAAACGGTTGAATGACTGGACAGTTTGCTGCAGATTTTAACAGTGTACACTGTTAAAAAGCATCAGCAAACAGTCCTATCAATGAACCCTTTTTGTAAATAACGGTTACTTGTCCATATTATGAAGCGGTTTCATTGGTCAAGGTCGATAAAAATTATGGTTAAGAGCCTACACTAGTCAGGGAAGAAACGCTCAAGCTAATGTTAAGTCTATGGGAAGGTTCTAGCGCGATATCTCCCTCGCATTTTAATATTTTTAAATGCATTTTTTGCATAGGATAGCTGAGGTCAATCTCCAACGTTGTTAGTTTTTACTTTTTTGATTTTTGTAGCAGTTTTTTTTTTATAAGCGAGCATTTTCAATTTTGGAACCGGTTGGAACCGGTTCTGAAAGTGAAAATACCCTTATATAAAAAAACTGTAACCAAAATTGAAAAAGTAAAAACTAACAACGTTGGAGATTGACCTCAGCTATCCAAAAAAAGCATTTAAAAATATTAAAATGAGAGTGAGAAATCGCGCTAGAACCTTCCGATAGACTTAACATTAGCTTGAGCGTTTTTTCGCATGACTGATGTAGGCTCTTAAGTAACCTTTATCTAGAAAAATTTTCGAATGGCAGTATGCTGCAACCTTTTAACAGTATAGCCTTAGCATTTCAGTGTCACGAATGGGTGCGACAAAGACTTCGTACTGAATATAACCCAAAAAGAAGAAATCAAGAGGAGTAATATCAATAGAGCATTGAGGCCGGCCCCAGAAATATATTTCTAGAAGCTTCAAATATGAGAATACAAAATTATTGCTTATTTCGCCAAGTAGTTTGAGTTATGTTTACAAAATCTACCCGCATTGCAATTTGTTTTGCAGCGATTAAAAATGAATTTAACGTCAGGAGTTCCAAACTTAAACCTGCATAATTCCTAAACTACTTGACCGAATGACGTACCGTTTGGTATCGAAATGTAAAATTTATCGAAGAATCCAAATAGGATGTCAAAATTAGGTGTTAGCATTAGAAATTTTAAATTTTGTTACAATTTCTATATGTTCTATTTTCGAACTTCTAAGCAAAATTAAGTAGTATAGCATTCCTTAGTAGACGTTATTACTAATTGATAATTGGTACCAGTCACATTTTTGTACGATGATTTGTGGCAGAGTTAGTAGGGGTGTAGCTTTTTTTTTTTTTTTTTTTTTTTTTTTTTACATGGATTGTACAATAGCTATGCATTTTTCTTAATTTTCAGTCATATAACTTTGATTGACCAGTCTATAATTTGAACTTTCTTGAGTACTGGGGTTAAAATAACTGCCCAAATGTTTTGTAAACAGTAATGGTAACTAAAATAACTAAACATTTTTAACGTCTGATAAATAAAAGTCTTTAAATAAAATATCACATTTAATCAGACATAAAAGTTAAAATTACATAAAATACACAATTAAAAATTACATGCAAACGTTTCAGGCTATAATCTAGCCCCTCCTCAGTGCAACTACGGACGACGCCGACCGGAGAATTTTCAACAACTTGCGCCATTCGCCTTGCCGAGTATAAACGTGCCAATAAATCTGGTAGCTTTCAATCAAAACTGGTACAGCATTCTTTGGATACAGACCATATTCTGGATTTCGCAAGTATTGCAGTAATCAGATCCAGCTGCAACACCGTTAAGAGTAGAATGTTTCTTGAGGGTCTGTAGTAAACACAGACTTCGCCAATTAATGAATCTTGTGCTGTTCCACCTGAATATACGATTTTACTCTAATGGAGGCTCTTTGAAGTTTTCAAGTTTTAACTGGTTAAATTATTAACTGTAAACATGGTTGAAAATTCTCCGGTCAGCGTACGTAGTTGCACTGATGAGGGGCTAGATTATAGCCTGCAACGTTTGCATGTAATTTTTAATTGTATTTTATGTAATTTTAACTTTTATGTCTGATTAATGTGACATTTTATTTAAAGTAATGGTAACTTTATATATTCATACAATCCAAGTATATATCCAGACAGATTGTGAAAAACTATCAGCTTTTATATTTATTGACTCAATGGATCATTTTGTATAAGACCTATTGGAGAAAAAATGAAGCTAATAAAAAAACTGGTGGTTTGTAACAATTTCATGAAGTGATACAGGAAACTATTTTTTATATTATTATTAATAAAGCAGAAACGTGTCCGTCAGCAACGCTAAGTTTAAAAGTAACACTAGATATCATGACAAGTGCTGTCACTTTCACTTCTTATGAATCTTCGCTTCTAAATTGTTCATTTTATCCAATGCGTGAGAAAAAAAAATGTACTTTTAAATAAAGTTTGTTTTAAAAGTGCAAATTAATTTATCAATTTTAGATAATTTTAAACATAATTTTCAAGCATGAAAATTTTAATCTATAAATGCGTGACGTAATAATAAACATTTATTTTTTACAATAATGTTAAATAACAGGCATAGTAGCATAAATAAATATAGAGTTCTAATAAAATATGGAAAACTAAATAGAAAATAGCAGGGTTATCACAATTGGTGATTTAGGGCCCAAACTTGACGAGGGATTTTTTTTAATGCTCAAAAAGCATGTTTTGAATCCTTTTTAAAATATATTTTTAAAATATTTCTAAGCTGTGTAAACACAATCAATGTAAATTTGAAATACACTCTTTTTAAATAGAATTTACGGATACATTTTAAACGCCCCCAATGACTCAACTTCTTTCTTTGTGTCCTTAAAACTAAATTTTTAGGTGCGTTCATAATTATATAAATACGTAGTACCTATTGTCGTCGTCTGGTTCGTCCGTCCGTCTGTCTGTCTGTCCGTCCGTCTGCCTGTCCATCCGTCCGCATATAACAACTCAAAAGTTTCCCAATCGAATGGTTTGAAATTTAAGATATATTATCTTTGCAGAATTTTGTCGAGACATTTCAAATTTTATGATAATCGAATCAAAACTTCAGAAGATATTAATAAAAATATTTATTAAGAAATATGAATTTTTTAAAAAGAAATCGGTGCTTTCTTGTTATAGGAGCTTCCGTGATTTAACCGTCAAGCGACCGAGATCATTATTTTATTACAGTAATTAATCTGCAGACGATATAATCCATTTCACAGAATTAAAAATCATGAATTAATATTTATATAACACATGGGCTGATAAGTTCCCGGTCTAATAAAGAAAACGCAACTTTTTAACAAAACTTTATAACTTTATGACTTTATAACTTTATAACATTAATAAATAACATAACTTTAATAATAAATAATAATAATTTAATAATAATAATAATAATTTAATAATAATAATAATAATTTAATAATAATAATTTAATAAATAAAGAATGATAATAATTTAATAAATAAATAATAATAGTAATTTTATAGAAAATAACAATTTTATAACGAAAAAGCTCCAAACACGGCTCAGAACCATCGACTCGTTGTTCTTTTTGGTCAAAAGTCAACACGCGCGGCAGCCACTTTGACAACAGCTTTTTCATAGACAAATGTTCACTCAAAATAAAACCTACACGTTGCTTGGATATCTTCAGAGTCTGAGCTATCTCCTGCAACTTCACTTTACGGTTCCCCAAAATGATTTTGTGGACTTTTTTTTATGTTTTCCGGAGTAACCACCTCTTTTGCGTGGTGCATCACTGGTGTTCGTACGACCACGTTTAAATTCAGCAAACCAGTCAATAATGTTTGATTTACCTGGTGCAGTGTCCGGATAACGTTTATCAAGCCAAGCTTTTGTTTGAACGGTGTTTTTTTTCCCCATCAAATAACAATTCTTGAAATTCTTGTTTATCCATTTTTTTTGTTTATCAACAAAGTTGTTCAAATAAAACCAGTCTAACGTTTTATCCACACGGCGAATCGTCATGACATTTTTTCTGCTACCTTTTAAAGGTTAGTATTTACTAAAAAAGCATCGGTTCGGCGATTGCAACGCCATCTGTGTGCCAGACCGGGTACTTATCAGCCCATGTGTTAACTAGCTATAGTACCAACATTTGTGACGTTTGACGTACAATTTTCAACTTGTTAAAATTTGATTTGACATTTATAACATACAGAAAGAAGTTGAATAAAATAGATGAATGAAAATAATAAAAACAATTTTCAATAAAAGTAATAATAACAATAATAAAATAGTAATAAAACACTGATATTATTTTACTTAAGGATATCAAATTATTTTTAGGGTTTCGTTCATCTCACGAAACCCTATTACTTCCGCTCCGTTGTCTGTCTGTCACAGAGCCATTCTCAAAAACTATGTAACCTACAGAGTTGAAACTTTATGTTTATACCTGAATGTTAGCTATAAAGAGCTCAAAATATTAAAATTTTAAAAATTCGTATTATTTTAATAAATAGAGATAAAAAACCAAAATTCTAACAGCCTTTTCCTATTAAATTTAAACATTTTTCGTTATAGCAGATGTCAAAAATTAAAAATACACGATGAAATTCTTTCTACAATAATTAATTTTCTATCAGACGATTTCCACGTGAAAAATGAAAATGAAATAAAAAGTTTCACAAAAAGATTAATATGAAATAAAATTGATTGACGTCATAGTGGTAATAAAACGGAAAGATTTCTCAATAATACAAGGAGTATGTGTATGTACACAAAACAGATTAATATCACGTCATTAGAGAATTAAAAAGAAAATCTGACGTCATATCGGACGTTTAACGGATTTTTCAAATATTTCAGACTAATACAAAGCGCGTATCGATATGAGTAATAGAGAATAGTAAATGTATGAGTTTGAGGAAAGTATTGAATCATGATAAAAACCCGATTATGGAAGTATTTACATATTTTAACATTTTGAAGGTGTACAACATGTTTAATTTTGAAATTATTTTTTTTTAAATATCGCATTTAGTTCACATGATAGATATTATTATGACAGAATATAATAGCGGGCCTCGCCCGCTATCGGACCGGTTCAGATATTCGAAAAAACGAGAAAAACAGACCGGTAAATTTTTACTTTATAGAAAACATGACTTTTTTTTGTTGCTAAATGAAATTTATTTGGATTTATTAAAGAAAGGATAAAGTGTTTTGAAAGGAATATTAAACGAAACCCTTTGTGCGATCTTTGATCACACTTACCCACTTGTTTTATTTTTATTTTCTATTTAAAAATAGCATTAATAATAGTTTCAATGAATTAATTTAAGATTTAATTTTTTCACTAAACATATTACGAATCAAAAACGCATTTGAAAGTTCTTAATTTTATGAGATTTTAAATATTGAACACGTGCTAAGAAAGAATTGTACGTTGAAGAGTTGATATTCTTTTAATATCAACTTATTATTTTCCTATCATGTGAAAATAAAGGGTCTTCATTTCTGCAACTTTAACATTTTTCTTACATCTTTAATAAACTTCTTCGACTTTTTTAAAAATAGATTCATGAAAGTGCGTTGTTTGAAAAAACTTTTTTAATTAGCACCGAATTTCTTAGAAAAATAGAAGCTAATTAAAGGCTGAGATTGTTATTAGTTAATGATAAAGATTGCAAGCAGCACTTACGTAGATAATTTTGTAAAAACGTTTAGTCAAATTTGCTTCGAAAACTTACAAAATTGATGGATAGTGCAAAAATGGAAGCTTGATTAATTAAGGAAAGGGATGCAATATAGTTCAAACGAAAAATTTTAGTTACTTTTTTTATGTTCAAAAATATTAAAATGGTTGATTGACATAAAAAGTGTCTTATAAGTGATATAAAAAAATCTACTAACTAATATTTCTGTCATTGAATTATGCGATTGTTTTCAGAAAAACGTTTTAAGGCAGTGTTTTTCAATCTGTTTTATCCCACGTCACATTTGAACTATTCAAGGTGTTAAGTCGTTATTATTCAACGGTACACTTAAATTTTTGATGAAAAATATATAAAAGGACTGTGTTCTTTTTAAATCTAACTATAAACAGATACAAAATACTCTATCACAGCAAAAATAAATAAATAAATAAATAGATAATAAAAATATAAATAATAAAATTTTTTATTTCCAGTTTACGCCTTTTTATTAGTTCAAACATTTCCACTGCATTTCTAACTCTTTTCTTTCCAGAGAAATAACTTTTCTCTGAAATTAAGTTTATTTAAATATGCGAGAACATTTTCAGGACTGCCCCACTTACCCTTAGTAAGATAATTCAGACACTGAAATAAGCCTGCATGAAATAAAACTTTAGTATACTAAATATCAGGAAGTAAATCAAAGAAGATATAAGAATGTTGCATTCACAGAATTTTACTGAAAATTTTTGAGGCACATTCGCGATTCTGTTATGGTATATCTGTATGCCGCGACATACCGGTTAAAATCACTATTTTAAGGTGCTGTTTTAGAGTAGAAATACTTAAAAAATCTTAACATGGCCATATCATCTAAATTATTTGGTAATTCAAAACTCGAATAAACATTTTATAACTTTTTTTTAAAAATATTTTATGGATTATTTTGAGTGTCTATATTTATGAGAGCAATAATTTAACAACTCCTTTCATCATAAGCATACATGCAATTACCACAAGATTAAGGAGATCTACTTTGTATTGGGTTGTTCGCAAAGTCCTTTCCGTTTAGGAAAATTAATTGGTATAGGAAAATTCTAACATTTAATTATTAGACATGGAACAATGAAACAATGTGGTTAGCAACATGGTATACCTATTTGCGTACCAACTGAACTTCCAGGTTAAAGGTAATTGACTTGCGAGGCAAAAAGGAGCCGTAAGAAATTTAAAAAGTTAAAAATTAAATAAAAATATTTAAAAATATAATAATGAAATAGAAGTGTAACAAAAATAGTAGAAAAAAGTAAATAAAAAAATTCCATTATATATATATATATATATATATATATAAATTGACAGACTAAACCTACCGAGGGTCGAACCTGTCTCAAAAAAGAAAAAAAAAGACTCCTGTCAGAGACTATACATTTAGTTTAAAAGTTACAAAATAATAACATTAAAAAGCCGTAAGAAATTTAAAAAGTTAAAAATTAAATAAAAATATTTAAAAATACAATAATGAAATAGAAGTATAACAAAAATAGCAGAAAAAAGTAAATAAAAAAAAATTCCATTATACATACATGTATATATATGTATATATTATATATTATATTATATATATTATATATATTATATTATATATATTATATATATTATATTATATATATTATATATATTATATTATATATATATATATATATATATATATATAATATAATATATATAATATATATATATATAATATATATTATATTATATATACTATATATATTATATTATATATATTATATATATTATATATATATATATATATATATATATATATATATATATATATATATATATATACATATATATAAAAGGACAGATTAAACCTACCGAGGGTCGAACACAAAATAATAACATTAAAAAGCCAACAGGCAGACTAGCGAATTCTATATTTATTGTTTATGATTATATGGAGTTAATATTATTAGGGTTGTCACAATAGTTAAAATTTTTAAGAATGTTACAAAGGTTATTCAATACAAAATAATATTAATATGTTAAACAGATATTTAAATATAGTACATAATACATATTTATTAAATATAGTACACTAATACATATATCTCTTAGTTTAATATTATTCATTTTATTTTAAATCATTAAAAAAAATATTAAATAAATTTTTCTGTTTTCTTTCTTTCTTTCTTTTTTCTTTCTTTCTTTTTTTTCTGTCTCTTAATTTTTATGGTAGATATTATTTTTAGCTAGATTTAGATTTCAATAAGTGCATTGCCATATTGAATAATCTATGCTATTTCTAAGTATGCTACTAATTCTTTATAAAATGAAAATATAATTTGGATTCTACGTTATTGTTTTAGTTGAATTAAGATAAATATTAAATGGGATAGTTAAAATAGCATTCAATACTTTACAATAGTTATAATTTTAAATTTAATATTGTCATCTGTAAAAAATAAATATTGTCATCTGTATATTATACTAAATTAGTATAGTCTAATAGTTTTTACACTAGATGGCAGCAGTATAAGTAATTTAAAACATTATAACTGTTGGCAATTTAGAACAATAGTGATAATCTTTATGATATAATTTTAAATTATCAAGTAATATAATATATTTTAATTTATTAAATTAAAATTAAAGTAACTTAAGTAATAGTTTTTATTTATATATATTTATATATTTTTTCTCCATTTTTAACTTAATAATATGTTGTAATCTCTGTAGTTAAATAAAAATAACAACAACTGTTGGTTACAATTTATGATCTGAAGGATATTCTTCTTAACTGTTAAATTAACCTTTTTCGTTAGATAACTTTTTTGACCATGTGCTGGAATTAAACTAATGAATATGGGTAAATAATTAATGTAAGTAATATATGACTTTACTTTATCTTTCTTTCTTTCTTTTTTTTTTCTTTCTCACTCTTATTCAAATTGTTTGTATGATTTATAATATTCCATTTTAAAAGGTCTTGTTTTTCAATCTTGTTTCAACGATTGTTCGGGCAGGATATGACATGATTTTTGGCATTAAGCTGGTGTCATATACAGAAAACAATCGTTCTTTGCTTATAAATGTAATTTCCTTGCCCTTGAAAAAGTGAATTACATTATAAGCTTTCATTTGTGTTTATACTCTTGTTGTTTTTATTTCCCTTTTTCATTTGAATTAATAATATTTCATTTATTAGGACTGCATTATTTAATTTGTAATTTGACACGGCTCTTTGGTATTGTGATTTCATTGTGTATGGTCAGTTTCTTATGTTTCAATGGATAAATTTTACATTAAGTTATATATATATATATATATATATATATATATATATATGAGGGGGTCGGAGCAATAGAGTGCCAAGCCACATTTTTTAACTTCTGAGATATTTCAATTTGAAAATTTGATTAAATACTCAAATCAAAATATATAACCTAAAGTTTTTTCGCCAATGTCTTAGTAACATTTGAGATATTCTGAGTAACAATATGGCATTACTTTAATGATATTGCTATTACGTTTTCTGGAAATTAGCTATCTTCAAAGGGGGCATAAACCTCTGGAGCAAAAATGAAACCTGTCACATATGCTGCCACCAAGTGACATTAGAAACAAATTATATGTTGGATATTATAATTTACAATATTAAGCAACAGATTACAGTGTTAGATTTATTTCACCAAAAATGTGGCTTGGCACTTTTTTGACCCGACCCCCTCATATATATACAATTATTAGACATTAATTCCGATAGCTAATGTCTAATAATTAACGGACAGAATCTTCCGGTACGAATTAATGTTCCCAAACGGAAAGGACTTTCCGAACAACCCAATACATTTATTTCGGATTTCATACACTCTACCAGTGCTAAAATATCTAAAAATAATATTGTTCATAAAATTAGTTATTTTTTTCATGCACTTCTAGAGTATAAAGAAGTAACCATTTCAGTCGTAGACATAGATAAGACGTTTTTCTTTTTAAATCTTCTTTAATATTTTCAATTACTAATAATTTATGACTTCGAATTAAAGTGACGCACAGGCTTTTAACAGTTGAAATATCGTAATAGCAAAATTTGAAATACATTAATTTAAACAAGTTGGAAAATGTACGTTAAACGTGACATAAGAGGTGCGTTCGTTTTATAGCTAGTTTCACAATGTAAAAAAATTGTCCTTATCATTTCAGTGAAATGAATTATATCGTCTATTATGAGCGAAATGAATATGCCTTTTCTTTTTTTTTATTACGCATGCCACGTTTACAAATGCGAATTTTTTTTTTTTCTACATCAGACAGCACTGTAAAATTCACCATGGAGATCTTGCTTTGCGAATGATTATGTCCATGGTTTAATATTTTTCAATGAAAGAATCGCCCGTGTTTATTTACTCTATTAGATTGAGATATTCGGCTGTTTATGTAATTTCCACTGAAGTTATCTCAGAATCTATATATTTTTCGATGTGTCTCATCTCTCAAACTAACAACTTTTTTCAACGATCTTTCTACAAATGTAATTTTTATGCAATTTTATTCGAAAAAAATATTTTGAATAAAACTGGCCGCCTGGCATAGGAAAAAAGAAGGGGTTTGCCCGTATTTGTTTTCCTCAGTCATATGACTTGCGCTTTTATTATATAGATTACGTACGATAGGATTTAATAGAATAAAGAAAACTTTTATTAATATATTTTTAAGTTTTGATTCGATTTTCATAAAAATTGAAATGACTCGCCAAAATTCTGCAACGGTAATATATATTAAATTTCAAACCATTCGGTTGGGTAGTTTTTGCGCTGTAATATGCGGACGGACGGACCAGACGACAACTATAGGTGCTACGTATTTATGTAATTACGAACGCACCTAAAAAGAATGTACTGAAATTAAACATAATATCCTTATAGATAAAATTATCATAATATTATCGTAAAATACAGCATTTTTATTGCATATACATTATAATTTTAAATTTTCCCTTTTTGTATGTTTTGTAAAAGAAAAGTTTATGTTCCAGGATAACTACAAAAGTTTAAAACAGGAAGTTAGTGCAGTTAAAATTAAGAAAATAATACATATATTCCTAGTAAAATAATCTCTAAGAATAGTGTGTGAATTCTCTAGTTTTTTTCAATATTTCATATAAGGGAAATGTGCGATAAAACAGTAAGATATAATATTTCATTTCAATGTTAGTAGCAAATTTTTCTACGTGTTACAAAATATTTTGAAAATCCGATTTCATAGAGCAAAATGAATATTCTTCTGATGTCTACTTTTTTCCTAAGAGCTACTTTTATAAAATACTTGTCATCAAAAGTGCTCTCTACCTGAAAGGAATATAATATTTCGTAAAGATCAAAAGTACACCTTTACAGCACGTAGCACTCCTACTCAGAGGTAACATGAATATATTTTTGAAGATACAGTATACTCTCTCAGATTCGCACAGCTTGGGATTAGACATTTTGTAGATTTTTGATAATCTTTTTTTTTTCTTCTTACTTTAATCCGCTACAAAATGTATTCTATGAAATTTAAGGGCACAGATGAACAGATGACATCTCTACAATGCGATCGAAACAGATTTAAGATGATATTTATAATAATGTAATATACAGCGATATGTAAGGATACTTTTCTCGTTTAAAATCAATGTATTTCAGTTTAAATACATAAATAATAATAATAAAAACTTGCTATATACATAATTTTATTCAGTATGACTGTTTAATAGCTACTTATCTATATCTAAATGCCTATGTTGCTTATCTAAATGTTACTTATCTATATCTAACTAACTATAGATCAGTTAAGTGTACTTATCTAAAAACAACTGCAGATAACTTCTTCAATCAAGCATTTTTCATTTTTCTCAAACAGTTGTGAGTTAAAAAGTAGTTACTAAAACATTCAGAAAACCACGAAAAAAGTAATACTCTCTAAAAACGACATTTTCAAAACTGAGCAAAAAATACTCAAATCTGAGTATGTCGCATAGTCAAAATGGCTCCGAATCAAAATTACTCAAGTTTGAAACATGTGTATACTCATTTCTGAAAACATGCACACACTCAAGAATAAAACGTCATGTGCTCATATTTGAGTATGTCCATGTTTCCAAAATGAGTATGAACTGACTTCTATGGGCTCATTTTTGAGTATTTACATGTTTCAAAAATGAGTTTGAACTGATCCTAATCATTTTTGAGTATGCCCATGTTTCAAAAAGGAGTATGAACTGACCCCTATGTGCTCAGTTTTGGGTATGTCCACGTTTCAATATTCTGAGTATTTCTGGTTATTTCAGAATTGAAAGCATTGGGCCGTTATATTTGAAACAAAAATATATTAATTAAATCCCGCATTTAAGAAAAAAAAAAAAACCCGACAAAATTGAGAGAAAACTCCAGTACTCTTTTTTTTCGTTAGCGCGCATCGACGAAACCGTTCAAAATACGGACAACCTGAAAATACATTCTTAAATTTATTACTTTTTAATTTCAAACGCCACATTCCATTAAAAAAAAATACGAAATTTAATCCTTTCAAAACAAATTTTTTAATAAAGTTCAATTTTCGCGTCTTTTTCCGAACCTCGCATCGTGCTCAATTTTAGATAGAATACCCATTCAATCCGGTAACTTTTTTCTCTATGCCGACGACATGGTACAATTCGTTTTTAAAAATACAAATAATCCTTTCAAAAAAAAAAAAAAAAAAAAAAAAAGTGAGTGGAAATCACTGTTTATTTTCTACGCTAAAACTAACTAAATGCCGCTATTTTGGTTATCTTACGAGTCTTGCTCCTGCCTTTAAAGTGGTTGCACGTCTTCTTTGCGTCTGACAAAAAAAGACAAAGTTCTTTCGAAAAGCCTTAGAGCATTCCTTATTTTATGGTGTTATTAAGAAGTTTTTTTAATGCTTAATAGCATAGAAAGTACTGGCTGGCGTTACATTTTCTTCCTAATTTTCAAAACCTTTTTTTGCAGCCAAGAGTAATTAGAATATGCAAGGTTGTTGATTTGTGAAAATTTCTCTGGATTTTAGAATTTTTTCTATTTTTAAATGATTATTGTAAGAAATGTTTGTATTATTTAATAAAATTTTCAGTGTACTGAAATAATTTCACAATATTTTAATCAATTATTAGCATTTTTACCATCCTAAAGCTGTGTATAATTAAGTAAAATACAAAATAGTATTTTTTCGTCGGAATTTTGTAATACAGGCGCAAATATCCTTACACTGTAAAAAATGACCAATGTTTCTTATTTTATGAAAATATACTATAACCACGAACGAAAATATAATATGATCTTCTGAGTTGTCCGAAATTCAGAATAGCGTCTTTTGAATCCTCAGAAACTATTACATTTCCAAAATTTAAAGAATTATTTATAAAAAACAAAGTATTTTTCGCTTCCCGTATTTTTCAGAAACGTTTCTGAAGGGTTTTTGTAGTGTATTAATGAGTGTCCACAGCCTGGAATACCTGTTTTTCGAATGCTATCAAATCTCAAGTAAACATTTTCATACTCCAAAAATATGTTTAACAGACAAACATGGAAAATTAACAGCGTTAATAATAACATTAAAATTAAGATTATTACGTTACTCTTTCATGTATAAAATAACCTATGCGGTTGAAAACGTTTACTTGAGAATGGATGACATTCGAAAAACAGGTATTACAGAATGAGGACACTCATTAATACACTATAAAAACCCTTCGGAAACGTTTCTGAAAAATACGAGCAGCGAAAAATACTTTGTTTTTATAAATAATTCTTTAAATTTTGGAAATGTATTGGTTTCTGGGGATTCAAAAGACAATGGAACACGCTATTCGGAATTTCGGATAACTCAGAAGATTATATTATATTTTCGTTCGTGGTTATAGTATATTCTCATAAAATAAGAAACATTGGTCATTTTTTACAGTGTATGATGATGAAATATGTCAGGGATGTCGGTTAACTCTGTGTGTCGTATAATCGAGCGTCGAATAATTGGGAGTCTGATGTATTATTTTCATCTATAACTACATTATATCACGAAATTTTTCTACATCGAATTTTTTTCATATTCCCGTGGGATTCAAAATGGTTTTCTTCGATTGTATTTCTATGTTTTTTGGTGTTATTCTGTAGAAATTAAGTACCATTGGATGCACTTAAAAAAAAATCTCATATAAGTTTCTGTCATTCAAAATGGCCCCTAGATGTTTCTTTTTGACGCTCAAATTCATTATAATGACGCCTCTAATTTCTAATACTGCTAGTCGGAATTTGTTGTGGACTCGTGCCATGTTATGCCGTCCGCAAGTAGGGGTGGGGGTAGTTTAATGCCCTTAATTTTTAAATTTAATTAACAGAATTTCCTTTTCTTTCATGATTTTGAAAAAAATAAAAGTATTCATTGCAAATGATTTAAAATAACTAAAAGGCTAAGAGAAAAAGAAACTAAGGATTTTTCGTCGTTCTACTACTTCCTGAACCCTACACCCCGTGAAAGACAATTTTTTGTTCTGTTTTTCTTTTTAAGGCTGTTCTCAAATCCAAGCTAGCTGCTTACTGACACATTTTGTAATTCATTTTCTTTCGCAAACGCATGAAATTGGTAGGTGTGTTTATTCAGAAACTATGTAATCGAAACAGGTTTTCCATTTTTTGGTAAAAGCAGAAGAATTTTCAGAAAATACTGTCAAAATCGACGTTTTGAACCGAATTCCTGATTTAGCTTGAGAAAAGGGGAAAAGGTGTCGTCACGTGACACGAATCGTGAATAACTGTATAAGTAATCTGTTTATCAAAAAACGGAAACTCATTTCGATTCTAAATCGCTTCCATCGTCAGGCCTGCCAGTTTTATACCTTTGTGTTTTAAACTGATTCAGCAAATGTATCAGAAAATTTCGCGTTGTTGAGCATGTCATTTGAGAACCATCTTAAGTAAATGTGTTAAAAAAAATATTAAACGGGGACTTTGGATGGGCGGAACCTACTGATGACAAAAATAATAAATTTGTATTCTTCTTTTTGAAAAAGTGTGGCAGAAGATTATTTTTGAATTTTTAATGTCTTTTGTCTCTTTTTGTATTGTTTTTATATTGATATAATTAAAAAGTTTTTTGTATGTGGTGTTTTGAAAAATAATTCTTAGCTTAGCTTGTTTCATTCTTATACTATTCGCAAGGGAAAAAAACCCCGTGGCCTGGGCAACGGATTATAGGCAGATTTGTTCCAAAAGCTTACGCCAAACTGGATTTTGCTCTGCGGACACCCTTGTATCATGTACGACTAATAACACACATTAAAATGTTTTCAAAATTGCCGCAAAACTTTGATATTTTCTTTATTACGAGGGGCAGTCGGAAAATAAGTTTCTCCTGGCGACTGTGGACAGAGGTGTCGGTGTGTATGAAAGACAAAAAATGTAGTGAGACATTAAATATAAAAGATAACTTTATTTTTCCACATAAGTACCAAGTACATTGAGACATTTGTCATACCGCTTTATAAGCTTCAAAAAGCCCTCCAGGAAAAAAATCAGGGCTTTGCATACGGACGCAACAGCGCCATCTGCGCAGGCACTGCAACAACGCCATCTGCTTGATCGTGGTCGACCTCTACCCAATGCTGTATCGGTGTCTTGCACGTTCGCGTTCACCTGCTGTGTCGTCTTTCGCCCATAGCCGTTCAACGCTTCGTCCGTATGCAAAGCCCTGATTTTTTCCTGGAGGGTTTTTTGAAGCTTTTAAAGCGGTATGGCAAATGTCTCAATGTACTTGGTACTTATGTGGAAAAATAAAGTTATGTTTTATCTTTAATGTCTCATTACATTTTTTGTCTTTCATACACACCTCTGTCCACAGTCGCCAGGGGAAACTTATTTTCCGACTGCCCCTCGTATATACAAAATACTGCAAGTAAATATACTTGTTTGTAACTTTTAATGAATTTTTTAAAAAATGTAAACAGGATTTTCGACCGCCTTGTATATTTTGTTACTTGTAAGAACTGATAATACTGAATTTTATTAACAACAGCAAAACCAAATAATAATAATATATTTATTATTCATTTTGAATTCCGTTTATATTAATTATTTCATAAACAAATTTGTAGCTGATCGATATATTTTTAGACTAAAACATGTAAATTATTTAAGCATTCTAAATATAAAAACTTTTTCTAAAACTTTTCATTGCTTAATATCAAAAAATGGGAAACTAATTTCGATTCTAAATCGCTTCCATCGTCAGATCTGCCAGTTTTATACGTTTGCGTTTAAAAGTGATTCAGAAAATGTATCAGAAAATTTCGCGTTGTTGAGCAGGTCATTTGAGAACCATCTTAAGTAAATGTGTTAAAAAATCATATTAAATGGGGACTTTAGATGGGCGGAAGCCACTGATGACAAAAAATAATAAATAGTTTCTATTCTTCCTTTTGAAAAAGTGTGGCAAAATATTATTTTTTAATTTTTAATGTCTTATTTGTCAGTTTTTGTATTGTTTTTTATACTGATAAGATTAAAAAATTTTTTGCATGTGGTATTTTGACAAAGAATTCTTAGCTTAGTTTATTTCATTCTTGTACTTTTCGCAAGGAAAAAAAAAACCCTGTGGCTTCGGCAACGGATTATAGGTTCCAAAAGCTTACGCCTAACTGGATTTTGCTCTGTGGACATCCTTGTATTCTGTACGACTAATGCCACACATTAAAATGTTCTGAAAATTGTCGCAAAACTTTGATATTTTCTTTATTATGTACAAAATACTGCAAGTAAATATACTTGTTTGTAGCTTTTAATGGTTTTTTTTAAAAATATAAAGAGGATTTTCGGCCGCCTTGTATATTTTGTTACTTGTAAGAACTAATAACACTGAATTTTACACTGTTAAAAATTTGCAGCAAACTGTCCAGCCATTTGACCGTTTTTACAGAAAACGCTTATATATTCGTAATTTAACACCATTCTGACCATATTATTGCCTATATTATGGTCAGAATAGAGTTAAATTACAGTTATGTAACCATTTTCTATAAAAACGGTCAAATGACTGGAGAATTTTCTGCAAATTTTTAAAGTGTATTAAAAACAGCAAAACAAAATAATATTAATATATTATTTATTTCGAATTCTTTTTATATTGATTATTTCATAAACAAATTTGTAGCTGATCGATATATTTTTAGACTAAAAAAACGTACATTATTTAAGAATTCTAAGTATAAAAACATCTCCTAAAACTTTTCATTGCTTAATATTAAAAAATATATATATATATATATATAGTTGATTTTTTTCTGAGTGTTTCATGTTATATTTCTTCCAATAGAGATGTGAAATATCCAATAAATACAAGTAAATAGGGATTACTTCCGCTTTAAAAAAAATCACAAAAATAATCTAAGGTACCTTTCATGATTCCAGCACTTTCAATGAGGTAGTATGGAAAGTTTTATTTTCAATAACATTTTGTAATTTTATCTCTTGTGAAAGTAAATGCTTTACCAGGGAAATCTTCTAATTCAATATTCTTTCGAAATATTTTTCTCTACAGAGTTGCTTTTTAAAATAAAGTAATGGAAAAGATAAAATTGCACTAGTGAGTATTTTCTGTATACATTTGTGATGATAGTCTTTTTTAAAACCTTTCGTGCTGGGCGATTTCTAAAATTACTTACTGACTTTCAATATATACAATAGATATAAACTAAAGAAATAGGGAATAACAACACTTTTTACGAGATTAAAAGCAATAAGAAACTGCGTCGCTTAAAAACAGTGTGGCACAAATGCTTTTAAAAACACTTGGAAGTCAATCTAAACACCAAAAGGTAACAATAAACTAGTCATTGGGGGCCACCGTAATACTTACCCATCATGGAAATGCATAATATAAAATATGAAAGTAAAACATGTGTAAACTAATTATAAAATGCATTGCAATTTGAATAAAATCCTGGCTTGATGACGTCATACACTTTAAATGCTCTATTACTGAATTGCGTAAAAGAAACATGCTTATAACTCCAAAAATGATAATCATATTAACTAACAGTTAATTGCGTCGGATTAAAGCGTCTCCTTTCCAATTAAAATATATCTTTGAATTGAAATTTGAATGAAATACAGGCTGATGAAAAATCGAAGAGTGTGGAAAAATATAATTACAAATATCTCGGCAACGAATTATCCGATCAACTTCATTTTTTATGCACAATTTATGTTTTTTTTATTGTCTTTTATATTCACTCCTTAAAATAAAGAATTTAGAAAATTTTTGCATACATTTTATCAGAACGAATATTTCGAGAGTCCGAAAAAAAATAGTTCCGGATGATCGAGGTTACTGAAATTCAATAAGTTTCTTTCCATTATTACACACTAAGTACATACCAAATTTAAAGTCTCTATCTCAATTTGTTCGGGCGATAGAGCGTTTACAGACACACACACAGGCAGACGGACGGCAATTTTTTTTTTCTAAAAACATGTTTTTCGGAAACTCCAGTGTCTGAAACGTGTAAATCCGTCAATTTTTTTTTTTTTACGATTTTCAAAACGATTTCAAGACTTACCCTATACTACGTATCATGGGTAAGTAATAATCAGGGCAAACTAATTAAGATGAGAGAAAATTTCATTCCACATTATGTAATTTGTTAAATGTTAGAAATTATAATAAATTTTTATTATTATGAATGGGTAAGAAATCCCAACCTTTATAAATAGTATTTGAAGTCTTTCGTACTTTTGACATTGAATTCCGTTTATAATATTTTTACACACAAATATTAGTAGCTAGTGGATAAATTTTTAGTTCAAAATACATAAATTGTCTATGGATTCTAAGTATAAAACAGTTTTCCTGAAAATTTTATTGCTCAGCATTGTAAAAAAAAAAAAAAAAAAAAAAAAAATACTTTTGACTTTGTCTGAATATTTCGTGTTATATTTCTTCCAATACAGATATGAAATATCCTAAAAATATAAGTAAATAGGGTTATCTCGTTTACAAAAAAATCACAAAAATAATCTGAGGTACCTTTCCTGATAACAAGGCTTTACATGAGGTAGCATCATCGTATGGGCAGTTTTTTGTTTCAATAAGTTTTTGTAATGTTTTTTCTCCTGTAAAAGTAAAGGAGAATTCTCAGGGAAATCTTATAATTCAATATCCTTTCGAAATATTTTCTTATCCGGGTTTCTTTTAAAATAAAGGAATGGAAAGGATGAAATTGCACTAGAGAGTATTTTCTGTATAAATTTGTGATGACAGTCTTTTTTAAATACATTTTTTTGCTTTTGATGGACTATTTCTAAAATTGATTACATACTTTCAATATTATACAATAGATATAAACTAAAGAAATAGTGATAAGGTAAAGCCAGGCGAGATGGCGTGGTCGAAGAGATTGCGCACATAGAGGTTCGGGGGGAAGGAGTAGAGTGTAAGCGCAGCGACTCCAGGCAGTTGTACAACAACAGTAGTGGAGTGTCTACTTGAAAGTGCACGTTGATTGCTTTGAGCGTCTAAGATAAGTATTGCTATTTTGTTTTGTTTTCTCAAAGTAAGTGCTTGAATTTTCACAGCTATTCATCAGAATTTCTATACAATGTCAATAGTACAAAATATTTTAAACAAACGATTTCTCATAAGCTTCTAATCTAGACTAACAATGTGAACATCAACGGTTCGTTTTAGTAGCTGCCATGTTTAAATAAAAGGACGCGCAATGTCTCCTACCGAAATTGGAGAGTTTGCGCATCTGCTACTTAGGAGAGATGGCGCATTGTTCCCATTAGTTTATATGCTAGGAGAGATTACGCAGCTTATTGGTAAATTTGCATAAAAAATGAAAAATGAAAATGGACTAATTTTAAGTTAAACGTGTTATTAAGTTACATAATTTTATTTTGTAATCTTATCTGGACTTGCTTTTTCTGATTCTTTAATTTTTTTCCATTAATTAAAAATTTTTAATCGTTTTTAAAATTATTTCCCTTTTTTTGATTATTTAATCATTAGGTTGAAATATTCACTTCCAATACATTAAAATTTGTTCACAAAAACCTTACAGCAATGTCATTTAAGTGTAATTATTATTGTTAACAATTTAATTGTAGTTATTATTAGTAATAATCTCTCGTACCCATGTGCACAATCGCACCAACCCTGTAAGGAGAGATTGCGCAAAATAACTTTCTTGGTTTCATTACAACTGTTCTATTAAATTGCAACATAACAACAAAATAGCAATGGAAATGCATAAAAAACAAATGAAGTAAAAATTATTCATGGATAGTTTAGCAAAAAATTAACATTTATATTTTTTATTGCTATTCTTTTGAATTGTGCGCAGACTCTCCTAGCTTTACCTTAACAAAACCTTTCACGAAAGTGAAAACAATAAACAACTGCATCGTTTAAAACTGTGTGGCACAAATACTTTTAAAAACACTTGTATGTCAGTCCAAGCACCAGAAAGTAACAATAAATAATCAATGATCACTAATTAAAATGAGATAAAATTTCATTCCACATTATGTAATTTGTTAGAAATTATAATACATTTTTATTTTTATGAACGGGTAAGAAATCTTAATCTTTATAAATATGAAATGAAATCTTTCGTATTTTTGATATTGAATTTCGTTTATAATATTTTTACATAAAATTTTTTTGTAACTGGTGAATACATTTTTAGTTCAAAACACGTAAATTGTTTATGGATTCAAAGCATAAAAAGTTTTCCTAAAACTTCTTATTGCTTATCATTGGAAGAAAAAAATACTGTTGATTTGTCTGAACGTTTCATGTTACATTTCTTCCAATATAGATGTGAAATATCCTAAATATATAAGTAAATAGGGATATCCCGTTTTCAAAAAATTCACAAAAATGACATGTGGGATTTCATGATTCCAGCGCATTCAATGAGGTAGCATCATCGTATGAAAAGTTTTATTTTCAATAACATTTTGTAATTTTTTTTCTTCTGTAAAAGTAAATGCTTTACCCAGGAAAATCTTCTAATTCAATATTCTTTCGAAATATTTTCTTTTTTTCGGTTGCTTAAAAAAAAAAAAATAAAGCAATGGAAAGCAGAAAAGTGCACTTGTGAGTATTTTCTGTATAAATTTATGATGATATATTTTTTTTATACCTTTCTTACTTTACGTGGATTATTTTTAAAATTACTTACATACTTTCAATATACAGGTTGTTTGAAAAGTCTTTCATTGAAAATTTCTTTATATACGCTATATACGTATAAGATATGCATATGAAATTGGTTCCAAAATGTTGGAAAACCAACCAAGTTTTTTAGTTGAGATTTCCGTAACATGGCTGTAGTGTAGCAGTGTCAATGTACAGGAATTCGAAAATGTTAAAAAATCAGAAGAAAAGCTCAGTGCGACCTCTGGTATTACGAGACCTGGTCAACAAAAACAGTGCAGAGGAACTTTCGAACAACGTATGGAAAGATGTCGGCCGATGTTAAGAGCATAAGTCGTGGCATGACAAATTCAAGACCACAGGCACTGTCAATCACGTACCGAGAACTGGTGGATCACCAACCTCCGTTGAAAGAGTGGAAGAAGGGAGACAGTTTTTCGTGCTATGTCCCAAGAAATGAGTGTATACGTCTTTCATGTGTCAAAAAGTTCTCTTCATGACACCACAGTCTTCGATCCCTGTTGTTATGCTGACTTATTGTATGCAGGGCCTGACTAATTCAGGGGCATGCGGGGCAGCTGCCCCGAGTCCCCCATTTGAGGGGTGCCCCATGGGAGTAATCAGGATTTTCGTACAGAGGGTGTCAAATTTATAAATTGGCCAAAACTGACCAAAATTTCTTACATTTTTAAAGCTTTAGGAAGGGGGGTTGCCTTCATTACCCCTGTCTGCTGCCCATACCCACCTCCACTTCCAGCAAAAAAAAAAAATAATTACGTTAGAAAAGTAATGATTTGAAAAGTAATGATTAAAATTTTATTATACCAAGTTAGTATTCCATTGTTGTTTCCAAGAGAAATTCGTTATTGACGTTTTCATCGTAATGAGACAAGTTAGTTAAAACTATTAATGACGGCCAATTTCGGGAAATGTTTCTGTTAGATATCTTATGACATACGTAGATAAGCAAAGGAAAAGTTTGTAAGCAAATACTCTCGTCAACCAATCCATCAATTTTTCTATTATTTTCTTTCTAGTATTTTTTTCTTAAAGTTGTGTATCTTTCTTGTGATACCCTGATACAGATGTGAATGATACCTGGTACGAAAGTTATCTATCTATACATACAATAAGTATGAGTTTTAGATTAGTCACTCCAGTATAAGTCATGAAAAATTTCTATGGATAGGTAGAAGGAGGCTCCCGCAGAATGATGCTTGCCACGGGGCCTTAGATAGTCTAAGTAGGGCCCTGAATGTATGGACAAAAATTGACAATCGATGAGATGTGCGACGTGCTAACAAGGGCAGACTTATTGGTGTGTGTTTCTTGTTGCCCATTAAACTTGATTAGTTTTCCAACATTTTGGCACCAATTTCACATGTCTTTCTTATATCTAGCGGATAAGAATAAATTCTGTAATCAGGGAAACACTTTTCTTTCACGGTGTATATTATAGGTATAACCTAAAGAAATAGTGATAACGACACTTTTGTGAACAAATGAAGTAATATAACTAATGAAAAATGTTACATAATTCTGATTGAACTAAAACTTAATAAATCTATTGTGATAATGCAAAAATTATTAGCATTAAGTTTATATTTGAGTTGAATAACATATACTAGAAATGAACGACTCATAGTTTCTTTTTACAGCAAAACAACTGCTACAACAACGGTTTCTGTTCCGTAATTAGATTGGTTTTACTAAAAAATAGCACTTCTTTTTTGTGGCATAGAAATCAATAAGTAACTGTGTCGCTTAAAAATTGTGTGGCACAAATATTTTTAATAACCCTTGCAAGTGCGTCTAAATACCAAAAAGTAATAACAAGTAATGAGTATTCAATAACTGAAATGCGAGAAATATCCATTCCACATTATATATTTTGTTAATTATAAGAAGTTACATATATTACTATTATTAACGGGTAAGAAATCCTAACCGCTGTGAATGTAATTTGAAATCTTTCTTATTTTTCATTTGAATTCTGATATAATATTTTTACATAAAAATATTTGTAGTTGATGAATACATTTTTAGTTCAAAACACGTAAATTGTTTATGAATTCTAAGCATAAAAACTTTTCCTAAAATCATTTTATTGCTTAATATTGGAAAACAAATTACTGTTGATTTTCTATGAGTGTTTCGTGTTATATTTCTTATATATATTATATATATATATTATATATATTACTATTATTAACGGGTAAGAAATCCTAACCGCTCTAAATGTAATTTGAAATCTTTCTTATTTTTCATTTGAATTCTGTTATAATATTTTCACATAAAAAAATATTTGTAGTTGATGAATACATTTTTATTTCAAAACACGTAAATTGTTTATGAATTCTAAGTATAAAAACTTTTCCTAAAATCATTTTATTGATTAAAATTGAAAAAAAAAATTATTGTTGATTTTCTCTGAGTGTTTCATGTTATATTTTTTATATATATTATATATATATTATATATATATTATATATATTACTATTATTAACGGGTAAGAATTCCTAACCGCTTTAAATGTGATTTGAAATTTTTCTTATTTTTCATTTGAATTCGGTTTACAATGTTTTTACATAAAAATATTTGTAGTTGATGAATACATTTTCAGTTCAAAACACGTAAATTGTTTATGAATTCTAAGTATAAAAACTTTTCCTAAAATCATTTTATTGCTTAACATTGGAAAATAAATTACTTTTGATTTTCTTTGAGTGTTTCGTGTTATTTTTTCTCCCGGTACATATGCGAAATATGATAAAAATATAAATAAGGAAGCATTACTCGTTTTCAAAGAATTCAGGAAAATAATTTGGAATACCTTTCATGATTCTAGCGTTTTCAATAAGGTAGCTTCTTCGTGTAGGAAGTTTTATTTTTCGATAACATTTTCTAATTTTTTCTGCCACAGAAGTAAATGCTTTATCCAGGGAAATCTTCTGATTCAATATTCTTTGGAAATATTTCTTTTCCAGAGTTATTTTAAAAATACATCAGTGGAAAGGATAGAATTGAACTGATGAAATTTTTTTTTGTATAAATTCGTGATGTTTGTGTCTTTTATATGCTCCTAATTTGGTTTAGAAAAACAATTTTCGAAATATTCTGTGTACACAGCGAATAAGCTTTATGAAATGTAAATTGTGGTATCTCAATAATATGTCTATTTATTCATTACGGATATTAATAAAACATTTCGCATGTAAGTAATGCATTACTTTTTGAATACAATGTTGCAAGAGATTAATATTTCTAAAAAAAAATATATATATATATATATATATATATATATAATGATAAACGGAATTATAAGAAATTTTAATCGTTGTAAATGAGTTTTAATTTTTTTTTTTTTTACTTTTAATCCCGTTTATGTTATTATTAGATGAATATTTACAGTTGGTAGATAAATTTTTAGTTTATAATATAATATGTAAATCATTTATAAATTCTAATTATAAAATCCTGTTAAAACGTTTTATTACTTAACATTGAAAAAAAATACTGTTGGTTTTTTCCGAGTGTTTCATGTTATATTTCTCCCAATACAAATGTGAAAGATGCTAAAAATACAAGTAAGTTATGATTTCCCGTTTTCAAAGAATTTACAAAAATAATGTGGAGTACCTTTCATGATTCCAGATTTTTCAATAAAGTAGGCTCCTCGTACCAAAACTTTTCTTTTTCAACAACATTTTGTAAATTTTTCCTCCTAGTTAATACTCTTATCCAGGCAAATCTTCTGATTCAATTTTTTAAATTTGTCCTTTCGAGAGTTATTTGTAACTAAATCAATAGAAAAGATAGAATTGCACTATGCTTAGTGAGAATTTTTTATGTAGATTCACGAAGTTTGTCTTTTATTATACTTGTTGGTTCATATGAATGATTTTTGTAATTTCTGTGGATGCTGATTATGATTTTTGGAGATATAAACTATGGGATGCAAATAATATGTTTTGTATCCCATATCGACGCTTGACGCATGCTTGACGTTTGCTTGACTTTATGCTTGACGCATCAGCTTTATGCTTGACGCATGAGCTTATGCTTGACGCATGAATTTTCGTTCTTGTTTAGATTTAAATTATAGGACTCGAATAATATGTTAATTTACAAACTAGGAGTGCTAGTAGAATATTTTATATTTAGGTAATTTGAATAAAATGATTTTTAGCGACTATTACTTTAAAGAAATATTAGTGATGTTTAAGCGAAAATTACTAGTCGGATAAAATGGTGGATATTTTGAATTAACAAAAATCTCTAATCTGACAAGTATTTTTAGTATAGCTGGTACCGGTAGGCTAAAATTCCATATGAAAGCATATAGAGATTCATAATGGCAGATTATTTAATTCTAACAGCATAGTCTTCTTGTGGTTAATATTTTACATAGTTCATATGATTGGTTGGTTGGTTGTATGAGGTTTTATGGCACAAAATCCCTTAAGGGACATGCTGCGCCAAAATGAAGACGGAAAATACCAAAAAGTGAAACAGAAACAATGTAAGTAAAATTAAAAAGAGCAATGGGAAAAGCAATCTGGATGGGGTATCCCATCCAGATGTCGTCAGAGAAGTGTTGAAGAATAAAAAAAAATTATATCCTGAAACAGTAGAGTAAAGAGTATTTCAAAAGAAAAAGTGCAGTCTGGATGGGGTTACCATCCAGATGTCACAAAAGTGTAAAAGATAAATCTGGGTCGTTAAATCAATTAAAGAAATAAAAATTATATTTCAAAATGAAATCCTGCATGTTTTTAAAAAGTAAAGAGTGCCCCATGAGGTCATAGTTAATACGAATACATTAAAAGCGTTATTTGGTATGTCAGTAATAAATTACTCTTTGAATAAAAGATGTATAAAAATAACCGTTTCCACTGGATAAGCGTGATATGCATTTTTGTGAATTAGTTAAATAGCTGCCAAGTTTTATACGACGATTTTGTAATATAATATTCTTTGTTTTATTTCATGACAGAAATTCTAGAATTAAACAAGTCGACGATTACTATTAAAACTAGTGGTATCAGACTTGTCAGATATACACTGGGAAAAAAGACAAATGTTTCTTGATCTAGGGATAATATAAACACAAACGAAAATATACAACAACATATTTCGAGTTATCGACGTTTCCAAAAAGCGTTCTTTATCTTTAGGAAAACCTCATAAATTAATATAGTTTCGAGATTTAAAGAAGCATTTATATATATAAAATAAAAGAATTATTTTGCTGCCACTGATTTTTGAAAAAGTTTCCGAGTAGTTTTTATAGTGTATTAATTAGTTTTTTCAACTCGGCATATAAGTTTTTCAGATGCTATAAATTCTCAAATGAACATTTTCATGTTCAACAACCATGTTTTAGAGACAAATATGATAAATTAACAGTATTAACATTAACATAGAGTGCATAACATTTATCATTGATTTTCAGAGACACACAAAATAATCAAGTTAAAAGATTGACTAAGATATATAATTGCTGGAAGTGCGTTTTCCTCTGTGGTATACATTTTTAAACAAATCTAATTTTGAATGTGTTAGGCTGTGTGTTTAAATTCTATAGATCGCATACAAGGCTACATGAAAGTCTTTACACACATTACCGGATATGAACGACAATTCCTGAAAATTGATTTTTACTGAGTTATGTGTTTTTTTTTTAAGTTTCTTATTTAGATATCTAATTTTATTCTAGGAGAAAATGATATTTTTTAAAAATATCCTGTTAGAGTGGGAAAGTTCTTCATAATCTATTCCTGATGCATAATTTTTTGTTCTTGTTTTACGTAGACTAAATACTTTAGATGGAAGATTTCTAAAAAATACTTACATACAACAACTTTCATTACATTCAGTAGATATAAACGTAATAGTGGCCAGTGTGGGAACTTCCATAATCCTAATTCAAGTAAAACTTAATCAATTTTCTAATTTGATTCAAAAATTCGTAGCATTAAATTTGACATGATAGCATATAAAAATGAATGAGAAATACGATTTCCATCACAGTACAACAATCACCACATCAATGGTTTCTTTCCGTGATCAGGTTGATTTTATCATAAATGGCACGACTTTTTTTCAGCGAACAGCAATAAACAATTGGATCATTTAAACTTGTGCGGCACAAATACGTTTAAAAACACTTTCAAATCAGTCGAAGCACCAGAAAGTAATAAGAATTAATGAGTGTTTACTAATTAAATTATGATAAATATTTATTTCACATTATCTATCCACATTTTGTTAATTGTAAGAGATAATAATTTTTTTTTTAAATTATTGTTAAAGTGTAAGAAATCTTAACCACTAAAAATTTGATTTAAAATCTTTCTTATTTATGATATTGAATCCTGTTTATATTATTTTTACATAAAATATTTGTAGCTGGTGGATACATTTTTAGATTAAACATGTACATTATTAATGAATTATAATAATAAAAACTTTTCCTAAACTTAAAGAAAAAAAAATGCAGATTACTACTGATTTTGTCTGAGTGTTTCATGTTATATTTCTCCCAATACAGATGTGAAAATACGGTAAAAATACAAGTAAGTAAGGATTATTCGTTCTCAAAGAATTCGCAAAAATAATCTGGGGTACCTTTTATGATTCCAGCACTTTCAATGTGGCAGCTTCCTCGGTACAGGAAATTTTCCTTTTCAATAACATTTTCTATTTTTCCTTCTCCCATAGAAGTAAATGCTTTGCCCAGGGAAATCTTCTGATTCAATATTCTTTTAAAATATTTCCTTTTCAGAGTTGCTTTTTAAATAAAGCACTAGAAAAGATAGAATTGAACTTGTGCGAATTTTCTGTATAAATTCCTGATGTTTGTCTCTTTTACATAGTCTTTGTTTATGTAAACGATTTCCGAAATGCAAGAAATAAATAGGCTTTTTAACACTTTCCAACATAGTTGAAAAGTGTTTATGAATTCGATTTGTCTGTCTGCCGTCTGTCTGTGGGAATGTTCTCCTTTTTTCTTTTTTTTGCTTGACTGTACATTATTCCAAGTCAACAAAAGTTAGCATTAACCTAAATCTAAAGATTTAAATTAGTTATTAACGATCCTTCAAATGAAAAATTACAAAAACAACAACAACAACAACAATTAAAAGAAAAAACATAATACTGCTAAATAGTTAAAAAATAGCGAATTTTATCAGATTCCAAGTATGACAAAATCACTATTTTAAGGACGTTGAAATTTTAAAAATCATGCATGTTTGCAGATGTCATGTTTGACTTTCTGAAAATTTCTGAAACTGAAAACAAATTAAGGAGTGAGGGAGAAAAACGATGACAGTCCAATTTTGCAAGACTTGAGGTGACAGTGCAAATTGTTATCTTAAGAGGCATGAAATTTGGATCCAGTCAAAAATTAAGGTAGTCTAAGAACCAAATTAAGGCATGGGCAAACGGGGCGCAGGCCCCATCCAGGGAACATCACTATTTTTAAAAAATAATCGTCGCCTTATTTAAGAGCAGAATTTTTGTCAAAAATAAGGCAGAATGTAAAGGATGTGTCTCAGGTTCTCAATAGCGCTCCATCGAGCCCTGTGTAGATTTTTCAAAAACACAGTTGAAGAAAAAGGATAGAGGGAGAATAACAAGTCCACGCGATAAACTGACAAAAAATTACTAGTTTGTGACTATCATCCTCCCTCTAGTCTCATCTGACTTTTCTATCAGTGTTACCAGGTTGGAGAATTGTTTTATTCAAAGTGTCTCCACTATTTCAGAAGGGTAATTTTCGTTTATTTAATGAAAGACATCTCGTGATCAACTAAAACGAAGAGGGGAATAGTTGTGGACATTTTGAATGAAGAAAATCTCTAACCTGGCAAGTACTATTTTGAATATAGCTAGTACCGATATACTAAATTTAAATCTGAAAGAAGATAGAGTATGTTATTTAATTCTAACAGTATAGTATTTTCAGTGTGTTAATATTTTACATCGAAATTTATGGTTTATCTCTTTAAGTGCAGTTGATTCAATTGAATTCGGAATAATTATTATTATATTTATAAGTAAGTCTTTTTATTGTATGCACTATTGAAGTTTTTTATTCTTAATTGTTTAATATGTGCTTGTTCATCTGAAATATAATTTTTTTCTATTCAAAACTAGATTAGGAACTTATATTTTGGCAAATTCATAAAAATGTAAAAATGTATTAAAAAATCCCCACCAAAGTTAACAACAACGAAAAATCATTCATTGGCATAGATTATAAAACATTTTCTAATACTAATGAAGTCGATCGGATAATTAGTTGCCGAGGTATTTGTAATCACATTTTCCACATTCTTCGATTTTTCATGACCCTGTATTTCATTCAATTTTCAATTCAACGATATATTTTAATTAATAAAGAGATGCTTAATCCGACGCAGTAAATAGTTAGTTAATAGGATTATCATTTTTAGAGTTATAAGGATGTTTCTCTTACGCAATAGAGCATTTAAAGTTTATGACGTCATCAAGCCAGGATTTTATTCGAATTGCAATGCATTTTATAAATAGTTTGCCCATTTTTTATTTTCATATTTTATATTATGCATATTCATGATAGGTAAGTATTACGGTGGCCCCCCAACGACTAGTTTTCTTAAAGCATTCAAACCCCAGATCATCAAATTAATTAGTCTTATTTAAGAGAATAAATAGATTTTTCCAGAAAAAAATCTGTTTATTTTCTGATTAACAGAAAATTTTTGGTATTTTAAAAATATTATGTTTTGTTCTTTTTATTTAATTTAATACAATTTCTCCTATTTTCTTTTATAAAGAGGAAAGAATAAATATATCAGCATAATAACTTATCGGTTAAAAGCAATTGAATGTAATTTTTAGTGGCTGTTAAAGATAAAAAATTGGGCATTTTTTTATCACATCAAAGCTAAGCTCTTTAATGTTTTCTTGATAAATTAATATCAGTGAAGAATAAAAAGACCCTTTTATATTCTTGAAAAACTAATCTATTCATTCAAAAGCAAAATAAAAATCCTTAAATTACTCCTCCACCTCCATTAATTGGTAAAAATGACATGATCTACTTTATGCTCTATTATGAACGAATATCTAAACGCATATTCATTAATAATAGATTTATTTTTTTATTTGATAACATAATTATTTTATTTAATAGAGTTCTTTATAATAAAATTAGAATTTGGTTATAATTATTGGATTAAATTTTTCTTAATTATTTGTAACAGATTTATTTATAGGATTAATTTTCTTTATGGAAATATTATATATATAATCAACATAAATTTTCCGTTGCTTCATGATATTGTTAAAGAAATATAAAAGTAAAAATAACTTTTTTAGAAAACACTCCTTTATGCGTATTCATAGCTTATCTTGAAAATCACGCCTAATTCCATGACTGCTATTCATGATCTTTCCAAACAAATTTCGATAAAATACGTGAATATGACGCGGGCACCAAACTCGAAAATTCACCGACGCATGATAGAAACCGCGAGCTTGGGAATTTATTAAAAATATATATGATTTTGCTCTGTTTCTTTTTTTTTGTAAGATATGGCTAAAAAGGAAAGAAAATCAATCATTATTTAAACTTTTAGGATTTCTAAATGGATTTCTCAAAGTATAATAATAATTTAATTAATGTGAAACTATTAATTGATAAAAGCGTATCTTTTTATTTATTACACGCTATTTTGTTTTTTAATATTTTATTTTCTCTTTCTTGCGTTTAAAAGTGAATCATTTCAGTTTGACAGCCATTTGCCTGTTTTGGCGAGGGTGTTTTGGCTCGTAATTGAATCCATTGTTGTTGTAACTCGTATACAATTGTAATTCTCAAGAATATTTGGTGATTTACATATTTTTTTTGTTTAAATTCAACTGCATATGCATTATCGGTCTTGTTTCCTCTTTCTGACAATATTTTACATATGTACATTTCTGATGGTCTGCATTTATATATGGTTCTCATTCAGAATGGTTAATATTAAGTTAACTATTCAACTCACTAACTATTCAGTTTTAAAGATGCAGGTATGCAGTGTTTTGCAATGGTTTTATTACAGCAAAAAGACAAATTTTCTGACTGTTCAATTTTGTATATGGGAGTTGTATAAAAATGTAAAATGTGTAATTAAGGTTGTGCTAAGGTGTGAAATTAAGGTGTGAATAATAGTTAAGATTTTAATTTTAAAAAAGTGTAAAACAATAATAGCAGGATAGCGGGACTATTTCATTAACATAATCTAATTTCCTATCTTACTTTGAACACTTTTTCGATTTACATTGCTTACTTATCTTCAGCAAGTAAAAAATTAAAGCGCGTTCAACATTTTTGGGTCACCCTGCATATATAATAGGACTATAATGGATTTTTAATAGATTTAATAGAAATTAGTTATAATTTCTACTTTAAAAATTTTTTTAGAGTTACTTATAATAGAATTTATATTTATTTATTTATTTAATTTTCTTTATTTATCAGAATAAATAAAATCAGAAATCAGAATAAATAAAATACCATCCGAATTAATGAAATGTTTTTAAAAGTAAGTAAAATATTAAAAAAAAAAATGATTAGAAAATAGCTAGTTAATAAATAACATTTTACTTTCTATCAGACCTGCTTGACAATGCATCGCATTACCTTAGATACATCTAAAATTACCTTAAATGTAATATTTAAGCGAACACAGAAACAAAATAATAGAGGTTGTCCTTCGTCGCTATAGAAACCAATTTGGCATGTTTCCAATTCGTAGGAGTCGTGAAACACTCTCTAAGGTTTCATTCCGTTTCCGTAACAATCTATCGCTATTACATCGTTAAACATTTGTCAAAAATAATAATTTTTCATATTTTTTGAAAAAAAAATTAAAAGACCTCTGAAGGTTTCCTGCACTCAGGTATATAAAAATATAAGATTGGATGGTTAAGATTTCAAATCGTTATTTTTAAATAAAAAAAAAAAACAAAGTTTTCATTCTTGGTGAAAAGGAGACTTATTTAAGTTTGCGAAATATTCGAAAACCGTTGTACGAATTCCGAAATTTTACTGAAAATAGTGCAAAATTCACTATTTTGGGGAAAAAAAATCTTTAATTTGAATTACTTTTAAGACTAGCTCAAAATCACAGGCAAACTTGGAAAATCTGAAAAAAAAAATGCGAAACAATATTGAATATATTGAACTATGCCTTCAATATAAAATAACAAAAACATCCAAAATCTGAGTCTCAGATGAGTTGGGACTTGCCTTCTTTTATCTGGAACAAAATTTGCAGACATATACGATATATTATAGTTGCACATGTACGATAAATTCGATAGATTTCCTTAGCCATCGCCAACAACCCCTACCCCCCTCATACAAACACTTCCCTTTACTAATATAAATTAGCAGCATACTTTTGGTATTTTAAAATATGATGCTTATTATGTTCTATTTAATTTTATAGAATTCCATTCATTTTATTTTATAAAAGGAAAGGAATCAATAAATCAGTATAATAACTTATCACTTAAAAGGAATTCAATACAATTTTAAATAGGCCGCCAAAAGAGATAAAAATTGGGCTTTTTTGTTGATCACGTCGAAGTTAAGTTCTTTAATATTTTCTAGATAAATTTGTGCCATTTAAGAATGAATAGATCCTTTTATATTCTTAAAAGGAATAAAACCCCTCTAATCCATTCATTCAAAAGCGTAGTAAAAATCCTCCTTTAAATTACACTCCCACTCTCATTAATTGATAAAAATCTCATAATCCGCTTTATACTCCAATATTCGCGAATATATAGCAGAGCAAAGTCATTATATCGGAAAGAAAATATGACCATATTTTTTTCTTTCCAGAAGCGAGTAAATTAGGACAAAGCTTCTTATTTTGAAATATGTTTTTAAGAAACAGAAAAATTATTCTCACAAGCTGTTTGGGATATTAATGAAGACATTTGCATTTTTATAAAACTTTCTGTTTATGTGAATGATGTAGCAAATTGTAAATAGACCTAACAAGAGAAAAATATAGATGCATTTTTTTTTTATAAAGTATGTGTTCTTCTGTTACTATATATATATTTTTTATTAATTGTATATGACGGAGAAACCTTTTTACCCGTTAATAATCTCCACGTGTTGTGAACGATGGAAAGAACGCATCGAACATTACTCAGTGCATACTTATAAGCATTGCAGTGAAAAACACTAAATGTTAAAAACCAGACCCCAATTAACTCTAGTACCTCAAGTGATGACCGCAGCTGCGAACCAAACTGAATATAACCAGATGGACCTTATGTCGAAACTAATCAATCCAGAAATACTCCAGACTGCCTCTTCAACCTTCAACTGATACCGCGCGTGTGAACTCAATATAAACTTTCTCAGTATGTAAAATGTTACCGTACCGTAAAGACGTCCGTGTACATACGATGTATATATCTTAAATTTAATGTAAAATTGGAGCATTTATAAGCAGACTCCAAACGCGAAATAAATGTATATATGTAGCCAAGAAAGTGAATAATAATATTATATTCAAACCAAAATGGATATCTACTTACTACATGCCAATTTGTTATTTACTACTAATATTACTTCTTATCCCAAAACAGTGATACGACGATGATTCAAAAGGATAAGTATTAGGATAATACTGTGGATAAATCTTAGCGCGAAGGCAAATTTCAGGTAAGCTGAATTAACCTTTTTTACTATTATCAAAAGATGAAAATGAAAATGAAAATATAAAGACTGATATAACGATTTATAAGAATAGAAAATTATTATGCTACCGAAGGTTCTAACAGTATATTGTGACAAAATGCTTTAAACTTGCGCCCTCGTACCAAAGCAATATTGTGCTATCATTATGTGTATCATTATATCTTAGCCAATTTTTGTCATATCTTGATTATAGTTTGGCAAATAATGGCAATATTGGAACGGAATATTGCTCCAACATTAGAATGTTAACATTTTGCCAATATTGCACTAATATTTGCAAGAAGTATTTAACCATTTCGTTGCAAATATTTTGAATTTCAAACCAATATTTAACTAGAATTTCATTGAAAGCATTTTCGACGAATACAACATAGGTACCCAATACAACTAATGAAACCAAAATTTATTTACTATTAGAGAATGACTTTACAAAGTTGATGATTAATAAATTCAATGATTCCCTAATAATGGTAAAATCTCCTCAATTGTGTAAACGATTCAACAATATGAACTTGCCAGTGCAAGTTAATATTGTTTCACCGAGAAGATGATTTCCTTTTTACATCAGAAAAACAATCAAAACCATCAAAATATTTTGAGAACAACTACATAGTGTCTCTATTCGTCAAGTGTAGAATCCTTCACGGGACGGGTTGTGCCTAGCCCGAAAATTGCATTTGAACCTGACCGAATTGCGACAACATAATTTTCGTTGATCTGAAAGCCGACTCGAACTAAAAATACTTAAATCCGACCAACCCATAACCGACTTGAACTAGAAAAAAACAGAGTGAGCCCTAGCCGCAAATACAGTTAGGCCGCTTTTTGCGGGGTTCTAGTCATATAGATCAGAGCTGCAGGTCTGCACCGGCTGGATTTTCCTGAACGAAAGCTATCTTGGTCCAGCCCGGCCCCGGCTCGTGCAGAAACCTATGAAATCAGGCCCGGCCCATGCAAAAATCATTGAAATCAAGCCCAGTTCGGCCCGATCCGACTCAATTTCTACAAAAAATTTCGATTTTTCTTAACATACAATTAAGATTATTTTAATGAATACTGCATACATATTTATGGAGAAATTTTACAGTATATTTTAGATTATTATATCTTTACAAGCCATAAAAATAGAATGGCAAAATTAATGATCTCTTAGACTCTTAGACTATTACATTCAAATAAAGATATTTAAAAAATATATTGTAGCTTAGAATAAAAGAAAAAAAGATGGTTAAAACATCATAACTTTTGCTGCTGTATAATAAAAAAATAGATTTTCGAAAATGTTTCTCTATAATTTATTAAAGTATGTTTCCAAAGATTCCGTTACCAAAAAGTCCATTATCGCGATTACAATTTTTATAAAATAAATTGCTCGTTTGACACGCCCTGGGAACAATTAAGTCCAGTTCCGGCCTAGTCCGAGTATGTAGAATAAAATGTAAGCATGATCTATCCTGTCCGAGTCTGTTTAAAAAATTAACCTCGAACTCAGACACGATGTAACTGTCCGATGATGATTTCTGCGCTGAACATGTTATATTTCTGTATTGATGCTGTCAAGCTAACATCTGCTTGTGCAGCACATTTATACTTATTCTCGTCGTAGTCACGTCCATTGAATATTGTTAATATGTTATCTGTATAGTTTGACTCTTTTAAATTTGTTATATAGGGTCAGTTGACCCGCTTAATTTTTTTGTCGGTCTGGCTTATCGTTTAATTTTTATTACCAGCCCGACCCGCACCGTTAAAAAAATTGTCTTTATTCTGACCAGTTGGCCCGCTTAATTTTTTTGCCGGCCTGGCTTGTTGTTTAATTTTTATTATCGGCCCGACCCGCCGCGTTAAAATAATGTTCTTTTTTCTGCCGCTGTGTTTGAAAAAATGCCTTTATTGTTCCGGGCCGGGTACAGGTGTCGGGCTAAGCCCGGACTCGGTTCTTAAAATCATGAAAATGTTTTTACAACTGTAAGGTTAGTTTAGGAAAAGAATATAAAAAAATCATGACATATCGTTCATCCGAAAGAAAAGTAACACAACTCAAAAATGCTACATCTCGCAGGAGAGGCAAATGAAAATTTACATTTTCTGTTACTGTATCATAAAACTACAGGACTTAGTCTGCATGTAGCTGTAAAAGAGTACATAAAAGCTTAAAACCCCTTAGAATCAAGACGTAAAAGAGATAAGAAGATTTGAGAAAATTTATTCCTCCTTCTCCCCCCCTCCCCCTTAGAAACACTATTTGCTCCCTTCCGTTGTAGCAAAGTGACATATTAGGGTAATCTAGCTGTTTTGCAGATAATTACATTTATGACACTTTGCACCTAGGTCAGATCTACTAATGAAATAATACGCAAAATGATATTTTTGGTGTTCTGTCCTCTTTCTTGCGGTTGAGCGATATGTCAAGAAACAGTGAAAATGACTATTTATTTAACAATCTTATTAAAAAAACTATTTATATTATTGAAAATCAGAGTCTTAATTTTATGAAATGTCCCACACCGTTAAAACTTTGCAACAAACTATTCAGTCATTCAACCGATTTTATTGAAAACGGTTACATAACCTTAATTTAGCTCTATTCTGTCCATAATATGGGCAATAAAATAGTCAGAATAGAGATAAATTATAGTTACGTAACCGTTTTCTATAAAAACTGTTGAATAACTGAACAGTTTGCTGCAAATTTTTAACAGTGCATAAGAATCGTCCATTAAAAAATCAAGTCAATTGTAAAATATAAGTTAAATTTTAAATTATAGTTTATATAACATATAAACAGTAAAGAAGTTTAAAGTAAAACAAATTCATTCATATTCTCATTGAAATTTATGCATCATAAAATATTATGCTTAATATTTCCGATTTCGTTCACAAGAATGAGAACTTTTTAAATAAAAAGAGAAGAAACTATAAATCAAAATAATTACCCGACGCTTAAAAGCTAGTCTGAATATGTTTTTTGTTGATTCATACACAGCTTGTGTTCTTTAAAGACTGCTTGATAAATTGGTGTCAGTTTTTGCGATTGAATAGCCTTTCTTTTTATAACGATACATATGTTAATAGAATTATTACAGAAACAATAAAATTTAATTAGTTATTTCTCTGGTAAGATGGCATAACTCGTCTTTAAAAAAAATCTATTTGACAAAGAAACACCCTAACATTAATAATAAGTCCCTTTATTATTAAAATTGGTCTTTATGTAAGAGAACTTCCTTATAATATACATATATAATAATTAAAACGAGACATATAGTCTGGATGAAATATTTAATTATTTTCACTAAAATACCGTATAGTTAATGGGATAGATTCAAATGACTTTTCTGAGTTAATGAAAGTAGCACTTAAAAAATAATTTAAACTGAAAAAAATTGCTTTTAAGCTAAAAAAATTAATTCTAGTAATTGAATATTAAATCAAATTAAATTAATAGCAAGAACTATACTGTTCTCTCTCATACTTTTCACAGCTTATGTTACTTAGTATAATTCATTGCATTGAATGTTATTAAATTTTATTCAACAAAATTTGCCTCCCTGTGTGGTGGCAAAGTGACATATAGGCTAATCTAGCTTTTTTTGGTTAACTACACTTATGACACTTTTCCTGTAGCAAGATACAGCTAAGTCAGATGTATTAGTGCAATAATACGCAAAATAAATCTTTTAGAGTTACGCTACTTTTGTTTCTGGTGAGTGATATGTAAAGAAATAGTGAAAATGACTATTTATTTGACAATCTTATTAAAAGCACTATTTATATCATTGCAAATCCGACTCTCAATTTTGTGAAATGTCCCCATAAAAATCGTCCATTAAAAAATCGAGTCAATTGAAAAATATACGTTGAATTTTAAATTATAATTAATGTAATATATAAACAGCAATGAAGTTTAAAGAAAAACAAATTAATTCATCCTCGCATTGAAATTCATGCATCACAAAACATCATGCTTAATATTTTCAATTTCATACAAGAGTGAGAACTTTTTAAATAAAAATAGAAGGAACTGTAAATAAAAATAATTACCCGACGGCTTAAAAGCTATTGAATGTTAGTCTGAATATGCTTCCAAAAGAGAGGAAAAATGGTGTACTTTTGTTGATTTATATGTAGGTTATGCTCTTTAATAACTGCTTGAAAAATTAGTATCATTTACGACTGAATAGCCTTTTTTTTTTATAGCGATGCATATGTTACATAGACTTATTACAGAAACAATAAAATTGAATATTGAATTAGTTATTTCTCTCGTAAGATTTTATAACTTGTCTTTTTAAAAAAAAAATCTATTTGACAAAGAAACACCATAACATTAAAAATAATATTATTAAAATTGGTCGTTATGTAAGATGACTTTCTTATAGTATACATATCGCTATTAAAACGGGACATATAGCCAGGATGAAATATTTAATAATTTTCACTAAAATACCGTATAGTTAATGGGATAGATTCAAATGATCTTTCTGAGTTAATAAAAGTAGCACTTAAAAATAAATAATTGAAACTGGAAATTTTCTTTCTTTTAAGCTAAAAAAAAAAAAAAGTAACTCTAGTAAATAAATATTAAAACAAATTCTAGAAATTAAATACAGTTTAAGTAATAGTTATAATAGTAATAATTTGGTATATTTGTTATCTTTTTAATAGTTATTATATCGCTAATCGCTTACCAAATGCAACATGTAGAAACGCGAAAATAATCAAGTTTAAGTTTCTTTGAAAGCACTTCTAATTTTTATGTTTCTTTAATAACTGTACTATTAGTTAACTTACTGTTAGTTACATCCTATTATGTACTGTTAGTTAAAAAATCACCAAAGAGGACACTGTATGTTATTTTCTAGCCTAAGACGAAGCAGTATTATATTAATACCTACATAGGCATTTAGATGCTTAAAAATAAAATTTAAGAACTTTTGGAATTACTACTTCTAAAAAATGTAATAAATTATAACACCTTGTAATAATACGTTTCATTTAAATGCCAAAAGGTATAAACTAACAACATAATATACAAAACTTACCGAAATTGTGGCTCGAGTTACTCCATGGTTACAAATATGGAAATAAACAACCAAGTAAAAATAAAAGATAACGTGCGTAATTTTTAAAAAGTACATGAAAATTAACGATAGCATTTCAAATAATTATTTCAAAGACCGTGCAATTATACGATATTCTGATTTGTTTTTGAAAATGGCTCGGAGTGAGCCGAAACATGTCAACACTCTAATAAAAGTTATTTTATTGTATATTATGCTGCTAGTTTACACCTTTTAGTATTTAAAAGCATAATATTACTACTTCTGATTAAGCTACGAAATATTTGTTTCCCACGTACAGATAAATAAAATATCTCAATCGCATTTTTCTTTCTTATTTACAAATCTATGATTTTCGAACAGCTTCTTAGTTTTATTATTCAAGTTAAATTTTTTAAAAAAGAACTGATCATTATACTTAGTTACATTCATTAAAATGAAAAAAAAAAAACAATTACATTTTGAATACAAAAAATATATTTTTCTTAATGGGGCTTCATTTAAATTGATGGTGTACTTAAAAATAAAAGGTAAAAAAGTAAAAAACAAGCATAGATCAAGGTTTTAAAGAGTTTTAGCTTGCAGTATGGTAATTACGAAGTTCACTTAACTAGTTTTGATGAAGTGGTTCACTTAAGCATAAGTTTAGCTCGTTAATGTACGATTCTTTTATTATTTTTATGAAAAAGTGTTTGAGATTATCTAAGTGGCGCAAAAAAAGAAGAAAAAATTAGTTCAATTTTGCTGTCAAGGGAGAAGGAGGGAATTTGTTAAGAATTGCTATAGGAAGGATGCCTTCAGGGAGGACTTTTGAAAGGAAGGAAGCTGAATTACCGTTCTCGTACAAGGAAAACCCTGAAAATCCTGCACACTCACACCACTCAAACTGCATTAACATTAAACCCGCTTGGCCTTGCCCTAGCTTTTCATTTTGTGGCCAGCATGCTAACCACAGAGCTGAACGGGCTCTCATTTTTCTGTCAATTATTTTTACTACTTTCTTCTATCTTTACAAGAAGAAAGTATTGGATTCCTGAAAATTCCAGCTTTCGACGGGTTTGTACGTTTTAGAAGGTTCTGAACAAGATTTGACTGTTTTCAGAAAATGTCTGTCTGTTAGCCTGTGACTTTGTTTGTCTGTATATGATACAAATTTCGTGGGCGCTCTATCTCAAGAATTGATGCATGAAATTTACTAAAACTTTATATTCAGTTAGTCTCTGATATAAATTGGTGCTGATTAGTTTTTGGTGAAAATCGTCTAATAGGTGGCGCTACTATGCTGCATTTTTCGCGATTTACGCAATAGCTCTATCTCAAGAACTAATGCACTTATTTTCATCAAACTTCAGATTCATTTAGACCTTGACATACATAGATGATGCTTGCGTTTTGGTGTAAATAGCCCCACAGGTGGCACTGCTATGCTACTTTTTTCATTATTATAACTATATCTCCAGAACTAATGCCCGGATTTTCATCAAACTTCAGATTCAGTTAGACGTTGACATAAGTTGTTGTTGATTAGGTGTCGGTCTAAATCTCCCAACAGGTGGCGCTGCTGTACGACATTTTGCAGGATTTACATGATTTTAGCAATAGTCATATCTCAAGAACTAATGTACGGAATTTAATAAAACTTTAGATTCAGTTAGATCTTGATATAAATTGGTGCTGATTTTTTTAAGTGTATGAGAAGCCTGTGTGGGATAGAAGAAAGTATTGGGATTGGCACATCCGACTAGTTTTAATATTATTGGTTGTAGTGTTATAGGTTCAGCATACAATTTGCTTATTTAACAGTGTGGCAACAGAGCCAATTTAAATTAATAGCAAGAGCTATATTATTTACACATATTTTGGACAACTTATGTTACTCAGTATAATTCATTTTATGGTTCGAAATAAAATTTTATTTATTCTAAAAACATTGTGTATAATATTTTCGATTTTGTTCACAATAATGGTAAATTTTTAAATAAAAAAAGAAAAGAAGAAACTATAAATCAATATAATTGTCAGACGCTTAAGAACGATTGAATGCTACACTGAATGTATTTTCAAAGAGGATGAAATAGGGTGTATTTTTGTTGTTTCATATATAGCTTATGTTCTTTAATGGCTTTTTGATAAATTAGGGTCGTTAATAACTGTTTTTTTAACAATACAAAAATTAACACACTTATTTAAAGAAAAAAGAAATTTCTTTTACTTATTTCTCTCGCAAGACCAGATGAGTCAGTAGATTTATACTATACTTTACCTTATTAAAAATCCAAAACTATTACGTTAAAAGATAAGACAGGTCTTGATTTCACCTTATTATGTAACGAAATCTTTATGTACAGAAAACTTTCTTAGTTATATTAGTCACATTATAATAATTTAATTATTATCATGTGAAAAAAAGCTTTGATGTACATAAAGATTGAAATAAATAATAAGGGAAGTCATGGTCTGGCTTATCTTTTAATATAATAGTTTTGTTTTAGTAGCCAGCTGTTGTAATAAAACTATTCATTATATTCAGTTACATTCATTAAAACGAACGAAAAATATTAAATTTTGAATAAAAAAATATTTTTCTTTATGGCGCTTCACTCGAATTGACGGTGTATTTAAAAATAAATAAATAAATAAATAAATAAATAAATAAATAAAGGTTTTTAAGAGTTTTAGTTTGAAGTATGTTAATTACGAAATTCATTTAACCTATTCTGATAAGATGGTTAACTCAAGCGCAAGTATAACTTTTTGATGTACGATTTTTTTTCTTTTTCTTATAAAAAAGTATTTGACATTGCCTGCGTGGCGCAAAAAAAAAAAAAAAAAAAAAAAAAAAAGAAAAAAAGATTAGTCCAAATAAAATATTGATTGCGTGGTGTAAGAGGTTCGACATACAATTTACTTATTTAGTAACGTGACATGTATGGCAGAAAATCCAACTTAAATTAATAATAAGAGCTACATTATTCCCACATATTTTTGTCAGTTTATGTCACTAATTCATTTTATGGTTCGAAACAAAATTTTATGCATCTCAAAAACATTATACTTAATATTTTCGATTTCTTTTTAACGAAAGTGATCAAGTGAATTACGAAATTCATTTAACCTATTCTGATAAGGTGGTTAACACAAGCGCAAGTATAACTTTTTGATGTACGATTTTTTTTCTTTTTCTTATAAAAAAGTATTTGACATTGCCTGCGTGGCGCAAAAAAAAAAAAAAAGAAAAAAGATTAGTCCAATTAAAATATTGATTGCGTGGTGTAAGAGGTTCGACATACAATTTACTTATTTAGTAACGTGACATGTATGGCAGAAAATCCAACTTAAATTAATAATAAGAGCTACATTATTCCCACATATTTTTGTCAGTTTATGTCATTAATTCATTTTATGGTTCGAAACAAAATTTTATGCATCTCAAAAACATTATACTTAATATTTTCGATTTCTTTTTAACGAAAGTGATGAAGTGAATTACGAAATTCATTTAACCTATTCTGATAAGGTGGTTAACACAAGCGCAAGTATAACTTTTTGATGTACGATTTTTTTTCTTTTTCTTATAAAAAAGTATTTGACATTGCCTGCGTGGCGCAAAAAAAAAAGAAAAAAGATTAGTCCAATTAAAATATTGATTGCGTGGTGTAAGAGGTTCGACATACAATTTACTTATTTAGTAACGTGACATGTATGGCAGAAAATCCAACTTAAATTAATAATAAGAGCTACATTATTCCCACATATTTTTGTCAGTTTATGTCACTAATTCATTTTATGGTTCGAAACAAAATTTTATGCATCTCAAAAACATTATACTTAATATTTTCGATTTCTTTTTAACGAAAGTGATCAAGTGAATTACGAAATTCATTTAACCTATTCTGATAAGGTGGTTAACACAAGCGCAAGTATAACTTTTTGATGTACGATTTTTTTCTTTTTCTTATAAAAAAGTATTTGACATTGCCTGCGTGGCGCAAAAAAAAAAAAAAAAAGAAAAAAGATTAGTCCAATTAAAATATTGATTGCGTGGTGTAAGAGGTTCGACATACAATTTACTTATTTAGTAACGTGACATGTATGGCAGAAAACCCAATTTAAATTAATAATAAGAGCTACATTATTCCCACATATTTTTGTCAGTTTATGTCACTAATTCATTTTATGGTTCGAAACAAAATTTTATGCATCCCAAAAACATTATACTTAATATTTTCGATAAGGTGATCAAGTGAATTACGAAATTCATTTAACCTATTCTGATAAGGTGGTTAACTCAAGCGCAAGTATAACTTTTTGATGTACGATTTTTTTTCTTTTTCTTATAAAAAAGTATTTGACATTGCCTGCGTGGAGCAAAAAAAAAAAAAAAAAAAAAAAAAAAAAAAAGATTAGTCCAATTAAAATATTGATTGCGTGGTGTAAGAGGTTCGACATACAATTTACTGATTTAGTAACGTGACATGTATGGCAGAAAACCCAACTTAAATTAATAATAAGAGCTACATTATTCTCACATATTTTTGTCAGTTTATGTCACTAATTCATTTTATGGTTCGAAACAAAATTTTGTGCATCCCAAAAACATTATACTTAATATTTTCGATAAGGTGATCAAGTGAATTACGAAATTCATTTAACCTATTCTGATAAGGTGGTTAACTCAAGCGCAAGTATAACTTTTTGATGTACGATTTTTTTTCTTTTTCTTATAAAAAAATATTTGACATTGCCTGCGTGGCGAAAAAAAAAAAAAAAAAAAAAGATTAGTCCAATTAAAATATTGATTGCGTGGTGTAAGAGGTTCGACATACAATTTACTTATTTAGTAACGTGACATGTATGGCAGAAAACCCAACTTAAATTAATAATAAGAGCTACATTATTCCCACATATTTTTGTCAGTTTATGTCACTAATTCATTTTATTGTTCGAAACAAAATTTTATGCATCCCAAAAACATTATACTTAATATTTTCGATAAGGTGATCAAGTGAATTACGAAATTCATTTAACCTATTCTGATAAGGTGGTTAACTCAAGCGCAAGTATAACTTTTTGATGTACGATTTTTTTTCTTTTTCTTATAAAAAAATATTTGACATTGCCTGCGTGGCGAAAAAAAAAAAAAAAAAAGATTAGTCCAATTAAAATATTGATTGCGTGGTGTAAGAGGTTCGACATACAATTTACTTATTTAGTAACGTGACATGTATGGCAGAAAACCCAACTTAAATTAATAATAACAGCTACATTATTCCCACATCTTTTTGTCAGTTTATGTCACTAATTCATTTTATGGTTCGAAATGAAATTTTATACATCCCAAAAACATTATACTTAATATTTTCGATTTCTTTTTAACGAAAGTGATCAAGTGATCTTTTTAAAGGAAGCCGAAAATTTTCCAATTAGGCATTTTCCCTTTTGATGGTATCATTGGAGCATACAATGATATCTTTGTGCCAAATAATAGTGTGCTTTAACATTTTGTTCTCCGTTTCTTTTGATTTCCCACGTATGTATAAAAAATAGGAGCTAATTTCTGGACCTCTCTGCGTTGAATTATTAAAGATACAGTCTTGCGCTCGATCATCGCCCCCTAAATAGTAGGCTTGCACTCTGATACAAAAATGGCGGCTATCGTAGGCGGGTTGTTTCAGTATATGTACGGTCTCTCGAATTTGAACACCAATAATTTTTAAAAGTTTTCTTCGCCTTCTTTTCCCAAGATCAAATAAATCAAAAGAAAACTTTTAGAAAATACTGCTGTGTAAATTCAGGGGATCGTACAAACGCTTAAAAAAATCCGCCTACGAAAGTCGCCATTTTTGTGTAAGCGCTCAGGCTTACATTGAAATACATTCAGGGGGCGGCGACTCGATAGTTCGTAAGTGATATGTGATAACGTAAAAAAAAAAATGTATTGAGCGGTAATTAGTTTTTAAAATTTTTAACAAAAAAAAAAAGAATTTTTACCAAAATAAATTTATAAATCAGACTTAAAATATCAAAATACTAATAGAACAAATTTACCAATGCAAATTTAGTTAGAACTTATGTAATATGTAAAAGCAAGTTAAATGGAAAAAATATTCTCCTAAAGTTTTGTGGTAAGAAGGTTTGAAATATATATATAAAACGGCATTTAAAAAAAAATAAAGACGTTAAAGATTAAAAACAGTTTACGTCTCATTGTTGATGGGTAATTTTCTGTGAAATCTGTGTTTTGAAACAATGAAGCCCCGCCCTGCATAGAAAGCCATTGACAGATTATTTTCCTAGATAGTATTTTTCAAGTTTATACAAAATAAATATGCTAAAATTTAAGGATTTAATATAATATTTAAAAGTTTTTACAAAAAAAGGCCAAATATATGATATAAATATACGTCCTTTCTAATAAATGTTACTACCACTCCATTTAAGAAATATTACACAGGTATTGCTCACCATTCAGCACATGCTTTTTTATAACAGACCATAATTGCACATAAAGAAACTATTTTATGTAAGTTACACTACACACTAATGCTGTTTTCTAAAATATTCTCTCTATATAAAGGCATAATTTGGCGGTTAAGGCATTTTTGTTTTAAATTTAAGACAGTAAATTATGTTTACAATAAATTTGAAATACATGTTTAATGAAATAAAATAACAGTGCATGTGCTGTGAAATGTGACAAACTGTTGGCCGGACATTGCCCAGAAAAATTAACGTAAATAGAAGCTAAGTTAATATTGTTTTATGGGGGTTTTAGGACAATACTTGTGTAGTCAACGCCAATGAGTATCGTGTTTTGTGTTGTATAGTGTGGAATATATTGTATATGGCAGTGCCGCCTTATATAGTAGAGCTGGCGCTTGGGGTATAATGTGATTTATACCAAAGAAAGTTAATATTACAAGTGGGGTTACGGGTTTCTTGGAGAAAAATAATATCTATAGAAGGGTGTTGAGAAATGAAAGATTAAAGTTTATTAATTTTATACTGTGAATAATTACAGCTCTATGTTAAAATAATGAGAGAAGAAAAATAGTTAAGAATATATATTTTTAAATTCCTACTATTAGCTCACACTCTCTCTATACATATCTTGTTCAAATTTTCAATCGTTAATAAAATATTTTCTATTCATCCGCTCAAGTTCAAATAAATTTTTTTAAACTTGTAGTGGATGACACTTTATGTTAATACAGTTTTTTCAAATATTAATTCATTAATTAAATTGAATTAATTAATTTTAGTTTTAAATGGGAGAAAAAAATTCCTCCCATTGTTTTCATAAATGAAATGAAATATTTATCTCAAATGAGTGATGCTACAGAAATAAAATACCGCAGCGATGATTATAAAATAATGTTCAATAAAGATAACGTGGGACATTAATGCTGCACGGGTTTATTTTATATATTTATGATTAAAAAGTAGGAATTGACTTAATTTTTTTTATATTACTTGTTATGTTCTACTACTACAGTTATTCACTGAGAAAATTGTATACAATTTCTGGCAATAAGTATGAATAGTATGTACAAATATAAATAAAGAGTTTTTATGAATAAAAAAGAAATCAAGAATTCTTTAATCCAAATATATATAGCTGAGCTGCCTTGGTGGTCATCTAGCATTTATATACGACCCGTCCCTGATCTTGCAACCTATGCGTGATTACATCTTTTCCCAATGCAATTTAACTGGCTTATGAGTGGCACGTGGAACTTTAAGAATTTATTGATGTGTCCTTCCAGCGAAAAAAAAATGAAGACCCCTATTTAAAAGCAACTGAATTTTACTTTGAATATGTTTTCAAAAGAGATGAAATATGATGTATTTTTGTTTATTCATTTACAGCGTATGTTCTTTACTGACTGCTTGATAAATTAGTGTCGTTAACGACTGAATAGCTTTTTTTCTCTAATGATGCAAAAATGAACACGATTGTTTAAAGATAAAATAAAATAGCTTTAGCTATTCCTCTTGTAAGATGTTATAATTCTAGAAGTTTATATTGTATTTTATCTGTTTAACAAAGCAACATCACATTAAAACATAAGTTAGACCTTGATTTATTTTATCATTAAAAGAGATTATTAAGTACACAAAAGCGTCTTATTTTATACTATACTTTTATAATTATTTTTAATAGAACTAATAAAAGTGCATAAATTATGGTATTCAGTAAAATGAATGAAGAGAGTTAAAAAAAGAATACAAAAATACTTTTTTTCTTGTGTTGATTCTCATGAATTGATGATAGGGATTACAGAAATAAAAATAATGACTAATTAACACATTCATGACGAGCATCTTTTACATTTCTTTTAATTCTTAGACACCAGTTTTTCCATATTGTAATTTAAACTTATTTAATCACGCAAAATTTAAGATTACACTACTGTGCGAATTAATTGGGACAAACATGTTTTTAAAGAAAATTGTTCCTTTCTCGGGGATTTTCTGCCTCAAACCGGTTTCACCTGCATTTTCTTACAACGCGCGACTGCCCTTGACTAGTCTAAACCGGTTTGACCACGTGATCACGACATGTCGAAAATATTTCCCTTCAGTTGCGCTTCAGTTGCTGTAAGAAGTGGTCGATTGTGTGAATTGTTTGCTTCTGACGTGTATTTAAAAAATAGATATCACTCCCAGGAAAAGGACTAGAATTGTTACCCTTAGACAGCATACCTTTATGACTGTGAGGAATATGGCTGCAGCAGTTGGAGTTTGAAAATCCAGTGTTTCTAGGATTATTAATCAGCAAAAGAATTTTGGGACAGTGTCTCCAAAACGAAAAAGAAATTATGAACGCAAACGCAAGACCACACCGCGAACAGAAAAATTTCTTGTACGAAATAGTAAAATGCATCTTCGCAAAACAAGAACAGAACTTCAGAGAGAATTATTAGCCACTGGTGTGAGCGTGGATTCATCGACAGTTCGACGAAGGCTTATTGAAGCTGGGAGATTTGCAAGAAAACCAATCAAAAAACAGTTATTAACCCGTGCAATGAAGAGAAAACGTTTGGATTGGGACAGGAAATATCAATCCTGGACTGCACAAGACTGGAAAAAGGTTGTATTCAGCGACGAAACGCATTATTTTTGTACAAGGGTTTTGACCAAGATTTGTCAGGCGAAGTGATGGAGAACAAATGAGGGAACATCTTACACAAACAGTTAAGCACCCTCAGAAACAGATGTTTTGGGGTTATTTTACTTCTGGAGGACCTGGCAGCTTAGAACCAGTTGAAGAGATCATGAACTCTAAAAAATACATCTCTGTAATAGAAAGAAAAATTGTGCCTATGATGCAAACGTTCGTTGGTGGTGTCGGTATCTTTCAACAAGATCTTGCTCCATGCCATAATTCTAAGCTAGCAAAGAAATTTTCTCAAGAACAGAAATTAACGGTTTTGGATTAGCCTGGTAATTCTCCGTATTTAAATCCCATCGAAAATTTGTGAAGCATTGTAAAGAGACGCTCAACAAAGAAAAGAATGATTGAGACTGTTATAAAAGTTTGGTTTAGTGATGACGAGATCAAAAATATATGTTCTAATTTAGTGGAATCCATGCCAAAGCGTGTACAGGCTCTCATTCAAGCTAGAGGAGGACATATTTCGTATTAGATTGCTATACAGTGCATGTAAGTTAACCTATACCAATTAAACAACATTTGTGAAAATTTTTGTGCTTGTCCCAATTAATTCGCACAGTAGTGTAGATAAGGGGAAAATTCCGCACTAAAATACTGGTTTTCAAATTTAAAGGTTTCGTGCGCTTTAATTGGAAAGTAAACTTGCCTGGCGTTGTAAATAATTAAAACTGATCAAGGTTGCAAAATTTTTTTGTTTGCAGTCTGTTGATTATGAAGTTCATTTAAGGGGTAACACCATTTTGACACCCTGAAATTTAAAGCTTCTTCTACCTTTTTAAAGTAATGCAAAGTGTTCATAAAAATCCCTTTACATTAATTTGTTATGCGTATATTAAAGTTGAAAACTGCATTTTTTTGAGTTGATGCATTGAAAAATGGCGGCTTGGCAGCTGATGGGCAAGAGCACTTATTTAATTTAAAAGTTAATGAAATAAATAGCCAATTAAAAAAAAATATGCATTTTTAGCGAAATCAATTTAAAGTAGAATGTAAATTTTGAGCTAAAAAAAAATCGTTACTTCAAAATCACACACAAAAGAGCGAGATATCAATATTAAAAAAAAAAAAATCCTACGTATTTTACTAGTGAAATATGTGACGATTAGTTTTCAAAAAGATCAAGCTGATTGAGTGAAAATTGGCGTAGCAAGTGCGTCCAACGATTTTGAAAATGCTGTTCTGAGGGAAAAAAACACCACTCATAAAGTTTTCATTATTGCGTTTACTCTCTGTGGCGCGTTCTACTTCTATAGCTCAAAATTACCCTTTCACTTTCGATATCGATTTCTAGCTAATTTCGAGTGTATAAATAGTACTTTAAATTACAGCAACAACAATAAAAAAATCGAAATTTTGAACCGGTCAAAGTTGTGTTATCACTTAATTTATTGTGATTAAGTGATTCACATACACATACATTTAACCCTTTTCTTCATAATATTTTCTGTTTTTACGAAACAATTTTTCGCATTTTGTGCCTATTTAAGGTAGCATGAGAGATATGGCAACAAAACTTATTGATATTTAAAAGAGCCATACATTTTTCCGTTTACATCTTTTTTCATTTACTAATAAAAATAGAAAAGAACATCTAACATTTGAGTCTTGCCTTTTTCTTTATCTGTTGAATAAAACGCATCAATTAACCTAGCAACAGAGTTTCCAGGTTGGAGAATTGAAGATAGGTTCAAAATAGTTACCATAAATTCAGAATAGCAATCTTTGCTGTATGTAAGGACAGACATTCAGCAATTAAATAAAATGAACAATATTAGTTTGAAAACAGGTAGATATTTTAAATAAAAAAATTCCACAATCTAACAATGAAAGTTTAGCTCTAGTTTATGAAATTTTACTTTTTTCAAATCAAATAAACACATTTGAACAAAAAATAATAACTGGATAAACAAAGTCAAAAAATTTCATGTAGAAACAAGATACATTTTATTAAATATAAATTTTCTGTGTTGAGTGGACTTGAAAATCTCTCATAAGGTTGGCAACTTTGCATTTCCATCAAATAGATATTATTGGCATCATTTGCGGTGACTGATTCACATGTTGGACATTGAGCAAGTTAATTGCACAAGGGGAAGTATCTAAGTACAGTCGACGCTCTTTAATTCAAACTCGCAGGGGCCCCAGAAAAAAGTTCGATTTATCCGAATTTCAAAATATCAGATTCTAAATAAGAAAATAGCCTTTCGTGTTTATTACATTAAAAAATATATATTTATCTAACACAAGAAAATGATAGTTTTTATATAATTGTTTAAATATATTTAATTATAAAAGCATATTGAAATAAAAGCACTTTAAAATTATATTTATTAGAAGCATGTTAATCTTAAATGCTAAAATTATCTGACTTTTATCGCATACAGATTCAGAATAACAAAAATAAAGCTGAAAAAACTAGAATAGATATCTTTGATGTTGGAAAATTCTGACACCTTACCACTGTTATTACCAGAGTCTTCTGTTATAGAATTTAGACGGTAATCTGCAACCAAGAATTTCCAGGGTTCTTATGTACTACTGATAATAAAATAATTTTATAATTGTATCATTTTTTCTTACCAGTTACTGGAAAAATGGGATCGTTTATGTAAGTAAAAATAAAAATAAAAAAGTGATTCACAATTCTCTAGAAGCACCACCCTTTTTAAATTTATTTCTTTTCTTTTTTTATTTATTATTTTTTTGTTTGAATTTATCAATATGATAAAAATAAATTCGAATTAACGAACTAGTTTTAACATTAGCTATAATGTAAGATTTTTGTTACATTTTATTAGTTCGAATTAACCGAGTTCGAATTATGGCGAGTCTACTGTAAGACCTTTGTACCTAGGGTCACTTTTTGTTTAATGCAGAAAAACTAAGCTACTAACTAGATATGAGATCGATTTTTTTTTTGTAGCCCGAGTCCGACGATTTGAAATCCGACTCCCAAAAATTTCGACCGTAAGTAATTTAATTAGCCGGCAGAATTTATTAAAAAAAAATTATTTATTTTTTAATATAAAAGCGTCTTGTTTAAAGTTGTTGTCTTCCATAAATACATTTTTGCTTCCTTTGGTTTTTTTTTCTCTTGTTTGCTATTAAAAGATATAGAAAAGTATTTTTATAAGATAGAGTTTAAGAGTGTGTAGCTTGAATTGAGTTCAGTAAAAATGTTTAAAAATAACAATATACTTTTTTTAAATGTCATTTTATAACATTTTATTTTAGATTGTCAAAAATATGGATATTTCCTGATAATAAACTTTTTTATTTTTTTAAAATAAAAAAAGGAATGGTAACATCACTTATAAAATACAGGTGTGTTTTTTCCAAAAAAATATTGCACGCTTTATTTTTCACTTATATTTTCTACTTTTTAGTATTTAAAATATTTCAATCTTACAGTTTCGTAGTCAGTTGGCAAATGTTAGCCAGAGTGGTTTGTCATATAATTAATTCCATTGTTAATTTTTTAATTGTCTCTGTAAAAAACAAATTACACGACTGTTGTCAGTTAATTAAATTACTTATTTACCAGAGATTTTGGATTTATGAACATCTCCAGTATTTATTCCAATGCGCAATGACTTGTAAGCGGCTTACCACATCAAAATTGCCACTTTGCAAATTTATGAAAATAGCTTCTGAAAGATACAACAGCAAAATATGCAAATTCGTATTAAACGTCATGTTAACGTGATTCATATGTCTCAGTTTTTCAGCTACAAAGCTGTCCATTCTCTGTAGAACCTTTAGGTTTTGCAAGTGAACGATGCATTTATCTTTGAAAGACCAAGCTTTACTCGTAAAGTGCTATTATCAATGCTTCGAGCTATTCCAGAGAGCGTGATATTGCACTTTAACCTGGTGGCAAAAAATCTTGAACTACACGTTGAACATATGTATACTTCCATGACTGTTATTTGTATAATCTCCGTGATGATGCCAATACTTGCAATAAACCTTGATGCTGCCCTGATGGTGACTTTTCAACTTCTTTTGCAGGATATAAAAACCCATGACATTTTCATAATATTTTCAAATTTGGTAACTTTTGGTCCAATAGTTTTTCTTTTATGGAGATTTCAAAGTGTTATTTTAACTATGATGACCCTGTATTCTTTAGGAATAGACTTGTTAAAGTAAGTTAAAGTTGTTCTAAACCTCAAATTCATTACTTCCTTACTTAATTATGAAATAACTTTCTTTCGTAAATACTACATAGATTTTTAGAATATTCTTATTGACATTCCAAACTTTTTCCAGGCAAAGTGAAGCATCTTGTAGAAAATACCTCAAAATTTGGTGCTTTCAAGTGGTTTTCAGGACAAAGTAATTATGATATGGTTGTATGAGGGTGGTTTGACAAGTTCTCAGCCTGACAGCGAAAGCACAAGATTTTTGACATAATTTCATATTATTTTTCAATGTAGTTCCATTGCAACTCAATACATTTAAGACACACTCTTGTGTGCGAATTCTTTAGTGTAGCCCTGTACGAGGGTGATTCGAAAAGTTCTCGGCTTGACAAAGAAAATACAATATTTTTGGCAATATTTCATTTTATTTTTCAACTTGCAACACAATACATTTCATAACACTCTTGAGAAATGTTCATTGTTTGGCGTTTCTGGTCGACGTTCAACAAACGAGGCAAGCATCGAACGAAAAGCTTTTTCATACCCAAAACATCGAGTACAATGTAATGGACACGGTCTATCGAAATTTTTGCGATGTCAGCGAGTTGCCGTATCTGCAATCGGCAATCATTCAATACGGCATTGTGTATTTTTGAGACGATTTCGTCGGTCATAGCGGTTTTTGGGCGTCCTGAGCATTCATCATCGTGAATGGATTTTCTGCCATTTTTAAATTCAGCAGCCCACTTTTTTATCGTAGAATATTTAAAACAAGAATCCTTTAAGGTGGAATGTAACTCTTTTTGTTATGTCTGTGGGGGTTAAACCGTTTTTAACACAGTATTTTATGGCAGCTCTAACTTCAAATTTTTCCATTTTTAGAAAATGTCAAATCTTGATTACTTTAATTTATCGCCAAGCAATAACCAATAAACTCACGCATCTAAAACTCGGCGGCATGCCATCTAATGGATCATACTTTACATCATTGTCATTTTTTTCATACTTGTTCCATTTCTGTGTGAGACCGAGAACTTATCAAACTATCCTCGTACTGCCTCCGCATCTTGTTCGTTTACCAGAGCTCTCCAAGAACACACATATGTTAGTTCAAAAGTCAATTGTTTGAAAGACTAGAGCTTCATGGACAGTGGATGAATTCAATGTGAAGAAGACCTATAATTCGAACAAAAGCTTTCTTTTATTAACTGCTCGACAAGATTAAACTTAACAATATGTATTTTCTATTACCCTTACGAAACAAAACTTACACAACCAAATTTTCATCGGGCGTAGTTTAACTTAGTGTTAGAAATATCAGCTTGAAAATCACAGCTTACCTCATCCAAATCGCGAACCACTATTGATTATATTGGGATCCAACTATATGCCAATATTACATTCATTGGAAATATTTTCGATGTTATTTTAATATTGATTAAATGTTGGCTTTTATTTTTAAATATTTTCAACGAAATTAAAGGATTGAAAATTTTGTGCTTTATGTTGGTAATATTTAAAATAAAACGCCAGTATTACAAAAATATTGCCTTTATATTGGAAATAGTGGCAATCAAATGACGAAATATTTCCTCTCAATATTGGCAAAATGCAAAAATTTCAATGTAGGTGCAATATTTCATGCTAATTTTTCCAATGTTGACCAAGGTATAGTTTAGATATATCTAGTATTGTCCAAGATATATCTAATAGAAACAATAGTGGTCTTATGTTGTTTGAATTCAGGAGACAAAAATTCGAATGTAGGTGCAATATTTCATGCTAATTTTTCCAATGTTGACCAAGGTACAGTTTAGATATATCTAGTATTGTCCAAGATATATCTAATAGAAACAATAGTGGTCTTATGTTGTTTGAATTCAGGTAGGCGAAACTCACCATTCTAATCTACCCCGAGTGTATCTCGAACATACGGTAAAATTTATACCACTTACAACAAAAGTAAAATTTATACCATGTACACTGCTTTTTCCGAATTGTGTTGTATACACTTTTACACACGAAAACATTTGGAACTTATTTGCTCAATGCAAAAGCTATGTAAAAGCAATGTAAAAGCTATTACATAATATTATAGCTAAGGTGTAGTAGTTCTAAAATCTAATTCGTTTAACCATGCTGAAAGCCAACTTTACAGATAATCTTTCCGGTTTTCCCCCTTTTTTCCCTTTTCTCTTTTAGAAAAAAAATGTACACCAGTAAGTTATCATGTTTACAAAACACATAATTAAAATAATCAGCATACAAAACTGACAATGTTTTTTTTTATCCTCAAAAACTAGATTATGTTGAAAGGGTTACATATTATTTATAAAATGTTTAGTTAAATTGGAAATTTCTTAGAAGACAAAAATGTGTTAATTTATTCTTTTAAGCAATTTAATTTGATTAAAAAATGTAATATTCTAAAACGATACACTCGAATAAAGTTTTAATATATAAATATCTTAAAATACTAAAAGAAGTAGCCACTTTTTCTTTTGAAAATTATTATGATTTCATTTTTATAGTTAGCCATATTGTCAAAACTCTGCTATTATATTAATATAAATTACTTTTGAATTTGATAATCAATAGCATTCTTTAAGATAACGTATTTTACATATCTTGTGAATCCAATAAACCAAAAATTTTCTACATTGATTTTCACTTAAGGTTTTTCTGATACTAACTTATAAATGTCAATAACATCAAAGTAAGATTGTATCCATATAATTAAACTCGTATTTATTTTTGTATTTCCGAATCTAGATTTTTTATTTTTATCTGAATATGATTATTTAGAAAAGCCATTTTGTTAGCATTGGAAAGTTGCTTTGTTATCTTTTTTTTTATGTATTTGTTTATATACAAATTTGTTTGATAATACGTAAATAAATTTTTTCACGAGAATAAAATTAGGAATACGAGCAGAAAAATTTATATTTTCAGAGTGGTTTAGCTATTATTTCTAGCCTGAGAAAAATATAATCATGTGCGTATACTATTAGGCTGCAAAAAAAGTATTTTCGTTTTTTGAATGTTTTTATACCAAAGCATGTAGCTGGCACTTTATCACCCCTATTGTTGAATCTAAAATGTTATTTAAGAGAATACATGTCCCTCTATATCCTATAATCATACCGGCTTTTTTATATCATTTTTAGGATGATACAAAAATTGAGACTTTATGTATCTTAAGACATTATTTTAAACTAGGCCTTAAAGCCTATGAAGCTCACCTCAAAATTCGTGCAGTTGCAGACAACGACAAGAGTGGTGTCCGGATAATTCAAAACAAATCCAAACGTTTTAAGGAAGGGGCTCTTAGTCTTGAAATGAAACAGAGAAGTAAAAGGTGAATTTTGATCAGTTTAAGAGAAAAAAGAGAAGAATCCATTCTTATTATCATGCATGAAAATTCTCATGCTAAAAGTTAACAAAACTACACATCCAAACATTGATAATTTTTGAATATGTAGTTTTGTTAATTTTTAGCATCAAAATTTATTGCGAAGAATGGATTCTCCTCTTTTAGGTAGCTTCCAATACAAAAAAGTATAAAGCTATCTATTGCAGCCGTTCGGAGGAAAGCAATTTCGGTATATTTTTCCTGATCATGATCCCCAGACAACAAAATCACCCTGCGTTCAAATGTTGATATATATATATATATATATATATATATATATATATATATATATATATATATATATATATATATATATATATATATATAATCTATGTCATACGATAACACTCGTATTTATAAATCAATTTGGATGAAACTAATTGTGTGTATTAAGCTCACCAATGTCTCGACCGAGTTCGTTGGCCAGCTTGGTCCGATCTCGTGCTTCAAAAAGGCGACCACCGAAAGATTTAAAAGTAAAATAAATATACAAAAAAGTTAAAAATTCAAATTTATTTTTGCTTACGTGTTAGGCCTTGATGCAAGGACTCCGGAGCATCTCTTGTTTTACCTCTATCTTAAAAAATGACTCAAATAGAGAAGTTTGAAATTCTAGGGTGGCTGACATTTTGAAACAAGACAGCACATTACAAAACTAGTCGTTGGGGGCCACCGTAATACTTACCCATCATGGATATGCATAATATACAATATGAAAATAATATATATGTAAACTATTTATAAAATGCATTGCAATTCGAATAAAATCGTGGCTTGATGACGTCATAAACTTCAAATAGAGGCTAACGAAAAAGAAAGGCTACCGCGGTGCTTTACGCGTATCTTTTTTTACAGACCGCGAGAGTCACGTGATGCTCGAATCCACCAATGCAGGTGTACGAAAAGAGCATCACGTCACTCTAGCGGTCTGTAAAAAAAGATAAGTGAAATGCACCGCGGTAGCCTGTCTTTTTCGTTAGCCTCGCTTTAAATGCTCTATTATTGAATTGCGTAAAAGAAACATCCTTATAACTCCAAAATTTATAATCATATTAACTAACAGTTTACTTTGTCAGATTAAGCGTCTCATTTCCAATTAAAATATATCTTTGAATTGCAATTTGTATGAAATACAAGGTAACCAAAAATCGAAAAGTTTTGGAAATAGGATTCCAAATATCCCAGCAACTAATTATTCGATCGACTTCATTATTTATGCAAAATTTGTTTTTTTTATTGTCTTTTATATTTACTCCTTAAAATAAACAATTTCGAAAATTTTTATGTACCTTTTATCAGAACGAATATTTCGAGAGTTCGAAAAAAATAGTCCCGGATAATCGAGGTTACTGAAATTCAATAAGCTTCTTCCCATTATTACATACAAAGTACATACTAAATTTAAAGTCTCTATCTCAATTTGTTCGGGAGATAGAGCGTTTACAGACACACACACAGACACACAGACAGACGGACGGCACATTTTTTTTTCTAAAAATATGTTTTTCGGAATCTGCAGTGTCTGAAACGTGTAAATCCATCAATTTTTTTTTTCGATTTTTAAAATGATTGCAAGACTTTCCTATACTACGTATACGAATAACGCACCTATACTACGTATGATGGGTAAGTAAAACCAGCGATTAATTTATGAGTTTTAGTGAACGCGATTTCTCGCAAATTATTATCTTTCATTGTTGTAATCATTTTCCCAATCATATGCATAAAACTATATATTCATATCCGTTAGCGCCAAATTCTCACCAAACTTGGCGACACTTGGTGAAATATCGCCAAATTTGGCGGCCAAAATAAGTCTTTATAAATGAAGCCAACTTGTCTATAGTTGACTAATTTGGCAAAGCTCTTATTCAAATTCAGTGTTAACGAATCTTCTGTGTTCTTTGCGTTTTAGCTTGCTGTTTTTGAGTAACATTAGCTAAAATTTTAAAACGAAGATATAGGAAAGCTACCTTTTCCTCCCGGTACAGGCCGGAAGGACTCTTTTCTCTTAAACTGGTCAAAATTCACCTGTCACTTGTACGTTTGATTTTGAAAGCTGAGATCGCCTTCTTTAAAACGTTTGGATTTGTTTTGAACTGTCCGGACACAACTCTTGTTCTGGCATGGAACTGCACGAGTTTTGAGGACGGCTTAAGGCCTAGTTTAAAATCATGTCTTAAAATACATAAAAATCGCAGCATGTCTATCATTCTTTACGTAACCTAAAAATGAAAGAATGAAGCCGGTATGATTATAGAATATAGAGGGGCATGTATTCTCTTAAATAACATTTCAGATTCAACAATAGGGGTGATAAAGTGCCATCTACAGGCTTTGGTATAAAAACATTCACAAAACGAAAATACTTTTGATACAGCCTAATAATTTAAAACTAAACCTTTTGTAAGTCTCACTGGATCCTTTTTTTATTTTAAAGAAAATGTAATAGATTTAAATCTCATGTTGTTCATAAATTGTGAGCAAAATGGCTTCTATGCAGCGCAAAATATTTTTCATTTATGCGTCCAGAACTGTGGGTTTTTTTTTCTTGTGGAGAAAAAGAAACAGTTTATGTTAACTTCTAGTAACAATTTCGGATGACCTTAAACCCTCTATCACATCTACAAGAAATTCTGTGATGCAAGATATTCTTTATCAGGTGGGGAATGAATTCATCTATCGATGCCCATTAAATTGGTACATTGAAAATTATAAATTTTTATAGGAGTAACATAAAATATTAATTTACAAATTTAGTTAATTTACAAATTTACATAATTTACATATTTACATAATTTACAAATTTAGTTAATTTACAAATTTACATAATTTACATATTTACATAATTTACAAATTTAAATAATTTACAAATTTACATAATTCTCATTCAATGTATTATTTTGGAAATGCAAACTACACGAAATTGAGTCTATTATTTTAAAGTATCCTGTTAATAATACATAACTTGCCGTCAATCACACTCATGCATTTATAGTAAAATAGGGCTACTATTCTTTGATTAATTTTGCATGATTTTGCACATTAATGTCATAGAAAAAACAATAATAGCTTTATTCATTTATTTTGCTTGAAAGTCGGTTTTATCCTATGTAACTTTTGATTTCACGAGAATATAAATAGAAATGTAAGGACTTTGTTATCATGCAAAATATTTTTTTATAGTAAATTGATTTGCCCCATGTCAGAATGGATATTAATCTAGCATTGATATTAGTAAATTGTTTTAAAGTGTGTGGTCCAAACCTTTTCTTAGCCATTCCCCATTTACTAAAAGAAAAGTTAACGCTTATTTGTATGGATGAAGCCTTCAATTAAATATTTCTTTTCTGAATGAGCTTCCGAAGAATAAGGCATCCACGTTAGAAACAGAAAAAGAAATGGGATGCTTATATTAATATTTTTATGCACAGAATTTGTGCCTTGAAAAAATTAAATGTGAGAAAATTTATGACATAAAATGCAATGCTTGGATGGTTTTAAATTACTTGTCACAATTCTACTCTTTTAGTAATTTTCTCTGCATTGTCACCAACTGACCGTGATGTAAATTCTGATTTTAATTTTAAACAAAAACGAAAAATCATGCGTCAAACATAGTTTATGTAACACTTCCCAACACTTACAAAATATTTTTACAGATCTTTACCGTTTAATAACGTGAAAGATGATATTTAAGTAAACTATTTGTAAAACGCATAATATATTTAAAAACCCAATTTCGGGAAATACCAACAATATTCGGTAAATTAATTCCGAACTCTTTTGTGCAGCCCTGTAAATTATCTATAGATTTGTATATATACTACATGGAATGCTAAATTTTAGTTCTGTTAGAAAATGCGTAGCAAAGTTTAAAATTCCCCTTCTGGAATTTTCGTCAATAAACGGAAATGTACTTGAGAACTTTTGTGCTGCCCTGTATATGATCTATAGAATTTATACACATCAATAGACAAAAAATGAGTTAAATTTTAAAACGTGTTCAACAACTGAAAATGCACTTTCAGCAATTATTCTTAACACACAGTACCGAATTCTTTTGTGTGTCCATGTAAACGAACGATGAAAGCTATACACAATATTCTATAGCAAACCTCTTGTAGTGCACCTTATATCAATATTTCACTATTTCAATTTGTTTGAAATAGTGAAATATTATTAAAATAAACCGCAAACGATTTTTCTCCATAAACCATAATGTAACAGAATTCTTTTGGGTGTCCCTGTAAAGGAACTATAAGTGCTATGCACACCCTATTCTATAGTAAGCCACTTGTAGTGCAGCTCAGTGATATATATCAATTTCAATTCGTTTGAAATTGGGTAACATCAATAAAATAAACTGCAAATGGGTTTTTCCCTACAGACCGTAATGTAGCAGAATTCTTTTGCATGTGCCTGTAAAAAAACTGTAAGTGCTACACACTTCATTTTCAATACCGAACAGGCCATAGTAAACCTCAATAACATATATCACTTGCATGATAATTTGAATTTATGTACGCGCATTAGATCACGGATAGACAGACAGACAAACCGAAACCATAAACACTTTTCAACTATGTTGGAAAGTGTTAAAAACGTGCATGTTATAATAAATATTTATGTGGTTTCAAATGTCAGTTTAAGTTTATTATTTATCTCAAAACTATTAATTAATTTTAACATTTCAAAACGTCTTTTAATATAAAACGATGCGAATTGTAAATTAAGTTATAATTTTAAAACTTTCTCCGTTTATATAAAATTTCTTTAGTTTAAAATATAAAATAATCATTCCATTAATTTCACACTGAAACCGAAGTCAAGATTCTTCTTCTAAGCGAAGAAGTTCGTAATACTTTTAAAGAAGGAACTAAATCCTTTAAAGCACCCCGTTTTAAATTCTCAGACAAAAGTGCTTTGGATTTCTTAGTAATTTAACTTCAGTGAAGATTTTGCAATTTGTACATAGCTGGATGAACTTTATTCATCGAAATTTTATTCGTACTTTCGCCGAATTTTTAATTTTATTCTCTATAAATTTTATTCAGGTTCTTATTAAAATGTAATAAAAATCTAACAGGGACAGTTGTATATAGCAATGCATTGTTGAATTATTCTGCAACTTTAAACTAGTCGTTGGCGGCCACCGTAATACTTACCCATCATGGATATGCATAATATAAAATATGAAAATAAATCATGTGTAAACTATTTATAAAATGCATTGCAATTCGAATAAAATCGTGGTTTGAGATGACGTCATAAACTTTAAATCGAGGCTAACGAAAAAGAAAGGCTACCGCGGTGCTTTACGCGTATCTTTTTTTACAGACCGCCGGAGTCACGTGATGCTCGAATGCACCAATGCAGGTGTACGAAAAGAGCATCACGTCACTCTAGCGGTCTGTAAAAAAAGATCAGTGAAATGAACCACGGTAGCCTGTCTTTTTCGTTAGCCTCGCTTTAAATGCTCTATTACTGAATTGCGTAAAAGAAACATCCTTATAACTCCAAAATTGATAATCATATTAACTAACGGTTTACTGTGTCGGATTAAGAGTCTCATTTCCAATTAAAATATATCTTTGAATTGAAATTTGAATAAAATATAGGGTCAGGAAAAATCGAAGAGTGTGGGAAATAGGATTCCAAATATCTCGGCAACGAATTATCCGATCGACTTCATTCTTTATACAAAATTTATATATTTTTTAATTGTCTTTTATATTCCCTTTTTTAAATAAACAATTTTGAAAATTTTGATATATCTTTTATCAAAATGAATATTTCGAGAGTCCGAAAAAAATAGTTCCGTATAATCGAGGTTACTGAAATTCAACAAGCTTCTTCTCATTATTACATACTAAGTACATACCAAATTTCAAGTCTCTATCTCAATATGTTTCGATAGATAGAGCGTTTACAGACACACACACACACAGACAGACGGACGGCAAATTTTTTTTCTAAAAATATGTTTTTTTGGAATCTCCAGTGTCTGAAACGTGTAAATCCGTCAATTTTTTTTTCGAGTTTCAAAACGGTTACAAGACTTACCCTATACTACGTATGATGGGTAAGTAAAAATCGTCGTATAAGACTTGGCAGCTATTTAACTAATTCACGAAAATATCTCGAAGTGCATATCACGTTTCTCCAGGGGAAGCGATTAATTTTAATTAAGTAAAATTATTGTAGGTTTGTCTTAAACTTTTTAAAAAACATTTCGGGTTAAATTTCGTAGAACAATCATGTAAATGAGAGACAATTATTCTGCTCTGTTATAAGAGTGAATTGTCAAACACGTACCGGTCTTATAAGTCATACTACATCAAATTTTCTCTTACTATTTAATTGGCGCCATCTATACTAATGTATCTTAAAAGTATCTTTATGTATCTATTTATATTACTATGTAATCTATATGGTGTAATAAAAATGTTTCTGTTCTCGTTGAGGTGGAAATAGTATGTAAGATTGCACTCTAAAAAATAAATGTGTAAATTTGCCACTTTTACATGTGTGTATGTGTAACTTTGTAAAATTACATGCTTGTCGTAAAAGTTTATACGTATTTATGCATGTTTATCTTATGAATGGAAGTGTGTAGTTTGTTATCATTTCCAATTATTCAGAACAGTGTATAAATGTAGAAAAATGTAGCAATTTATCCGAATCGACGTGTTATTGTAAGTTACATATAATTATGTGTTCATAGACAAGTGTGTAAATGTTAAAAGAAAGTGTCCATGTGTATATGTTAAAAGAAGGGAAAATCTTCCAAAGAGAAGCAATTATTCCTCTTAATACATTTTTTTATTCATGTAATACATAAAAGGCTAAAAATGATCTTTTATAAGCATGAAATAAAAAAGCCAAATTTAAATGAACAGATTAAAGCACATGATGGTCCACAGTATGGCGCAGGAATAGCAAATTAAGTGTAAATTGAAAAAAAATATATATATAAGTATTTCTGAGGGGGTGCAAGAGAATGTTAAGCCTCATTTTTGAACTTCTGAGATATTTCAATTTGAAAATTTGATCAAATACTTAAACCAAGATATATAACCTAAGGTTTTTTCGCCAATGTCTTAGTAACATTTGAGATATTCTGAGTAACAATATGGCATTACTTTATTGATATTACTATTACGTTCTTTGTAAATTAGCTACCTTCATTGGGAGCATAAACGTCAGGGGCAAAAACGAAAACTGGGATATATGCTGCCACCAAGTGACATTAGAAACGAATTATAGGTAGAATATTATAATTTACAATATTAAGCAACAGATTACAGTGTTAGATTTATTTCACCAAAAATGTGGCCCGGCAATTTCTTGCTCAGACCCCCCTCATATGTAAAACGTCCAAAATTATTCTCAATAGGAAAAAGAAATATCTACCGAAGATATTTTCCGTATTTTTTGACATCCTGCTTGTGCTTCATAAAAACATGTAAAAAAGTAACGATACTTGAAAACGCAACTTGTGTAATCCTAGCAGAATGGTCAAGGCTGTCGTCCTCTGGAAAGTTCCCTAGTTCGTATCCTGTGGCGGGTAAGTATTACTTGTTTATTGTAGATTGAATTAGATAGAGAATTTTATCGGTAGCGCAGTATAAAATATTTTTTTACTTTTTCTCGTTCAATCAATATGCATTAATAGATAGGTAAGGAAAACATGCTTCTTACCTTCTTATTATACTTCGAGGTGTTGAGATCATATATCCAACTTTAGCACGTCCCGGTTGAAGCTTTGATGATAATCCATTTTGTGAGAGATATTTTGCTGATGCACATCTATTTTATTTAATGCTGAAAGCATTATAGGATTAACCCATTAAGCACCATGACGTACAATAGCAGTACAATATACAATAATCCAACATGGAGTGAAAAATTAGCCAGAGCCAGGAATCGAACCTGGGTCCACAGGTGTGGTAACGCTGTGGACCCAGGTTCGATTCCTGGCTCTGGCTAATTTTTCACTCCATGTTGGATTATTGTATTTATTGTATGTATGTCTGTATTATAATATTTGTGTATCTTTAATTGCTGAATGCAGGCGTTGTTTATGTGTGTTTTAATGTAAATGGAAGAAGTTTTGCCATTAGAATCTCAGAAAAAAAAGAAAGAGAAAATTTTGGTAAAACCTAATTCACTAAAGTATCATTTATCAGTAACTTTAAACAATAAAATTTACAATATATTAATGAAAATAGAAACAAAAATAACCTTGGAAATTTATTTAATTAAATTATTTTTCTTAATTATCTCTCTCGACTGCTGGATAAATGTTTGTGACGTCAGTTAAAATTGATCTATTGTACGTAACTGCGCATCGCAACATTTTTTCAATGCTTTTTCGCTTTTAATATCATGTTGTCGAAGATGAAATTTCTATTTTAATTAATGAATTAACTAAAAAATCAGTAAAACATCATTAAAAATACATTAAACGTCGAATTAAACATCACTTGATGAGATAACAAGCACGTGTAACGCATTTGATGTAAAGTGAGTTTGACACCACGATAATACATTTTTGGCGTTAAAATCCTATAGTTTGGCGATAGTTATTTTCTTAATGGAAAGTGGTCGACCGGATAACGGAGAAGTATGAAAATTCTTATAAATCGTATGAAATTGAAGGGCATATGTATTTAATGTGTTAAAAAATACGATTAATGTTTCTCAAACTTTGAAGCTGAAAAACAAGCGAGTACGATGTATTATTACGTATTACGTAGGTCGCGGTACGAGCCACCATCTGGACAGGGTATATGGCGGATACCATTTTTTCAGTACAATTAAATACAAAATATATTTTTATTTGTATACATGGTGGTTAAGCATAAAAGTAACGTATATAAAGTACGTGTGAAAAGTTTGCGCTTATGAAAATGACGCTATGCTTATCTTAAAATGTATTTTTACATTGATAAATCTAAAGAGAAAAATTTATAGGATTATGTCAAGATGACGTAATTTTAACCAATTTTTAAATTCTTCATTATGAACAGTAGAATGTATAACGATTGTGACAACAAACGGCGCTATAGCTTTTGTTTTTATCGCGCTTACATCACTTCTAAATACCGTACACTTTCAATTTATACATCATCAATTATAAAAATGTTAACTTTCGAATGAAATTTATTTGAAAACTGCCGCTTAATTAAACAACATTTTAAACAATTTTCAAGCATGAATTATTTTTCAAATCTATCACAACAATGGCCGCCAATTTGCTTCAGTAATATAAAATAGCACCTGGGAAAGTTGCCACAGTTGGAAATTGATTTCCCTAACCAACATAAAAAGTGAAGAAAAAAAAAAACCCCTCTGATAAATCATAAAATTAGATTAACCATAAGATAGAGCATTTTGGCGCTAAACTGAAATCTTTCAAACAAAAAAAAAATGATTTTCAATTTATGTTCAACATGAAATTGATATCATGTTGAATTCGTGTTGATGCATGTGTTGCATCAGAATATGCTTGGAATTGTATTTTATTATTATTTTAAAGATTCGTGATGTATTTCACTGTATAAGAGGGAAAAGATCAGGACTGTGGAAAAGGGATAATCATGATTATGGAAAGGGACCGACAAAAACATACAAATAAATTATACTAGAAAACATCAAAAATCTGCATCATGTGCAGATTGTATATTATTATTGTAAAAAAATTTCTCCATCTTTACATAAAAATTGATTAGCTTAAAACAATGGACGCATTTTAGAAAATATGGATTTGAAACGAACAATGATTAAAGAACATTTTAAAACTTTTTAGTATTTAAACATTTTAAATATTTTTTAACTTCGAATTTCGACGGTACCTTTGAACAGATGTAATGCATATGCACATAGAAGTTCACTCGGTTGCATTATCACAGCGAGAGAGATGTGTGCTTTATTTACTGAATATGATATGGATGTAGGAATATACTATTTGTATGATACTTCATAGGTCCATGATATTTTCTTTTTTTAGTTTTGAATATGGCGGTAATGTCGAATTTATTTGCATTAAACAGTTGTTTACGGATTGTTTTTTTGGAGTTTGCATCGGAAATGATACTGTATTTCACTGGGGCAAAAAACTTTTAAAATAAAATATTTAAAAGACTTTTTCATACGCACCCCTTCTTAAATAATAAAAAAGCTTATTTTACTGATATTGTTACAGTATTTTTTTCGTCAAGTTTTGACGGGTTCCATCTAGTTAATAATAAATTCTTTCTTTTTCAAATTTGCCCTTTTAAAAAATTTACTCCATTTTAATGGCATCGAGCAGAAAAATTAAAAAAATAGAAAGGTTTTGCTTTTAAATTATTTTAATTAAGTGCATCATAGTCGGACTGAATCTTTTGTAATATATCAAGATAACTGATTTTTTATTTTAATTTTTAATTGATTTCAGGGAAAATTGTAGTTGTAGAATAGTTCTTATCGTTCTCGTAAAAGTTAATTATTTTTACACTTCTATTTCATTTGTCTCTATGAAAATGATATCAAGAAATTTGTTAGGTATTTAAATTGAATTGCCGAGTTTCTAAAATAAACCTCAGTTAAAAAACATATAGATGGGAATAATTATTTTTTTTTAAAGATGGAAGTAAAAGGAATAGCTGAATTTAGATAGATTCATCCTTGTTAGTTTTAACGACTTCTAAAATTGAAAGGAAATGCATTGCAGTCAATTATATTAGGAAAAATCAGAATTAATTATTTATAAATATAACAAATAATAAAAAAAAAATTATTTTTCTCCCACATTTGTCTTTTTAAAACATTTATTCAATTCAACGGTACTAAGGGCGAAAACCTCCAATAATTAGGAACATTGTTTGTCTTGAAAATTTTTTAACAAATTGAATCACCTTGTAATCTATCAAGGTAATTAACTTTAATTTTTAATTTTTAATTGATTTTAAAGAAAATTGTGGTTGAAAGCTAATTCTTAATGTTTTTCTTTAAAGGTAATGATTATACACTTGTATTTTATACGCCTCTAAAATAATTATATCAAAATATTAGTTTGTTATTATTATTGAACTCATAATTTTCTAGAAAAAAATTTAATTAAAAAAAATCAGAAGTACTTAACCCGGGTGGATCCTTATCAGACCATAAATTTCTTTTATTTTCAAAATATGCAGGAAACTGTGCGTTTTTACGAAAATAGTGTGTGCTCGAGTTTTTAAATTAAATATTTCTACCTCTTTAGTCCATTTAGTAATCTAATTACTGCTAAGATAATAACCAAGAAATTAAAAATATCCGACTCGTTACTTTAGTCCAATTCTTTTTCAGAAATATTCATAGTTTTAAAAAAAATATTCTTCCTTGTCAATTTACACGGCTGTAAATAAGGATTATAATATTTTCTCTTCATCTTTATAATTCCAATTCCGATGCATTTTCACATTATACATTCTATCTATACTAATAAAAAAAAAGATGTTTGTGTGTGTGTCTGTCTGACGACTTTGACTAGGACAATGTATCGCACGTAGAGGTCTGAAAATTTGAGTGAGGATAGTCCAAAACAGGTCGTGATGCACCTGAGGCTCGAACTTTTTATTTTGTTTACAATTATACGAGATATTAGTTAAACACAGCAATTAAAATTACCCTGAAAAGCGTCGCAACGGTGCGTTCCAGAACCCCTTTCCCAAGCGCCGAAGCAAGAAGAACCGAATGCTCCCTTTTTTCGGTCATTTTTCGACGCGCGCATTGGCGAAACCTTTCAAAGTACGGACAAATTGAAAACATTTTCGTAAATTTCGTACTTTTTACTTTCGAAAGCCGTAATCCGTTCAAACAAATACGAGTTTGAACCTTTAAAAAAAAAAGTTTGATTTCGCGTCCCTTCCACCTCTGTTTCTGAGCCCACATCCATCCGAATTTTCAAGATAAGGAAAAACTAAAAATATCCACGTAAAACAGGTATCTTATTCTCTACGACGATGCAATTTGTTTTGAAAAATACAAGTATTAACTTTTTCAAAAAAATTTGTGACTGGAAGTCACTTTGCCATTTCTCTTGATACTATTCTTCCCAAACTAAAAGTAACTAAATAGCGGTATTTTAACACAATCTTTTTACACGTTCTTTGGACACTTGATTTACATCACGCATACAAATCTAGAAACATTCGGGTGATTAGAAGTAATAAAAAGAGTAATATCTGCAAAAATTTCGCACAGAGCGTGATTACGCGGGTGGCTCTTGTTCATGTTTTTACAACTAAATATCCATAGTTTTGCACGAAAATTACACGCAGGCTTCTGAAACATTATATTTATAACTCATAAAATTTCAAAGATTTCGGACGATAGAGAACTATCTTGTTTTTAATATTAAATGACACAACGTGAAGAAAATGTGAGAAGAAAACACTTCTTACAAGCCCTTAAGGTCGTTTGGAAAGATTTTAGATTGAATATGTAAATTCATTCAACACTGATTTTTAGTATATTTAAGGTTATTATCGTGAACCCGCTACGCCGGTCTTTTGTTTAAAAATATAAAATCAAAACAGACCAGAGCGTGCGTAGTACGCCCAGTTGATTTACTCCCACTGTTGAAGGCAGTGACCACCTCAACTTTTGGTTTGTTTGGATAGATTTTCATGTTTTTGGAAATATCTCTGTTTAACTATATAAAACCATTCAACATTTATTGTAGACACATTTAAAGTTATTATTAAGGGCTCAGGAAATGCCGTTCCGGGCGGATGACCTAGTTCTAAATAGAAGCAAGAGCACGCGCACCGGGTCTAATAGGACCGAAAAGTTTATTTTGTTTGACAATAATAGGAATAAAAATCGGAAATACCCATGATGGGCAAGGCGATAACTTTTAATTTAGCTAATGAGCAATTGGATAATTTTGATTGAAAGAACGGATTACCGCTGCATATTGATGTAGTATCCGGACATGAAAAATCCAACGCGCGTGCTTTCATGCTAATTTACATGTTGAAAGAGTTTTTCGATATAAAAATGGAAGCAAGCAAAACTGTAATCGAGAATTTAGAGGCTTATTTTATAACAGTGGTTTGAAACAGGCTAACTGTTGATAATTTTGTTAATGAACCCTGAAATAGAAAAAAATAGTTAAGTGAATTACATAGGAAATAAATCAGGATTATTTCTTTCTAAATATACAGACAAAGGCATTATTTATTTCATACATTTTTCTTTCTAAAATATTTACTTCATTTCACCAGAATTGAATGAAAAAAACCCTGAGTATTAGGAAAGGGTTTTGCTTTGGTAAAACTTTAATAAGGTGAATCACAGTTGACTAAATTTCTTGAAATCTCTCAAGAGAATTGATTTTTAAATCCAGTTAATTCGATTGAAATTTTTTCTTCCGGATGTCAAACAGATAAAAAACTTTTTCCTTAATCAATAAAGCATTTGAGACGCCTTAGTAATGGGAAATCGATATCTAAGGGAAAAATTGCATAGCTTTGTTAAAAACCCCTGTTCTGTGTGAAAAGATTAGTTGTAATCACGTGTGAATGATAAATCAAGGGAATAGATATTCCATTGTTTCCTCGTTTAAGCTATGCTGAATTTGAAAATCTTGGAACTTTTAAGAGCTTTAAAATAATACATAATTTCTGTACTTATGTGTTTTTTGTGGGTAGTAAGTCAAGGCAAATTGCAAAGTAAAAATTGTATTTTTTTTTTAAGTTTTCGGATGTAACTTTTAATGATGTTTTTTTTAAAAAAAAAAAAACTAATCAGAAATTATATTTTGAATAATGCTTAATAGGCTTTCTCGCTATTTAAAAAAAATTTTTTATTAAAAAAAAATGAGGGATATAATGCAAGCTTAATTCTTAAAAAAAGTTATTACATAAATACAAAACAGATATATATCAAACAAAATATATATCAAACAAAATAAACTATAAAACAAAGGCATCAGAAAAATACATAAACCAATAATAAAATGTATGCGTAGAAAAAGAAATGCTGTTTCAAAAAAGCTAATTTGGTAAATGGAAACGATGCGTAGTAGCTCAGTGGCTAGCTCAGTAGTCTGGAACTGGCAAAAGCCTCAATATTTAAGGTATCAGGAAACATTAAACGGATTATAGTTTTGAAGTTTACATATGTAAGGTAAAACATTGCGAGTGTTTATGCATAGAAAAAACTGAATTCGCATTCTTCTATATGTTTGGAAAATCGGGCATGCGATACTACCTGGTTTACAGCATAAAATTAAACACCAATAAAGAGGATGAATATTTGTAGTGAAATGAAGGGATGCTAAAATAAATAGTTTTTCTAATTTATGTCAAGTATAATATAATGAAAAATAAGGCATCAGCAAAATACATAAACCAGCAGCAAAATGTATGCGTAGAAAAAAATTCTGGTTGAGAAAAGCTAGTTTGGTAAACGGAAACGATGCGCGGTAGCTCAGTGGTTAGCGCATCTGTTTATATAATATGCAAGTGAGGTGACGATTTCGGGCAGAACACATTCATCTAACAACAATTTCCTATCAAATTTAAGCATTTTTCGTTATAGCAACTGCCAACAATTAAAAATCCACAGTAAAATTCTTTTCACAACAATTAATTTTCTATTGAAATATTTCGACGTGAAAAATGAAAAAGAGATAAAAAGTTTCAAGGATGAAAAGAAGATGAATATGATTCCATATTGGAAGTATAACAGATTTTCAAAGAGGTCTCACTAATACATATATTTTAACATTTTGAGGTTCTCTGAATTCGTTTTCGCTATTTTAAAATCTATTTTAGATACGTGTATACGTGTGTGTATGCAGGTATACTAGAAATTCCACAAATGTCCAGGTCCTTAGAACTCATTCTTAGTGAAGAACTGAAATAAAGATTTCAGATTTTAAAAAAATATAAAATTCACATGTTTATATTTCTTGCAGTACAAGTCAGTAAAAGCTATTTTTACTGATACTGCGTTCTATATCGGTTTTCCTTTATTAATTACGATAGATCTGTAATTTCTCCTCTGCCAGATAGCAAATTTGTTGTTAAAACTCCAGAGGCACATGCATTAATCAGGCCCTGAACGTAAGGAAAACTGACATGTAACGTTGTTGTCGATGAATAGTATATGAATATGTTTATCCATTATTTCAAATTTTAAGTGAAAACCTTCATTTCTATGCACCGTCTTAGGACGGGCTTTACACTAGTCGCAAAATAGCCTGGGACTGGCAAAAACATAATTTTTTTTTAGGTATCAGGATAAATTAAACGGATTATAGCTTTGAAGTTTACATATGTAAGCTGAAACATTGCGAGGGTTTATGCGTAGAAAAAATGAATTCGCATTCTATATGCTTGGAAAATCGGGCATGCGATACTATCTGGTTTTCAACAAAAAATCAAACAGTTATAAAGAGAATCAATATTTGTAGTGAAATGAAGTGACGCTAAAATAAATATTTTTTTCTAATTTATGTCAAGTATAATAATTTCAAAAGTTCTACCAAAACAATATTTCTACTATTTTTCAAGAAGTTTCAGTAGAAATTTAATTACTCATAGTGTAATGGCATTTTTAAAAGTTCAGAAAAGTGCATCTATCTTGCACCAACGTACGCCAACATATGCCAGGCAAAAAAACTTATCTCCAGACTGCATGTAACCCAAAGAAACAAATTTCAGCTGCTAAAACCTGTGAATCTTGATCATATCTAAAAAAAAAAAAAATCACTGTTTATAAAATCTGAGTTGCGAAGCACGGCTAAACGCTGATTTGACAATAACTATTATCGCTGTTTACGAATCTGAGTTTTTTTGTTCACTGCCCGTTTGTCCCTCTCAAATTTCTGTTGAAAAAGGGGGACGATGGAAAACTTTCAATGTTCCAACCACGATTTAAGTAGAATTAGTTTTAGAATAAAATTTGTTTAGAAACAAATCCAAACTCGCAATGGACACCTTACCTCAGGTCATCTATTCTAGAGGCCATACGGAGGTATTTAAGTCAAACATTTCTACCACATTTTAATTAGAATCCTTATACAAATAAATTATACTCCTCGGATCCCATATATAAGTTTCACGAAGATCCAAGCACAAAAGAAAGACTTGTTTTTCATATTGACGTCAAAAACCTCTTGATCTGAACCATGTACCTATATAACCAATTTAAATATTTTGTAAATAAAGGAATAAAGTACCTAGGTACACATTGCGTTATGAAAACACGAAAACTAATTATTGTAAGTGAATCGTTATCACATAAGCTGAAATATAAGCTTTATCTTGCAAACGGTTGATTGTACGAACTTGGCAATAAGCTAGATCGATTCACAGTGATGTAGTCGTAAAAATACCAGAGGGTATACGCTAGACAGTACACGCTATAACTTTGCTTAGGAAATAGAGGATTCTTAAAGAATCAGAAGATATATGGCATATTCCACTGTATATCCTCCACTGCATCCCTGTCGATTCAGCGTGCCCCAAAACTAAATGAAATGGGTTGTTTCCAAATCTGCCCACTGGAACCAAGCTATCCTACAGGTTTTTACCTTTCTGGCCATTTCCGCCTACTGTGCATCACGCTGTCAAACTACACACTGTAAAAAGAAAAGAAATGTTTCTTGATCTAGGAAGAAGGTTTTCAAAAATATAATATAAACTTTTTCGAGTTATCCACGATTCCGAAAAGCGTTCTTTTGTCTACAGGAACTTTAGAAAACAAAAGTTTTTCGAGATTTAAAGACGCATTTCCGAAACAAAACTTTCTTTTGCATCTCGTAATTTTCGGAAACTTTTCCGAGTAGTTTATACAGCGTATATTTAGTTTATACAGCGAGTAGTTTATACAGCGTAGTTTATACAGCGTATTAATTATTAATTTTTTCAATCCGGTCTCAACACGAAATATCTGCTTTTAGGATGTTATCAATTCTTAAATAAACATTTTCAGTTGCATAACAGAATTTATTGCATGCATGAGTAACAATGTTCATTTTATCCTGTTAATTTACTATGCTTGTCTGTTTAACATATTATTTGTTGAACATGAAAATGTTTAATTGAGAATTTGTAGCATTTAAAAAATAACATTTTGTGTTGATACCGGGTTGAGAAAATTGATTAAGGTATCTGACTACGTTTAAAAAGTGGTTTTCGACCAAATTTGTCAAAACAATTTTATTACATTTTATTAAAGCCCAACTTTTTATCTTTCCAAAACTGTATTTATTTTTATTTACGATAAATAGAACTGGAGTTGTAGCGGTTTTTAAACTACTCAACAGCTGTCACTAAAACCGGAAGTACTGTTTAAAGGACCGGAAGTACTAGTTAAAGGTACTAACTGGTCGGTGGGAAGCAAAACTATGGCCTTCTAGAAATAACCAAAGGCTCAGTACTTAAAAAAAAAGTGTATGGGTCATAAAAACAATGAAGTGTAGATGCATATTACTGTGTAAATTCTTGTAGGAAAACGAAAATCTAAATTTTAAATGCATTTTTTGGAAAATGTAATTTGTGATGAAAATTCCATACGCAAAACATGATTTCTCAAAAAGTTATTGGAATATCACTATGAAATTTAAATTGCATGTTGTTTACACTATTGTGAGGGCAATGAACTAGAAATTTAATATTCGAATAAATATTTTTTGTTTTATGGATGTTTTAGTGGAAAGACAACGACGAATTTTATGAAAATCAGCATGTAAAAACATGCGATAGGCTATAAGTTTTGAAACATTTAAAATATCTCTTAGATTTTAGTTCATTGCCTTGACCAGTGTCATAAGTATGAAGTGTAAAAAGGAAATTAAGATACATACAATAGAATTTTTTGTAGAGTGTTTTGCGTAGTGGGCCAAATTTCACTAAATTTTACCACAAAATCCCCCATTTACCAAAATTTCATCAATGAATGAAATATTTTTTGCTTTTTTTCACAGTTTCTAATCATAATCTTAATAAAAATAAGTTCAAACAATAATTCAACATCTTTTTTGGAAAAAACTGCTCCGTACGTAGTCAGGCACTTTAATGCTACGTGAAAACTATTCGGAAACGTTTCCGAAAGTTACGGACTGCAAAAGAAACTTTTGTTTCAAAAATGCTCCTTTCAATCTCGGAAATCAATTGGTTTCTGAGCATAAAGAAGCGTTTTTTGGAATCATGCGTAACTCGGAAAACATTATATTATATTTTAGGAGAGCTTATTGCTAGATCCAGAAGGATATACAGGGGTTAGACAAAAATATGGAAATACCTCGTGAAATGCATGCTTGAACGTAGATGTTGATTCTAGCCAAGCCTGTAGATGCTGCTATTGTATTTACCCACAAACGCCAAATGTGCAAGCTCTTTAGTACGTTGTCTGTGTCAATCGTTGTCAGAACAGTGTTCTGTGTAGTTGTGAGATGTCTATGCTAAGTGAATTCGAACTTGGGCAGATTGTTGGTGCTCGTATTGTGGGTGCTTCCGATACCAAAGTAAAGTGCCGAAGTGTATCATGTTTTAAAAGACACCGTATCTAAGATTTATACCGCATACAGGAAAAGCGAAAATACATCATCCGCTAAGTCACAACGTGGACGAAAGTGTGTATTGGGTGATCGCGATAGATGGTCATTGAAGAAGATTGTGACGAAAAATAATAAGACAACAGCAGCAAAAGTCATTGCTGAACTGAATGCCAGGTTCACAAAGCCTGTCAGCACTAAAACAATAAGAAGGGAGCTCCATAAGCAGGAATTTTCAGGGCAAGCTGCAATTTTAAAACCACTCATCAGTGATGCAAATGCATGTAAGAAGAAAACATGGTACCGAAGCCATAAAACTGGACTATGGAGCAATGGAAGACAATCCTTTGGTTGGATGAGTCTTGTTTCATACTGTTTCCAACTTCTGGCCGAATTTACGTCTAGGAAACGCAATACAGATTGTTTGCTTCCAAGAGTAAAACATGACGGAGGTTCGGTCATGATTTACACAGCTTATACAGCCATATCGTGATATTCCATGTGTCCCATTATTACTTTGCAAGGTCACATTACTGACAAAAATTATGTGACCATTTTGGCCGATCATTCATCCATTTCATGGTACAATTTTTGTTCCCCAATGGTGATGTTGTGTTCCAAGACAACAACGCCCTGTTCACACATCTCGTATCGTCCAGGACTGGTTTTAAGAGCACAAGAGTGATTTGTCTATCTCCCCTGGCCACCACAGTCATCAGATATCAGTATTATTGAGCCTTTATAGTCTATTTTAGAGTGAAAAGTGCATATTTGCTATTCACCTCACGTTACCTGAACTTGCCTCTATTTTGCAGGACGAATGATGTAAGATTCCATTAGAAATCATACAGGACCTGTATTTATTCGTTCCGAGAAGACTGCAAGCTGTTTTGAATGCCGACAGTTTTCCTACACCGTATTAGGCATGATAATATGTTTTTTAGGTGATTTTATATTTTTGTCCAACTTCTGCTTATTATATATATTTACAGTGTTGAGATTCACCTCCGAACTTGGGCAAAGTCAACTACCTTTCATCCTTCCGGTTTGATAAAACGAGTGCCAAGCGTGTTTGGGAACTGAGCATTGGGGGTCCCATGTCATGCTGACCACCTGAATGGGACGTGTGCTATATATAAAACCACAGGGCGTAAGGTCAAGAAAATAAAATAAGAATCGCAAGGCCATAAATCCTTCTTGGGTTGTAGTGCTATGGAATTTAGTTTTTTTAGTTTGAGAAACGAAAGGAATTTTACATACATTTGAATACAACTTTTAATATATTTGAAATTTCAACTTACATTGATATTACTTCGTAATATCAGGATTATCTAACTTGATAAAAGTGAATTAAAAAGATTTTGTTAAAATGTTTATAGTGTATTCACATCTCAGTGAAACAAAATAGCAATTCTTGACTAAAAGATTGTGTGTTATGTTATGATAAGTTGTAAACTACGTTAAAAAGATGAACTGGCAAAAGTGCAGTTTGTTTTTCAATATCAAAATAATGCCGAAATTTGTATTAATTATTTAAATAAATAAATATATATATATATAGTATATAAATGATAATTAAGGTTTTATAAACATTTTCTGAAAGCAGAAGACACATTCCAGGCTAAAAAAATAGTCTTGAAATTTTTATATACCAATATTAGTAACTCAATTATAAAATAAATAAAAATAGGCGAAATTCTAAATGTATTATTTGTTTCAAATATATATAATATATATAAAGGATAAATATAGTTTATTTTCTGAAAAAAAAATGCTATTCTTCAAAATTCAAGAGATACAGCGTATCCCAAAAACATTGACCTCAGCTTTTATTCTTTAAATATTGATCATAGACATATATTATAAATTACAAAGTTACGTAAAAAGGTACAGAACACACACATTTTACTCCCTGGGAAATTTTTCCTACTTGGGCGGTATAGAAATTTAAATTTTGTATTTTTTCAAATTTAATCCCCTGAAAAGTTTTCATAACATTCTGTATCCTTTTTTACGCAACTTTGTAACTTATAATATATGTCGATGTATATATATATGTCTATAATATATGCCTAATCAATTTAAGGAATAAAAGCCGAGGTCAATTGTTTCAGGGACACCCTGTATATATACCCTTCTTTATTCTATTTACCTTTAGGAATGTTCATATAAAATCAAATATTATTAATATTGTTGTTGCTTCTATTAACCATATATCATTTGAGTTATTGGAAACGGAGATAATATAATTATTTACTTAAGTTACTGTTGACACATTTAGTAGCATTGTTTACTCAATGGTTACCAGTTAATTAATAATTTCGTAGTCTCATTGCACAAGGTCAAACCATGTTCCGTTTGAGTACGTGCAGAAATTATTCTGTTTAAAACTTATATTTAGTTATTTAAAAGTACAGTTCTTAATCATATTTCCAATACTACTGAAAATAAATTACTTTAACTCAATGTATTTACGATTGAAAAATTAGAAATATCACAACTATATTTAAAGTATTGAATGCAACATAATATATCTTATCTTGAATTAAATCGAATTAAATATCCAATATTCGTTGGCTTTTGTCATTTTATTTAAGAATAAGGTAATGACATTTTGAAATAATGTGAAATCAATAATTGTGTTTCATTCAGCGGTATTTTCAAATACTTCGATTTTCAGAATATTTGAAGATTTTCCGTAACTAATCACATTATTATTTAAAAAAAGATCATATTAAAAGCTATTGTGACAGATTAAAAGATATTGCTGTAAAAAATATAAATCAGTCTGCACCCTTTCATACAAATGAGGACCCAAATTACAGAATTACATTCTAAATTTTCTGCGAAAATAAAGATCGACATACGAAATGAAAATATTATGTTTTTAACACCTTTCACTGCAAATTCCCAGCACACATTTGGAACACTTTGATTCAAAAAAAGTGTTCCAGTTATCTTAATGTGTATTGAATGTGTTCCCTTAATGTGTTCCGAATATGCTCCACTAGTAAGAAAGTGTTCTGAAAGTGCACCGAAAGTGTTCTGCTCAAGATATATGTTAAATCTAAACTTGGGAACACATTTGAACACAGATTGGGAACACATTTGGGCACACTTGTGAAATCATCGCTTTCAAAAAGTGCGCTAGAAAGTGTGCTGAACAAAAGAAGTGTTCTCAGAAGTATTCTAAAAACTGTTCTAAAAAGTGCGCTTCAAAGTGCACTAAAAAAGTGACAAAATAAGTGTTCTGAAAAGTGTATAAAGATTTGCAGTGTTCAACTTAGTTCCTCCTTTCTACCTCTATATCGAGACACTTGCGGAAGCCAGGAAGAAAGGAAACAAAAATATTCTGAAAATTGAAACCGGACAAATTTAAAAGAAAAAATGAATTAATTAAACACCTCGAAAAGCGGAAAGGGTTGGGTTTGGGGTTATGAGGCTATCGAAGGACCCTTGCGGCTTCGAGCTGTATGTTCGTTATAAACAAACTCATAATAAACATGCTTTCTCAAGAGTGTAGAACAAGTAGCATGTATAGTCCATGCAGATGAACGCACAAAAGTATTCCATTACGTTATTGGGAATGCGATGCATTTTATTGATGTTGTGATACTTCAAACATAACGAAATCACTAAAGTGTACTGCATGTTATCTCTAGATTATAGAGTACATGCATTTATTGTTTATTTACAGAGACACACAAAAGAATTCGGAAGATCGATAATTGCCGGAAGTTCACATTGCTCTATGTATGGTATGTATTTTTAAACTGATTTAATTTTGAGTGTATTATGTGGTGTGTATAAATTCTCTAGATCGCATACAGTGCTACACGAAAGACGGCAGTATTTTTACACACATTACACAGCAATTGTTGAAAACAGGTTTTTACTGAGTTATGGTTTTTTTTAAATTACTTATTTAGATATTTCATTTCAAGGAAAAAAATTAATTTCTTATAATATCTTGTTAGCGTTGGAAGGTGTTTCATAATCCATACACGATGCATGATTTTTCGTTCTTGTTATTTTATTTAATTGTTATTACTACTATTATACATTTACACTACATATTATACACTACTATTATACTATTGTCATTCATACATTATTTGAATTATTGCACAGAGATCTCATGTGGTTATAACATTTTTAATGAAATTGTTAACTGAATAGTAAACAGTTAATTTGTAATTTGACAATTATGGCCCATATCAAATGTTGTTCCACTTGAGTTCAATGATTGTCTTTTGTGTTTGTATTGAGTTATTTAAAAATATAGTGTTGAATTATATTTACAATGCTACGGGAAATATATTCCTTTAACTCAGCATATTTACGATTAATAAATTCTAAACTATGACCATCAAAATTGATGAACGCAAAATAATATCTTGAATTGAATTGAATTAAATATCCAATATTCGTTGCCTTTAGTCATTTTATTTAAGGATAAACTAATGATATTTTGAAATAATGTGAAATTAATAATTGTGCTTCATTCAGCGTTCTTTTCAAATACTTTGATTTCAAGGATATTTCAAGATTTTTCGTACTAATCACATTATTAGTAAAAAGATCATGTTAAAAGATATTGTGAGAGATAAAAGACTATTGCTGTAAAAAATATAAATCTGTCTGCACCCGTTCATATAAATGAGGATTCCAATTACTGAATTACATTCTAAATTTTTTTGCGAAAATAATGCTCGACTTACGAAATGCACAATATTAAATTTTTATTTTATTTAATTGTTATTGCTAAAATCACACATTATTTGAATTATTACACAGAGATCTCCTGTAATGATAGTACTTTTAATGAAGTTGTTTACTGAATAGTAAACAGTTTATAATTTGATAGTTATATGGTCTAGATCAGCGGTTCTTAAACTTTAGAATCTCGCGGACCCCCTTTGATGTGGAATACATTTCGGGGACCCCCAACAATATTTTACGTAAGATAAGATAAGCAATTATTTTAATGTCTACACCTTCTTTATTTTTAATTACACATATTCTATGTTTAGTTTACAGTGTAGAAAAAACTATAAACTGCATTAATAAGTTGAAAAATAATTATAACACATATTTTAAGACAGTTAAAATATACATACTACTATTTGCTATGAGAAGGATACTGCTGCTTTAATTCTACTAGATGTACAATATTTCGTTCAATGTTTAAAACATGTTTCCGTAAGTCTAGTTAAACATCCAGGCGAAGTCTACATTCGTTTCTCATGTGCACAAGATTGGAGGAAGTCTTTTCACACAAATATGTGGCGCAGAAGGGAATTAATTTCTTGGTATCTTTTTCTGTTAGTTCTGCAAAGGTATTTATCAGGTACAACCAAAAATTTGGAAAGGCAATGGAAAGCAATTTTCATGCACCCATCGCATGGTAATTTCGAATGTTGTTCCTGCTCTAAAAATGTCAAGGTTTTGATTTCACTAATTTCTTGGAAATTAAATGGATCTCTGATACACTCTGTTTCTGACTTCGAGGGAGGAAAATAAAGCCTGAAAGTTTCTTTCTAGTGCTTCATGTGTACAACAAAATGTTCAATAATATCAGGGAAAAATTGTATCATTAGAAGTTTGTAAGATATCGAATAATGTTGGCCATGATTCTATTATTTTCAAGTCAATAATTGGCAAATATATTTTTTTTTTACTGTGGCTTCTACTTTTTCTTGGACTTTGAAAATGTGTATTATTCAGGAAATTTAAAATAACTGTCAAATATGCCACCTTGACAAGCCAGGAGAAATAATTGAAATGATATTTCAAATGGAATTTACAGTCCATTAAAAACAGTCTTACTTCATCACACAGTGCAAAAATTCAAAACTTTAAATCGCATTTGTCCTCGTGACAGCCACTTAATGCATGCATAAATAGCTTCTTGTGTTTGCTCCCAATTTCTTCTCACAATAGTTTGGTGTATAATTCAAGTTAATTTAGTTGTTTCAGCAATAAATTATATCAAAGCTATAGTTAGTTTAGATATAATTTACTACTGAAACAACTTCGTTGAATGTAGTCGAATTTTCAGGCAAACAGTGGCTCACGTTTAATACAATAGTGTGTTCAAATTACATGCGGTGTTTTAGCTTCAACGAAGCTGATCAAACATCAAAACATTAACAGTTCCACTTATAACTCAAGCCCCATCTGCACTTATTGCAATACATCTTGACCGGTTTATTTATTTTTCCTGTCTGAAACCGTCTAAACATGTGAATAGTACAGCACTTGTTGTGCGAGTTGGAAGACGTTTGCAAAAATCTTCCAAATTCATAAGAAGCTAAAACTATCAAATTAACATTATTGGAAATATCTAAACCCTCATCTAGTTGCAATGTGAAAAAAGGACTGTGATTCTGCTCTTAACTGTAATACTAGATAATGAAATGAAATTTAAATCCTTCGTTGTTTTTTCTTCTATCATTGTTATGATAATTGCTTTAGCAGCAGGTAGAATTCCATTCGCTGAAATACCGTGAAATTTTGCAGACTTTGCTATCACCAGAGATACCTGATATGAGTTAAAAACGGCCTTTACATTATTGGAACAAGTTGTGGTCTTTTAATTTCATTTCTGACTTGCTTTGAGTTCTTTTAACTTGCTTAAAAAAAAGTTATTTGGTTTGTTTGCATACGCTTTGTGTTTAGTTTGTCTTCGGAGTTTTTTTGGTCTCATGCACTGATTTGACAGTATATCGTTACAAATAATAGATTGACCGTTCCTTCTTATTAAACTAGGTGCTCCTAAATCTAAATGTTAAATATTATTCAGAGGACTAACGTTTTCGCCTAAGCGATATTTTCTTCTCCATTGGATTCTGAGGTGTTGAATCATCATCGTCTAAATCTAACTCCTTCTCATCGTTACAATTTAATGTACTAGCCTTTTAATCACTCATCTATATCTTAAATAAAACATATGGTCGAAATATGTAAATATGTAACAAGAGAGACTAAAATACGAACAGTGCATTTAAAAATGAGAATGGCTGTTATAACAATATCGCATTTTTTCAAATAATGTTGAAAAAATGCGAAACAGCTTTTATTACCTCTTAAAAACAAATTTCTCACTCGCGTATCCTAATTAAAAAAAAATCATGAACATTTAGAAAGAGAAAAAGGGCTTATAATTTTTGTAAAGCTTATTTTAAGTCTAAAATTATTTCCTAATTTTGGAAGAAACTGCACTTTTTGTAGATTTTAAAACTGTATTTTTTAAATAATAAAATTCATAAGTTCATAGCTTCTATTTTTTGTTTGGAATCTAAAAATAAGTGTTTCTTTTTCGTTTAAATCTTAAATAATTGTAAAACATTGCTTAGGTCAATTTTTAGAATTCCTTTTTACTGGAGAATCTTTATTAATCCTCTGACTGCTTATTTTTTTTTTTCAAAATCCCCTGGACTAATATGTATTTTATTACATATTTCAGATCATCCTGTATTTGAAATATGTGGGATATGTAGGATATATATATCATTTGCATTTTTACCCTTCGACTGTGGAATTTTTAAAACAAAATTGCTCAAAAAATTTATATTTTTATATTTGTACTAGGGGGCCTACCCCCTGCAAGCTACGCTTGCCAACCCCCGCTCAGACTTCGAGGCCTCTAAAAACATGACAGCGTTCTTTATTTTAAAAATATTGGTAAATCTGTAATTGGGTTGCATGCTTTTAACGTTTTAATGGGGCCTTTTTTGATTATCATGGCCTCATACACAGCTGTTGCGACAACTGACGACTGTTTTCGGGATTCATAAGTAAAATTAATTACAACTTGAAAATCAGCTTGCATAAAATGGTTAGGTTTAAATTGTGGCTACCTCTCGGACTGTTATAACAACGATCTGTATTCTATTCTTCCTTTGCGTTTAAGGATGAGAAAAATTTCATCTGCTTGTGAATAACATTAAGAACCACGGTATTGAAAAGTACTATGTTATAGACATTTACAATAACAGGTTTTAATTTTCTCTCTATTTTAGTGCACCATCATGCATATTTCCACGTTATTTTAAATATGTAAATTATTTATTTTAATTAATATGTATATACGAATTTTCTAATAATTATTTATCATACAAAATCAATTAAATATTTTGTGCTCGGCATCAATTGAGATATTTAAACAAATTTGCTATCCGCGATAATTTTACACCATGTTATGTCACTTGAATAGTGTCCATAAGAAAATCGGATAACTTTTACAGTATAGGATCCTTTGCTTTTAGGTTTGGCGTAATTCGAGCTTCAAAAAGGGATAGATTCGTTAATATACATAGATTTGTCGCCAAAAGTTATGAAAACAAATCCAATGAACTTTTGGTGCTTTTCTATTATAGGGGACTTGACGCTTTTTTAAAAAGCTTGGCGGAAAAAACCAAGCAGGATAGAAAACCAAGCAGGATATTTTATTCTCCTTCCGTTCAGTTGGGCAATTATTATTTTATATATTCGTTTGAAATATCCGAATTAGTGATTTTATAAATTCGTTTAATTAAATTTTACAAAAAAAATAACAATATGATATCAATAAATAATAATTATTATTAATTCCTTTTCCCCCTTTCTTTTGCGTTTGCATAAATGACGTCATTTGGACGAATTTATTCAAAATATTTTCAGTTTATAAATTAAATTAAATGCTGACAGACAATTGAATCCTAACGATAGAAATGGGATTTTTTTTTTTCTCAAATTTTCCTGAAAAACATAATTTAATTACAATCTTGTCTTCATTATCGATTGAAATAAAAGATAAATTCAATTTCAATTTGAAAATGACGAATAAAAAGAAATCAATAATCCCTATCGGGATCCGTTTCAATTTTTTTCCCTTTTTTTGTCACAAAAAAAACTGAGTAATTAGTTGCCATCATTACAGAAAAGTCATTAAAATTAGAAAAAAATTAATATCTCGAAAACTAAATCCAATTTCAAAATTCTATTACCAGTTTTGACATCCGCGGATTTTTATGGACAATTGGTATTAATTTCACCATCAAGCGTTTAATATTTTATTAAAAATAGCCCTGAAACATAATCAGTCGTATAATCAGTCGTTTCATAAAATCGTTTCATAAATTCGTTTCATAAAATCGTTTCACAAATTCGTTTCATTAGGATTTTATATATATAGGGTAGATTATATAAATTTTTCTACAAATGTCTTGCACGTGGAAATTGTGGGTGTGTTAGTTCAGAGTGTTAAAAACAAACCTTCTTTCGTTTTCTTGCAGCGATAAACAGACCGTGTGGTCATGTGATTGCGACTATCACAACTCCAAACATTATGCATTTTAAAACGAACTGGGGAAAGGAAAATAATATTCTGTAAAAATTTTGACTTGCGTAGTGATGAATTCAAAGTGTTGTCCAGGAGAGGGAGGGGAGCATTCCATCTCTGGAGCACTGACATGTCTCCTTCCGAAGATTTCGTATTTTATGCTTATTAATGGTCTAGACTAGAAGTTCTTTTCCTGCAAAACTGCCCTAAAAGAACAACAGAAATTACTTCAAGAGAAAAAAAAATTGAATTTAGCACTGAACTTGAGGACCACTGACCGGAAGTTTTCGGACCCCCAGGGGTCCGCGGATCACAGTTTAAGAATCGATGGCCTAGATCAAATGTTGTAACACTTGAGTTCAATTATTGTCTTTTGTATTTGTATTGAGTTATTTAAAAATGCAGTTTTTAATTATATTTGCAATGCTACAGGAAATATATTACTTTAACTCAGCATATTTACGATTAATATATTCGAATCTTGAAACATCTAAATATGTTATATTATTTGAATTATTGCACAGAGATCTCATACAGTTATTGTACTTTTAATGAAATTGTTTACTGAATAGTAAACAGTTTATAATTTGACAGTTATATGGCCTAGATCAAATTTTGCAACACTTGAGTTCAATTACTGTCTTTTGTATTTGTATTGAGGTATTTAAAAATACAGTGTTTAATTATATTTGCAATGCTACAGGAAATATATTACTTTAACTCAGCATATTTACGATTAATATAATCGAATCTTCAGACATCTAAATATGTTACATTGTTTGAATTATTGCACAGAGATCTCATGCAATTATCGTACTTTTAATGAAATTGTTTACTGAATAGTAAACAGTTTATAATTTGACAGTTATATGGCCTAGCTAGATCAAATGTTGTTACACTTGAGTTCAATTATTACTTACCCCTCATACGTAGTATAGGGTAAGTCTTGCAATCGTTTTAAAAATCGATTTTTTTTTTTTTTTTTTTTTTTTTTTTTTTTTTACGGATTTACACGTTTCAGACACTGGAGATTCCGAAAAACATATTTTTAGAAAAAAAAATTGCCGTCCGTCTGTCTATGTGTCTGTAAACGCTCTATCTCCCGAACAAATTGAGACAGAGACTTGAAATTAGGTATGTACTTAGTATGCAATAATGGGAAGAAGCTTATTGAATTTCAGTAACCTCGATTATCTGGAACTATCTTTTTCGGACTCTTCAAGTATTCGTTCTGATAAAAGGTATATAAAAAAATTCGAAATTGTTTATTTTAAGAAGTGAATATAAAAGACAATAAAAAAACATAAATTTTGAATAAAGAATGAAGTCGATCGGATAATGAGTTGCCGAGATATTTGGAATCATATTTTCCACACTCTTTGATTTTTCGCGACCCTGTATTTCATTCAAATTGCAATTGAAAGATATATTTTAATTGGAAATGAGACGCTTAATCCAACGCAGTAAACTGTTAGTTAATAATATTATCATTTTTGCAGTTATAAGAATGTTTCTTTTACGCAATTCAGTACTAGAGCATTTAAAGCGAGGCTAACGAAAAAGACAGGCTACCGCGGTGCTTTCCACTTATCTTTTTTTACAGACCGCAAGAGTGACGTGTGCTCTTTCGGGACAACTTCATTGGTGCATTCGAGCATCACGTGACTCCGGCGGTCTGTAAAAAAAGATACGCTTAAAGTACCGCGGTAGCCCTTCTTTTTCGTTAACCTCGATTTAAAGTTTATGACGTCATCAAGCCACGATTTTATTCGAATTACAATGCATTTTATTGTCTGAGTGCAACGAAGACTCATACACAGCGCAGTATTACTTTGCCCCATATATAGCTACGATGGATATTAAAACCTTTCGTCAAGCATAACTCAAAAAATATTTAACGGATTTCGTTCAAATTTTTACAGCAGGTACCTATAAAGGTGACAACGACGTCTATTTATTACCAAGAATAAATGCTAAACCGTTTGGAAATTATATTAAAAAAATAGATAAAAAAGCACAATTAAAGTACATACGTCACGAAATTTTGTGGTACGTCATTTTCACCGGCGCGAGATTTTCGTAGACAATCGGAATTGAAAAGTTCATGGAGTACAAGGAGCAAAAAAAATATGCACGCACTAATATTCAGCACAATAAAATATATTTCAATTGAGTAGAAATCGAAAATTAATCTGGATTTTTTTCTCTTTGAAAGAAAAACCCCGCAATAACTTAGTAGACTTGGTATTAGAGATTTGGCGCAAATCTCAGCAATAGCAGCTTTTTTTATTTCTCATGTGTAAATAATAAAAAAAAATTCTTTGGTGTTTAAATAAAAGGTTTCGATTTATGGCATTATTTCTTTTTTTTTTTTCTCTTTTTAGCATTTTAAATGGGATTAATGAAAGGCATGTATTTTAAATTAAATGAGTGAAAGGTTTATATTTAAATGAAATGAATTCAATATGAAAATGTTATAGGAACAATATTTGGCGATTTATCAACTGCGCCAGGATAACATAAAAGTACCAATATATCAAACGGTATGTAGTATGTGAAATGAAACAGTTATAATCACCCATCGTACAAGAAAAAAACTAATATTCTGCATTCAGAGGGAAAAATCCATCTCCTGTGCCGTAAGATTTGGCGAGTTCTTTTTTGGTGATTTTTTCGATGTGATTGTTGGGATCTGAAGGATTTGGCTTACTTTTTCTAAATCTTATTTTTTTGCAGATGTTGTTACGGCCAGCTCCATCTGTTTCACTTCGCAGTGACTCATGAATCTGAACTGAAACTTTTCTTTTTTTTTTATTGAACTGAACTGAACTCAGAAACTTTAGAATGTTTTGTTTTTGGTTTTTTGTGTGAAATAAGACGGGAATATGTAGCAATGCCGTTCTGCTTGTAAGAAAGCGAAATATGTTTAAAAGAGTAAATATGTGAGATGATAATTGTTTTTTTTAATATAAGTTCGCGCGTGTAAATATTCTGCAGTTTGTGTTGTCAAAATTGTGTCATTAAAATATGAAAATTATCTTCATTGCATTTGCTGTCATTCCAGCGGAGATCCTCACTTTATTTTAATTTAAGTTTTTTCCACATTTCTGGCACCCCCGGGTGGGCGATTTTCGTCGGATTGTCACAAAGGCATGGAGATAAATTGAAAGAATAAAAATTGAAGGTAAGAGTGAAATTTCCATTTTGAAGATTGAATAATTATTATTTGCTAGAATATAAATATATTGCGTAACTTAGATAGTAAAAATGGAAGTCTTGAAAAGTAATAAAACGACTCAACGATCAGCTTTTACTAAAGCGTATAATAAATTAGAAAGTGTATTAAATGATACAAATGCAGAACACGATGAAATCGAAATTAATTTTTATTTATTCAAGCAGAAAGCTGACGCGTTAGAGATAACTCATAAGGATTATTTAGATGGTTTGTCAGATGACACCGAATTTGAAACAGAATTTAATTCTGTTGAAGAATATAGAGAAAAGGCTCTAAGAATCCAAATAAAAGCGCACCGTGTTTTGGATAACTTTAAGACAAAATTGAATCAAGATTTAAATCGAAATGAAAATAATTCGACTAGTAACCTGCAAATAGAAAATGATAAAGTAAAAGCTTTATGTCAACGACTCCCTGAAGTTGAATTGTATAAGTTTGGGGGAGATTTAAAAGATTGGCTTACATTTTGGAACCAATTCAAAAACATACATGAAAATGCAAGTTTAAGCAACGTGGATAAATTCCATTATTTAATTCAGTCGATGAAAATTAAATCGGAATCCAGGGAATTAATAGAATCTTTCCCAGTAACAAATGACAACTATTCTTTTGCGAATGAGAGTTTATCGGAAAGATATGGCAGAACCGATCTGTTAATCGATTTTTATGTACGAGAATTATTGAAACTTGTATTGAATAATGCGACTAAAAAGAAAGCTGATTCTCTGAGTAGTTTATATAATAAACTTTCGACACAAATAAGGGCTTTGGGTTCCTTAGGTGTTACCACTGAAATGTGTGGAGTCATTCTGTATCCTTTAGTTGAAAGCGCATTGCCTGTTAATATTTTACGTTCATTCGAAAGACAGAGGAAAATTATAGAAAATGAGCAAAAATTATCGGGCCTCGACGCCATAATTTTATTTCTTAAAAATGAAGTACAATCAGAAGAAAAAATAAAATTGAGTAGATCGGATATTTGTAACTATGTACCTGAACGAAAAGAATTGGCATCATGCCAGAATTCAAGAGGCAGTAATTTTTCTGCTGCAGAGTTGATTTCTCATAATTATAATGATGTCTCGTGTGCATTTTGTTTAAGAGATCATGAATCGCATTTTTGCAAAAAGGCTTTTTTTATGCCTATGTCTGAATAACTTTCAATCATTAAAAGAAAAGGACTGTGCCGTGTTTGTTTAGCTAAAGGCCACATGGCTGTTTCGTGTACCAAATCAAATATTAGATGTCAGAGTTGTTCGAAAAGACATGTAAAATTTATGTGTCCTAATTTAGAATGTAATAAATCTAAAGAGGCATCAAAATCAAGTAATGATGGTGGGAAAGAAAAAAGTGTTGATACGCTTTTTACACATAAACATAATATGAATAAAAAATTATCTTCTACCAATGAAGTTATGTTACAAACACTAGTCGTAAAGATAAAGGGAAGAAATTCAAGCCGTAACGCAAGAATAATTATAGATACAGGGTCCCAAAAGTCTTATGTCTTAAAATCCACTGCTGAGGAACTGGGTTTTGATTTTCAAAGAGAGGAAGAGTTTTGCCATTCATTATTTGGCGGTAGAAAAACAAAAATGTATAAGCATAATTGTTATAAAATTTATTTAAGTAGCCTTGAGGGTAATTATATTTGTAATTTGGATGCTTTAGATCAAGATGTCATATGTAATGATATTTCTGCGATTAAATATGGTTATTGGATTCGCGAGTTAAAAGATAAAGGTATCCACCTGAGTGATACACGAGAAACAGGGCCTATTGAGGTACTTTTAGGAGCAGACGTTGCTGGTAAGCTATTTACAGGAAAACGAGAACAGCTAAAATCCGGTTTGGTGGCCATGGAAACAAAATTAGGTTGGACTTTGATAGGCAAGATCCCTCAATTTAATCGCCAGAATGATGTGAATATGACCGTAGTCAGCATGCTATCCAAAGAAGATGTACCTGTTTCAGTATTGTGGGATTTAGAAGTTCTTGGTATTCGGGATTTTATTGAACAAAATAGTAAAGAAGACTCAGAAAGGGCTGTCATGATACATTTTGAAGACACAGTTCAACAAAAAGATGATGGAAGATACGAAGTCCATTTGCCCTGGAAGAAGGATCATTCTTTCCTTCCTAGTAATTATGATCTTGCTTTAAGAAGACTTGATTCTACTACTAAGAAATTAGAGAAAACTGGGTATCGAGAGAAATATCATCATGTTTTTGAAGAATGGCTTCATGAAGGAGTAATTGAAGAAATTCCTGAAAATGAGATATCCTCATCTGTTGCTCATTATCTCCCTCATCGTCCCATCATAAAAGAAACGTCTTCATTGTCTTCTATGAAAATAAGGCCGGTCTTTGATGCTTCGGCTAAGATAACTAATTGCCCCTCATTGAATGATTGTTTAGAGACTGGAATTAATTTTATTGAAACTATTCCTTTGATATTAGCCAGATTTCGTCTTTATGAAATTGGTGTTATTTCGGATATAAGAAGAGCTTTTTTGCAGATCTCTTTACACGAGAATGACAGAAATTTTTTACGATTTCTTTGGTATGATGACAATGGCTCTATAAGGATTTTCCGCCATACTCGTTGTGTTTTTGGGGTTACAAGTAGCCCGTTTCTTCTCAAGGCAGTTATTCATCACCATTTGTCACAAGAATTATTGAAAGGAGAATACTCCAAAGAATTACTTGTTAAATTGCGTGACAGTTTTTACGTAGACAATTGCGTTACAAGTGTTCATAATACTTTAGAGTTAGATAATTTTGTAGAAACATCTACAGAAGTAATGAAAAGAGCAAAATTTGATCTTAGAGGTTGGGAAAGTACTACATACAATAGCGACGATACTTTTCCTCCAGCAGATTCCAAAACATCAGTATTGGGATTAATATGGGATAAGAATTCCGATACTCTCGAAATCGATTCTGAATTTTTGAATCTTGACGAATCAGAAAAATTAACTAAGCGAAAAATTTTGTCCCTTATCAGCAGAGTCTTCGATCCTATAGGTTTTGTGTCTCCTGCGTTAATACAACCTAAATTCTTGCTTCAAGCTATTTGGAAAACAAAGGAATCATGGGACGCAGAAGTAAACGAAGACATTAAAAGGAAATTTCTTAAATGGTTTAAAGATTTACATCTCTTGAAGTCTGTAAAAATTCCAAGATGGAGCGGTGTCACAGAATCATCCCATTTAAGCTTGCACACTTTTGTTGATGCAAGTCAACATGCTTATTCCGCCTGTATTTTTCTAAGAAGCGAGTCCTCTGATGGTACGGTGAATGTCAATTTACTGCAAGCCAAATCACGGTTAACACCATTAAAAAAGGTAACGATTCCAAGGTTGGAGTTAATGGCAGCTACTATTGGAGCAAGATTATTTAAATTTATAAGAGGTGCTCTAGAAGTCGAAAGCGTTGATACCTACTTTTGGACTGATTCTTCAACAGTTCTCAGTTGGATTAAACGACAAGAACAATGGTCAGTGTTCGTCTCTAATCGAGTGAAAGAAATAAGACAACTCACAGAGCCTGAAAATTGGTTTCATATTCCTGGTGAGCTGAATCCCGCTGATCTTCCATCCAGAGGATGTGGAGTTAAGCAACTTTTGAAGTCCGAATGGTGGCTTGGACCTACATGGTTAAAGAATTCAAAAGAACAATGGCCCAAATCGATTGTCAATGTTAATGAAGAGGAAGTTGAACAAGAAAAACGAAAAACAGTTGTTTCTGCTGGCAATGTAGAATTTAAGACGATTGTTTCTGAATTATCAAAAAGAATATCGAAATTTTCCAAAATAGTGAGAGCGCTAGCTTGGATTATGCAATTTCACGCCAAAGCTCGTGATTTGAGAAAACATCCACTCCTTACAGAAGAAGAAATATTGAGTGCACAGAAAGTACTTTTCCGTGCTGTGCAGACAGAATGCTTTTCTCATGAAAATGGTAGACAATCTCTTGTCAATTTCCAAGCTTTTAAAGATGATGATGGACTATTGCGATTGAAATCAAGACTTACTAATGAAGATGAAACATATGATTTTATTGCTCCAGTGATTCTTCCTTCGAAACACCCAGTAGTGAGAAGGCTTATTGAACAAGAGCATATTCTGAACAAGCATGTTGGAACATCTACTCTCCTGACTATTTTGCGAGAAAGATTTTGGATTTTAAAAGGTAAAAGAACCATACGAAGTATAATCAACGAATGTGTTATCTGCAAGAAACAAAAGGTAAAACACATTGAAGTGCCATTTCCCCCTCTCCCTGCAGATCGAACTAGAGTTGCAGCAGTTTTTCAAGTCTCAGGAGTTGATTTGGCTGGTCCATTACTGACAAAATCTGGAGAAAAGGTATGGATAGTCTTGTTTTCTTGTGCAGTATTCCGAGCGGTGCACCTGGAATTAATTCCATCTCTTAGTACTAATACCTTGATTCAGGCTATGCGACGATTTATAGCAAGAAGAGGTCGGATATCTGTGTTGTATTCTGATAATGGAACAAATTTTACAGGCTTAAATAGAGCATTGAAAAAACTGGACTGGGAAAAGATTCAACGAACATTTGAAGTTAATGAAATTCGTTGGAAGTTTAACCCACCCTCCGCCCCTTGGTGGGGAGGGTTTTGGGAAAGGCTCATTGGAATTCTTAAGGATCTGCTCAGAAAAAACTTAGGACGTTCGTCTTTGACTTATGAAGAATTGTTTACTCTTGTTTGCGAATGTGAATCAGTAATGAACAACAGACCTCTAACTTACGTATCAGAAGAAGCTGACTTTAGAGCTCTAACCCCAGCATCATTTCTACAAGATCTTCGTACGAGTGAAGTTCCTGATTTAGACCAAATTGAAAAGACTAATATTGTGAAAAGGTGGCAATACGTTCAAAGAGTGAGAGAGAATCTAAAGAATAGATTCAAAAAGGAATACTTAGGCTTTTTACGATCTTCGATTCCTAAAAAACATGACAAGATTAAAGTTGGTGATATTGTTATAATTGGCACCAAAGAAAAAAGAATAAATTGGCCTCTAGGAAAAGTCATCCAGTTGTTTCCAGGAAAAGATGGTATAGTACGCTTAGCAAAGTTACGCACTAAGTTTGGCGAGATTCTCCGTCCTGCACAAAGACTATATCCATTGGAAGTAAATTTCGATCCAGATGACTTTTCTCAGGAAAATATCGAGTCTCCTCACCATAATGAAACTACAGATAAAGATTCTCCCGATTCTGGTAAAGTTAAAGAGAATTCTCCTAGAGTATCTAGATTTGGACGAGTGGTTCGAACCCCAGAACGTTTAGACCTCATGAACCTGTCCTCGACTGTGGTTGAGTTTCAAAAAGGGGAAACTCAACGGGGGGAGTATGTTACGGCCAGCTCCATCTGTTTCACTTCGCAGTGACTCATGAATCTGAACTGAAACTTTTCTTTTTTTTTATTGAACTGAACTGAACTCAGAAACTTTAGAATGTTTTGTTTTTGGTTTTTTGTGTGAAATAAGACGGGAATATGTAGCAATGCCGTTCTGCTTGTAAGAAAGCGAAATATGTTTAAAAGAGTAAATATGTGAGATGATAATTGTTTTTATTTAATATAAGTTCGCGCGTGTAAATAGTCTGCAGTTTGTGTTGTCAAAATTGTGTCATTAAAATATGAAAATTATCTTCATTGCATTTGCTGTCATTCCAGCGGAGATCCTCACTTTATTTTAATTTAAGTTTTTTCCACAGATGTAGTATTATGTAAATATATTTTTTAGCAGATATTTTTCTATTTTGTATATTTTCTATTTGGCATTTGGAAAAGAGATTTTTACCTTTTTATCTGTGCATTAGGAAATATTAAAAAATAAAAAAAGATTTACATATATCAAGCGCTTAATTTTTATACGGACCACTTCTCCATTTTTAGATTTGGTACTTTTCGGTTAGCCGGGCGCCAGTGAAATTTATATATCTATGTATACATATATATACATATATCTATACATATACACATTTATATATGCATGTATGTATATATACATATATATATACACATACATATATGTGTGTATGTATACATATATATATATGTATATATAGATATATACATTTCACTGGCGCTCGGCTAACCGAAAAGTACCTTAGATTTTAAATGCTATTTATTATTTACTAGCCGTTTATTAATTGTTTACAATTTAACCCCCTGACAATAACAATTATTTATCACAAAAATGCCTCTTAGGTTTGTTATATAAGTTTGTTTATGTGTTTTCATTACTTATTAAAATATCGAATATGGCGATAAAATTTCATTTTAGCATCGTGCTTAAATTTTTAAGATGGCGCAAAAACATGCTTTAATAAACGTATGTTTGTAAATATTTGAAAAACATGTTTTACCGCTCTCTTGAAAAATTTTGTAAGTTGCTAAAACTACCTTTTGGCACCATTTAAAATTTTTTTCGCCAACCGACATAGGATACGAAACTTTTTCCCATTCAGATACACATGCAAGGTTGGTCTCAAACAAGAGTAAAGCTAGCAACAATATTGCTTTAACTCTATAAGAGTTACAATAATGATATTAAATACTCCGATTGGCTTTGGGCCCAATTACGAAAGTTTCTCCTACAAAAAAACTGTAGAAGAAGTCTTTTACATTTGTTTCAAATGAAACTCGGTCTACAAGGTATTAGTTAATAATACAAACAACACTAATGGCATGGAGGCAAAAGTTTTAATTTAAATGTATATATTTGAAACCCTTCCCCCCTACCCCCCCCCCAAAAAAAAAAAAAAAAAAAAAGAAAAGAAAAGAAAAGAAAGTTACAGTAATGAATTTAAAATGGCGTTAAGCCACGCTTTCTGACATAAGCAATTGGCTGCAAACGCGATAACGAAACTTAATAACATGTAGCTAATATAGCCCTCAGGGTACTTTGCAGTTATACAGACCTTGTGGTTTTTTTTAAAAAGCTTGAGACAATTCAGGTTTAAGAAGTTGAGATTTACTGTCAAATGATATAAACAACTATGAACACAAAACTGATTAATTATTATTCAGGTTTATGTATGTATTTTTAAAAGATGCATCTGATTACACTTATTAGATAAATTACTTCTGTTTGCATTTAATAACTGATAAACGGCTTCTGTATTATAAATGAACTGTTTAAATATTGGGAAGAGGTGGCGAGAGGTAGAAAGACGAGTAAACAAACGGGTAGACAGACGGGTAGTGAGATGGGTAGAGAGACGAGTGGCGACATAGGTAGACTGACGGGTAGCGAAACGAATAGACAGACGGCTAAAGAGAAAGGTAAAAAGAGGGTTGACAATTTGGTAGCGAGATGGGTCTCGAGACGAGTATCGACACCGGTAAACTGGAATGTAGCGAGAAAGGTTGTGAGACGCGTAGCGTGGTAGATAAAGAGACGAGTAGAGAGATGAGTACAGAGACGAGTTGACTGACGGGTAATGAGATTGATAGCAAGACGGGTGAAGAGTCGGGTACAAAAACAGACGGATAGTGAGACGGGTATACAGACGAGTAGAGAGACAGTAGATGGGTACGGAGATGGGTAAGAAGATGGGTAGAGAGGCGTATAGCCAGACGGGTAGAGAGACAGATAGACAAATGGGTAGCGAAGTGGATAGAGACACGGCTAGACATACAAGTAGTTAGACGGATAGACAGACGGTTAGAGAAATAGATTGGCGGGTAGCGAGACTGGTAGAGGAATATAGAGACGGGTAGCGAGACCGGTAGAGAAATATAGAGACAGGTAGCGAGACGTGTAGAGAGATAGACAATCAGTTAGAGAGACGGGCAGAAAAACGAATAGGGAAACAGACAGATTGTGGAGAGACAGACAGACAGGCAAAAGAAAAGTCTGCGGATTGGCGCTGTAAAGGCGCATTAAAGGCGCAGGGGGCAGAGCCTCCTATAGAATAATCAAGAGGTATCTGTTAAGCTTAACTTTGTAATATATATAATTTTCAATTTTGTCGATATGGAGATTTAATGTAAAAGTTATTTTACAGAAGTCATCGAAAGATTTTTTCTATACTTTAATAGTAATTTAGACTATAGTTTTGCAATCTGGTTTGTAGCAAAACATGCTATCAATGTGGTTTGAAGTAAGAGTTTTTATAAACAGTTATACAAATAATAGATATATAATCAAGGAAGAAAAATTTTAAATTCACACACAAAAAAGGTGCAACAATGAAATTAAATTTGCGTTAAGCCACGCTTGATAGAATAATCTATTGGCTGCAAATCCAATTACGTAACTTTAAAAAGCTTGGCGTTTTAAAAGATCCGGCGTTTTTTTTTTTTTTTCAAGTTTTGCGCAATACGCGCTTAAGAAAATGAGATCCTTTGCCACATGTTAAAAAAAATTATGACAACACATCTGATGAACGGTACTTCTTTTCTATTTTTTTAAAGTGTATATGAATTTATATATGATATTTTGTAATTCTATCATTTAATTTGCTCTTTTTCTTTATATTGTAATTGTTAACCCTATGTTCTCAGCAATATCACTCAGACTAATCCCTTTGAGGGAAGTCCTAGTAAATAGTTGTACACATGTTTTATTTTCATATTTTATATTATGCATATCCATGATGGGTAAGTATTAGGGTTGCCCCCAACGACTAGTTGTATTTTGTATTTGTATATAGTTGTTTAAAAATATAGTGTTTAATCATATTTGCAATGCTACTGGAAATATATTACTTTAACTCAGCATATTTTTGATTAATAAATTCAAAACTTCAAACATCTAAATTATTGAATTGAAAGTAATATATTTTTTATCTTAAATTAAGTCGAATTAAATAATCCAATATTAGTTGCCTATTATCATTTTACTGAAGAATAAGGTAATAATATGTTGGAATATTATGAAATAAATAACCGTGTTTCATTCAAGTCTATTCAAAGAGTTTAATACAGGGAACATTTAAAGATTTTATGTACTAATTACGTTATTAGCTTAAAGATCACGTTAAGAGATATTGGGAGAGAGAAAAAGGATATCGCTGTTGAAAGATAATTAATTCTGTTTCCATTCGTATAAATGAGGTTCTCAATTATCGAACTTCCTCTGTGTTTTATCAGAAACTAATATTCAAAATTGGAAATGAAAAACGTCTAATTTGTACTTTAAAGCAGCTGTGGCTATTCAATTTTATATTTGGAGTTTTATTAACTACAGAAGAACATAAAATTAGTATTTTCATGTGGATGTAGCATGTTCTTAGGTTAACAAAATATTTAAAGAAAATGTCTATAATAAATAACAAACTTTTTAATTAAAAACTGTATTAAGGGGATACTTCACTCAGACGAAAACACCCGCTCGCTAATGTTAATCCTATGGAGGATATTTTTGAAGATATCTAGTTCGCATTTCAATATTTTTAAATGATTTTTTTTGCATTCGATAGCTGAGGTCAATCTCTATGGACGCTTTTTTCTACTTTTTCGATTTTTGTTGCAGTTTTTTTTATTGAGGATACTTTCACTTTCAAAACCGGTTTCGAAAGTGAAAGTATCTTAATAAAAAAAACTTGTAATCAAAATCGAAAAAGTAGAAAGGAGCGTGCATAGAGATTGACCTCAGCTATCCAATGCAAAAAAAAAATCATATAAAAATATTAAAATGCGAACGAGATATCTTCAAAAATTTCCTTCATAGGATTAACATTAGCGAGCGGGTGATTTCGTCTGAGTGAAGTAGCCCCTTAAGTAACGACTTATTATTTACATGCATGCATAATGCATTATTTCAAACATTACATTGTATGCATAAAGATAGCATTTACGCTTGTTTTGTTTGACATATGCCGCAGAGAATTCATTTAAATGTAACGATTTTAATGAAATTGTATGTTGTGTGGTTTCCAGTTAATTAATAATTTGAAAGGTTAATGGAGGAAGTTTCAATCAAGTCACATTTGCGTTCGATAAAGTACGCATGTAAACTGATCTCTTTTGAATTTATACAAAGCTATTTGGAAATGCAGTGCTTAATCATATTTGCAATGCTACTGAAAATATAATCCTTTAATCAGCATATTTGTGGTTAAAGAATTGTAATTTTAAACTAATATCTTAATTATTGAATGCAAAATAATATGTCTTATCATGAATCAAATTTGATTAAACTTACAATATTCGTCGACTTTAATCATTCTGTTTACAAATAAGGTAATGAGATGGTGAAATATTGTGTAAACAATAATTGCGATTCATTCGGTGGTTTATTCAAAGACATCGAGAGCCGGTATGTTTTAAGATTTTTTGTACTAATCGTATTATTATCTAAAAGATATGATAAAATATACCGTGAACGGTAAACAGCATATTGATGTAGAAAGATAATTCATACTATTTTCATTCATGTAATGAGGATCTCATTATGTGAAGGATCTCAACCACCGAATTTTCTTCTGAGCTTTGAGATAATATAAAGTTCAAAATATAAAATGAAACAGTGTCAAATTGTAATTTTAAGTGAACGGTGGATGTTGATGTTTTAATTTTTGTTTTACGTTTTAGAGAGTTAGTTAAACTACGCAAGAGCATAAAATTAATATTTTCATTTGGAGTAGCACGTTTTATAGTAAAAAAAAATATATATATCAGAAAGATATTTTTAATAAATAAAATATTTTTCACATGTATCGCAAAAGAAAAGAATTAACACATCTTATTATTATGCATGTATTATTTGACATATTATTAAATTGTTTTTTGTTTTACGTTTTAGCGCTTTTATAGATTGCAAAATAGCATAAAATTAGTAATTTTATCTAAATGTAGCACGTTTTCCGGTTAAAAAAATATTTTAAAATAGTGCATTTAATGAATGACAAATCTTTTAACTGTACCGTAAAAGGAAAGATTAAGCAATGTGTTATTATTTAAGCATGATCTATTTGACATTTATGCATGTGTTATTCGACATATTGCACAGACAACGAATTCAAAAGTAACACAATTAACTTTTTCAGTAGCACACAGTACACATATACACATACATTTGTGTGACCTAGGGAACATGTCCGTATATATAGGTTTCTACACTTTACTCTATGAGGAGTAAAAGCATATATGTATGCATATTGTAATTGAGGTTTATCAGGGAGCTAGGGCCATCCGTTCTTGCCTGTTGGAAAAGTTTTAATACAGTTTTTCAACATGGTATGTAGGCAGTATGATTAGTATGTCGAAGCAATATGCATAGTTAATATGCATATGTCAGTATATCCAAGTCAGACAACTGTAAGCTGTTTTCAACTCTCCCTCCCTTAAAAACCCCCCCACACCTACGTTTATCGTTGCAACAAATAAGCGTAAGCGTAACCCCCGAAAAGTTTAATGGTTTTATGAACGAATTGTTCCCACTATTATTAAAATTTAAAATTTCCATGACCCCAACTCAACCATTTTTCATTTCAGTTCGACAAAGTACGCATGCAAATTTGTTTTATTTTGCCTTCATACTGTACTTTTTAAAAATACAATACTTAATCATATTTCCGATGCTACTGGAAACTAATTACTTTAGTGAACATATTTAAGATCGGAAAATCTATAATTTCAAACTATATATAAATTATTGAATTTAATATAATATATCTTATCTTGAATTGAATCGAATTAAATCTAATAATATTCGTTGCCTTTAGCCATTTTATTGACGAGTAAGATAATGACATGTTGAAATAATGCGAAACTGCAAAGTATGTTCAATAGATGAATTTAGAAAAGTGAATTTTTCTTTCAAGTAACAAAAGAGTGCCAACATGTGTATTAATTATTTAAATGTAAAAGACAAAAGAAAACAAAATAATAATAATAATAATAATACTATTTTCATGAATTTCAGGCTAAAACATATTATCGAAATTTTCACATACCAATACCAGTAATTAGGTTATTAAATAAATAAAAGAGAGACGAATTCGTGAATATACTATTTTTTTAAAATATCAAAAGAGCATAGATTTTTTTCTGGAGAAAAAAAACAAAACAATTCTGCAGGTTCTACGTCAAAACACTGCCCACAAAAGCATCTCTCAAAAACACAAAAACATCTCTCATCAAAACTTCGCCGTGGAAATATCATTTGTAATATCAATAATAAAACATATTGAATTTTATATGAAAATATTCCAAGACTTTCGGATGATAAAAGGGTTGTGATCGGCAACATATCACTCGACTGACTGCTTGATGACACGGATAAAACTTTTAACCCCACCTTTTTTTTTGAAAGCTAATTAGAAAATCTTCTCAGCATTGATATGCATAAACCAGCTGTTTCTAACAAAATATATAACGCGAGCCGCAGAGCTACTGCTATTTCCGAATAGCAACATTGGCCTACAGAAATTTTGCTTTTAAATAAGATTAAGATTTCTATTCGGAAATAGCCGGCGGTTGAGATGTTGGACATTGAAGTGCTTTTAAACTAAGGATGTATAAACTAAAACTTTGTATTCATTTAGATAGCTTTAATAAATGTGGAAGTAGGAATGATTTTTAGCATATAGTGCCAAACCTGCTAAGATGGAAACACAAGAAGTCGGAAAAATTTATTCCGTTTTTTACATAAAATTTATCATTTGACGATGTTTTTGTCGAGGCGATATTTTGACGGGCAATGTTTTTGCCGGCAATATTTTGAAGCGCAATCATTTAGTCGACGATATTTTGACGCGATAACAATTCTTCAACATTACAAAAAATAATACACATTCCCCCTTTTTTATATTTATCAGTAAGTATGTTCTATATGAATTATTAATAACATTATTATTGTAACTATTAATCATACACCGTTTGACTTGTTGGAAACGAACGTAATGGAATTGTTTACTAAAATTAATGTTTATACTTTTAATGTTTACTGTACTGTTACCAGTTAATTAATAATTTCATAATTTCATTGCGTAAAATAAAACCACATTCCGTTTTGAGTTCGATAAAATATGCACATAAATTTTGCTGCTTTAAATTTTTACTGAGCTATTTAAAAGTACATTCCTTAATCATATTTCCAATGCTTTTGAAAATAAATGACTTTAACCGAAAATATTTGTGATGGAAGAATCCGAAATTTCAGACTATATCTAAATTATTGAATTTAACACAATATACCTTATCGTAAATTTAATCTAATTATATTTCCAATATTCGTGGCCTTTAGCCATTTTATTTACGAATAAGTTAATGACATGCTTAAATTATGTAAAATCAATAATTGTGCTTTAATCAGCGGTCTATTCAAAGACTTCGATTGCCAGGATATTTCTAGATTTTCTGTACTAATCACATTATTAGCTAAAACATCATATTAAAATATACTGTGAGACATAAAATGATATTTCTATAGAAAGATAATTCAGTCTGTTTCCATTCAAATAAATGATGTCCCCAATTACTAAATTTCCTTCTGAGTTTTATGAGAAAATAATACTTAAAATATGAAATGAGAAATATGCATTTTTTTTATTTTAAGGCAACAGTGGACGTGCAAATATTTTGTTTTCATGATATATTTAACAGTTTTATACACTACAAAAAAGGATAAAATTAGTATTTTCGTATAGATGTAGCAGCCTTAGTAACAAACTAACATTGGTTACATTGCTTACAAAGAATCCAACTTTTACTCTAATATTTGGAAATCAAATATTTGGAAAATAATTTTACAATCCTCGGAAATACAATAAAATATCACTATTATTTAAAGGCTTTAGATTAGAAATATTTTTAATGAAATGCTACTGTAACAAAAATAGTCTCGGTAAATTGGAATTATTGAAATAAAAAGGCTAACATTGCAGAAATATTGGGAACGAATTAGCGAAATATCTCTTGGTAATGTTGCACAAATGCTGGCAAATTGTAAACATCTGAAAATTGGTGCAATATGTCATGACAGTATGCTAATACTGCCCGAGATATACCCAATATTGGCAAAGATATAAATAGAGATAAATATATGATATAATCCGTACAAATAATATTGGTCCTATATTGTTTGGATAGGGGTGTTTCCATTCATGTAAAGAATTCTTATTTAAGGAAAATGCAATTATTAAATAATAATAATAATAAAAAATCACCGAAAAGTAAAAGAGTAAGCAACGACTTTCAAAGAAATGTATTTCTTCAGGTTAAAGCACGCACAACTATTACAAAAGCAACAGTTTGTACTCTTCTAATATACTCGTGTAAAGAGATGTTGCAACACCAGGTAATCCATTAGAACGGTGATTATAAAAATTGTATGCTTCGTATATCCCTTGAAAAATGATATATATGGCGTATCCTCCTACTTTTTTAATTGTTAGAAACACGAATAGAAACATAGAAACAAAGAAAACCACGACTGATGCAAATCAACATAACTTTTGTACTGCATGTAATGCAAGCTTTACGGGCAGTAGATTTTTCAATGTGACGGGCACGCTCTTTTACCCTGGTATGGTATTTCTTGAATATATGGTGTTCATTTGTTGAGGTTGAGTCGCAAGTTCTCTCCGGCATTTATTAGTAGGTTTTTATAATTTAGTTTTTAAAACCGCCGATGAGATAAAAAAAAAACTCTTTTCACCAACTTATTTACTGCTCAGTCTCGCACATTGGTAGTCGGCACAGACACTTCGTGTACCCCTAGAACTTCTTCGCGTACCTTCAAAGGGTATGTACACCCCAATGTGAGAATCACTGCATCAGAAAATTATTTAACCTTTGTTTAAAAATGCAAATTATGCTTATTCTCGATTACATAAGGTAAACTTTAAAATAAACATAATAGAATTTGGCCTGCGGAAGGTTGGCCACTGTTGCAAAAAGGCAGACATATATAATTAGTTGAATGCAACATCTAAATATTTTGCCCGTTTTGTTCGACATACCATATGTAAAAGTACACCAGAAGTGGTATTCTTTTTTCCTGGGGCACACTCTACACTGTAAAAAAAAAAAACTCGGAAACGTTACTCTATCTGGTGGGGCAGCAATGTGGCCCATCGGTTCTGTTATGTTTCTGCATATTTCGGTCAGATATTCGTAAAAGTTTCCGCATATTTCGGTCAGATATTCAGAAATGTTTCTGTACATTTTGGAAACATTTACGTGCATTTCGGAAACGTTTCTTTATATTTCAGTCAGATATTCAGTAACGATTCTACATATATCGGAAATGCTTTTGTATACATCGGAAAGGTTTCTGCATATATCGGAAATGTTTTTGTATATATAGGAAAGGTTTCTGCATACATCAGAAAGGTTTTTGTATACATCGGAAATGTTTCTGTGTATTTCTGTTTTATAATTTCTTTTATTTGAGAGAACAATATGCTTTAAAAAAAATTAATATTACATTCGCTCGAGCCAAAACCCCACTCCACATCATCGTGGTTGGGTTTTCTGCGAAGTTCGGTGAGCGTATCTTGTAAATAGTTGTACTATTCGAAAATATTTTATATCTGTGGTAATTGTTTTATTTTCACAAATTGTATACTTATAAATAGATATATTGATAAAAATGTTTTGTCTGTTTGTAAATATTTTTAATATAGTGTTTTACAACTATCATGCTTCTAAATATATTCATTTAAAGGTATTATTTTATTCGTATAACTTGAGAAGTGCTGAGATAACCTGAGAAAATAAATATATTTTTATAAGTATACAGTTCATAAAATAAAATAATTATTTACAGATACGAAATCTTTTGACATAATATCTATATTTACAAGATTAAAAAATATATTTATTTACAGGTATCAAAAATAATACATCTATTTTGGGAAATAAAGCATTTTCATAATGCACATGTATCTGTTTACAGCATGGAATTCACGAGACCGGATTTTAAAAAAGAATTATTTATAGATTTATAAATCAAATTTTTAATTATATTTATTTATAAATATCTGATTCATAAAAAATGAAGAAAAAACGTATAGTATAAGTGAAATTAGGAATTTGTTCTGTCATATAAACGATACATTTCATCATTAGAAAAGTTATGAAACGGAACCGATCTCCAAAACGAAAAGATGTTAAAGACGTATATACGGTGCTATCTGTACTTCATTAATACTAGTACTACATTATTAATCATCAATCAAATATCTAATATTTATTATAGATTCATGGAACAAGATTATAAAGAAACTATCGAACGAGTTATTTAACTTTGTGTATACAAGAAAAGATGTAACTGCAAATGTAATATTAATATGCAATAAAATAGAATCTGATAATATTATTTTTTTTTTAAAAAGCATATTGTTCTCTCAAATAAAAGAAATTATAAAACAGAATACTTACAGCTCATATAAATACGTTGCATCTGCATCTGTTTTAAGCTGTTTTTCCTCTCAAGAACAATAGAAATCACGTGATAATGACATGTGCAATAGGTCGGAGTAGATGAGCATGCGCAAATATTACTTCATTTCGAATTCCATTTTAAAGCTTTACACGTTATGAGTGTAACATTTCCAAATTTTTCAGTAACCATCATTTTACACTACCTATTCAAAAACATTTCCGGTATGGAATGTAACGTTTCTGACTTCTTCAGAATAATTCACCGCTTTGAATATTTTTCCAAAAATACGTGTAACGATTCCGAAATAACAAGTAACTGAGGAGAACACAAAGTTTAGTATAAATTTCCGGAAACCTTTCCACCTTGTGCCGAAACTCTTCTGAGTTTTTTTACAGTGTACCGCCAGCAAACTTAGACCACTAGATTCTGTTATTTCTAATCTTTTTAAAAATATGTAGGTATATATTTTAAATATATTAGTATAATAACATTAGAAATTCATACAGTCGTCACATAGGCTAGAAGGCATAAATCGGAAACAGAAAGAGAAAAATCTTGAAATATGTAATGGCGCATTTGCAAATCAAACAAAATAAACAACAGCGCTGGGTTTCAAACTCATTTAATTATATAACATATTTAAAACATTGTTTTGTTATGCATTAAGAAATAACATTTGTAAACTAAAATGTTCTAAAGCTTTATCTCTGGCTATGTTTACGTATTACTGAATAAATTAATACTTTTATACAGTAAATAATATTTATTTTGTGAATGCTTTATTTATCCAAAATAGTTAATTAGTTATATAAGTAGTTCAGATAAATGAAAACATATAGAAATTGATAGAGAGCAAAATTCAGGTTTCATGCTGCTAAATAATACAAAATTTTCAAGTTATTTGATTATATATGTATTTTTTCCTTATAAAGAGTAAGAAAAAATGAATATATAAAGACGACAAATTTAATTTATTTATTTGTACGATAAACTTTTCAAATCGCATTTAATATTACATGTCCTAAAGAAAAGAAATATGATTTTACTTTCATTGTATTTACAGAAATGTAAAAAAAATAAAATAATAGAATGAATTAAATATTTTACTTCAACTTCAATTTGGAAATGAATAAAAATTTATAAACGGGAAAAATAGCACAGAAACTTACAAATGTTTCTGTAATATTTTAAATTTGTAATATACTAATCTGTTTATTTTTCCACTTCTTTTTCTGCTTAAGCTTTATGAGGTTTTTTTTTTCTTTTTCTTTCTTTCTTTCTTTTTTTTTTCAGAGGAAGTTAAAACAATTTTTATTTTTAAAAAATTTAATTGCGTGTATATCACAAGTATATCGCAACTGAAATGTAAAAGAAAAATCCCAATAAAAAAGAAAGAAAATTCATCTATTACGCACAGATTATGAAACCCCTTCCCTTATTAGACTATTATTACGAAACATTTTTTTCAAACGAGGAAAGAAGTTACCTAAATAAGCAATTTAGAAAACACATAACACAGATGAAAACTCAGCAACTACTGCCCATAGATAGTAATGTTTATGAATTCTTTTGTGCAGCCCTGATTTATAGATTTGTATACATACCATATATGTATACTAAACTTTAATTCACCGGAAAAAACGATAACAGAATAGAAAATTTCTTTTCTGCCCATGATCATTTATAGACTGTAGTATATATTCGTATCCTTTTGTGCAGTCCTGTATATAAATATATATTATACTCACACCGCATAATGTAGTAAATAAGTTTCCGACCCCGCCAACAAATGACAGGTCATGATTTGCGGAAAGGGGGTACGCATGCTTGAGGGATTTAGGACATGGTTATCATATGTAACAGTTGGCGCATCCCGAATGTTTTCAGGCGCTGTTGCGGCTGAAAATGTCGCCTCTTATTCCTTCCCACAGCATACGACCATTATAGTGGGATATTGAGGAAATTGTGCCGGGTAGAACTCCTATAATAGAGGCTGACGCATCCTCGCAGATTTGGCACCCAAATTGAAGCCCAGTCGGAAAACCAAACTAATCAGAACCGGTTCAGCCAATCAGAAGAGAGTCTTAAGCAACCCCAACTCCGGCTGCGGTAGATTGATGCTAGAGCTCTTATAATAGAGGCTGACGCATCCTCGCAGATTTGGTGCTCGAATTGAAGCCCAGTCGAAAAACCAAGCTAATCAGAACCGGTTCAGCCAAACCCAACTCCGGCTGCGGTAGATTGATGCTGAACTGAGCACCAATATTCCGAAACAAAATGGATATGCGTTAGCTCCTATTATAGAAGTCTTAATTGATGCTGAACTGTGTACCAATAATCCGAAACAAAATGGATATGCGTCAGCTCCTATTATAGGAGTCTTAGTGCCGGGTCATTCAAAACAAGTGACGCAGAATGTTCTGTACTAATGTCGTGTGTGTCCACGATAATCCTCGCTCACAATGACTCATCGTACAGCATAATTCTTGCCGGAGTGCCGGTGGGAGGGGTTTGACTGTCTATTACATAGTGATAATTTCGCTCCCAAGCGTCTTTTACAGCTCAATAAATTCCTGGCTTGTCAATTTTTCGTAATTTTTGAAAAGGACTAAGTGGTGCACGGGCTGTTACATACTGTTTCCTATCCCAGTAGATTTCTATGAAACAGGAACACAAGAAAGTGCGAAATTTTTTTGATGACTATATGGAAAAGTAGCTCAAAGATTGCCGTATCTGTTCCAAAAAGTATTTCCATGTAACCGAGTTTTTGTTTTCAATTACGGACCTTGAGAAATGTACTTTCAAGATAAGCCTAATCAATGCAGCTTATACAAAAAAAAAAATGTTATGAATTTCATGGAAGATAAATTCAATAATAAATTCTGATTACTTATTACATTAATTGTTGCGAAATTATTAATTTATTTCTTAATTTAATGATATTTTTAACAACGGATTTTAACTTTAAGTTTAAAAATTCACATTGTACGATTCATTTTCCTCCTAAAGATATACGTTTCCTACTTCAGTACTTGTAGGAACTTGTAGGACTCTGTTGTCAAAAATGGTTACACTAACTTACATAAACTTTAAACTGATTTTCCTTTATTTAAGGGAGCATCAGTGCCCTTTGAACTTAAAAAAAAATTGAATCTTTTATAATATCTTAATGACATATTACTAAATTATTTTATGAACAAAAATCAGTTAATCAAGCAAAAATGCAGTTTTTGTAGTAAAATTTGAAAAATTAATTAGAAAAAACATTAAAATAAAATTTTAAAACTACACATCTACAATTTTGATTTTTTCAAATAACCTTTGTTACATACTTTTCTTAGAAGTGTGCTGTATAATTGTAAGGATAAGATTTTCAAAAAAATTAATTAGATTAAGAAAAATAAATACAATGTCCCGACAATGTAAAAAATACAGTAAAAATGACTATTTACTTAAAATTTTTATTTTTGAAAGTGAACTATGTATATAGTTGAAAATCCGATCCTTTGTTTCATTAAATACATATTAAGGATCCCCCTCTCCCCACCCTGACCCGAGAAAAAATAGAGAGTGAATTGAAGTATATTTGTTCAAGTTTTGTCCCTTAGAACATACTGATATAGTGTAAAAACACAAACAGAGAAAATTGAATGAAATAGACAGGAAATCTGATTCATTTAAACGGAAATGGATGGAGTAAAAAGTTCTTTTCGCATATTTTTAATTATCTGATCTTTATGGCACTTCGTGAGAATGTGCTACGAAGGTATAAATTCTTTTAAGCAAAAAGTTGAGATATTGATATTTTCGTCATTTTTCGTCGAATCAGTGTGTCGAATCCCCTTAAAGAAATTATCAGTTGGCTGCATATTTCAGAATATTGCACTTTGAAGAAAAAAAGCAATAAACAAATTTTCTATGAATTAAAAAAAATAATACAAAATAATGCAATAGCATTTCCGAACGTCTTTATAAAAGCAACACATTTCACTTAATTTCCTAAGCGAAACATTTTATCCAACATTTAAACTAATGATTGATAATTTATGAATTTCCTTAGCTTAGCTTTTGTATGCCTTTGTGTATTACGAAACAAAATTAAATATCTACACGCGTTTGAAATGCGCAATAGTTCCAAAAATATCAGCAATGTTTTTTCTTACGTCATAAAAGAAACAGAAAAGAACAACTTAAAAGGAATCGAATTTCCCTTTGAAAATGTTTCTTAATTTTTTTTAGCATCAGTTTTCAGAATGAGGGACGGATTTGAATAAAGACTGCTTCATAAGAATTGTATATATTTTTAAAACTAAATTTCTGTTTATAGTAACAAAATATAATTTACATTTAGTAATACTTTTCAGATAAATTCTCTTTTCATTTACTGGAAAATTAAATGGTACAAATTAGCTGTTTATGTTCAGAAAACATTTTTTTTTCTGAATTGCTTCAAAATTTCTTAGAATGAAAAATTTCAAATCTAATCAAGATCTTTGTTGATTGGGAATGCTTAGAATGTTCAATTTAATGAAAAGTAACTGAAATAAATGTATTGCTTCACTGAACTTTTCCTTGTTTTACATGCTTAAAATGATGATAAACGCAGCTACAGGCTTTAAGAGGTATGTAAGTTCATTCAAACCATGTACACTATTTATATGATTTAAAAATGAAATTTAAAATTAGATAATTATTGAGAAACATTTAAGTTTTAAAATATCACCCAATGATTCATTTATTTCTTTACATTTAGAATACAGGAGAAGAAAGGACACCGTGGAACATTTTTTTTTACAAAACTACCATTCTTTTAAATGTAAAATAATTTTATTACTTAAGAGTTAATTTGTTTCCTACCTTATGCTATTTGACATCTTCCAAACATACAGTTAAAGCATTAAACTATAAGTATAATACATGAAAACATTTAAATTACAAATTAAACAAAAGTTTGAAAACTAAAGTTTATGAATACTAAAATAAAAAAGATTTTATGAAATAACTCATTTTTAAGAAGGAACGTAATGCAATAGTATTTTGAAATGCCTTCTTAAGAGAAAAATGTTATTTCATTTCCCAAACGAAAACTATTTATTCAATATCAGAACTAAACATTGATAAGTTATCAATTTCACTAACTTTTTATGCCTTTGTACAGTACGAAACGAAATTAAATATCTATATATATATTGAAGTGTGCAATGCTTCCAGAAATGTCGGAAATAAATTAAATTGTTATATCATAAAAGAAGCACAAAACACCAACTTAAACGGAATTGAATTTATTTTTGAAGATTTTTCTTTAATTCCTTTTAGCATTAGTATTAAGAAATTTCACAGAATGAGCTATGAATTTTTAAAAACTTGTTTTATAACTGTCTTTTAGATTTTCAAAATTTGAATTTCTGATAATATTAACGAAACATAATTTACATTCAATAATACTTTTTAAAGAAATTCAAGTTTAATTTATTGGAAAATTAAATGCTCCCTTCTTATATTATTTCTTTATATTCAGAAAAATTTGCTTTCTGAATATAAAGAGCTTCTTGAGAGTTTATTCGAATATGAGAAGTGTAAAGTTTATTCATACGTGCATCTCAATTATTCCTCAACATTTCAAATCAATGCTTTTTCTTTTTTGATCAAGAGTGCTTAGAATATTCAATTTAATAGAATGTAAATTAATTACATGCATTAAGCCCGTATGCATTCAGCCCCCCTGATTACATTTTCTATAAAAAAGGTATTTGTCAGATTTACAGATGGACTAGTTTTTAAATTATTATAAGCACGTGATTAAATTTGTTTCAGGGTGGAAATAATTTCTAAGCCACTCTGAAATTATCGATTGTTCTTCGTATACTTCTAAATTTCTTCTGATGAAAATAAATAATGTTAATTTCTTATATCAACAAATACAGAACAAACGATACAGAGCAAATTTCCGATTGCTTGCAAAATTATTTTTATACAAAAATATAGATTCGGATATACACAAATAAATACGAGTTTAATCATATGGATACAATCTTATTTTGATGTTATTGACATTTATAAGTTTTTTGCAAAACCTTAAGTAAAAATCAATGTAGAAAATTTTTGATTTATTGGATTCATAAGATATGTAAAATACGTTATCTTAGATAATGCTATTGATTATCAAATTTAAAAGTAATTCATATTAATGTGATAGCAGAGTTTTAACAATGCGGCTAACTATAAAAAGGAAATAATATTTTTTATTAAATTCGGCTTTATTTTTCTTTTTTATTTATTCAGCTTGTGTGTTCAGCTTGAATTTTTTTTTTAAGGAAAAGATTTGAAAAAAGATTATTTACAAAAATATCATTAGAAATATATTATCATTTAAATTCCCAAAAAGAAAAAGTAGCTACATATTTTATCAGTTTAAGATAAATATATATTACGATTTTATTCGTGTGTATTGTTTTAGAGTGTTAAATTTTTTAGATCAAATTAAATTGCTTCAATGAATGAAATTAACACAGTTTTGTCTTCTAGGAAATTTCCTCTGTAACTAAACGTTTTATAAATAATATGCAACCTTTTCAAAGTAATCTCGGGCTTAAGGCTAAAAAAAATACATTGTCAATTTATTGATGATATATATATTTTTTAAATAGGTGTTTTACAAAATTAACATCACTGGTGTAAATTTTTTTCTTAAAGAGAAACGGTTAAATAAAAGGGAAATAACGGAAAGATTATCTGAAAAGTTGGCTTACAGCATGGCCAAACGAATTAGATTTTATAACGATTCTACCTTAGCTATAATATAATACTAGCTGACACCCCGGGTTTTGGTCCGTGATAATAAATAATAATAAAAAAATGTTTATCATAAAAGATGTTTAAAAGTTTTTAATATTTTATATCTTTACCCGATTTTGTATGAAATTATATTTTAAATTGAAAAATTCGCGAAAAAATATTGATATTTAGTGATAAAAGCGCTCATTTTCTTGTTTTTTTACCTAGGGTCGTTTCATAGTTTTAAAATAAAAAGTTCTTTTTGTCCGAACTCTTGGAAATCTTTATTGGTGATAAATAAAACGATTTTACAGTCCGTGTAAAAATTTCGTGAACAAATATTGTTATCAAGTTGTAAAAGAAATGTTTTCTTCTCAATTTTGTGCTTGTTTGGTTGTTTTCGCGTCGGCTCTTTTAACATAGCAATAGCAAAATAGTTCTCATCTTCCGAACTCTCTGACATTTCAATCGGTTATAAATATAACTGCATCCAAACTCTCTTTAAATTTTTGCGAAAAAATATGCATATTTCGTAGTGAAAACATGAGTTCTTTTTAAAAAAGCTTTAGCTTTCAACCTCGGATCAAAAATATAGTAGAAGGTTTCAATGCATTGGTACACCTCCATCGCTTTTCAACCAACCTTTTCAATCCCTCCTAGTCTAAACACATGAGGGTTGGGTTAATCAATCAGATTTTCCGTTTCTGAGGGTAGAAGCCTTTAAAAAAAAAAAAAAGTTGACGCGTGCGCAAAGAGACGATTTTCATGTGGATTTGACAGAATGCGCTTTTCGTTTTAAATATGTACATATATATACGTGTAATTGCTTTACCACAGCATTTTACAGTTCTTACATTGAGCAAATACGTTTTACCTGTTTTCGTGTGTAAAAGCATATACAACACAATTCGGAAAGGTAGCGTACACGACGTAAATTTTTCTACTGCTCCAGATACACTCGAGACAGGTTAGAATGGTGTTTCGCCTACTTAAATTCAAAACAATATTAGACCCCCATTGTTTATATTGGATATATCTTGGACAATATTAAACATATATGTAAAATACATCTTGGTCAATATTGAAAATATTGGCATGAAATATTGCCCCAACGTTGTAGTGCTTGTATTTTGCTAATATTGGCATAAAATATTTCGTGATTTAATTGCCATTTTTTTTTCAATATAAAGCTAATGTTTCTGTAATACTGGCGTTTTGGTGGAAATATTACAAATATAAAGGAAAAAATACTGTGTTCTTCAATTTAATTTTAAATAATTGGAATTTAAAGCCAACATTTAATCAATATTGACATAACATTGGAAATATTTGCAATGAATATAACATTGTCGTATAATTGGAAAGTGTATAATTATAGGTGAATATGAGCTGTGAATTTTTAAAAAGCGTGTCCCATAGATTTTAAATTTTTGAATTTCTGTTACTATTAACAAAATATAAGTTACACTTAGTAATACTTCTAAATGAAATTCAACTTTAATTTATTGGAAAATTAAATGTTACCCTTTTATATTATGTGTTAATATTAAGAATATTTAATTTTCTGAATAGCTTGAAAATTTCGTCAAATCTGTGAAGTGTAAAGTTTATTCGTACATGCATCTCAATTATTCATCAACATTTCAAATTTTCTTTCTTGATTGAGATTACATAGAATATTCAATTTAACAGAATATAATTTAATTACATGTATTGCTTCAGTGACCTTTTTCTTTTACATTTTCAAAATGATTATGCCAGCTTCAAACTTTAAAATGTAAGTAATTTTTATTCAAACCACGTATTTTTGTATTTACGAGATTTAAAGATGAAACTAAAAACGTGATAATGAGATTAAATTTGTAATTTTTAAAATACCACTCAATGATGCATTTAATTTTTACAATTGGAACTTGGATGAAAAGGAAATTGTATGTCAAAGTATGAGCGAGCAATCGAAACTTGCACAACGTTCCTGAAATATTGGATTGTAAACTTAAATATTGGAATGAAATATTAAAAAACTTGAAATGAAATATTAATCAACTTTAATTTTGGAGATGAAATATTTGACTATCTAAATACTATTGAAATAAGCCTTATAAAGAACAACGAATAACTTTTATTTGTGATTTTTTTAAAGTAATTTATATTTGGATAATTTTAGCGTTCTCAGAAGGATTTAATGCATTTTTTCACTCGTTATTTGAACATTTGAAGGCATGGTTATTTAGTAATGCTTTCGGAAGGTACAAGTCAACACAATAATAACAATTAAAAGTTTGACAGTTGTCATTATGCAAATCAAAAAGCAAACGAAACATTTTCACTTATGATTAGCTTTATCTCTTTAAATCCTTATTGCGTATATAGTCCTAAGTAAATAAATTTCATTACAAGTATTGAACGCAAAGTAATATAATTTATTTTGAGTTAAATCGAATTACATATCCAATATTCGTTGACTTTAGTCATTTTATTTAAGGATAAGTTAATGACATTTTGAAATAATGTGAAATTAATAATACAGTTTTACAACATGGTATGTAGGCAGTATGATTATTATGTCGAAGCAATATGCACAGTTAATATGTATATGTCAGTATATCCAAATCAGACAACTGTAAGCTGTTTTCAACTCTCCCTCTCTAAAAAACCCCCTTACACCTACGTTTATCGTTGCAATGAATAAGCGTAATCGTAAACCCCGAAAAGTTTAGTGGTTTTATGGTCGAATTGTTCCCACAATTATTAAAATTTAAAATTTCCATGACCGAAACTCAACTATTTTTCATTTCAGTTCGACAAAGTAAGCATGCAAATTTATTTTGTTTTGCCTTCATACTGGGCTTTTTAAAAATACAATACTTAATCATATTTCCAATGCTACTGGAAACAAATGACTTTAGTCAACATATTTAAGATTGGAAAATCTAAAATTTCAAACTATATGTAAATTATTGAATTTAATATAATATATCTTATCTTGAATTGAATCGAATTAAATCTAATAATATTCGTTGCCTTTAGCCATTTTATTGACGAGTAAGATAATGACATGTTGAAATAATGCGAAACTGCAAAGTATGTTCAATAGATGAATTTAGAAAAGTGGATTTTTCTTTCAAGTAACAAAAGAGTGCCAACATGTGTATTAATTATTTAAATGTAAAAGACAAAAGAAAACAAAATAATAATAATAATAATAATAATAATATTTTCATGAATTTCAGGCTAAGACATATTATCGAAATTTTCATGTACCAATACTAGTAATTCGGTTATTAAATAAATAAAAGAGAGACGAATTCGTGAATATACAATTTGCTTAAAATATCAAAAGAACACATTTTTTTTTAGATAAAAACAAAACAATTCTGCAGGTTCTACGTCAAAACATTGCCCACAAAAGCATCTCTCAAGAAAACAAAAAAATCTCTCATCAAAACTTCGCCGTGGAAATATCATTTGTCAAAATAACGCCAAATAAAGAAAAAATAAAAAAAGACTAAAACGGATTGGAATTTTATATGAAAATATACCAAGCCTTTCGGATGATAGAAGGATTGTGATCGGTAACATATTTTTCGGCTGACTGCTTGATGACACGGATAAAACCTTTAACCCTACCTTTTTTTGAAAGCTAATTAGAAAATCTTCTCAGCATTGATATGCATAAACCAGCTGTTTCTAAAAAAATATATAACGCGAGCCGCAGAGCTACTGCTATTTCCGAATAGCAACATCGGCCTACAGAAATTTTGCTTTTAAATAAGATTAAGATTTCTATTCGGAAATAGAGTAGCTTTGCAGCCCACGGTTGAAATGTTGGACATTGAAGTGCTTTTAAACTAAGGATGTATAAATTAAAACTTTGTATTTATTTAAATATCTTTAATAAATGTGGAAGTAGAAATGATTTTTAGCATATAGTGCCAAACCTGGTAAGATGGAAACACAAGAAGTCGGAAAAATTTATTCCGTTTTTTACATAAAATTTATCATTTGACGATGTTTTTGTCGAGGCGATGTTTTGACGGGCAATGTTTTTGTCGGCGATATTTTGAAGCGCAATCATTTAGTCGCGATATTTTGACGCGATAACAATTCTTCAACATTACAAAAAATAATACACATTCCCCCTTTTTTATATTTATCAGTAAGTATGTTCTATATGAATTATTAATAACATTATTATTGTAACTATTAATCATACACCGTTTGACTTGTTGGAAACGGACGTAATGGAATTGTTTACTAAAATTAATGTTTATACTTTTAATGTTTACTGTACTGTTACCAGTTAATTAATAATTTTATAATTTCATTGCGTAAAATAAAACCACATTCCGTTTTGAGTTCGATAAAATATGCACATAAATTTTGCTGCTTTAAATTTATACTGAGCTATTTAAAAGTACAGTCCTTAATCATATTTCCAATGCTTTTGAAAATAAATGACTTTAACCGAAAATATTTGCGATGGAAGAATCCGAAATTTCAGACTATATCTAAATTATTGAATTTAACACAATATACCTTATCGTAAATTTAATCTAACTATATTTCCAATATTCGTGGCCCTTAGCCATTTTATTTACGAATAAGGTAATGACATGCTTAAATTATGTAAAATCAAAAATTGTGCTTTAATCAGCGGTCTATTCAAAGACTTCGATTGCCAGGATATTTCTAGATTTTCTGTACTAATCACATTATTAGCTAAAACATCATATTAAAAGATACTGTGAGACATAAAATGATATTTCTATAGAAAGATAATTCAGTCTGTTTCCATTCAAATAAATGATGTCCCCAATTACTAAATTTCCTTCTGAGTTTTATGAGAAAATAATATACTTAAAATATGAAATGAGAAATATGCATTTTTTTTTATTTTAAGGCAACAGTGGACGTGTAAATATTTTGTTTTCATGATATATTTAACAGTTTTATACACTACAAAAAAGGATAAAATTAGTATTTTCGTATAGATGTAGCAGCCTTAGTAACGAACTAACGTTGGTTACATTGCTTATAAAGAATCCAAATATTACTCTAATATTTGGAAATTAAATATTTAAAAAAAATATTTTGCAATACTCGGAAATACAATAAAATATCACTATTATTTAAAGGCTTTAGATTAGAAATATTTTTAATGAAATGCTACTGTAACAAAAATAGTCTCGGTAAATTAGAATTATTGAAATAAAAAGGCTAACATTACAGAAATATTGGAGACGAATTAGCGAAATATCTCTTGGCAATATTGCACAAATCCTGGCAAATTGTAAAGTCTGAAAATTGGTGCAATTTGTCATGACAGTATGCTTATACTGCCCGAGATATGCCCAATATTGGCAAAGATATAAATAGAGATAAATATATGATATAATCCGTACAAATAACATTGGTCCTATATTGTTTGGCTAGGGGTGTTTCCATTCATGTAAAGAATTCTTATTTAAGGAAAATGCAATTATTAAATAATAATAATAAAAAAATCACCGAAAAATAAAAGAGTAAGCAACGACTTTCAAAGGAATGTATTTCTTCAGGTTAAAGCACGCCCAACTATTACTAAAGCAACAGTTTGTACTGTTCTAATATACTCGTGTAAAGAGATGTTGCAACACCAGGTAATCCATTAGAACGGTGATTATAAAAATTGTATGCTTCGTATATCCCTTGAAAAATGATATATATGGCGTATCTTCCTACTTTTTTAATTGTTAGAAACACGAATATAAACATAGAAACAAAGAAAACCACGACTGATGCAAATCAACATAACTTTTGTACTGCATGTAATGCAAGCTTTACGGGCAGTACATTTTTCAATGTGACGGGTATGCTTTTTAGGTGCGTTCGTAATTATATAAATACGTAGCACCTATTGTCGTCGTCTGGTCCGTCCGTCTGTCCGTCCGTCCGTCTGTCTGTCTGTCCGTCCGTCCGTCCGTCCGCATATAACAACGCAAAAACTACCCAAGCGAATGGTTTAAAATTTAAGATATATTATCTTTGCAGAATTTTGTCGAGACATTTCAAATTTTTTAAAAATCGAATCAAAACTTTAGAAAATATTAATAAAAACATTTATTAAGAAATTTGATTCTTTTTTAAATTGGTGCTTTCTTTTTATAGGAGCTTTCGAAGTTTAATCGTCAAGCGACCGAGATATTTATTTTATGGCAGAAATTAATCTGCAGACGATATAATTAATTTCACAGAATTAAAAATCATGAAGATCTGAATATTTATATAACTAGCTATAGTACGAACGCACCTCGTTTGTAGCGTTTGACGTACAATTTCCATCTTGTTTACCCTGGTATGGTATTTCTTGAATATATGGTGTTCATTTGTTGAGGTTGAGTCGCAAGTTCTCTCCAGCATTTATTAGTAGGTTTTTATAATTTAGTTTTTAAAACCGCCGATGAGATAAAAATAAAAAAAACTCTTTTCACCAACTTATTTACTGCTCAGTCTCGCACATTGGTAGTCGGCACAGACACTTCGTGTACCCCTAGAACTTCTTCGTGTACCTTCAAAGGGTATGTACAGCCCAATGTGAGAATCACTGCATCAGAAAATTATTTAACCTTTGTTTAAAAATACAAATTATGCTTATTCTCGATTACATAAGGTAAACTTTAAAATAAATATAATAGAATTTGGCCTGCGGAAGGTTGGCCACTGTTTCAATAAGGCAGACATATATAATTAGTTGAATGCAACATCTAAATATTTTGCCCTTTTTGTTCGACATACCATATGTAAAAGTACACCAGAAGTGGTATTCTTTTTTTCCTGGGGCACACTCTACACTGTAAAAAAAAACTCGGAAACGTTACTCTATCTGGTGGGGCAGCAATGTGGCCCATTGGTTCTGTTATGTTTCCGCATATTTCGGTCAGATATTCGTAAAAGTTTCTGCATATTTCGGTCAGATATTCAGAAATGTTTCTGTATATTTTGGAAACATTTACGTGCATTTCGGAAACGTTTCTTTATATTTCAGTCAGATATTCAGTAACGATTCTACATATATCGGAAATGTTTTTGTATACATCGGAAAGGTTTCTGCATATATCGGAAATGTTTTTGTATATATAGGAAAAGTTTCTGCATGCATCAGAAAGGTTTTTGTATACATCGGAAATGTTTCTGTGTATTTCTGTTTTATAATTTCTTTTATTTGAGAGAACAATATACTTAAAAAAAAAATTAATATTACATTCGCTCGAGCCGAAACCCCACTCCACATCATCGTGGTTGGGTTTTCTGCGAAGTTCGGTGAGCGAACTCGCTTAATCATACTATAGAAATGATCCTATGAAGTATGATCTTGTAGATGAATTATACTTTAGAATTAGCAATATTATAAACTTTCTGTAATTTCTGGTGTGAAACATATATTTTTCTGAACTCGTTTTATTATTAACATTTTATTATTAGACTGATTTTCAAGATATCACTTTAAAGTTATTTATGCAGGCGAAATAAACTTTGAAAAAACTGAATTCTATGACAAATACTTCTGTCATTTTAAAATAACTTCAAATTTCAGAGTATGTCCTTCTACTGAAGAGAGGCTTCCAAATTTTCCTTTGTAGGAACAGAGTTGAGTCGCTGGACACTTCTTTAGTTTACTTACTACAAGTTTACAAGTACAACAAGTTTTGAAGTTGTTGTATACACTGTTAAATAACTCATTCGGTAGTTTCTTCATACTCTTGTTCCATGAATCTATAATAAATATTAGATATTTGATTGATGAATAATAATGTAGTACTAGTATTAATGAAGTACAGATAGCACCGTATATACGTCTTTAACATCTTTTCGTTTTGAGATCGGTTACGTTTCATAACTTTTCTAATGATTAAATGTATCGTTTATATGACAGAACAAATTCCTAATTTCACTTATACTATACGTTTTTCACTTAGTTTTTATGAATCAGATATTTGTAAATAAATAACGTTGAAAATTTGATTTATGGATATATAAATAATTCTTTTTTTAAATGCAGCCTCATGAGTTCCATCCTCTAAATAGATACTCAATGAAAATATTTAATTTCCCTATACTTATAAATAGATAGATTTTAGTAATACCTTTCAAAAATTTTTTAAAATCTTGTAAATAGTTGTACTATTCGAAAATATTTTATATCTGTGGTAATTGTTTTATTTTCACGAATTGTATACTTATAAATAGATATATTGATAATAATGTTTTGTCTGTTTGTAAATGTATGATTTTTAAGTAATAATTATTAACGCTAGATGGCAGCACTATGAAATAAAAGCTATTTAAAAGGACTTTACAAACTGATATTGTTACATCATAAATTGACTATAAAAAACATTCTCAAAAACTTTATCAAATTTCTAAAACTTTATTATTATTGTGCTTTAAAAATTCTATCATAATTTTCTGTTATATTTGTATTAATTATCTTTCATTCTTTTTTATTAGATTTTTTGTGAAAGTATGCGAGCCTGTTTCTTTTCTGCGGGACAGTCGTGTAAACATTCTATTTGATTCGGTTGTGTTATTCTGAACGTAAAAGGTAATATTCTGTTTTAAATTCTTAATTCAAAGTGTGTAGTAATTTTAATTCAATTCAAAGTCGTATTCTGTTATTAAAATGTGAAAAAAGATCAACTTCTCAAGTTTTACTCATTTTGAAATTATGCTTCAATACTTCCGATTTAATTCACACCATTATTCATAAAGGAAATTCTACTGGGCCTTTTTAAAGGAAAATCTTCTGGTCTTCAAATCGAGCTTCGAAACAAGAATTGAAGTTTGATTAGTGAAATATGAAAATTATAGGATTGATTCATCAGAAATTCGATGATAATTCGACATTCATAATCCGTTACAATTATATTCGATGTACTTAGAAAATCGAAATTCAGGAATGGAATCTGGGCATGACGCAAATCTCAAGGTACGTAGATATTCTTTTATTTATGTATTGACTTATAAAATCTCAACTGTGCTAATTCTTGAATCTAAATATTCTACATAAATTGTTGGTCCGTCGTAAGCCGCAGTTCGGCTGGTGATTAATCAATTACATCTTATTCAAATTTATAATAATGACGAAAACGAAAGCGGAAATCGCTTCGGAATCTAAATTTAATTTTACCGTAAAAGAAATAAAAAGATATAGGGATCAGGTATCCGATGCGATTGAAAAATATAATTTGCAGTTATTGGAGAAATTAAAATCGGAACTTAATATTTTAGAAAGTGATTTGAAAAAATCATATTTTGGTATAGCTGAAGAAACAACTGAAACTCTTTACGATTCATTTACTTCTGCTAAAGACTTAGTTGTAGAAGATATAGTGAAAATTGATCAGTTTATTGCAACTAAGAACGAAAGTAAAAAAACCCGATGTGATGCAGATGAGAATAGTTCTATTAGGGAAAATTCAATAAAATTACCTAAATTCCAATTGCCCATATTTTATGGTGATATGAGTCATTGGATTACATTTAAAGAGACATTTTTGACTTCTATTCATAAAAATGAAGCGCTTTCCGATCAATTAAAATTTTCGTATTTAATTGCGAGTGTCAAAAATTATCCTGCTAAATTAATTTCAGGATTTTCTATTTCAGGTGAGAATTATAAACAAGCATGGGGAACCCTAGTTAACAAATATGATAAACATAGAAATTTAGCATATTCGCTATTGTCAAAATTTATTAATTCTAAACCATTAAAATCGCCCACGCAGAAAACAATTCTAGAGTTATTGGATAATTGCAATGAAGTGATTAGAAATTTGAAATCTCTAAAATTTGAATTTAACGAATTTGTTGATTTGATTTTGGTTTATATTGTTCAAACTAAATTCGATGACTCATTAAGGAAACAATGGGAGTTATCATTAAATAAGGATATTTTTCCCACATATGATATGTTAGTGACGTTTTTGGAAAGACATGCACGCAGTTTGCAAGGTTGTAATGCTGAATTTATTAAGTATGAAACTAAATCTAATTATAAATTTGATTTTAAATCTCAACAAGGCCCAAAGAAATCTCTTTCAAATGCAGTTGTTATGGACAATGTGAACAAATCTTTAAAGCCCTTATGTCCAAAATGCAATGAAGGGCATGCACTTTACAAATACCCAGAAATTCAAAATTTACCGGTTGATCAACGATGGCAGTTAGTAAAAGCAAAAAAACTATGTACGAACTGTTTAAGAGCTAATCATTTTGTTGCTAATTGTCTGATTAGCACTACCTGTAAATATTGTAAGGCTAAACATCATTCAATTCTGCATCACGAACAGTCTAATTCTGCATCACAGAATTCTTTTAGACCGCAAGAGCGGGTTACAAATCAAAATAGCGGAAGTAATTCAAATGCACAAGTGGATGAATCTAATTGTTTAAGCAGTCAAACTTTGACTGAAAATTCCCAAACATTACTGGCTACTGCCATTATACATGTGAAATCCAAAACCGGAAAATTTATTCCTTGTAGGACTATGATTGACAGCGCTTCTCAAAAGAGTTTGATTTTAAAATCGTGTTGCAGAAAGCTAGGCCTTCTCTTGAGATCTACAATTCATAAAATATCAGGAATAAACAATTTGGTCGCAGGGACAGCTCTTCAGGAAGTTTCTTTAACATTTTCTCCGCATTTTAATAACGAAACTTTTCAGTTAGATGCTTTAGTTGTTAATCAGATTACAACAAATTTACCGAACTTTCTGATTACTAATAAGTATTGGCCTCATATTGAAGGATTGAATCTGGCGGATCCAAATTTCCATGTGTCCGATTCCATTGATGTACTCATAGGTGCAGATTTGTTTGCTAACATAATAATCGGAGAGTCCATTCTGGGTCCTAAGGGAACACCGAGTGCTGTTAATACGAAACTGGGTTGGATATTATCTGGAGTAATTTATTCGAATCATTCTAATCACAATTCTTCTGTTAGTTGTCATGTTACGACGCAAATAAATTCTCAATTGCAAAAATTTTGGGAACTCGAATCAATTCCTAGTTATGATCCAGTTTCACTAGTAGAAGATAATTATGTAAAAACAGTATCACGCACGGAATCAGGAAGATATATCGTGGATCTTCCATTTAAATCTAAACCTGTTCTCGGAAATTCTAAATCTCAAGCTTTAAAGCGTTTCAATTCCTTAGAAAATAAACTTCAAAGAAATTCCGTACTTAAGGAACAATATTCGTCATTCATGAAAGAGTATATTGATTTGGGACACATGGAACTCGTTCCCGCCGCAGAAATTTCAAATCCAGATCATTTTTATCTCCCCCACCTGTAATAAGAGAGGATAGTTGTACAACTCGACTTCGGGTAGTATTCGATGCATCCGCAATTGGTTCAGAAGGTCGCTCGTTAAATGATTATTTGGAGATTGGGCTGAAATTACAACCGGATATTTTTCAGTTATTATTAAAATTCAGAATGCATCCAATAGGCTTTAGTGCGGACATCGAAAAAATGTTCAGGCAAATTCTTATCAATCCAAAACATGTAGATTATCAACGTATTTTATGGCGGTTCGATCCTAAAGAAAACATTCAAACCTATCGGTTGTTAACAGTAACCTATGGCACTGCTTGTGCGCCATTTTTGGCAATTAGAACTTTAAATCAGTTAGCAGTAGATAACGAACAAACTTTTGAAAGGGCTTCTAAAATTATTCGCGACAATATCTACGTCGATGATTTGTTGTCGGGTTCAGATTCCAAAGAAAATGCTCAATCGTTAATTACGGAGCTTATTAATGTCATGAAAGGCGGAGGTTTTAATTTACGAAAGCGGTCCTCAAATGATCCTGAAGTACTCGCTCATTTACCAGATGAACTTAAAGTTTCAGCAAAGACAGTAATAAAAGAAGATGAAGCTGTTAAAATTCTGGGTTTATTCTGGGATTCATCTAATGATACGCTAAAAATAAAGTTTAGCGAGTTCAAAGCCGTGCAAAATAAAAGAGATCTTCTCTCGGTAATATCTACAATTTTCGATCCTCTGGGTTTCCTTGCCCCGATCACGATCAATTTGAAAATAATGATACAAAACCTCTGGAAGGAAAAAATCTCATGGGATGAGGAAATCCCAAATTCAATTTTAATTAGTTGGAAACAATTTTTGGCAGAAATTCATTATTTAGAAACTATTGAAATTCCTCGGTACACTAATTCATACTGTAAACAGAATTGTGAAATTCAGTTACATGGTTTTTGTGACGGTTCCGGAAAAGCTTACGCTGCTGTCGCTTACTTACGAGTTATCACTCCTAACGAAATATTCGTCAATTTACTTGCTGCAAAAACAAAGGTAAATCCCATAAAGCCACAAACTTTACCACGCATTGAACTTTGCGCCGCTCTATTATTAGCAAAACTTTGCTCAACTATCGTCGATACTTTATCCACGAGCATAAATAGTGTATTTTTATGGTCTGATTCCCAGATAGTGCTCTGCTGGCTAAAATCACCTCCTTTAAAAGGAAATCAATTTGTATTAAATAGAGTACGTCAAGTACAAACATTATTGCCTTCAGCCAAATGGAACCATGTTCCCGGAACGCTAAATCTTGCAGATGTAGCCTCCAGGGGTATTCCACCGCGAAAACACCTCAACAATATCATGTGGTGACATGGGCCTCCATGGCTGTCGTCAAACGAGCCAATTCCAATCCCCTTATACATTCCTGTCGCTGAATTAGATCAAGAAGCTAACTCTGACAGTAACATAACAAAAATAAATGTCTTACCAGACTTTATTCTAAAATTCTCAAGCTTTAAAAAGTTAGTACGCGTAACAGGATGGTGTTTGCGATTTATTCATAATTCAAGACAGAATTCTACAAGAAAGATCGGAAATCTAAGTGCACAAGAAATATCTAGTTCTATCATTTCTATAGTGAGATTAATTCAAAATTATGAATTTCATGCAGAAATTAAATTTTTAAAAGAAAATAATTCCTTGCCAAGCAATAGCAAATTGCTATCGTTGAATGTCTTCTTAGATTCAGCTGACATATTAAGAGTGGGTGGTCGTTTATCGCAACATGAAACATTCAGTTTTGACAGAAAGTACCCTATTCTTCTTCCAAAAAACAGTCTTTTTACAAAATTGTTAATAAAGGATATACACGAAAGAAATTTACATGCAGGTACACAGTTAGTGCTTTCTACAATTCGCCAGAACTACTGGTTTGTAGATGGTCGTTCAACAGTCCGACAAGAGCTCCATAAATGTGTACTTTGTAAACGCCTTAAGGCACAAGCCTGCCAACAAATGATGGGAAACCTTCCCGTTGAAAGAATAACTCCAATTCGTTCATTTCTCAAGGTGGGCTTAGACTTTGCTGGTCCTTTTTGGACCAAACCAAATATGCCAAGAACAAAAATCAAGCTAAAATCTTATATCGCAGTTTTCGTTTGCATGTGCACGAAAGCGGTTCATCTTGAGCTGGTATCTGACTTATCTGTACAAGCCTTGCTAGCAGCATTCAAACGCTTTATCGCACGCAGAGGTTTGCCCTCTGATGTCTTCTCTGATAATGCAAAAAATTTCATTGGTCTGTCCAATCAATTAAAACAGCTTTTTAAATACTTGAGGGAAAAAGACTTTCAAGAATTTCTCTCCACCCAAAAAATTAATTGGAATTTCATACCTCCATATGCACCACACTTTGGTGGTCTATGGGAAGCAGCGGTGAAACTTACCAAAACTCATCTTCTAAGAGCTTGTAAATCAAGCGTACTCAATTTTGAAGAGCTCACTACTTTGCTTTGCCAGATAGAAAGCTGCATAAATTCCAGACCATTAACCCCGATGTCTTCAGATCCTTCTGATCCTCGTGCTTTAACGCCGGGTCATTTTTTATTAGGAGCACCTCTTCTTGATATTCCAGAATCATCGAATCATCCTAAAATATCGTTTAATGCTCGCTGGCGTTTAATAGAAAAAGCTAAAAATCAATTTTGGGGCAGGTGGTCCAGCGAGTATTTGCAACATCTTCAACAACGTCCAAAATGGACTACTCCACGTGCAAATCTTCGAGAAGGTGATTTGGTAATAGTTCACTAACGTTTACAGCCCATGAAATGGAAATTGGGTCGAATTCTAAAGACTTATCCTGGAACAGATAATCTTGTGCAGGTTGTCCTGATTAAGACAGTTGACGGTGACATAAAGCGTCCTATATCAAAGGTGTCCACTCTCCTGCCGGGGGCGGAGGATGTATGATTTTTAAGTAATAATTCTTAACGCTAGATGGCAGCACTATGAAATAAAAGCTATTTAAAAGGACTTTACAAACTGATATTGTTACATCATAAATTGACTATAAAAAACATTCTCAAAAACTTTATCAAATTTCTAAAACTTTATTATTATTGTGCTTTAAAAATTCTATCATAATTTTCTGTTATATTTGTATTAATTATCTTTCATTCTTTTTTATTAGATTTTTTGTGAAAGTATGCGAGCCTGTTTCTTTTCTGCGGGACAGTCGTGTAAACATTCTATTTGATTCGGTTGTGTTATTCTGAACGTAAAAGGTAATATTCTGTTTTAAATTCTTAATTCAAAGTGTGTAGTAATTTTAATTCAATTCAAAGTCGTATTCTGTTATTAAAATGTGAAAAAAGATCAACTTCTCAAGTTTTACTCATTTTGAAATTATGCTTCAATACTTCCGATTTAATTCACACCATTATTCATAAAGGAAATTCTACTGGGCCTTTTTAAAGGAAAATCTTCTGGTCTTCAAATCGAGCTTCGAAACAAGAATTGAAGTTTGATTAGTGAAATATGAAAATTATAGGATTGATTCATCAGAAATTCGATGATAATTCGACATTCATAATCCGTTACAATTATATTCGATGTACTTAGAAAATCGAAATTCAGGAATGGAATCTGGGCATGACGCAAATCTCAAGGTACGTAGATATTCTTTTATTTATGTATTGACTTATAAAATCTCAACTGTGCTAATTCTTGAATTTAAATATTCTACAGTAAATATTTTTAATATAGTGTTTTACAACTATCATGCTTCTAAATATATTCATTTAAAGGTATTATTTTATTCGTATAACTTGAGAAGTGCTGAGATAACCTGAGAAAATAAATATATTTTTATAAGTATACAGTTCATAAAATAAAATAATTATTTACAGATACGAAATCTTTTGACATAATATCTATACGTACAAGATTAAAAAATATATTTATTTAAAGGTATTAAAAATAATACATCTATTTTGGGAAATAAAGCATTTTCATAATGCACATGTATCTGTTTACAGCATGGAATTCACGAGACCGGATTTTAAAAAAAGAATTATTTATAGATTTATAAATCAAATTTTCAATTATATTTATTTATAAATATCTGATTCATAAAAAATGAAGAAAAAACGTATAGTATAAGTGAAATTAGGAATTTGTTCTGTCATATATACGATACATTTCATCATTAGAAAAGTTATGAAACGGAACCGATCTCCAAAACGAAAAAATGTTAAATACGTATATATGGTGCTATCAGTACTTCATTAATACTAGTACTATATTATTAATCATCAATCAAATATCTAATATTTATTATAGATTCATGGAACAAGATTATAAAGAAACTATCGAACGAGTTATTTAACTTTGTGTATACAACAAAAGATGTAACTGCAAATGTAATATTAATATGCAATAAAATAGAATCTGATAATATTATTTTTTTTAAAAGCATATTATTCTCTCAAATAAAAGAAATTATAAAACAGAATACTTACAGCTCATATAAATACGTTGCATCTGCATCTGTTTTAAGCTGTCTTTCCTCTCAAGAACAATAGAAATCACGTGATAATGACATGTGCAATAGGTTGGAGTAGATGAGCATGCGCAAATATTACTTCATTTCGAATTCCATTTTAAAGCTTTACACGGAATGAGTGTAACATTTCCGAATTTTTCAGTAACCATCATTTTACACTACCTATTCGAAAACATTTCCGGTATGGAATGTAACGTTTCTGACTTCTTCAGAATAATTCACCACTTTGAATATTTTTCCAAAAATACGTGTAACGATTCCGAAATAACAAGTAACTGAGGAGAACACAAAGTTTAGTATAAATTTCCGGAAACCTTTCCACCTTGTGCCAAAACGCTTCTGAGTTTTTTTACAGTGTACCGCCAGTAAACTTAGACCACTAGATTCTGTTATTTCTAATCTTTTTAAAAATATGTAGGTATATATTTTAAATATATTAGTATAATAACATTAGAAATTCATACAGTCGTCACATAGGCTAGAAGGCATAAATCGCAAACAGAAAGAGAAAAATCTTGAAATATGTAATGGCGCATTTGCAAATCAAACAAAATAAACAACAGCGCTGGGTTTCAAACTCATTTAATTATATAACATATTTAAAACATTGTTTTGTTATGCATTAAGAAATAACATTAGTAAACTAAAATGTTAAAAGCTTTATCTCTGGCTATGCTTACGTATTACTGAATAAATTAATACTTTTATACAGTAAAGAATATTTATTTTGTGAATGCTTTATTTATCCAAAATAGTTAATTAGTTATATAAGTAGTTCAGATAAATGAAAACATATAGAAATTGATAGAGAGCAAAATTCAGGTTTCATTCTGCTAAATAATACAAAATTTTCAAGTTATTTGATTATATATGTATTTTTTCCTTATAAAGAGTAAGAAAAAATGAATATATAAAGACGACAAATTTAATTTATTTATTTGTACGATAAACTTTTCAAATCGCATTTAATATTACATGTCCTAAAGAAAAGAAATATGATTTTACTTTCATTGTATTTACAGAAATGTAAAAAAAATAAAATAATAGAATGAATTAAATATTTTACTTCAACTTCAATTTGGAAATGAATAAAAATTTATAAACGGGAAAAATAGCACAGAAACTTACAAATGTTTTTGTAATATTTTAAATTTGTAATATACTAATCTGTTTATTTTTCCACTTCTTTTTCCGCTTAAGCTTTATGAGGTTTTTTTTCTTTTTCTTTCTTTCTTTCTTTCTTTTTTTTTCAGAGGAAGTTAAAACAATTTTTATTTCTAAAAAATTTAATTGCGTGTATATCACAAGTATATCACAACTGAAATGTAAAATAAAAATCCCAATAAAAAAGAAAGAAAATTCATGTATTACGCACAGATTATGAAACCCCTTCCCTTATTAGACTATTATTACGAAACATTTTTTTCATATGAGGAAAGAAGTTACCTAAATAAGCAATTTAGAAAACAAATAACACAGATGAAAACTCAGCAACTACTGCCCATAGATAGTAATGTTTATGAATTCTTTTGTGCAGCCCTGATTTATAGATTTGTATACATACCATATATTGTATACTAAACTTTAATTCACCGGAAAAAACGATAACAGAATAGAAAATTTCTTTTCTGCCCATGATCATTTATAGACTGTAGTATATATTCGTATCCTTTTGTGCAGTCCTGTATATAAATATATATTATACTCACCCCGCATAATGTAGTAAATAAGTTTCCGACCCCGCCAACAAATGACAGGTCATGATTTGCGGAAAGGGGGTACGCATGCTTGAGGGATTTAGGACATGGTTATCATATGTAACAGTTGGCGCATCCCGAATGTTTTCAGGCGCTGTTGCGGCTGAAAATGTCGCCTCTTATTCCTTCCCACAGCATACGACCATTATAGTGGGATATTGAGGAAATTTTGCCGGGTAGAACTCCTATAATAGAGGCTGACGCATCCTCGCAGATTTGGCACCCAAATTGAAGCCTAGTCGGAAAACCAAACTAATCAGAACCGGTTCAGCCAATCAGAAGCGAGTCTTAAGCAACCCCAACTCCGGTAGATTGATGCTAGAGCTCTTATAATATAGGCTGACGCATCCTCGCAGATTTGGTGCTCGAATTGAAGCCCAGTCGAAAAACCAAGCTAATCAGAACCGGTTCAGCCAATCAGAACCGAGTCTTAGGCAAACCCAACTCCGGCTGCGGTAAATTGATGCTGAACTGAGCACCAATATTCCGAAACAAAATGGATATGCGTTAGCTCCTATTATAGGAGTCTTAATTGATGCTGAACTGGGTACCAATAATCCGAAACAAAATGGATATGCGTCAGCTCCTATTATAGCAGTCTTAGTGCCGGGTCATTCAAAACAAGTGACGCAGAATGTTCTGTACTAATGTCGTGTGTGTCCACGATAATCCTCGCTCACAATGACTCATCGTACAGCATAATTCTTGCCGGAGTGCCGGTGGGAGGGGTTTGACTGTCTATTACATAGTGATAATTTCGCTCCCAAGCGTCTTTTACAGCTCAATAAATTCCTGGCTTGTCAATTTTTCGTAATTTTTGAAAAGGACTAAGTGGTGCACAGGCTGTCACATACTGTTTCCTATCCCAGTAGATTTCTATGAAACAGGAACACAAAAAAGTGCGTAATTTTTTTGATGACTATATGGAAAAGTAGCTCAAAGATTGCCGTATCTGTTCCAAAAAGTATTTCCATGTAACCGAGTTTTTGTTTTCAATTACGGACCTTGAGAAATGTACTTTCAAGATAAGCCTAATCAATGCAGCTTATACAAAAAAAAAAATGTTATGAATTTCATGGAAGATAAATTCAATAATAAATTCTGATTACTTATTACATTAATTGTTGCGAAATTATTAATTTATTTCTTAATTTAATGATATTTTTAACAACGGATTTTAACTTTAAGTTTAAAAATTCACATTGTACGATTCATTTTCCTCCTAAAGATATTCGTTTCCTACTTCAGTACTTGTAGGAACTTGTAGGACTCTGTTGTCAAAAATGGTTACACTAACTTACATAAACTTTAAACTGATTTTCCTTTATTTAAGGGAGCATCAGTACCCTTTGAACTTAAAAAAAAAATTGAATATTTTATAATATCTTAATGACATATTACTAAATTATTTTATGAACAAAAACCAGTTAATCAAGCAAAAATGCAGTTTTTGTAGTTAAATTTTTGAAAAATTAATTAGAAAAAACATTAAAATAAAATTTTAAAACTACACATCTACAATTTTGATTTTTTCAAATAACCTTTCTTACATACTTTTCTTAGAAGTGCGCTGTATAATTGTAAGGATAAGATTTTCAAAAAATTAATTAGATTAAGAAAAATAAATACAATGTCCCGACAATGTAAAAAATACAGTAAAAATGACTATTTACTTAAAATTTTTATTTTTGAAAGTGAACTATGTATATTGTTGAAAATCCGATCCTTTGTTTCATTAAATACATATTAAGTATCCCTCTCTCCCCACCCTGACCCGAGAAAAAATAGAGAGTGAATTGAAGTATATTTGTTCAAGTTTTGTCCCTTAGAACATACTGATATAGTGTAAAAACACAAACAGAGAAAATTGAATGAAATAGATAGGAAATCTGATTCATTTAAACGGAAATGGATGGAGTAAAAAGTTCTTTTGGCATATTTTTAATTACCTGATCTTTATGGCACTTCGTGAGAATGTACTACGAAGGTATAAATTCTTTTAAGCAAAAAGTTGAGAAATTGATATTTTCGTCATTTTTCGAAAAAGGAAGTGTGTCGAATCCCCTTAAAAAAATTATCAGTTGGCTGCATATTTCAGAATACTGCACTTTGAAGAAAAAAAGCAATAAACAAATTTTCTATGAAAAAAAAAATAATACAAAATAATGCAATAGCATTTCCGAACGTCTTTATAAGAGCAACACATTTCACTTAATTTCCTAAGCGAAACATTTTATCCAACATTTAAACTAATGATTGATAAATTATGAATTTCCTTAGCTTAGCTTTTGTATGCCTTTGTGTATTACGAAACAAAATGAAATATCTACACGCATTTGAAATGCGCAATAGTTCCAAAAATATCAGCAATGTTTTTTTTTTACGGTATAAAAGAAACAGAAAAGAACAACTTAAAAGGAATCGAATTTCCCTTTGAAAATGTTTCCTTAATTTCCTTTAGCATCAGGTTTCAGAAATTTTAGAGAATGAGCGATGAATTTTAATAAAGCTTGTTTCATAAGAGTTATATATATTTTTTAAAACTAAATTTCTGTTTATAATAACAAAATATAATTTAAGTTTAGTAATACTTTTCAGATAAATGCACTTTTCATTTACTGGAAAATTAAATGGCGCAAATTAGCTGTTCATGTTCAGAAATAATTTTTTTTTCTGAATTGCTTCAAAATTTCTCAGAGTGAAAAATTTCTAGTCTAATCAAAATTTTCTTTGTTGATTGGGAATGCTTAGAATGTTCAATTTAATAAGAAGTAACTGAAATAAAGGTATTTCTCCACTGAACTTTTCTTTGTTTTACATGTTTAAAATGATGATAAACGCAACTACAGGCTTTAAGAGGCATGTAAGTATATTCAAACCATGTACACTATTTATATGATTTAAAAATGAAATTTAAAATTGGATAATTATTGAGAAACGTTTAAGTTTAAAAATATCACCCAATGATTCATTTAATTCTTTATATTTACAATACAGGAGAAGAAAGGACACCTTAGAACATTTTTTTTTTACAAAACTACCATTCTTTTAAATCTAAAAGAATTTTTTTACTTAAGAGTTAACGTGTTTCCTACCTTATGTTAATTGACATCTCCCAAATATATAAAGCATTACACTGTAAGTTATAATACATAAGAACATTTAAATTACAAATTAAACAAAAGTGTGAATACTAAAGTTTATGAATACTAAAATAAAAAATGATTTTATGAAATAACTCAGTTTTAAGAATGAACGTAATGCAATAGTATTTTGAAATGCTTTCTTAAGAGAAAAATGTTTTATTTCATTTCCCAAACGAAAATTATTTATTCAATATCAGAACTAAACATTGATAAATTATCAATTTCACTAACATTTTATGCTTTTGTACAGTACGAAACGAAATTAAATATCTATATATATTTGAAATGTTCAATGCTTCCAGAAATGTCGGAAATAAATTAATTTGTTATATCATAAAAGAAACACAAAACACCAACTTAAATGGAATTGAATTTACTTTTTGAAGATTTTTCTTTAATTCCCTTTAGCATTAGTATTCAGAAATTTCACAGAATGAGCTATAAATTTTTAAAAAGCGTGTTTTATGACTATCCTTTAAATCTTCAAAACTTGAATTTCTGATAATATTAACGAAACATAATTTACATTCAATAATTCTTCTCAAAGAAATTTTATTTTAATTTATTGGAAAATTAAATGCTACCTTCTTATATTATTTCTTTATATTCAGAAAATTTTATTTTATGAATATAAAGAGCTGCTTGAGAGCTTCTTCGAAACTGAGATGTGTAAAGTTTATTCACACGTGCATCTCAATTATTCCTCAACATTTCAAATCTTTCTTGATCAAGAATGCTTAGATTATTCAATTTAATAGAATGTAAATTAATTACATGTATTAAGCCCGCATGTATTGAGCCCTGATTACATTTTCTTTAACAAAAGATATTTGTCAGACTTACAGATGAACTAGTTTTTAATTTATTATGAGCACGTGATTAAATTTGTTTCAGGGTGGAAGTAATTGTTAAACCAACTCAGAAATTATCGATTATTCTTCTCATATTTCTAAATTTCTTCTGGTGAAAAAAATAATGTCAATTTTTTATCTAAACAAATAAAGAATAAATGGTATAGAGCAAATTTCCGATTGCTTGCAAAATTATTTTTCTAAATAATAACATTCATATAAGAAAAATCCAGATTCGGATACACACAAATAAGTACGAGTTTAATTATATGGATACAATCTTATTTTGATGTTATTGACATTTCTAAGTTAGTTTCTGCAAAACCATAAGTGAAAATCAATGTAGAAATTTTTTGATTTATTGGATTCAGAAAATATGTAAAATACGTTATCTTAGATAAGGCTACTGATTATCAAATTTAAAAGTAATTCATATTAATGTGATAGCAGAGTTTAAGAATGCGGCTAACTATAAAAAGGAAATAATATTTTTATTAAATTTCCGTTTCTTATTTTTTTATTCAGCTTGTGTGTTTATCCTGAATATTTTTTTAGGAAAAGATTTGGAAAAAGATTATGTACACAAATGTCATTAGAAATAGATTATCATTTTAATTCCCAAAAAGAAAAAGTAGCTACATATTTTATCAGTTTAAGATATTTATATATTAAGAATTTATTCGTGTGTATTGTTTTAGAGTATTACATTTTTTAAATCAAATTAAATTGCTTAAATGAATGAAATTAACACATTTTTGTCTTCTAAGAAATTTCCTCTTTAACTAAATATTTTATAAATAATATGCAACCCTTTCAAAGTTATTTCGGGTTTGAGGCTGAAAAAAATCCATTGTCAATTTATTGATGATAATTTTTTTAAATGGGTGTTTTAGAAATAAAACACCACTGGTGTACATATTTTTCTGAAAGAGAAAAGGTTAAATAAAAGTGAAATATTGGAAAGATTATCTGAAAAGTGGGCTTACAACATGTCCGAACGAATTAGATTTTATAACGATTCCACCTTAGCTGAAATCACTACCTCCTTAATACTAAATGCCGATCGTATTCACGTTTTCCCCATACAGAAATTGGAAGTGAATTTTTCCCCAGAGTACAGTGCCATCTATCGGTGACGACTGACATGATCTTTCAGTACATATCAGTACGCTACCTCTGTAATACATTAATTAACGTATTTATTATGGAGGATGTGATCAGTAAATAACGTAAGCAAAGGCTGAATTGAGAAAATTTATATGGAAAGTTAAAAAATATAGCTTAGAAAATAACTTTGTAATTAATTTCTAGGATTTTACAAATGTATTTATTATATCTTTTTCTTTTATAAATAACAATTTAAATTGCTGTAGTAACTGATATTTTTAATTTAAAATATTTGTTTTTAATATAAAATTTATTTTTAAATTAATTATAATATATAAATTAATAACACTGACCTTTATTTATAAATAGATTTTCATAAAAGTAACACAAACAATGTTTATGGAGCAAACATATTTATTAACACTATAAAATTTAATTAATAGATCAAAAACGATGAGTAAGTTTTGTAAAGATTAATGCAAAATACCAAAGTAGTGGATTAATTTAAAATTACTGATAGCAACTGATAATACATGCTCCAGATGGTAGCGCCTAGATGGCGCTACTATCTGGGACAGGCTGACTTTCATTTTTGAGACAAATACGACAGGCATTTAGTTATTACCGAGGAAGTGCTGTAATATAACATACACACGTGTAATAGCTTTACCACAGCTTTCTACAGCTCTTAAATTGAGCAAATACGTTTCACCTGTTTTCGTGTGTAAAAACATATACACACAATTCGGGAAAGGTAGCGTACATGACGTAATTTTTTGTAATGTTCGAGATACACTCGAGACAGGTCAGAATGGCGTGTTTCGCCTACCCGAATTCAAAACAATATTAGATCACCATTGTTTATATTGGATATATCTTGAACAATATTAAACATATATAAACTACACCTTGGTCAATATTGGAAATATTGACATGAAATATTGCCCCAAAATTGGGGTGCTTGTATTTCGAAATATTGGCAGGAAATATTTCGTGATTTAATTGCATTTTTTCTAATACAAAGCCAATATTTCTGTAATACTGGCGTTTTGTTGGAAATATTACCAATGTAAAAGAAAAATATTGTATTCTTTAATTTTGTTTTAAATATTTGGAATTTCAAGCCAACATTTAATCAATATTGACATAACATTGGAAATATGTCCAATGAATATAACATTGGCGTATAATTGGATAGTGTATAATTATAGGTGAATATGAGCTAGGAATTTTTAAAAAGTGTGTCCCATAGAATGTCAAAATTTGAATTTCTGTTAATATTAACAAAATATAATTTACATTTAGTAATACTTCTCAAACAAATTCAACTTTAATTTATTGGAAAATTAAATGTTACATTTTTACATTATATCTTAATATTAAGAATATTTAATTTTCTGAATTGCCTGAAAAGTTCGTCGAATCTGTGAAGTGTAAAGTTTATTCATACTTGCATCTGGATTATTCATCAACATTTTAAACTTTCTTTCTTGATTGAGATTACATAGATTGTTTAATTTAACAGAATGTAACTTAATTACATGTATTGCTTCAGTGAACTTTCTTTTCTTTTACATTTTCAGAATGATTATAAGCCCAGTTACAAACTTTAAAGTGTGAGTAACTTTTATTCAAACCACGTATTTTTGTATTTACGGGATTTAAGGATGAAACTAAAAATGTAATAATGAGATTAAACTTTCAATTTTTAAAATACCACTCAATGATGCATTAAATTTTTACAATTGGAACTTGCATGTATAGGAAATTATATGCAACAATATGGGCATGCAATCTAAAATTGCACAACATTCCTGAAGTATTGGATTGTAAACATAAATATTGGACTGAAATATTAACAAACTTGAAATGAAATATTAATCAACATTAATCAGCATTAATCAACCTTAATTTTGAAGATGAAATATTTGATCATCTAAATAAGCTTGAAATAAGCCTTAAAAAGAACAACTAATAACTTTTATTTGTAAATTTTTTTTAAGTCATTTATATTTGGATAAATTTAGCGTTCTCAGAAGGATTTAATGCATGTTTTCACTCTATTTTTTGAGCATTTGATGGCATGGTTATTTAGTAATGCTGTCGGGAGGTACAAGCCAACACAATAATAAAAATTAAAATTTTGACAATTGTCATTATGCAAGTCAAAAAGTAAACGAAACACTTTCACTTATGACTAGCTTTATCTCTTTTAATCCTTATTGTGTATACAGTCCTAAGTAAGTAAATATCATAGCATAGATAGCAAAAACTCTTAATAATCGTCACCACTTGGAACATTAAAAGTGATCGTACATCATAATTGTTAGTTCTCAAGGATATTTCAAATGCACATTCGCTACTTTCTGACACTCATTGACAAAAAAAGTAAAAATACGGAAATAGTACTAGAAAATACTTTTTTTTACACTGTATTTGTGATTTCTTTTAAATGCTAAAGTGTCAGATTACAAATTTACATGTAAGAATAGAATTTTCCTTCAAAATGTTTTAACGAAAAAGTATAACGCAAAAGATTTAGAAAGCAGATGAATATTCAGCTAAAATATTTTAAATTTTTATTCTTTATATTGATAATCTATTAAATTAAATTAGGTAACGTATTTATCGTATCCTGTAATTCCACAAACGAAAATTTTCTGCTATTGATTTTCAACTGAAGATTTTAGAAAACTAATATATGAATGTCAATAACATTGAAGTAATCTTTTATCCATGCGATTTCTTTTATATACTATTTCTTATTTTACTACTAGAATTTAATTTTTTTTATTTGTTGTCTGTCATTGAAAAAATACACTTTATAAATCATAAAACTTTGTTCTTTCAATGTGAAAATAAATTTCCTTTTTATTGAAATTAACTCAGTCATGTTTTCAATAGAAATAGAATTCTTGAGTCCAATACAACAATTGATAACAATGAGGCATATAACATGTATTACTAGCATCATAACTCATAAAAAAAAATAAGAAAACCAAAAGTACTTTTATACAAATATAATAAAATCTGCGTAAACAGAAACTGTTTGCCACAGAATTCTACCTTAACAGACAACTTCGGGCTCTCTTGACATAAAGAATACAGTATAGTTATAACAAATGATGTGACTGGTAAGACGAAAACTGTTTAAAAAGAATTTTCCCAGTCCCTTACGATTATGATTTAACACGTTTTACTGTAATAAAAAATTATTTATTTCAAGGTTTAACTATTTTTTATGAAGGAAAATGTAATAATATTAGAAGTAATAAATAGTGTTTATTACTCCTAAAATACACTTCTTTACCACTACTTCTTTGTAAATGTAATACTATTAGTGTAATTATTTACAGTATCTTGTCTTTTCAATAGACATAGAATTCTTGGCTCTTGAGTCCAATATAACAATTAATAAAAATGAGGTCATATAATAGATATTACTAGTATCATAACTCATTAAAAAAAATAAGAAAACCAAAAGTGCGTTTATACAAATATAATAAAATCTGCGTAAACAGAACTTGTTTACCACAGAATCCTACTTTAACAGACAATTTTGGGCTCTTGACATAAAGAATTACAATACAGTTATAACAAATGATGTGACTGGTAAGACAAAAACTGTTTAAAAGGAATTTTCCCAGTCCCTTACGATTATGTCTTAACACGATTTACTGTAATAAAAAATAATTTATTTGAAGGTTTCACTATTTTTTATGAAGGGAAATGTTATTAAATTTGAAAGGTAAACGTTTACAATGATTATTTTGACAAATAAATGTAAATAATTATTTTGTAATGCAATTTTTTGCATACTAGTCACATATATAATATTTTAAAATGTAAAATTTATCGGTTAATATATTTTAAAATTCATTTTTATTAATGATATTTAAATAAAAAAGAGTTATTTTATAACAATATCTAAGCAGTGTGATTTAATATGAAATTTCCTTGAACTATCATTCAAATGTAAACATTTTCTGCATAAAATCCCTTTCATTTTTCAACTTCATATGCTGTAGCGTTTAGATGAAAGACTAAATCTTTTCATCCTGTTAAAGCATAATAGATAAAAATAAAAGCGTAGTAAGGAAACTGGTACGATTATATCTTTTTGCAATTGAAATAGACGAAGAGGAATGAAAAAAGCTTTACAAATTTGAGGGGGTTAGAATGACAGTGGAGTAAGTCAAAAATTTGAAAAATCTAGATAACCATATTTTCACTGAACGTATACTAATTTCTGTTCAGTGCGACAGTCAAATAAGTCATAGGTCACTTAGGGAGTCACTTGAGGGTTGAAGAGTTTCTTAAATTACTATTAGTAAGTTACGTTAAGAAATACACTGGATGCATAAAGATTTGATAGGTTTATTAGAGGATCCAAGATCCAACCTGCATTGCATACATCGCGGCTAGCGTTAGACTGGGGTCCGATCGCCGATCACGACCGGGGAATATTTACATGCGCATGTGGCGCCATCTAGTGCGTTACAATGCAACTAATCTCGATTATAACATTATCTTCCTTCTTAAAGAAAGCTAAGAGCAAATATTTAAAAGTTCTTTAACAGGGAACAGTTCAAAATCAACAGCAATGCAAAAGAGTTCTAATGTCCATAATCAGCAATGCAAAAGAGTTCTAATGTCCATAATCACAGACGATCAGGCTTCCTCCTTGGGCGACTTGAAGTCTGAGCTTTGGGGTTCCTGGGTCCTGCCTAATCACTTGTGGCGAGAGTGCAGGAGGGTCTGCTTGCGAACTGTTCTCCCTGTTTAGAACACTTACCTGTGGAGACAGAAGGGGGGGTACCGGGGTGTTTGGAACTTCCACAGTTGGTGATTCTCCACTTACAACATCAGCCGGCGTTAAGTCCTCTGAGCATTCGGGCTGAAGAACAGTTGGAGCTGGCAGCTGTGGAACGAGGGGAACGTCGCCAGCACCTTCAAGTCTGTGGCGAAATTGGTCAATGTGCCGAGACCAATCTCCCCAACTGGTTTTCACTTTGCACATTACATTTCCCACTGGGGAAATAACAGTTCCAGCCACCCATTGTGGGCCCCAGCTAAAAGAGCAGGAGCTGGGCTACCGGAATCTCGAATTAGATTCAAGCGTGTGCGAAGAGGTCGTCCAAACATAGCCATAGCAGGGGATATGCCTGTTGATGCTGCTGGCGTGTTCCGGAAATTCAGCAGGAATCTAGCCAACCTCTCTGCATAGCTTCCTTCCTTGTTTTTCCGCATTGCAGCTTTCACAGTACGCACCACTCTTTCAGCTAATCCATTTGAGTTTGGATGGTAGGGTGCCGTTTTTATAGGCGTAATGCCATTTAGACGTAAGAAGTTAGCGAATTCATCACTACGAAATCCAGGTCCATTATCACATACTAAACTCTGTGGTAACCTGAAGCATGCAAAAAGATTACGCATAGTCCGTACTATTGAAGCTGCTGTTGTATTAGGAACAGGAATCACTTCCAGCCACTTTGTTTTAGCATCGACTACAATCAATAGCCAATGACCTTCCACAGGACCTGCATGGTCAATGTGAATTCTCTCCCAAGGTTTCTCAGGTGCAAGCCAAGAGCTTCGTGTAGAAGGGGGAGCTGTAGCTTTTTCTTGGCAGTCAACACAGCTGCGAACCTTTGTTTCTAAGTCCCGATCTATACCAGGCCACCAAACATGTGAGCGGGCGTGATATTTTATTGCATCAATCCCTTGATGAGCACTGTGAAGTTCATCCAAAACGAATTCACGAAATTTTCCTGGGACAAACACACGGGAACCTCTAAGAATGATATTTTCTTCCACTGATAGTTCATTCCGGATGTGCCAAAAGGCTTGCAAATTTTCTAACACTTTCTTTGGCGATCCATTCTGAATATGTGACCTTAGACGACTCAGTGCAGGACACTTGTCTATCTCCCTTTCAATTAGGTGTGCTGTCAGTGGGCTATCGTTCAACTGTCTGATGAGTAAGACTGACTCGACTGGCACTGGAGAATCTACAGATTCAGATTTTAGTGGAAGTTTACTGCAAGCATCAGCATTTCCATGTAACTTCCCTTTACGGTACTCAATCTTATATACATATGCAGATAAAGTTAAGGCCCATCGTTGTATGCGAGCTGCAGCAACTGATGGCACTGGTTTATCTCCAGACAATAGGGTTACTAATGGGCGATGGTCAGTGACTAAAGTAAATTTGCGTCCTAACCGGTAGTTCCTGAAACGAGTCACTCCAAAAACTAAGGCTAAAGTTTCTTTTTCGATGTGACTGTAATTCTTCTCCGCTTTTGTAAGGGAGCGAGAAGCAAACGCAATTGGGCGGTCGCCATCTGATGTTTCGTGTGAAAGTACCGCACCAAGACCATAAGGACTTGCATCACAAGCCAGAATGACTTCTTTGTCTTGCTCAAAATGCACAAGTAAAGAAGAGTTCTGCAAGACATCTTTAGCTTTTTGAAAAGCTTCTTTCTGGGGTAATTCCCATTTCCATGGCTGCTTACTTTCTAACAACTTGTATAATGGTGCTAACAAGGTAGACATATTCGGTAAAAACTTGGCATAATATGTTATTAAACCGACGAACGAGCGCAGTTCATCAACATTTGTTGGATCAGGTGCCTCTGCAATTGCTCTCACCTTCGATTCAACTGGGTGCAGTCCATGTTTGTCTATGCGCTGCCCAAGGTATTTCACAGATGATTTCCGGAATTCGCATTTCTCAGGGTGTAATCTTATACCTGCTGCTTGTAGACGGCTAAAAACTTCTTCTGAATTTTGCAAGTGCTCCTCTTTATCTTTACCAGTTACTAGCAAATCATCTAAATATATAGAAGCTCCTTTTGTGCCTTGCAAAATCTTCTCAATTTCTCTTTGGAAATTCGCAGGAGCAGAGGCAATGCCAAAAAGTCGAGTGTAACGGAAAAAGCCCCTGTGAGTATTTATCACCACCAGGCGTCTCGACTCTTCATCCAGTTCTAGTTGGCAATACGCATCCCGAAGATCTAACTTGGTGAATGCCGTACCACCTGACATTTCAGCAAACAAGTCCTCAATCTTTGGAAGGGGATATTGTTCCAGCTCTGTTGCTTTATTCACCGTCAACTTAAAATCACCACAGATTCTTATTCTTCCATCTTGTTTTAGCACCGGAACAATAGGAGTTGCCCAATCTGACGTTTTTACAGGTTCTAAAATACTATCTGCAATGAGGCGATCAATTTCTGTGTCAATTTTCTCTTTGTAGGCATATGGAACAGGACGGCCTTTGAAGAATTTTGGAACCGCGTCCTTCTTACATGTAAGGTGAACTTTGACTCCTTTAACCAACCCCAATTCTGGTGAGAAAACTTCACTAAATTTTTTTAGAAGACCATCTAATGTGGGTTGACTGGCACTTACATTATGCAAACTGTGATTCATATTTGAGTCAAATGCATTCATGAGGCCTAGTGCAACAATCCAGTTCCGACCAGCTAAATTTGTGTTTTCTTCAGGAACCACCAGTAAAGGCAAATGTTCTGTTCTTGACTGGAACACCACATCTACATTTGTCACTCCCAGAATGCCAATGGGATGGCTAGTAAAGGACTGGAGTTTAATTCCTGTTTGCTCTAAAAGAGGGCAAAATCGTCTAATTTTTTCAAACAATTTTACAGGCATTAAAGAAAATGGGGCTCCAGAATCAATTTCAAAGGTGATGGGTTGTCCCTGCACTCTACTTTTGATTTTAAGTGGAGGGTAATTTTCCTTAACATCAGATAAGTGATACATAGTATACTGATTATGTTCCAACTTTTCCTTTGTTTCTGATAAAAGATTTACTTTTGGTTTGTAACTAAATTTATTTTTAGACAAACATACCTTTGCTAGGTGCCCAAGTTTCTTGCAGGTATGGCATATTGTGTTTTTATGCCTGCATTCTGATGCCTTATGTTTTGGGTCTCCACAACGAAAACAATGTTTTCCTGTATCTGCAGTGGATGCCGATTTAGCGTTTTCGTATTTCCGCGGCCTTTGCGCCGTAATTTTCAGTTTCTGCACTTCAGAAATCGGAAATACCTTCAAATCAACTGCATCCCTTGCTGCTGCTTCCATCGAAACGGCGATTTCCGACGCACGCACAAGGGTTAAGTTCGATTCTGACAGCAATTTCCGTTGAATTCCTTCGTCCTGTATACCACACACTATTCTGTCTCGTAGCATCATATCCAGAGTGACTCCAAAATTGCAATATTTCGCCAATTTCCGGAGTTCCGCGATGTAATCGGCCACCGATTCGCTCGCGCGTCGCACGCGGCTATTAAACTTGAATCGCTCCACGATTTCTGAGGGCACCGGCTCATAATGTCTATTTAGTATCCCAATATCGTTAACGTTACAATGCAACTAATCTCGATTATAACAAGGGTAAAACAAGTTGGACCACTTAATGCAAACGTAAAAATGTTTTCCCCTGTTAACGTCTTGGAGGTAGGTGCTTCCGGCGATATCAAGTTTCGGAGCAGTCCATACGTGGCAGATCCAACTACTGTTAAGAACACAGCACGTTTTCTATCAGCCTCTTCGATCACGTTTGCGATGAAGAATTGCTCAATTATTTCAGCGTATTCGCTCCAGCACTCGTTTCCAGGGTTGAATTCTCCAATACAGCCAAAAGATGCCATGATAACACGCAAAGAAATCCACCACGCGGTCGCCGAACGTCGATTAGGCTTAGCACGCCGTCATCTGCCGAAGTCGCGATTTTTCTTAAAAATACGCGAAAATACGTTATATTTTCAAAAAATACATCGATAAAGTTTTTCCTCGTCGCCACTGAAGAGTTTCTTAAATTACTATTAGTAAGTTACGTTAAGAAATACACTGGATGCATAAAGATTTGATAGGTTTATTAGAGGATCCAAGATCCAACCTGCATTGCATACATCGCGGCTAGCGTGAGACTGGGGTCCGATCGCCGATCACGACCGGGGAATATTTACATGCGCATGTGGCGCCATCTAGTGCGTTACAATGCAACTAATCTCGATTATAACAAGGGTAAAACAAGTTGGACCACTAAATGCAACGGCGATACGACAAGTTTCACAAAAACGTTCATTTATCAAATTACTAAATATTGACTTACTCCACTGTCATTCTAACCTCCTCATTTATAAAAATGTTGTCGAAAGCGCATCACAGAGGTTTTAAGCTCTACCATTTTATAACAGAAATTCTTTGAACAGATTTCTTTAGAATTTGTCCTCTGTAATTATTTTATTTTTTATATGCTTCCTTTTCTTTCCATCTACAAAAACAAAAAATGTGTTCTATTACATAACCGATGAATAGTTTTTGTTAATAAAGAATCTAAAGCATTTTCTCACATAATATTATTAGTAGATACAAAGTCCTATTTCAGTCCTCAATTGACTTTTCTGTCGTAGATATGTGTAGGCCACATTTGGACAGTTGTCAAAAAACATGTTGCAATTTTTATCGCTCATATACATCATTTCTAAACATTGCATACTTTCAATTTTTACATCATCGAATAGCACTTTCCAATGAAATTTGTTAGAAAACTGTAGTTAAATTTAGTGATTTAAAGACCTTTTTAAGGGGGTCCGGGGGGGAAATTTATTTTCTTTATTTATAGTAATTTTTTAATGAATTATTTTCACGAAATGTATATTTCTATTAAGATTAATTTTCAAATAAAAAAGTTTTGAAAGTTGGAAGTAAGGTAAAGTGAATGATTGAAATATTTTTAAGACAAGGAAGAATTAAATAAATTAGGGTTGAATATTTTATTAGACGGAAAACATTTTTAGATTACTTTAAGACAGGAAGGAATTTATGCAGTCTTGGTTCTTTTTCCAAAAGAGTTTTCCAAATTAAATCAATATCACCCTCATAGAAAAAATATAAATGTTTATGTTTTTTATTTAAGCAAATGTAAAATTTATAAATTTAAATCGAGGCATTCTCTTAACATTTACAATACCTAAGTAAGCGAGTTCTGTTATTAGTATTTTATCGATTTTTTTAAAGGTCTTTAATTACAATGTCTTACAATATTTTTTGCTTGCAATCAATGAAAAAAAAATTAAATGATTAATGAAGATTTTTTGATTAATGAAGAAGGACTTCGGTAATTATTTTATTTTTATGAAAAATGATTTATTACACCTTTTACCACACACTTATTAATGGAATAAAAAAAAATTAAAACCACTTTTCTTTGTTGTTAAGTAAAGTATTTATATGCAAAAATAATTACCTTTACAATCAATTGAAATACATTTTGAAACTTTGTTCTAATCCAATTTTCGACACGACCGACATTTTAATAGAATTGGTTGTAAAGGTAAATATTTATGAAGAAACTAAAGCTATAAAGGCTGCTATATATTTTGTGAAATCTTTGCGAAAAACAATTCGACACTTCTGCTGATATATACATGTGAATCTTAAGATATTTAAGAAATTAGAACAATTATATAAACATATATCTGTATAATTTATACACATTTTATTCTGGAATTTGCTCTTATAAATTAAATAAATTACTGGCTAGATGTGTACGTTCATAATGTTTTCTTTAATGTGGCAATACTGCGTTGTTAGGATTTTATTTATCGTTTCTCATCGGTTATTCATTATTTGGAGGGAGTATTGCTCTCTAACTTCCGTCCTAGAAGGTTGTACTATAGAGTAGACTACTCTAGTAGTACTCTATAGTCCTGAATTTAGGCACATTGAACAAGACTGAGTAAAGAAGCAGTGTCCCACAAATCATCATATTTATAATTTTTATTTTTTTATTATTACTTTTTTAATTTGTATCTTCTGTAAATGGATGGAACAATAGCGATTAGCTTGGCTTACGCTATAGTAAATATCTCAGTACAAACTTGAAACTAAACGTAAATTCATTATTTGGAGTAGTGTGTTTGTAAATATTTTTTGAATTTTGCCGATTTGATGGAAGTTTGTGCATTTTTTGTACTAAAATAAACAGAATGTCAGGCGATAAAAAAAACTAAAACATCCGATATATTCTACTTTTTTGAGTTTAATACAGGAGAAAAAATAGTTGAGATGGTTCAAAATATATATGTCAACTACGAGGAGAATGCAATGGTACCAGGGCCTGATTTCCGCCTAAGGCCAAAAGGCTTGGGCCTTAAGCCCTGTAATTTTTGGGGCCGAAATTGACACAGCTCATTTAAAAATGCTCTTAAGTACTATAATGTAATAGTTATTTTCAAACCAGATAAATGTAATAAACATTAAAATTATTTACAATTTTCTAAACTGTGCACAAATGACAATAAATTATGAATATTAGACTTTAGATGCATACAGTTCTATCTAATTGGAAAGTAGATGAAAGTAGGGAGAGGAGAGAGAAATTAATGATACGCCTTACGCCCTCAAAGTGTCTAAGTCTGGCTCTGAATTCAAGAAATCAGAAAATGGTTATATCATGTAAAAAAAATAATCACATTGACGTGGTTGATTAGTCACGTTAAGGAAGGCTATTGAGTATTGATGAACATCTTCTGAAATCTGTAATCCACGATGATTTACGTTAGTCAACCCGATGATTTGTAGATATAATGAATTGTGATTTGTCCACCATCGTGCAACATTTAAATTCCTAGAACAAGGCACAAAACTTCGATGCCTACGGTACGAACGTTAAGATTAATAGTCTTCAACCCTACGCACTCGAGAGTTTCATCAATAAATTGTTAACTTTTTGAGGATCACTCATAAATTATTTAAATAGCGTAGACAAGAAAGGTATGCACGCCTAAGTTACAAAATCATTGGCGTATTCAACATAGATGTTGCAGTATTGCAGAGCTCATTTTTTTCTTGATACATAAAAAGCATTTTATCCTTTTCTATTTGCACGTATTTAAATTTATCACCAGACATATTATACAACTATCTCATTTAGTACTAGTAGTAGTCGTACATAAAACTTAAAAAAGTTAATCCGTTGGTGGCACTTAAGAAAGCCACATTCGCTAACAACACTGTATTTGCTACAGCATCATATTGATACATGAGAAAGCATGCGTATAAGCTATTAGCATAAAGCGAGATTGCTCATCTCGCAAAGTTACAGCTTTTTACTGCTTAAAAGAGTAAATTCCCTTTCATGGCATTTGTGTTGATGTAGAGGAAAATTATGTGTAGCAAATGGTGTTTCCCCTGGTTTCTTTCTCCTTTTTCATATAAAGAATCGATTTGCTCAAAGGCACTACGAAAGTTCGATCTTGCGGAAAGCTTTTGTTTCGGAATATTCTAAATTTTACGGCGGGCGACCGGTGTCCCGTGGAACACGGGTTAAAGAAACCGTAGTTTACACCACCCTATTATTTAATATAATACTAAAACGCAAATAAACGTTTAAGATGATTTCACTATATCATATGCCTATATGATACAGATGCCTCTTATTATATACTATATATTATGTCCTGCTCTGTGTCTGCTCAAAAAGTTATGAAGCTAAAGGTGCTTTCTTTTCATGTTTGAATGTACTAATGGGCATTTAACTGTTTAAAACTATTCCCGACTTTGAAAACTAAACAATGTCACTTTCACTTCGGTTTTATGCAATATTCTAATCACTATTTCTACCTTACTGTTATACTGTAGCCTTTCAGTGCCGTTTTAATAATATTTCTTTTGATTTTAACGATCCGAAAATGCTAGTTAACCTCTTCTGTATCATCTTATTTTTTGTTATGTGGATTGCCCCCCCCCACGTTTAAGTACTTTCTTCCCCCTCCAATTTCTTTCCCAATGAATACGAAAATATACATGTTAAAATAGTTATCTTAAATGGCTAAATTTTTTATTTTTTCGAGTCGGGTTTGATTGGGGTGATGTTTCCACGTGTACATCTCTCGTTTTTCTTTCTGAATACGAAGTTGTACACGTTTCTTGTTATATTTGTTCTTTAAAGGTTAAATACATATTTCTTTTAGATTGTTACTATTTCTCATTGGAATATTAGCGAAATAATAGCGTAAGTTATTCAGAATTTTAATTACTTATGGGAGGGTGAGGAATTTATCAACCTTCTTCTTACATATTTTGCACTTGTGTGTTCCATGCCATTTAATACAAAACTGGGAATTTTCCTAAACTTCTACTGGAAAATAGTGGTTTTCTCATAGAAATAGGATGTGTTATTTTACAGTTTAAAGTCTCGTTTTTTAATTTCACTCTTTTTCGTTACCTTTTAAGTATTTGAGAATCAGTTAAAACAAAGTTTCAAATTGAAAAATACCATAATTACTGATGGAAAATAGTGGTTTTCCCATAGGGATAGGGTGTGTTATTTTACATAGTTTTCTGGTTTCGGAGTGCTTTTTTATTTTTTTTATTATCCCAATCCCCTAAGCTACATATCACCCTATCCTCATAATATTTTCCTTTTCTTCGGTCATATGTTTTATTTGATTGTGACCGCTATGTGGCGCTGCCTGTAGCTCTACATATAGTTTTTCTATGTTTTCTCGTCTTCTGGCCATCCCTTATTTTTGCGATTTTCACCTCTGCACAAGTTTTAATCTTTTCATTCTTTAGCGTCACGTTCACTTAATAAGTTAATGTATACGGTATTGTTTTATTTAATCCTTTGATGGCTTTTATCTTGGTTTAGTAGATCAGTGAGAAAGTGCTTTTTACACTAATTCTGCTTATATTGCTTATGTAAATACTAACATTCAGACCTCATTTGTTGTCCTTCACCTACCTGTTTTTAAGCATATATATGAGAAGGTGAGCAAGTTTATGAGTACGAAGATGAGTATTTTTGAATTTAGGGCTAGTGCATTGTGAAATCTACATTACTGAACATCTTTCAAAAAATTTGTAGTGTTGACGCGCAGTTTGAGTACGAAGATGTCTATTTAATTAATTCAAAATCACTTAAAAGGATTTTACTTCTACAATTAGAAAAGTACTTAAAATATTATCTCTGGACTGATTATTTTTGCATCTTTGCACTCAGTTACTTCTTCTGCCAATAATACTTTTAATGACAGCTCCATTTCAGCGAACCTAGCCAGCCCTTTTAGCCAAGAGACGGTTTTAAGGGACACCTCACTTTAATCGCAATCGAAACAAGATGTTAATTGCTATACTTCTTCGCCTACTAGCAGCACCAACAGCGTGGTTGATAACTTTAATAATATAGTCATTGCCAAATCCAGTGGCTCTTGCAGTCTTACCGAAAAATAAATTTATCGTACCATAGCAACTCAAAATATCACAATTTCAGCCATTGTGGGTGGAATCTCCACACGTGGATCTCGAGTGGCATTCATATGCAGTTCGGAAAGAGATGCGGGATCTTTAAAAATTATTTACAACAGTACGAACACCACAAAAATTTATTTCTTAGTAAGTCCATAGATATATAAAAAGCCATATTTTTTATGCTCCAGCGGACGAAGTACACCCAGAAAAAAGTTTTGTTGAATCAACAAAAATTTGGTTGACCTAACAAAACATTTCGTTTAAATATGGGTCAATGGAAATTTCGTTTGAATCAACAAAAAAAATATTGGTGATTTTTTTTGGCAATCCCAAAAAAAAAAAAAAAAAAAAAAATTTCGTATCGTCAGCAAAAAAATGTTTTGCTAGTTCAAGTAAAATGGTTCAATTTTACTTGAATTAAAAAAATTCTTTTGTTGAAAGTTTTCTTAAAATAAATATAATTATCTGTTACTCTAAGAGTTCTTTTCAGTTTCGGCAACAAAAAAATTTTTTTAAAGAGCAATTGTTTTGTGTAATTTTAATAATTTTCTTTGTTTTAATAACAAAAGGTTTTTGTTTAAGAAACAATTATAATATTTACAACAAAATATATTTTGATTGTTTAAATAATAAAACATGTTATATTATGAACTTGTTTTGTTTATACTACAAAAACTTCTGATAAATGAACCAATCTAATATGCAATTTTAACTATTTTTTTAATTCATTTACAGCAGTGAATTACGCCTGTAATACTTGCATAATAACAAGCGAATTTTTATCCTGTTTTTTTTTTCAAGCGTAAACCGACAGAGTGAAAAACGCCCAAGCCGGGAATCGAACCCGGGTCCTCAGAACAGCTCTCTGAGGCTCTACCATTGAGCTACAAGGAACGATATCCCGGCTCGGCATATCTCCCTCTTATATACGTCGGACCGGCTGCAACTACAAGGAGTCTTAGCTGCAACCACTTCACAAGATAGAAATGTCATCAGGGGCACGCAAATTTTTGCGGCAAACAGGAGACGACAATACAAAGCCCAGGATACGGCAACACATAGTTAATTTTTAATTCATTTTAAGCAGTGAATTACGCCTGTAAAAAGCAGGATAAAAATTCACTGGTTATTATTCAAAGATTACAGGCTTAATTCACTGCGGAAAATGAGACAGAGCTATTGCAGAAATCGCGAAAAATGCAACATAGCAGCGCCACCTGTTGCGCGATTTACACCAAAAACTAATGAGCAACAATTTATATCAGGAAGTAACTGAATATAAAGTTTTATTAAATTCCCTGCATTAGTTCTTGAGATAGAATGCCCACAAAATTTTTGTCACATGCAGACAGACAGAGTACAGAGTCATAGACAGTCATTTTCTAAAAACAGTCAAATCGTGTTCAGGACTTTCTAAAATCCGTCGGAAACCGGAAGTCGGAAATTTTCATGAATACAATACTTTCTTCTTGTAAAGATAGAAGAAAGTAATAAATGGGAGAGGGGGATTTTTAAAACTACCTTGGTCCGTCCCAATTAAAAAAAGTTTTAATTATCCAAAAATTATGTTAATACTTTAATTATATAGTAATATAAGTCAAATAAACCAAGTTACGTGAGAGAGTTATGGCTACTGCACAACAATTTAAATTTTGCAAAAAACAACAAAATTTTGCTGAAATTACAAATTTAAATTACAAAATTATCGTAAAATTAAAAAAAAACAGATTTTGTTAATTCAAGTAAAATTGATGAAATGTTGTTAAAATTTTGTAAGAGTGTTAAAAATATTTTTTTGTCCAAGCAACAAAACCAATATTTTACTTCAACTAAAAATTTTGCTTAAAACAACCAAAATGTACTCAACAAAACATGTTTTGTAGTTTTAATCAATTCCTTTTTCTGGGTGTAGATTCTTTAAAAATCAAGGCACCAACAATTGGTTTATCCTGTTATCATCGCCCTTGTTGAAATTGATAATTAATGCCAGTGGTCTCTTTATAGGCCCTAAACATTTCAATGTGCATTTCTTCACTGTTATTCCAAGATGCCGTAATTAGCAGCTTCCTGGTCACTCAGCTAAAAATGCCCAAATACAACCCATTGTAAAAGTTGCAGCCTCCAACATTCAGTGGCGGATTGTTCTAGTCCACCCTTGTGTGTTAATTTCCACTCCAGTAATCAGAGATTAAAAACTGATTTTTCTACTTCTCCTAAATCTTCAGACATCAGCTGTCTATCCTACAAGGAGACCTATTCGGAGATGAGGAATAGGTTGGATGCTCTTTTTCCATTATCACATAAATACAGTGATCTCTCACTTATACGCGATGTTCAGTAATTTACTTTTTCGTACCACTATTTTAAAACTGTATAATTCGATTTATTAATTCTGCGATCAAATAAGTCGAAAATTAAGTTAAAAAGAAACTGGTGCCGAAAAATAATTACACTGTACCGCGTATAAGTGAGCGGTCACTATATTTTCAGAGTGCTAGTCTGGATTCTCGGGGCCCATCTCATAAACAAAGCGTATTTCCTTCCCCTTAAGGGCTCACTTCTTGTCAGCACCCTATGCTGCCCTCATTTCATCCAAATCATAATATTTTCTCACCTCATACACAAAAGCTGCCTCAGTGGCATCAACAGCTGGTTTATTAGTAACGGGATCCCTCTGCTCTCAGTGAGTTAATTCTTCTTTCAGATTTAACTCTGAAGTTTATTCCTTTTACATCTATTCTTTTAAAATACTTTAAAGTTTGTAAGGTCTGTACTGCTTAATTATATTCATATACATTTTTAGTCCTATTTCTCACTCTGAACATTAGGTTCTTCTCATCTTAATTCTATTTTTATGTTTTTATTTCTCGCCAACACTTGTTCGCGATTATAGCGGAAGAGTCTCTACACTACTATTATTTTTTATTCCCTCTGTCGGGTGCTTAAGAGGGTTCAGCAGTTGGCTGACTATAGTATTCTTTTAAGCTTAGGGACCTCGAGAGTGGGCGTTTAGCAGGCCCCTGCGTGTCGGGGAATATTCCCGGTAGAGGTCTGCACGGGCTCGTATGCAGCCTGGTCGGCGGGCCGGCAAATTGAAGGCAAATTTACAAACGGGACGGATCGGGCCGGCAGAATAAAGACAATTTTTAACGGGACGGGTCGGACCGATTAAAAATAATAAACGGGCGAGACTGTGATGATAAAATAAATTAAACGGGCCAGCCAGGCCGATAAAGAAATTAAGCGGGCCGACCGGCTCGATATAACTAATTTAAAAGGATCAAGCTAAGCTAATAAAATATAAAAAATTTTCAATGGACGTGACTCAGACGAGAAAAAATATAAATGTGCTGCACGAGCAGATGTTAGCTTGACAGCATAAATACAGAAATATTACATGTCCAGCGTAGAAATCGGCATCGAACAGATACATCGGAAGTCCGGTCTTAGCTTTTTCGTGTAGAGCCGAGCAGGCCGGGATCAGGCTTACATTGTGTTGTAAATATTCGAGTCGAGACGGAACTGGACTTAATTGTTCCCAGGGTGTTTCGAGCAAGCAATTTGTTTTGTAAAAATAGTAATAGCGATAATGAATTTCTGTTAACTCTATTTTTGGAGATACACTTTAATAAATTATAGAGAAACATTTTCAAAAATCTTCTTTTTTTTTTTTTATAATACAGCAACAAAGATTATGATGTCTGTAACCATCCTATTTCCTTTATTCTAAACTAAATTAATCTTTATCGTGTTTGTATTTGAATGGAATAGTCTAAGAGTCTAAGTGATCATTAATGTTGCTATTCTGTATTCTATGGATCGTGAATATATAGTAATGTAAAATATACTGTAAAATTTTCCCATAAATTTGTATGCAGTATTCATTAAAAGAATCTTAATTGTATGATAAGAAAAATTGGATTTTTTTTGTAGATATTGAGTCGGGTTGGGCCAGGCTTGTTTCCATTGATTTTTGAACGGGTCTGTTCTATTTTCACTGATTTTTGAAGGAGACGGGCAGGGGCCGGTCCTAGAAATTCCGGCCCGTCGAGACTTCTAATTCCAGGGGAGACATTATGCTTTCAAGAGTTGGTTTTTCTCGTCTGAGCAGTCTCCCTTAGGCTGTCAAACTTTTAAGACAATTCCTTTCAATAACGGCATTAATGATAATCTGTATAGCATTTTTTATTTATACTGTTTGTTTGCATATACAAAAATATATTTTCTGTTATTATAAACATAAAGAAGTAATTTTCAATGAAAAAAACCCCCAAATGAACATGAATATTAAAAAAATTGTTCTTTATAATATACATTTTCCAACTAAACTTACTATCTTTTAATTAATAATCTAGATTATATATTGAAACGTTTTGCCAACATCACACATACTTTTCCAGAAAAAAATCATGAATTGTGCTTCCCATCAAAACACAGAAAAATAATAAAAAATTAATTACCTTTTTATTAATTAAATGTATGTTTCAGTATACTGAAAAATTAAAATCACAAAATGCATGTACGATTTTAGATATTTCCGTTTTCCGTTTTCTATTAATTTTTAATTACAAAAAGCCAATAATTTCTTTTATATTAATTTTTAATTAAGATTACGTTTTTCATTTCGAGTTATTCACACGCTCTGAGATATTAATTTTATCTGTAATTAAAACATATTTTTTATAACACTTACATCAATAAAAAAAAATAATAATAGTAAATGCAATAGAAAATAATTTAGAACACATTTACTTTAATCGAATTACTTTCTGGGATTTACTATTAAAATTGTTGCTGTCTAATGAATATAGTCAAAATAGATGGTCATAGATCGGAAGCATCCCATATCCCCACCCTTATTAACCAATTTTTTTTTTTTTTTTTTTTTTTTTTAAGGTAACTTTCTTTACTTTAAGTTAATGTGAGCAATTTGAAAGTTTTTTAATTTTTATTTTTAATCTTTGGCTTTAGAAAAAACAAGACCATATGTAATGAAGCGTATAAATATTGATTACTTTACTAATAATTGTTGTAATGCTTTATAAAACCTCATTTTTAATTCAGAAAAAAGAGAGAAATAACATTTATCTTTTCTTTCTTTTCTCGCTTTCAATCGATTGAAATGTGTAACTATGCTAAATAGTAAAATTTCAGCCGTTTTATAAAAAGAAAAAAACAGAAAAGAAAAGAAAAAACAAAAAAACCCTGGCATTAAAACGATAGGCCGCCCGTAGAATTAGCGCAGCATGGCGTTTCGCGTGCTGGTTCTTGCTACGTCCTTTATGCGGAGACACTTGCCAGGAAGAAATGGGAAAACAAATCTGATAATTGAAACCGGACAAATTTAAAAGGAAAAATGAACAAATATGTAAATTGTACCAAACTCTGAAATTTATATTAAGAATATCTAAGTTTGACATCATATTTAGATTTTCCGGTAAATTTTATCTTCAAATACCAACCAGGAAGTCATTCGGCCAAGTAGTTTAGGAATTATCCAGATTTAAAGCTTGGAACTTCTAATATTAACTCCATTTTTTATCGTTGGAAAACTAGCTGCAATGCGGACAGTTTTTTAATTAAACGCAATTCAAAAACTTCTTGGTGGAATGAGCCTCAACTATGTATTTTTAAATCTTCTAGAAATCAACTTATGTAAAAAACGAACAAAGAAACAAAAAAATACATAGGTTAGATTTCACATTTTATTCGAAAATTAATTCCAAAATATACATTCTTTCGCAATTGATTAACAAAAAAAAAATATGATTTATAACATTAAAAAAAAAAAAAAAAAAAAAAAAAAAAAAAAAAAAAAAAAAAAAAAAACTACCCGCATTGCAATCTGTTTTGCAAAAATAAAAAAAATGAATTTAACGTTAGGAGTTCCAAATTTTAAATCTACATAATGCCTAAACTACTCGACCGAATGATTTCCTTTTTGGTATTCAAAGGTAATATTTACGGGGAGAATACAAATATAATATAAAAATTAGACACTGGTATTGTGAATAGTTCGATACAATTTCTGTACGTAGATGATCCCTTAAGAAAATTTCTCTCTAACATGACTTAAATGAAATAATAAACAAGGAGCGTTAGTGCAAGCAGATTTATTTTGCAAAGTTTAGAATTGAGGGGATCGGGGCAAGAGTGTGCCAAGCCAAATTTTTGAACTTCTGAGATATTTCAATTTGAAAATTTTATCAAATACTCTAATCAAGATATATCACTTAAAGTTTTTTGGCCAATGTCTTAGTAACATTTGAGATATTCTGAGTAACAATATGGCATTACTTTAATGATATTACTGTTAAGGTTTTTGTAAATTAGCTATCTTCATTGGGGGCATAAACATCTGGAGGTAAAAACGAAACCTGTCACATACGCTGCCATTACGACATTAGAAACCAAAGAAATGCCAAAGTGACATTAGAAACAAATTGTAACACATGGGCTGATAAGTTCCCGGTCTAATAAAGAAAACACAGCTTTTTAATATAATTTTATAACTGTATAACTTTAATAAATAACATAACTTTAATAATAAATAATTTAATAATAATAATTTAATAAATAAATAACAATAATAATTTAAAAATAAATAACATAACCTTATAATTAAAAAGCTCCAAACAGTGCTCAGAATCATCGACTCGTTGTTGTTTTTGGTCAAAAGTCAACACGCGCGGCACCCACTTTGACAACAGCTTTTTTATAGACAAATGTTTATTCAAAATAAAACCTACACGTTCCTTGGATATCTTCAGAGTCTGAGCTATCTCTACCAACTTCACTTTACGGTTCAACAAAACGATTTTGTGGACTTATTTTATGTTTTCCGGAGTAACCACCTCTTTTGGGCGACCAGAGCGTGGTGCATCACTGGTGTTCGTACGACCACGTTTAAATTCAGCAAACCAGTCAATAATGGCTGATTTACCTGGTCCGGATAACGCTTATCAAGCCAAGCTTTTGTTTGAACGGTGTTTTTTTTCCATCAAATCGCAATGTTTTATCGAAACACGAAATTCTTGTTTATCCATTTTATTGTTTATCAACAAAGTCGTTCAACTAAACCCACTCTAACGTTTATCCATACGGCGAATCGTCATGACATTTTTTCTGCTACCTTTTAAAGGTTAGTATCTATGTATATATATATAGGGCTGAATTTCTAGCTTATCGTTGGCAACAACCTTAATTTCCAGAGCTCAGACCAATGAACAGACTAGATTGTGTTAGATAGATCAGCTCCTCCTCCAATATGGCGGTCAGTACCAGCGCAGTGAAAATCAAACTAGCAAATATTAAAAATAAAATAACATGTACGTAATCCAAAGCGTCTGAGATGATTCCTCATTTTAATTATAAGTAATATTGTTAATTTCAAATGAATTCTCAACTCTTATTTAGAATTTATTTACGAATTTCATTCACATGAAAAATCGGAGATTGTAAAAATATCAACTGTCTAGGTTGCACCTGCTGCCATCTGTTGCTGTATTGATGAAGTAAAAATAATTTCTTTTGCAGAAATCTGTAATCAATTAGAATAGTAAAATGTTGAACGAAATTTAAACAATCATTGATGATAAACTATCTTTATAAAGTAGTGTTTTTTTATTTTATTTTTTAATGAATTTAAGCCGTGCTGTACAATATTATAGGTGCAATAAGTTTCAAACAAATTATGTTTCCACGATACTTTTTTCATAGTATTTAAATGATTTATATGACCATTAGTAGCTCCAACTAAATGCATTTTTAGTTGTGTTTTCAACGGTGTTTTCAATTACTTTTTTACATAAAAAAAAATGTCAATTTCATATGTTCAAATGATTTATGATAGTACTTATTCCGGCTAGAATTACTGCAAAAATAAAAAGGGGTGAGCGAGCGCGTAGCGATCTCAATGTGAATTGCTTCGCAATTCACGGGAGGTTGGCGAGCGTTAGCGAGTAGGGGGCTGAGCCCCCTAGTTTACTAAAAAAAGCATCGGTTCGGCGACTGCAACGCCATCTGTGTGCCAGACCGGGAACTTATCAGCCGATGTGTTATGTTGGATAGTATAATTTACAATATTAAGCAACAGTTAACAGTGTTAGATTGACTTCACCAAAAATGTGGCTTGGCACTTTCTTGCCCAGACCCCCTCAATTAGAGTAATGACCATCGTTCGAGAGGAATCTTTTGAGATACTGTACGTCAATTTATAGTTCGAAAAGTAGTCAAACAAAAGACACTTTTAAATATTACTTTTAAATTTAACAATAAAATTATATATATATTTTTAAATAAACAATTCACTAGAACAAAAGAATATATTTTTTAATTGCTGACAAAGCAACATAATTACATAATGAACAACAAAAAGTTACTAACTAAATGACTAGTCTGATACTATTAGGCAAAGTTCGTTTACATGCATTACATTATTTTGAGTAAAATGCATAAGGTTATTGTGCAATGAATGTGACGACCCATAAATGCGACAATGTTATTGTGCCTAAAATCTTAACTCAAGAATCGTATATAAATGCTACAAAAATTCCCTAATTAGAGTCTTCATTATTTCAATCGAATCATTAGTAATTTCTTCCTACGGCAAAATCCTTTTATCTCCACTATCCTTTAACGTTATCTTTCAGATAATAATGTGATTAGAAAGAAAGATTCTCAAATATCTCAGTCAGTCAAAAGTATTTTAACGGATAACTGAATGTAATGTATTTATTGATTTAACATTAATTCAATATTATGAAACTCAAATTTTCTTTCAAGGATAGCTTAAAAGCGTTCTATTTTGTGTCGTATTTGATGGTTCTAAATTATATATCGTCGCATCGCTACATCAAATGCATTTATAAATATTCTAATTGCACTTACCTTTTACTTTATTATTATAATGAATTCTTCATTATATTTTAATAAAAATAATGATTACACTTCATTTAAATGAGAAAAATTAGGTCTGGAGTAAATTAAGAAACATTTGTTTAAAATTCCGTAATTGAAGACTTTATTATTTGAGTGGAACCATTCTTTTATCTTTGCAATATCATTCAACATTATCTTTCAGATAATATTGCTAGAATAATGTATGTTATTAGCATAAAAAGATTTTCAAATACTTAGTCAGTCAATTGTATTTTATCGGATAATAGAATGTAATTTATTTATTGATTTAACTTTACTTTAGTATCACAAAACTCGAATTGATTTTCAAGAGTAGGTTAAAAACATCTAAATATTATTTGTAGGATATTTCGTGATCCTAAATTATAGTCGTGATTAAATATATTTGCATTGCTACATCAGATACATTTATAAATAATCTAATCATACTGCCATTTTACTTTATAACCAATTCTTCTTTATATTATCAAAAAATTATGATTATTATCAATTTAAATGAAAAAATTAGGTCTAGAGTAAATTAAGAAACATTTGTATAAAATTCCGTAATTGAAGTCTTCATTATTTCAGTGGAACCATTAATAACTTCTTCTTACGGCAAAATCCTTTTATCTTCTTAATATCCTTCAACATTTTCTATTAAATATTTAATGTGATTATCACGAAAGAGTCTCAAGTATCTCAGCCAGTCAAATATTTTTTTTTACTATAGAGATAACTGAATAAAACCTTTTATTCATTTCACATTATTTCAATATTATAAAACTCGAAAATAAAATGCTTAAAGGGAGAAATATGAGAATAAATGTTTTAAAATCCTTTAATTATTAACAGATGTTTATGTTCATATTATGAATTTGCAATTAAATGAGATTTAGTTCAGATGCGTTAAAAAAGAAAACTATTTGTCATAACCATTCAAATATTAAAAAAGACTTGATAGTATCCTATGAACTACTGTATATACTCGCGTATAAGTCTATAAATTTACGACAAATAAAACGATGTACAAAGTATGTGTATATGTGTGTGTGTGGTGGGGAGCGGAGAGGGTTCGACTTATACACGAGAACATTTCGAACGCAACCAACCAAAATATCAATAACATTGTTTAAGAAGACCAATGTTAAGTTATTAGAACAATATGAAATATATTGAGATAATAGTATCTCTTTTAATGTCGTGATCTAAGTACATAATTTACCATTACAAATATTTCCATTAGAAATTACTTGTGGCCAAAAATCAAATTTGGTTTAGACAAATTTGGTTAACATACTGCACTTTTTGAAAAGTGCGTAAAATAAAGACAAGTGTGAATAATAAAATGAATTTATTACCAGCAGTCAAGTACAATCAAAATTATACTTTTCGACACAGAAAATTGAGACATTTGTCATACCGGTGGACGAATTTTCCAATACCTACTTCATAGAAGGTGGCCGCCAGTGTGTTGAGATATGTCTGTCTTCACGGCTTCTTAAAGATTTTCATTTATGCGGAAGTGCTGTCCTCCCAGACCTGTCTTCAGTTTTCAAACAAGAACGAAAAATCATGCATCAAGCATAGATTATGTAACACTTTCCAACGCTTCCAAAATAATTTTACAAATCATACCGTTTAATAAGCTGAAAGATAACATCTAAGTAAACAATTTGAAAAACGCATAACATATTTAAATACATAATTTCAGGAATTTCCAACGTATACAATATTCGGAAAAATATCCGAATACTTTTATTCAGCCCTGTATATGATCTATAGATTTGTATATATACTACATAGGATGCTAAATTTTAGTTCAGTTAAGAAACGCGTAGCACAGTTTAAAATTCTCCTTCTGGAGTTTCTGTCAATAAACGGAAATGTGTTCTCGAACTTTTGTGCTGCCCTGTATATGATCTACAGAATTTATACACACCACGTAATGAACAAAAAGTGAATTAAATTTAAAATCGCGTTCAGTAACTTAAAACGCTCTTCCAGGAAATATTGTTAACAGACAGTAGAGAATTCTTTTGCGTGTCCCTGTAAATAAACGATGACTGCTATACACACACTATTCTGTAGTAAGCCTCTTGTAATGCACCTTAGTGATCTATATAAATTTCAATGCGTTTAAAATAGTGAAACATTATTTAAATAAACCGCAGACGATTTTTCTCTATAGACGTAATGTAACGGAATTCTCTTGACTGTCCCTGTAAATTAACTATAAGTGCTATGCACACCCTATTCCACATTAAGTTTCTTGTAATACACCTTAGTGATATATATCAATTACAATGTGTTTGCAATTGTGTAACATCATTAAAATAAACCGCAAATGATTTTTCCCCATAGACCGTATTGTAACGGAATTTTTTTGAGTGTCTCTGTAAAAAACTATAAGTGCTATACACTTCAGTTGAAATAGGGAACGTGCTATAGATAACGACAATAACATATAAAAATTGCAAGGCAATCCGAGCATATTTACGGGAGTTAGAGCACGGCCAGACGGCAGACGGCCAGACAAACCGAAGTCATAAACACTTTTCAACTAGGTTGGAAAGTGTTAAAAAGTGAAAGTTACTTGGTGCCAGGTTTGGGCTGCACGTATGGTGATCGAACGCTTCCCATAGAAATTGCGAAATTAGCTATTGGGTTACCGCAGCAATATGCGGCCGTGCGTTGTCCTGAATCGAATAATTCCAAAAGACAGCATGCATCTTCTTCTGCGATCTTTGCTCCTGGCTGTAGAAAACGAATGGCGCTGCGTAACTAGCACTTGGCGAGAAGATCAATTGTGCCGTCCATGTTAAGGGGCCTGCAGGTCAGCTCCAACTGATGTGTCGCACTCGGCAGTTACAGACGTCATGGTGAGGAAGGTGAACAGTAGCGCAGTGCACAGATCCACCTCCTACCGCTCAGATGGTCACTTGGCACCGCGATCGAAGGTTGAAAAAATAAAAAACTCACCCGTAAATGCAAGATATAGTAGTAAGTTCTTGTATAACTTTATTATACTTTACTCATACACTTTTAAGGATTCATTTCTTCACGTATTTTCTATGGATTAGAATCGGCAAAATATCGAAATATTTTCAAGAGTACTCGCTATTTCTCATTTGGCGTAAAATGACGGAAGTATAATTTTTTTCCATTTGTTTTGTTTAAAATGTATTTAAACATCCCCAGTATATTCTCACGAAGTTATGCACAGATCCGATTATAATAAATATGTGAAAAAGGCTTTTTACTGCAAGCATTCATTCCCTTTAAATGATAATTCATTTTTCTCGGCTTGTGTTTTTTTAAGTATGTCAGTATACGTTACAAATAATAAAACTTGAACATGTATTTCTCAATTTACTTGATTTTTTTAATTGACATTACTTATGATGTGTTTTATGAGATTAAGGATCAGATTTGCAATAATATAAATAGTTTATTCAAAATAAAAATAAAAATATTAAGTAAATAGTTATTACAATTTATTTATTTTTGCTTAAACAAATTAACTTTTTGGAAATCTGATCTTTACAAATATAGTTAGTTACAGTTATAACTACAGTTATAGTTAGTTTACATTTGTAAGAAAAAGACAATCAAAATTTGAAAAAGATTAAAATTTTCTCACATTTGTTTGGAAAAATAAAATTTTTCAAATTTTACCACCAGAATAGCATTTTTTCTTGATTAAATTATTTTCGTTTATAAAAACTATTTAATAGTAGGTCAGAAAAGTATTATAAAATAAGCAAATAATTAAAATAAATAAGGGCGCAGAGTTCCCTTAAACATATAATATACTGTTAAAAATTTGCAGCAAACTGTCCAGTCATTTGACCGTTATTAGAGAAAACAGTTACATAACCGTAATTTAACTCTATTCTGACCATATTATTGCCCATCATATTATGGTCAGAGTAGAGTTAAATTACGGTTATGTAACCATTTTCTATAAAAACGGTCAAATGACCGGACAGTTTGCTGCAAATTTTTAGCGCAGTGTATAACATTCTAATTAATTAAAAGTGTTTCCGTTTTAGTTTTATCATTTTATTAGTCCTATTAATTAATTTGAAATACCTAAAAGCAGTAATGAATTTTCCGACTTATTGTAACATAATTTAGTATTTATATTCTATTATTAATCGAATCTATGTGATCCTGTGTACAAACTTTTATTTTTTTAAATTTGATAATTTGATGCATATATCATTAAGTACTTAAAATGACGTAATATTTTATTCTAAGAAATAAAAAGGATCAGGGTTCATAAGTCGTGTTTTTGGCCCATGAAAAAACACTAAAATTTGGATTTGTTATACTGACCTAATTATTTCACTTTTGAATATTAGAAGATTTATCCTGTGCGATTTAAACAATATTTTTTGTATTTTGTTCTTTTTTATATAACTTACACAAGCTCAAAATTCGCATTATTCGTAGTTTTTGATGAAAAATACGCAATTTCACCTAATTTTACCTCAATTTTTAATATATTTTTTAATATTTTACTATGAGCGCAGCTTTGAAAAACTTTTATTTTTACATATATTGTACACTTTGATGCATTTTATAATATATGCAAAGAAGAAAGTGTTACACGATTGCGCTCATATAAATAATTGAGGTAAAATTAGGATAAATTGCGTATTTTTCATCAAAAACTACAAATAATACGAACTTTGAGCTTGTGTAAGTCATATAAATCCGAAAAAATGCAAAAACTATTGTTAAAATCGTACAAGATAAACCTTCTAATACTAAAATGTGAAATAATTAAGTCAGTATAACAAAATCGAGTTTTAGTCTATTTCATGGGCCAAAAACACGGCTTATGGACGCTGATCCTTTATCAAGACTTTACACATATTTAAATTGTTCTGCTGAGTTACTATGTATTTTATTTTAAATTTATGTCATACTGTGGTTTGTTTTCAGATATATTAAAAAGAAGTTGAAATTATAAGTAATGGCTCATGCTTTTTGAGCTTTAACATTTATGATCATACAGAATTACTTTTTTTTCCACAATTAATATAAATTTTATCTATTTCGTAAGAGAAATTGTTTTGTCGTACATAGATTTTAATTTTAAATGAATTGAAACATTTTGATGAAAAAGATTTCGAAAATATGCTTTTACATTATCAGAATATTTTGAGAATTATATACTTATATAAAATATCAAAATTATTTAAAGGTTTTTTTTTTCATTTTCAAGACTATAAATATATATTTTATGTATGTCATAAATACATTTTCCCCCGCAAATCTACGTTATATTTATGATACTCCAAAGAGTACTGGAAATAAAATTTCTCCTTTAAAAATTATTTTCTGATTTATATATGCAAACTATATGTCTTCTTCGAAATTCAAGAACACTATTCAAATCTCTTTGCATATGCAGGAAAATACTTGAATTTTGAAAAGTATGAACTAGAGAAAGATTTGATATCCGTGAAATATGCAGAGAAAACCCGAATAAAAAAAAATAATAAAACCCCAAAGTTATCATGATTTACTTCCTTTTTCCTAGAGATTTTTAGATACATGTACTGTTTTTTTTCGTTCATTCCATTGCATTATAAATATATTCATCGTTATAAAAACTGCATGAAAAAATTTGGTTTCACAGAAATTATGAGAATACAATAAATAAAAGTACTTTATTCACAGCATATTTGCTAAAAATTGCATGAGTAATAAGTAAAAGATAATAATAATAAAAATAATGTAGAAACCCCCCCATGGCGTTATTGGCAGATTTTATTTACGTGTCTGAATGGTTAAATATAACGAATACTTTTTAATTATTGAATTATCTTCATGCTGAATACTTATATATGTAATTACAAAAATACATTTTAGATATTCACATTCATCTTACGTAGTTACATCCATTTTATATAATTACATCCATTTTATAAGAAATATACTTATTTATACACAGCAACTTTCAATACATGCAATACATATAACACAACTTAAAAAAAAATGAAAGTGATGATTAAAGGGAAAACTTAATCCTTCTTTGACGTCCTAAAATTTAAGACTTCAGTTACACTAAGTTATTATACATATATTAAACTAAAATACTGTATTTTTTTAGGTGATATATTTAAAAAAGGCTGTTTGACGACTGATGGGAGATTGCTCTTAAAAAAAAAGTGGGTGGAGTCAAGCAGTAAACACGCAAACGGCAACTCATCGTCGACTTAAACAGAGGTGCCAAGCTTTCACAAATCCTCCGTAATATGTGGGTTAATTTAACCCAGGTTTAATACGTTTCACACCAGAAATTTTTTTATGAAATGAAATAAAAAATATTCCTGAAATTAACTATATAGAGAATCATCAAATAATTTTTCTGGCTCGAAACGTTGTTAAACTGGGTCAAATTAATTCACTTATTACGGAAGATTAGTGACAGCTTGGCATCTCTGCTTGAACCAGAACAATGCGACAATATATATATACAGGGTGTAACTGAAATGCTTCAACAAACTTTGAGGGATGATAGTACTCATGAAGACGAACAAAAAATGCAATGGAACATGGGGTCGCAAATGACGTTTAACCCCTTCAGGGGCAGTGGTATGTTTATGAAAGCGCTTAATTTTAATTCCAAAACGCCATAATGGCACCAGAATTTTGCTAAAATCTTTTCCATTTAATATGTATGTGAAATATAGCCTTTTTCTTATTTACAAACAAATTTTTTTATAAATTCCGGTGCCAGTCATTTATTTCAACATTTTAGCACTAAAAGTAGTTTGCCCCTAAAAGGCTTAAAGGATAAAAATAGAGAAAATGCGTCTGAAAATGGACTGGCACCGGAATTTACAAAAAAAAATTGTTTGTAAATAAGAAAAAGGCTATATTTTACATAAATATTAAATGGAAAAGATTTTAGCAAAATTCTGGTGCCATTGTGCGTTTTGGAATTAAAATTAAGTGGTTTTTTAGACATACCACTGTCCCTGAAAGGGTTAAATGCCATTTGCGACCCCGTGTTCTATTGCATTTTTTGTTAATCTTCATAAGTACTATCATCCCTCAAAGTTTGTTGAAGCATTTCAGTTACACCCTGTATATATATATTAGTTTTCTTAGTCCAAAAACTAGTGAAATACGCAGCCGGTTTAGAAAATATGTATTTTTAGTAAAATGACATCGATCCAAACTAAAATGTAAGTTTTCAACCAAAAATTTTGTTACTTAAAGTTACATAGAAAAACGAAATATCAATAGTTCCTAAAAATCCTACTGTTTTTTTCACTATAAATATATGTGATGATGAATTAAAAAAATATATCAAGGTAATTGATTAAAAATTAGAGTGTCCTCTGATTTAGAAAATGCTGTTCTGAAAATCCACACTAAATTTTTGTTACTGTTTAATTGCTGTTTTGGGGCAGTCTATTTATATGATTCCAAAATTGCCCTTTGACTTTCGATATCAATTTCTAATTAATAAAATATGATTTTCATGTGTAAAGGTTAATTTAAGTTACAAAGAATCGAAATTTTGAACTGGTCAAAGTGGTAACCGATTAATAAAATGTATTATGTTCATACAAAAATTAGTAGGATTCGATTTTTTTTATTGATGAATAATACAGAAATGAATCAGTAATAGAGTGTTCCTGCACGGCACAACAATGGTTTCTTCCCATGATCTAAGTACTTTCATTACAAATGACACGATGTTTTCTCGCCATTGAAAGCAATAAGCAACTATTTTGCATACATTTAATTAGTTACTTAACCATTTCGCTCACGGAAGCCTCATATGAGACTCTTAACACGTTGACTAACACTTGCGGCTATAGCCGCCAAAGCGAAGTTCACTATGTGGCATGACGGCAATAGCCGCCCAATACGAAACGGTCGTTTTTAAACACTACGGCTATAGCAGCACAAATGTGCATTTACCGGCGTATATGTAGAAGCCCAGTGTCATGTTTTGGAAACAATTTTTTAGGTTGAAGTTCGTTTTCCACCTGTTATAGGAGTTGCAGCTTCAGTATGCACGTGCAGGGTGGCCAGTGGTCAGGGAAAAATACATTAAAAAATGGTAATTACCAGTATATTCTTATAGAAAAATTCGAATTGATTATTTGATCGAATAATGAACATAAATTTTTCTATAAGAATATACTGGTGTTTATCACTTTTTTTGACTACATTTTTCCCTGACCACTAGCCACCCTGACGTGGTTGTGAAGGGAGTAGTGCAACCTAATTAAAGGTGCTGAATTAATCAAAATTAAGTTTATTTAAGCAGAAAGAGTAAAACTATACTTCTAATATTCTAAAAATTACAAAAACATATAGTGTCAATTTTTGAACTTCACTTGTTCCTACTGTCCGTCAATGTGTTAACTTAAGTCATAAAAAAAGTGGTTTGAAAACTTTTACTTTTTACTAACATCCCTAAATGCTTCATCCCTAACAGTTCAGATTTCGTATGTAGCTTTAAATTTGTTTAAATTTTTGATAATAAATGACAGCCCACGATTGTTTTGGATTGAAACTTTTCTCACAGTCTTTCAATATCAGAAAATGTGAACAGTTATAATGGGGAAAGAAATTTTTACATTGTCTAACATATAATGCTTTTGGAACTTGTTAAGGTAAAGGATCTATGACACGTCCCAAATTGCAGTGCTGCCAATCAATGTGTTATGGCAAATTTTATGTAATGGTAATTGAAAATATTGTCGGGGCATAGAATCATGTTAAACAAATTTTTCTTTTTTTGAATTGAAAACTTCTTTAGGCGCGTTGGGCATTTTTTGAGATGGGAAAAAAAAACCCATTGAATTCGTGACACTGTTACCGACATCACTGTATATGTTGCCAATTCATACAATGAAGCGAAAATATCAAAAGGAAATAGTTCACGTGCAGAAAGCGAAATGATTGGTATTATGAATAAAAATAATTCAGAAAATAATTTCAAGATAAATTTAGCACGCGCGGTGAAAACAGATAAAAGTGACTCAACTCGCGAGACCAAATGAAAAGATGAAAATGAAATAACAAAACACGGAATATATTATAATTTAACGAGCACGAGAAAAATAGACGGAAGTAATATAAAAAAATGAAAATAATAAAATATTTCACGAAAGTTTTAAGAAACGTGGTTACCGATACGGAAATGAAGTGAAATCATTTTATAGAAAAGAAAAGTTTGTTGATAGAAATTATAGATACCGCAAACAATACGCGCAGTATAAAGATAGAAAAAAGCATAATGTTCACGAATACAGTAAACAAGACAGGCAGCAAAGAAGTCATTTTTGGAGTGATAGGAAGCGGGAACCCTATTTTGCAGATAAATGTTATTACAAAAGATATGAAACTAAATCTCATGGAAGAAATGATGAATGTATTGAGAGTTGTTTAAATTGTGGATGAAAATTCATAAGTTTCATTGGTATTCATTTCAAAGAATACCAATTAGTTAAATTTTATATTTCATTTATTTGTAAATTTACGTTTTAAGCAATAGATTGCAATTTTTGTATGTAAAATAATATGCATTATTTTTCATGTACAATAGCGCATTAAATGAAAATTGTAATATAATTTTTGTAGTAGTAGTTTATAATAATGAATAAAAAAAAACACTTCATTTAAAAGTATTTCCTGCGTAATAAAACGTTTCCTGACGATTAAAAAAATACACACGTAATTGTTCAAGTTTTCACTTCTGTCGGCACTCCCGGAGTGCCATTGTTTTTTTTTTTTACGCAATTTAGGATAGCATTTTAAGTGTACCTATACACATAATGATTTTTTGCTTTTATATTTTCATAATTCGTAAACGAAAGAGTTAAATTTTTTTTATACTGTAAACCAAAAAAAAAAAAAAAAAAAAAAAAAATGGAAGAACACTTTTGAATTTGTTAATTAATTAAAATTTTCTATAAGAATCTAGGTAATAAAATTTAAATAATCAACAAAATATTATATCTTCATAGGAATTTTGAAAATGTCATTATGTAAACGATGTGTGCGAAGTGTTATTTTATTTTTGTGTATCTACTATTTAAAGAAATATATTAATTTTTTAAAAATAATTATTTATAACTGTTAAGAAGTTGAATGTCCGAAGGGTAATGGAAAGTATAATAATAGGTAATGTAGGTGTTGCGTTTACCGCTGCTTCCATGGTTTTTCATTTATTTGTAATCGATTTGATTTGTGCTTTGCGCATACGACAGTTTTTGTTTTTGTTAACAAACTATCTGTTAGAATTCTATAAGAACCTAAATGTTGCTATGAGATGTTAACATATGTATGATTGATGTAAAAGATAAGCGCAAATATTATGTTTTATAATCGTGGTGTTTTTAATATACGTTTTGTGTTATCTGTCTGACTCTTGTAATTATTGACTGATTCGAAATTACATTTCCCTGAATACATTTAAGTAAATTAATCTACGAACCACAACAACAAGAGAGGTAAGCCTGATTACATATCTCTTCCATAGTATTGTTGGTATATTTTTTAATAAAAATACATAAATAAAAAATATAAATACATACAAATGAATTTAAAAAATAACTGTTAATAATCTTATCAATAACAAATGATTATAAATTGTTCTGTATTTTAATATTTAGTTATGATGGAACAGTTCATTTGTGTTAATAAATAAATCTAAAAAAAATATACTTTTTCAAAACTTTTTATCATAATATTTAAGGGGAGTGATCAATTTTCAACCTTCAAAAATCGATTCTTTGTTTTCCATATTTTTTAAAAGTTTATGCAATTCTGAATCGAACAAAACAGACTCCATGAAAATATTTTTATTCGAACCATGCCAATTTGAAATTAATGTGTGTACTTTAACACAGATTCCAATCAATTTTAAGACATTGCATCTTTTGTTTCTGCTATTTGTGCGCATCGTAGAAAAAAATATATCCATTGCAAACAGATAATTATTTTCCCCCAGACATATACATAACGATCATTCGTATAATTTTCACCTACTATTTTATCTATTAAACGACTCAAATTTTACTTCTTGTGATTCGAATGGGCCTTTTTTTAAACGTCAAACACGTTAAAAAGCATATTCAAATCGCAACAAATGAAATTTGCGTTGTTTTATTTACAAAACAACATTGTAAACATTTTCGACATATCTGTGCAAAATAAATTGTCTGCCTGAAAAAGATTTTTCCTTGACAGTGCACGCAAGCGGCAAAAACACAGTATTCACATAGTATTCACACCTTTTATAAATCAATTGGAGTCTGCGTAAAAGTAGACATACCAATTTTATAGTGAAGTGATTATTATATAGTAGCTCTAATTTGAATATTTTTATACTGTCTGTTTTGTTGGATTTATAACTGTATACATTAAAAAAAAATCGATTTTTTAAGGTTAAGAATAGATGTCTCGCCTTAAATATGAGGTAGAAGTTTCACTACAGGTTAAAATTTTCTGTGAAATAAAAAAAAGGTTAAAAAATTGGTATAACGAGCGAAAAAAATGCTTGTTCATGGAAAAATAAAATATTTAAATATTATTATTTTACTACGAATGGTATCTATTTCTGATACTCGTTTAAACACTTAACAACAACAAACAACAAACGTAAGCGGTGTGACGGTATACAAGCGAATTACTTCATTTTTTGTAGTTAAATCTATAACCTTAATTTTTTAATAAACATGATATTAAAACTTATCTATGAGCTTTAACATTAGTTTTCTTTATAATAGAGGACATTTTCTTTTACAACACATTTAATTAGAAAAGAAACATTAAAAGAAGAAAAAAATATTAGAAATCAGCAGGCCAAACATTAATTTTACGGTTGTTTTTGAATGTCAAATACGCGGTTATTAAAATACAATAGATTAGTAATTAGGAAATAAAACAAACACTGCATAAAAAGATCCGCTTTCTCTTTGATTTCGTTGATTCAATTTTATTATCTAAATATATTAGCTTTCCGAAATCTCTTTTTCTTTCTTTCTTTTTTCAGAAGAAATTAAAAACCTAGGTAAAGTATAGCCCGTTAAAAAAAAATAAAAAACAAAAAACAAAAACAGATGCATATATTTTAATTCACAGGCCGTTTAAAATAAAATTACAACAAAGGTGTCATTAGACGCAGATTAATTCATTTTTTTTTTATATAAGGGTATGTCTACATATAAAAAATTGTACGAATTAACTTTCCTTTTGCAAAGAGGAAAACTCATTTTTGACGCTTCATTTGAGTTCCTTGGATAAAACTAGCCCGATATGTATAATTTATGCATTGTTTCGTTTCACAGTTCTTGCGGCAGGCTTAGGGTCGCAGGCAGGCAGACATTATTCGAGTCTAATGACAACTTTCTTGTGATTTTATTGTTAACAATTTGCGAATAAACGCGTGTAAATCGTTTTATTGTGCAAGGGACTATATATGATGCAACTACACCGTATTGGAATTGGTTTGATGCTGTTTTCCTTTAAACGAGTTCGTTGCTATTCTCATGTATTCGCATCACACATTTTTGTTAGTATAATTTCGATAATTTTTTCCCCTTTGTGTGTTTGTCACGAAATGTACAAGAAATACACAGTAATTCGATCCATGATATCTTAGATAATGTGAGCTACAGTCTAAAATATAAATTTTTGGCTCAATATTGCTATGTTTAGCTAAATTGTTGAACTGTGCCTCAACACTCCTGGAAGATTTTTGTTTGTTTCTGTACACATTTCATTATTGCCAGATATTTTAGAATTACTCTGTTACAATTTATATATTTCCAACAGCATCAAATTCTTTTTATGTTAGCTTAATTAATGGATAAATCCATTTAACATACGCAAATCAAAATATCTATAATTTAGTGGGTTTCACTATTGTTAACTTTAGAAAACAATTTGTAGTTATTTGCCAATTCATTTCTATTGCGTAAATTATTCTCAAAAATAGTATAATTTTAAAGCGTATATTCCTGAGTATATTTCTATTCACACTGAATAAAATTATAAATTTAAGCAAGCTGTTGGTTAGTTAATTATTGACTTGATAAATAACCTTTTGCCATTCGACACGATCGCAAATTAGTCTTTTCAACACATTGAAAGCTTCCCCACATTTATTACCAAAAGGTAAATCTTTACAAGCCATAATTGACTTGCGCTTCCTACTAAAATTTGCAATTGTTGTCCTATGAATGAACCATTGATTAAAATTTAACGGATCATTTCTTTCTTTAAAATTGTAACATGAATTTAATTAGAGAGATGTAAAGGTGAGTTTCCTGTAAAAGGGATTGATTAAAATCTAACAGAAGGATCACATGTACCTCTTAATGTTAGTTAATACAATAAATAAATGAATTTATTAGTCATTTATTAATATAAGTAGCACATATGAACGCTATAAAATAATTTTATTTTTTAGATTTTTAAAAAATATTTAGAACAAGTGTTTTTTTTTAATGTAGATTAGTCTCGCATATAACTAAATATTTATTCTCATGTTTCAGTAAACCTAAAAGTTTATATTCAAAAGTAACTTTATTAATAAGCTTTAGCAGATATTTATTAAACCTAGAACAAATCCATTATTTTGTCTTCAAAACAGTCATATACTGACGTTCCGAAATTTAGATAATCACCTCAATATTCTCCTCTTTCCAATATTAACATTGTTTTACCCAGGGTGGTACAAAATTTGGAACAGATGTGTTACACTCACGCTAAAATGTAAACAAAAGATTGGCGACTGTTTGGTTGGCGCGATTTCCAAGACTGCGCCAAACGAATAACTTAATACAATGGCTAGGTTGCCATTAAAGTTAAAAATCCCCTAAATTTGGCGACTTTTTTCTTTTTTTTAACCGATTAATTTTTTTTTTTTTTTTTTTAGCGTGAGTGTAAAGCATCTAAGCCCAAAATTTTATTTAGATTAACGATTGAAAACTGGGGATTAAATGTTTAATCATGACTAAAGATTGAACTTTGTTTCAATCCTATTCATAGACTAATGATTAATAATTAATTTAATTTCAATCCCTCTCTCCGATTAGCGATTAAATCAATTCTCTATCTAATTAGTTAACCTAATTAATGAATGATTCAAAACATCATGCTTTTTTTCGGCTTCGGACATTTTATTTTCTTTATTTTTTCTCAAGTTTCTTCTGGTTTTATCCCCCAGGGTCGCAGCTAGAGTCCTGTATCTGGTTGGGTATCCAAATTTTAACTAACCCAACACGCGACTGGCTTGGGAAGAGTTGACTTTATTTTGGGTTTGGTTCGGTTTCAGGATACGTTTTGACTCTTTGAGGTCGAGTTTGAGATGACCGATTTTTCAAAAGAAAGTCCTGAATATTTATCAAATGAAGCAAACTATATATTTGAATATAATGAGTTTATATAGGCTCAATTTTATATAAAAATGATAGAACCAATATTTGAGGTTTAATTGTAAACTACTTTTCAATAATATTTTCCAAATATAGATTAATATTCTTTCACTTCGAGTTTGGGTTGTGTTCGGGTGTAATACTTCGGGTTTAGGACATGCTTCTGGTTGACTTTCAGCAGAAATTTTGGGTTCAGGTACGATACAGTGTTGCCAGTGGGCTACGTTTTAAAAAATTCAGATTGTTTGATTGGCCCCCCTTTTTTGAAATGGTATAGCTCGCCTTGTTTTTGCCTTATTTAATCTGTCATTAAATAAGGCGAATTTTACTTTCTCAAAAAAAGTGGTAGTAATAAAACAAACTGAATTTAAAAAAAAGTAGCCCTCTGGCAACAGTGGTTCGATATGAACACAACGGAACAAGTATGTGAGTAATAAAAGAGCTTGACGCGACTTGGGTCGTCTGATGGATTAAAAGCACTATTTCTGATTGAGTTCCCTGATTGGTGTGCTTAAGTTAATGAAAATTCCTTTTAAATTTTCCAGTGAAAGTTTGAAAGATTTATTTTGATGAAAGGGAAAAAAATGAAGAGCAACGCAAGTGATTTATTGTTATAATTTTATGATGCATAGCAGCATAGCCAACATTGAACTGTTATATTTTGCTTATACCACATTCTTTCTTCTTTAGTTTGTCGCAACATTTTTTGTGACGTAAACATAATTCAATTTTATTTTAATTATTTCAATTATTTAGTTTATTAAAAATTTAATTATTTGATAACATTGTTCGCCTTTGCCTATAATAATTACAAAAGAAAGTTATATCAGTTTCATAAAGAGGGGCTCAATCGTCTTTTCTAACTTAAATGATTTACACATTTTGACCTGGGTGTATCTGGATAATTTTATGTGAGCCTGAATAGTTTTCAATAAGGAAAATTGCATAGTGAACCTTCATATTAGTCTCATAGCAATGAAAGTGAATTTAAGAAAGTTAAATGGCGGCCATATAATTTTTCGTCTGTGTAATTAGATTAATCATTAAAGTAATCGCGATTGAATTAGTTCAGATTGAATTAATCATGACAAAATTTGTAAGGGTAATTACTTTTTTCAATTTCAATCATGATTACATTCATCATGATTCAATTTCGTATGATTGAATGTTTAGTGGACTAATAAATCAACTAAAAAAGTAATCAGTTAATGCTAACCCTGGTTTTACCTTGCTTTTTTACATCTAGTTTTCCCAAACTAAAATTCTCGAACAATATGATTTCAAAATAATGTTCACCCCTGCCAATAAACTTACTCACTCCAAACTAAAGTACTCGATTGAGATTTTTAATTCCAGAGTACCTATAGTATTACTTGCCGGTGTGGGCTTACGTATATTGGATAAACAAAACGTATTTTAAAATGCGGAATAAAAGAACATATGCAATTTATTCGTAAACAAGAAACGAACAAATCGGCTATTGCAAAGCATTAATGGGCGATGAATTACACCTTTGAATTTAACCCCGCTAAAATTACACCTAAACCCACTTCTATACTTGATTTTAGCTTTCTTGAAGCATTCCATATTTATAAAAATCATAAAAAATATTGTTAATTGTGGCTTTGCTATTCGTCTACTGTCAGATTGTTGGAAATATTATTGCGTCTATGCATAATTCCGTAGCGAAAATCGAGTATATTTAAAACGAAAAAAAAAACATTTTGGAAAAAACAATTTTAATCAATCAAATATGTTTCATTATGTTCGATAACTTTCTGCCATCTCTCCACGAGCTACATTATCCCTCTTTCATAGAAATCCTGAGATATTTGGTCAAAGAAGTCATCCAAGTGGTTTTTGAGGACGTCTCGGGGAACTAAAGTTTTTGTTATTCGCTGCTCAAACGCCATACAAACGAACCATTTTTGAAGCGGATGATCACTGGTGATGAAAAATGGATTGTTTGCAATAATGTCAGTCGAAAAAGATCGTGGTTAAAGCGTGGAGATACTGATCAGATGGTCACAAAGGCTGGATTACACCCGAAGAAAATCATGCTCTGTATCTAGTGGGATTGGAAAGGAAACGTCCGTTATGAGCTGTCACCACACAACCAAACGATTGATTCGACCAAGTACTGCTTACAACTGGACAAATTAAAGCGAGCAATCAACCAGAAGTGGCCCGAATTGGCGAACAGAAAGGGCGCTGTGTTCCACCACGAAACGCCAGACTATTTCTCTGATGGCTGGGGAAAAAATATTGCGGTTTGGATGTGATGTTTTAATGCACCCACCGTATAGTCCTGATCGTGCACCTTTAGTATCACTTGTTCCGGGTGCTACAGAAAAACTTGAATAAGAAGAACTTCAGTTCCCTGGACGTGCTCAAAAACCTCTTAGATGACTTTTTTTCCCAAAAATTTGAGGATTTCTATGAAAGAGGGATAATGAAGCTCGTGGAGAGATGGCAGAAAGTTATTGAGTAGAATGGAACATATTTTATTGATTAAAATTGTTTTTTTCCTAAATATTTTGCGTTTGAAATTTACTTGATTTTCTCTACGGAATTATGCATAGACCCAATATGTATAGGCCTCCTTTTCATAATTTATATTAATATTTTGACATATTACCAATCCCTTTCTCTTTGCAATTTGCTTTTGGCTGTTCCATATAATTTCCTGTAATTCTATTAGTCAATAAACCTATCTTTCAAATTCACTTCTCCTTTATGTATATGGGCAAAATTCTTTTATTCTTCCCAATGATGACGGTACGCTGAATGCTACTGAAACCAGTCTGCAATTTGCTAAATAATTCTGCTGCTTAAAATGCTCTTTTATTTTCTTGTATTGTACTGCTCCAGGTATTATCTTAATTTCCGTGTTTCCATATTTTTTTCAAAATCATGAATTTTTCCATACATTTTGCATATATGTTTGAAGAACATTTATCATGCAGAGGAGTCATCTGTTCTAATGAATGTTAAAAATGACCATATAAGAATTTATTTACAGTTTACTTAAACCACACATAACTTTATTTCTCAGTTTAAATTGTCTACCTTAACCCGTAAGCGCCCAGCGATCTATTTCTAGACCACCTACAACCGAACAAAACTTTTAAATTTCAATACCAGTATTTTAGTACGAAAATTTTCTCATTACCTAATCTCAAATTTTGAGTGATTAAATAACTCAAAATTACTACATGGGAAAAACTGGTGTCGAAGAATTAAAAGAAGTGTAAAAGAAGTTGGGCGTTAACGGGTTAAATACTTCCAACAGATTGTAATGTATTTTCGTTGCAATAAAATGGCATGACAGGCATGATTCAAATATCGATTCTTCATAAAGATTATTTCTCTACTTAAAGTATTAAATTATGAGAATTTCCCTGCTACTGATTTATTTATATTTATTTTGTGTTAAATTTTTAAACTCAGCAAATTACAAAACACTACTTATTTAATAAGTTTTAAGCTCATAAGTTATTACATAGCTTAAGCGATATTAACAAATTCCTTTTAAATCGGTGTAAAATCCGCGCCCATTAAGTAACTTTTATAATTTTTACCTTGTATTATGATATTTTGTTTGTAAATAATTATCTTTTAACGGTTGCTGCATCGCATTACACAACACATAATTTTCATTCACCTCATTATAATGCATGAATTGACAATTTAACACATTGCATCAGGCACCCAATCCCATTATAACAACGTCTTGTACTTCCATTAGTTCGAAAACAAATGGCTTGGTAATAGCATCGTAATCTTTATCCTGCTATCGGCGTAATAATACCTGTAAGCAAGATTCATATCTTAAACTGTCTATGTCATTTAAGATAATTATCTATTATTTCTTAAGAGAACTCGTGAAATTTAATTCCATACCCGATTAATAGATTCTAAAATTGAATAAAAGATGGATGCTACAATAAATTCATTCATTTGATAAAGCAAAATGACATTTAAGTATGTTAAGAATGCATTCATGTATGTATAATTAATTACCTGCATACTTATCCACATAAAGAGAGGAACAATTCATTTTATTCTAAAATGCATTTACGTATAATGACACAGCGAAGGGTAAAATATATGATTTGCAGGAAATAAATATCGAGTTTAAATTAAAAAGAAATAATTATAAGATTTGCATTTCGTCGTATAGAACTTTTTTCTGTGTACTTTCAAATGTTCCAAACGCCTTGCTGAATGTTTAATTTTTTTACAGTTATATAATGACCACAAAGTTTATCATATGCACAAGTTTGCGAACTAAGAGAAAAGAAAGATGTTAGTTTTTTTTAGATATTTTTCAAGTGATGAAGGAAATATTTTCATCAATTCCATCACAAATCTTATGATTATTTCTTGGCAATATATGCCTCATTTGCATATGTAGGATACATAATATTTATAGTGATATAGGGTACTACAAAAGATATCATGGGATCTTCAAATGAAGAATTTCCTTCGTGATTGATTAAATATTCGTTTCACATTGTATCTACATATTTATTTGCCATCAATATATTTATGGTATCTCTACATCGTTATTTTTCATTATTCGCATGTGCACACTACATAATCAACTTAAGATGCTAAATAAATTTGATTATGTCTTGGAATTTATTTGCTCTTAATTGTTTAAATATTTGTTATATGTTGTATCAAAATATTTATTTGCTGATATTTCTGCATCGTTACTTTCTGACGTATAAATATCTACCACAATGCATGTTTGTGTTATAATGTTTCAGTATATGAATATTATCCAATCCCTAAAAATGATTAAAGAAATAAAATTAACAGTTCTTGATAGAAACTCACAGAAACACAACATAAGTAAATGCTGAAAGCATGCGTTTTAAAGTATTTTACCTAACATCAATGAAGTAATTTATACTAATATTATAAAGGAGTAAAGATTGTTTTTTTGTTTGTTTGTTTGTTTGTAGGGGGTAATCTCTGGAACTACCAAACCGATTTCAAAAGTGATGGTAGCAAATTGATGGTGACAACCCCTGCTCCAACATAGGCTATATTTTATGTCGGTGCCACTACCCCAGGGGGGTGCAAGAACGAAAAACGTTCTAAAATGGCAATCTTTTCTATACTGAAACAGCTGGAAATTTGAAATTTGGCGTTGTAGTTACTTATAAGATGTAAATGCTCTCTAAGAACAAAATAAAAAAAAAATCGAAATGTTAAAGGGTGAAATGAGCGAAAAGCGTTCTAAAAACATTCTAAATTACAATTTCTATGGAATCTCTGGAACTACCGAACCGATTTCAAAAGTGATGGTGGCAAATTGATGGTGCCAACCCCTGCTCCAATATAGGCTATATTTTATGTCGGTGTCACTAACCCCAGGGGGGTGCAGGAGCGAAAAATGTTCTAAAATTGCGATCTTTTTTATACTGAAGGAGCTAGAAATTTGAAATTTGGCGTTGTAGTTACATATAAGATGTAAATGCTCTCTAAGAACAAAATTAAAAAAAAATTGAAATTTAAAAGGGTGAAATGAGTGAAAAGCGTTCTAAAAACATTCTAAATTATAATTTCTATGGAATCTCTGGAACTACCGAACCGATTTCAAAAGTGATGGTGGCAAATTGATGGTGACAACCCCTGCTCCAACATAGGATATATTTTTTGTGGGTGCCACTATCCCCAGGGGGGGTGCAGGAGCGAAAAACGTTCTAAAATTGCGATTTGTTTATACTGAAGGAGCTAGAAATTTGAAATTTGGCATTGTAGTTACTTATAAGATGTAAATGCTCTCTAAAAAAAAAATTAAAAAAAAAATCGAAATTTAAAAGGGTGAAATGAGCGAAAAGCGTTCTAAAAACATTCTAAATTACAATTTCTATAGAATCTCTGGAACTACCGAACCGATTTTAAAAGTGATGGTGGCAAATTGATGGTGACAACCCCTGCTCCAACATAGGCTGTATTTTATGTCGGTGTCACTAACCCCAAGGAGGGTGCAGGAGCGAAAAACGTTCTAAAATTGCGATTTTGTTTATACTGAAGGCTCTAGAAATTTGAAATTTGGCATTGTAGTTACTTATAAGATGTAAATGCCTCTGAAAAAAAAAATCGAAATTTAAAAGGATGAAATGAGCGAAAAGCGTTCTAAAAACATTCTAAATTACAATTTCTATGGAATCTCTAGAACTACCGAACCGATTCCAAAAGTGATGGTGGCAAATTGATGGTGCCAACCCCTGCTCCAATATAGGCTATATTTTATGTCGGTGTCACTAACCCCAGGGGGTGCAGGAGCGAAAAATGTTCTAAAATTGCGATCTTTTTTATACTGAAGGAGCTAGAAATTTGAAATTTGGCGTTGTAGTTACATATAAGATGTAAATGCTCTCTAAGAACAAAATTAAAAAAAAAATTGAAATTTAAAAGGGTGAAATGAGTGAAAAGCGTTCTAAAAACATTCTAAATTATAATTTCTATGGAATCTCTGGAACTACCGAACCGATTTCAAAAGTGATGGTGGCAAATTTATGGTGACAACCCCTGCTCCAACATAGGCTATATTTTATGTCGGTGTCACTAACCCCAGAGAGGGGTGCAGGAGCGAAAAACGTTCTAAAATTGCGATTTTGTTTATACTGAAGGCTCTAGAAATTTGAAATTTGGCATTGTAGTTACTTATAAGATGTAAATGCTCTCTGAAAAAAAAATCGAAATTTAAAAGGATGAAATGAGCGAAAAGCGTTCTAAAAACATTCTAAATTACAATTTCTATGGAATCTCTAGAACTACCGAACCGATTGCAAAAGTGATGGTGGCAAATTTATGGTGACAACCCCTGCTCCAACATAGGCTATATTTTATGTCGGTGTCACTAACCCCAGAGAGGGGTGCAGGAGCGAAAAACGTTCTAAAATTGCGATCTTTTTTATACTGAAGGAGCTAGAAATTTGAAATTTTGCATTGTAGTTACTTATAAGATGTAAATGCTCTCTAAAAACAAAATAAAAAAATTCGAAATTTAAAAGGGTGAAATGAGCGAAAAGTGTTCTAAAAACATTCTAAATTACATTTTCTATGGAATCGATTCTTTCTATCGATCTACCGAACCGATTTCAAAAGTGATGTTGGCAAATTGGTGGTGACAATCCCTGCTCCAACAGCCTCTTTATTAAAAAACTATGCGTTTCTGACGACTGGGTTTTTCGCTAATTGTTGCCACAGATTAATCTCGGAAAATGAAACATTTGAAGTTACTGAAAAAAATAGTAGCTCGAAAAGTATTTGTCAGAAAATTGTTAGGCAAACTGCGTTTGAAAGGTAAAAAATTATATTTTTCTTGATATAAATTTCAAATCTAATGATTATGCCATTTTTCAAATATTGAATTTGAAAAATTACCAAATTTCACAATGGAGTACCATAGCAAAACCTTCATGCGTAAAAAGATAATGATAAGGGCGACGTGTCCTGGCGTGTATATTGACTATAGCACGAGTCACACATTATAGTAACCTTATTATTCTGTTAAAATATAAAAGAGAATTATGAAATGTCAATATTTTGTTGGATTAAAAGGATTAAAATGACAAAATTTGTAAGGATAATTACTTTTTTCAATTTCAATCATGATTACATTCATCATGATTCAATTTCGTATGATTGAATGTTTAGTGGACTAATAAATCAACTAAAAAAGTAATCAGTTAATGCTAACCCTGGTTTTACCTTGCTTTTTTACATCTAGTTTTCCCAAACTAAAATTCTCGAACAATATGATTTCAAAATAATGTTCACCCCTGCCAATAAACTTACTCACTCCAAACTAAAGTACTCGATTGAGATTTTTAATTCCAGAGTACCTATAGTATTACTTGCCGGTGTGGGCTTACGTATATTGGATAAACAAAACGTATTTTAAAATGCGGAATAAAAGAACATATGCAATTTATTCGTAAACAAGAAACGAACAAATCGGCTATTGCAAAGCATTAATGGGCGATGAATTACACCTTTGAATTTAACCCCGCTAAAATTACACCTAAACCCACTTCTATACTTGATTTTAGCTTTCTTGAAGCATTCCATATTTATAAAAATCATAAAAAATATTGTTAATTGTGGCTTTGCTATTCGTCTACTGTCAGATTGTTGGAAATATTATTGCGTCTATGCATAATTCCGTAGCGAAAATCGAGTATATTTAAAACGAAAAAAAAAACATTTTGGAAAAAACAATTTTAATCAATCAAATATGTTTCATTATGTTCGATAACTTTCTGCCATCTCTCCACGAGCTACATTATCCCTCTTTCATAGAAATCCTGAGATATTTGGTCAAAGAAGTCATCCAAGTGGTTTTTGAGGACGTCTCGGGGAACTAAAGTTTTTGTTATTCGCTGCTCAAACGCCATACAAACGAACCATTTTTGAAGCGGATGATCACTGGTGATGAAAAATGGATTGTTTGCAATAATGTCAGTCGAAAAAGATCGTGGTTAAAGCGTGGAGATACTGATCAGATGGTCACAAAGGCTGGATTACACCCGAAGAAAATCATGCTCTGTATCTAGTGGGATTGGAAAGGAAACGTCCGTTATGAGCTGTCACCACACAACCAAACGATTGATTCGACCAAGTACTGCTTACAACTGGACAAATTAAAGCGAGCAATCAACCAGAAGTGGCCCGAATTGGCGAACAGAAAGGGCGCTGTGTTCCACCACGAAACGCCAGACTATTTCTCTGATGGCTGGGGAAAAAATATTGCGGTTTGGATGTGATGTTTTAATGCACCCACCGTATAGTCCTGATCGTGCACCTTTAGTATCACTTGTTCCGGGTGCTACAGAAAAACTTGAATAAGAAGAACTTCAGTTCCCTGGACGTGCTCAAAAACCTCTTAGATGACTTTTTTTCCCAAAAATTTGAGGATTTCTATGAAAGAGGGATAATGAAGCTCGTGGAGAGATGGCAGAAAGTTATTGAGTAGAATGGAACATATTTTATTGATTAAAATTGTTTTTTTCCTAAATATTTTGCGTTTGAAATTTACTTGATTTTCTCTACGGAATTATGCATAGACCCAATATGTATAGGCCTCCTTTTCATAATTTATATTAATATTTTGACATATTACCAATCCCTTTCTCTTTGCAATTTGCTTTTGGCTGTTCCATATAATTTCCTGTAATTCTATTAGTCAATAAACCTATCTTTCAAATTCACTTCTCCTTTATGTATATGGGCAAAATTCTTTTATTCTTCCCAATGATGACGGTACGCTGAATGCTACTGAAACCAGTCTGCAATTTGCTAAAAAATTCTGCTGCTTAAAATGCTCTTTTATTTTCTTGTATTGTACTGCTCCAGGTATTATCTTAATTTCCGTGTTTCCATATTTTTTTCAAAATCATGAATTTTTCCATACATTTTGCATATATGTTTGAAGAACATTTATCATGCAGAGGAGTCATCTGTTCTAATGAATGTTAAAAATGACCATATAAGAATTTATTTACAGTTTACTTAAACCACACATAACTTTATTTCTCAGTTTAAATTGTCTACCTTAACCCGTAAGCGCCCAGCGATCTATTTCTAGACCACCTACAACCGAACAAAACTTTTAAATTTCAATACCAGTATTTTAGTACGAAAATTTTCTCATTACCTAATCTCAAATTTTGAGTGATTAAATAACTCAAAATTACTACATGGGAAAAACTGGTGTCGAAGAATTAAAAGAAGTGTAAAAGAAGTTGGGCGTTAACGGGTTAAATACTTCCAACAGATTGTAATGTATTTTCGTTGCAATAAAATGGCATGACAGGCATGATTCAAATATCGATTCTTCATAAAGATTATTTCTCTACTTAAAGTATTAAATTATGAGAATTTCCCTGCTACTGATTTATTTATATTTATTTTGTGTTAAATTTTTAAACTCAGCAAATTACAAAACACTACTTATTTAATAAGTTTTAAGCTCATAAGTTATTACATAGCTTAAGCGATATTAACAAATTCCTTTTAAATCGGTGTAAAATCCGCGCCCATTAAGTAACTTTTATAATTTTTACCTTGTATTATGATATTTTGTTTGTAAATAATTATCTTTTAACGGTTGCTGCATCGCATTACACAACACATAATTTTCATTCACCTCATTATAATGCATGAATTGACAATTTAACACATTGCATCAGGCACCCAATCCCATTATAACAACGTCTTGTACTTCCATTAGTTCGAAAACAAATGGCTTGGTAATAGCATCGTAATCTTTATCCTGCTATCGGCGTAATAATACCTGTAAGCAAGATTCATATCTTAAACTGTCTATGTCATTTAAGATAATTATCTATTATTTCTTAAGAGAACTCGTGAAATTTAATTCCATACCCGATTAATAGATTCTAAAATTGAATAAAAGATGGATGCTACAATAAATTCATTCATTTGATAAAGCAAAATGACATTTAAGTATGTTAAGAATGCATTCATGTATGTATAATTAATTACCTGCATACTTATCCACATAAAGAGAGGAACAATTCATTTTATTCTAAAATGCATTTACGTATAATGACACAGCGAAGGGTAAAATATATGATTTGCAGGAAATAAATATCGAGTTTAAATTAAAAAGAAATAATTATAAGATTTGCATTTCGTCGTATAGAACTTTTTTCTGTGTACTTTCAAATGTTCCAAACGCCTTGCTGAATGTTTAATTTTTTTACAGTTATATAATGACCACAAAGTTTATCATATGCACAAGTTTGCGAACTAAGAGAAAAGAAAGATGTTAGTTTTTTTTAGATATTTTTCAAGTGATGAAGGAAATATTTTCATCAATTCCATCACAAATCTTATGATTATTTCTTGGCAATATATGCCTCATTTGCATATGTAGGATACATAATATTTATAGTGATATAGGGTACTACAAAAGATATCATGGGATCTTCAAATGAAGAATTTCCTTCGTGATTGATTAAATATTCGTTTCACATTGTATCTACATATTTATTTGCCATCAATATATTTATGGTATCTCTACATCGTTATTTTTCATTATTCGCATGTGCACACTACATAATCAACTTAAGATGCTAAATAAATTTGATTATGTCTTGGAATTTATTTGCTCTTAATTGTTTAAATATTTGTTATATGTTGTATCAAAATATTTATTTGCTGATATTTCTGCATCGTTACTTTCTGACGTATAAATATCTACCACAATGCATGTTTGTGTTATAATGTTTCAGTATATGAATATTATCCAATCCCTAAAAATGATTAAAGAAATAAAATTAACAGTTCTTGATAGAAACTCACAGAAACACAACATAAGTAAATGCTGAAAGCATGCGTTTTAAAGTATTTTACCTAACATCAATGAAGTAATTTATACTAATATTATAAAGGAGTAAAGATTGTTTTTTTGTTTGTTTGTTTGTTTGTAGGGGGTAATCTCTGGAACTACCAAACCGATTTCAAAAGTGATGGTAGCAAATTGATGGTGACAACCCCTGCTCCAACATAGGCTATATTTTATGTCGGTGCCACTACCCCAGGGGGGTGCAAGAACGAAAAACGTTCTAAAATGGCAATCTTTTCTATACTGAAACAGCTGGAAATTTGAAATTTGGCGTTGTAGTTACTTATAAGATGTAAATGCTCTCTAAGAACAAAATAAAAAAAAATCGAAATGTTAAAGGGTGAAATGAGCGAAAAGCGTTCTAAAAACATTCTAAATTACAATTTCTATGGAATCTCTGGAACTACCGAACCGATTTCAAAAGTGATGGTGGCAAATTGATGGTGCCAACCCCTGCTCCAATATAGGCTATATTTTATGTCGGTGTCACTAACCCCAGGGGGGTGCAGGAGCGAAAATTGTTCTAAAATTGCGATCTTTTTTATACTCAAGGAGCTAGAAATTTGAAATTTGGCGTTGTAGTTACATATAAGATGTAAATGCTCTCTAAGAACAAAATTAAAAAAAAATTGAAATTTAAAAGGGTGAAATGAGTGAAAAGCGTTCTAAAAACATTCTAAATTATAATTTCTATGGAATCTCTGGAACTACCGAACCGATTTCAAAAGTGATGGTGGCAAATTGATGGTGACAACCCCTGCTCCAACATAGGATATATTTTTTGTGGGTGCCACTATCCCCAGGGGGGGTGCAGGAGCGAAAAACGTTCTAAAATTGCGATTTGTTTATACTGAAGGAGCTAGAAATTTGAAATTTGGCATTGTAGTTACTTATAAGATGTAAATGCTCTCTAAAAAAAAAATTAAAAAAAAAAAATCGAAATTTAAAAGGGTGAAATGAGCGAAAAGCGTTCTAAAAACATTCTAAATTACAATTTCTATAGAATCTCTGGAACTACCGAACCGATTTTAAAAGTGATGGTGGCAAATTGATGGTGACAACCCCTGCTCCAACATAGGCTTTATTTTATGTCGGTGTCACTAACCCCAAGGAGGGTGTAGGAGCGAAAAACGTTCTAAAATTGCGATTTTGTTTATACTGAAGGCTCTAGAAATTTGAAATTTGGCATTGTAGTTACTTATAAGATGTAAATGCTCTCTGAAAAAAAAAATCGAAATTTAAAAGGATGAAATGAGCGAAAAGCGTTCTAAAAACATTCTAAATTACAATTTCTATGGAATCTCTAGAACTACCGAACCGATTCCAAAAGTGATGGTGGCAAATTCATGGTGCCAACCCCTGCTCCAATATAGGCTATATTTTATGTCGGTGTCACTAACCCCAGGGGGGTGCAGGAGCGAAAAATGTTCTAAAATTGCGATCTTTTTTATACTGAAGGAGCTAGAAATTTGAAATTTGGCGTTGTAGTTACATATAAGATGTAAATGCTCTCTAAGAACAAAATTAAAAAAAAAATTGAAATTTAAAAGGGTGAAATGAGTGAAAAGCGTTCTAAAAACATTCTAAATTATAATTTCTATGGAATCTCTGGAACTACCGAACCGATTTCAAAAGTGATGGTGGCAAATTTATGGTGACAACCCCTGCTCCAACATAGGCTATATTTTATGTCGGTGTCACTAACCCCAGAGAGGGGTGCAGGAGCGAAAAACGTTCTAAAATTGCGATTTTGTTTATACTGAAGGCTCTAGAAATTTGAAATTTGGCATTGTAGTTACTTATAAGATGTAAATGCTCTCTGAAAAAAAAAATCGAAATTTAAAAGGATGAAATGAGCGAAAAGCGTTCTAAAAACATTCTAAATTACAATTTCTATGGAATCTCTAGAACTACCGAACCGATTGCAAAAGTGATGGTGGCAAATTTATGGTGACAACCCCTGCTCCAACATAGGCTATATTTTATGTCGGTGTCACTAACCCCAGAGAGGGGTGCAGGAGCGAAAAACGTTCTAAAATTGCGATCTTTTTTATACTGAAGGAGCTAGAAATTTGAAATTTTGCATTGTAGTTACTTATAAGATGTAAATGCTCTCTAAAAACAAAATAAAAAAAATTCGAAATTTAAAAGGGTGAAATGAGCGAAAAGCGTTCTAAAAACATTCTAAATTACATTTTCTATGGAATCGATTCTTTCTATCGATCTACCGAACCGATTTCAAAAGTGATGTTGGCAAATTGGTGGTGACAATCCCTGCTCCAACAGCCTCTTTATTAAAAAACTATGCGTTTCTGACGACTGGGTTTTTCGCTAATTGTTGCCACAGATTAATCTCGGAAAATGAAACATTTGAAGTTACTGAAAAAAATAGTAGCTCGAAAAGTATTTGTCAGAAAATTGTTAGGCAAACTGCGTTTGAAAGGTAAAAAATTATATTTTTCTTGATATAAATTTCAAATCTAATGATTATGCCATTTTTCAAATATTGAATTTGAAAAATTACCAAATTTCACAATGGAGTACCATAGCAAAACCTTCATGCGTAAAAAGATAATGATAAGGGCGACGTGTCCTGGCGTGTATATTGACTATAGCACGAGTCACACATTATAGTAACCTTATTATTCTGTTAAAATATAAAAGAGAATTATGAAATGTCAATATTTTGTTGGATTAAAAGGATTAAAATGACAAAATTTGTAAGGATAATTACTTTTTTCAATTTCAATCATGATTACATTCATCATGATTCAATTTCGTATGATTGAATGTTTAGTGGACTAATAAATCAACTAAAAAAGTAATCAGTTAATGCTAACCCTGGTTTTACCTTGCTTTTTTACATCTAGTTTTCCCAAACTAAAATTCTCGAACAATATGATTTCAAAATAATGTTCACCCCTGCCAATAAACTTACTCACTCCAAACTAAAGTACTCGATTGAGATTTTTAATTCCAGAGTACCTATAGTATTACTTGCCGGTGTGGGCTTACGTATATTGGATAAACAAAACGTATTTTAAAATGCGGAATAAAAGAACATATGCAATTTATTCGTAAACAAGAAACGAACAAATCGGCTATTGCAAAGCATTAATGGGCGATGAATTACACCTTTGAATTTAACCCCGCTAAAATTACACCTAAACCCACTTCTATACTTGATTTTAGCTTTCTTGAAGCATTCCATATTTATAAAAATCATAAAAAATATTGTTAATTGTGGCTTTGCTATTCGTCTACTGTCAGATTGTTGGAAATATTATTGCGTCTATGCATAATTCCGTAGCGAAAATCGAGTATATTTAAAACGAAAAAAAAACATTTTGGAAAAAACAATTTTAATCAATCAAATATGTTTCATTATGTTCGATAACTTTCTGCCATCTCTCCACGAGCTACATTATCCCTCTTTCATAGAAATCCTGAGATATTTGGTCAAAGAAGTCATCCAAGTGGTTTTTGAGGACGTCTCGGGGAACTAAAGTTTTTGTTATTCGCTGCTCAAACGCCATACAAACGAACCATTTTTGAAGCGGATGATCACTGGTGATGAAAAATGGATTGTTTGCAATAATGTCAGTCGAAAAAGATCGTGGTTAAAGCGTGGAGATACTGATCAGATGGTCGCAAAGGCTGGATTACACCCGAAGAAAATCATGCTCTGTATCTAGTGGGATTGGAAAGGAAACGTCCGTTATGAGCTGTCACCACACAACCAAACGATTGATTGGACCAAGTACTGCTTACAACTGGACAAATTAAAGCGAGCAATCAACCAGAAGTGGCCCGAATTGGCGAACAGAAAGGGCGCTGTGTTCCACCACGAAACGCCAGACTATTTCTCTGATGGTTGGGGAAAAAATATTGCGGTTTGGATGTGATGTTTTAATGCACCCACCGTATAGTCCTGATCGTGCACCTTTAGTATCACTTGTTCCGGGTGCTACAGAAAAACTTGAATAAGAAGAACTTCAGTTCCCTGGACGTGCTCAAAAACCTCTTAGATGACTTTTTTGCCCAAAAATTTGAGGATTTCTATGAAAGAGGGATAATGAAGCTCGTGGAGAGATGGCAGAAAGTTATTGAGTAGAATGGAACATATTTTATTGATTAAAATTGTTTTTTTCCTAAATATTTTGCGTTTGAAATTTACTTGATTTTCTCTACGGAATTATGCATAGACCCAATATGTATAGGCCTCCTTTTCATAATTTATATTAATATTTTGACATATTACCAATCCCTTTCTCTTTGCAATTTGCTTTTGGCTGTTCCATATAATTTCCTGTAATTCTATTAGTCAATAAACCTATCTTTCAAATTCACTTCTCCTTTATGTATATGGGCAAAATTCTTTTATTCTTCCCAATGATGACGGTACGCTGAATGCTACTGAAACCAGTCTGCAATTTGCTAAAAAATTCTGCTGCTTAAAATGCTCTTTTATTTTCTTGTATTGTACTGCTCCAGGTATTATCTTAATTTCCGTGTTTCCATATTTTTTTCAAAATCATGAATTTTTCCATACATTTTGCATATATGTTTGAAGAACATTTATCATGCAGAGGAGTCATCTGTTCTAATGAATGTTAAAAATGACCATATAAGAATTTATTTACAGTTTACTTAAACCACACATAACTTTATTTCTCAGTTTAAATTGTCTACCTTAACCCGTAAGCGCCCAGCGATCTATTTCTAGACCACCTACAACCGAACAAAACTTTTAAATTTCAATACCAGTATTTTAGTACGAAAATTTTCTCATTACCTAATCTCAAATTTTGAGTGATTAAATAACTCAAAATTACTACATGGGAAAAACTGGTGTCGAAGAATTAAAAGAAGTGTAAAAGAAGTTGGGCGTTAACGGGTTAAATACTTCCAACAGATTGTAATGTATTTTCGTTGCAATAAAATGGCATGACAGGCATGATTCAAATATCGATTCTTCATAAAGATTATTTCTCTACTTAAAGTATTAAATTATGAGAATTTCCCTGCTACTGATTTATTTATATTTATTTTGTGTTAAATTTTTAAACTCAGCAAATTACAAAACACTACTTATTTAATAAGTTTTAAGCTCATAAGTTATTACATAGCTTAAGCGATATTAACAAATTCCTTTTAAATCGGTGTAAAATCCGCGCCCATTAAGTAACTTTTATAATTTTTACCTTGTATTATGATATTTTGTTTGTAAATAATTATCTTTTAACGGTTGCTGCATCGCATTACACAACACATAATTTTCATTCACCTCATTATAATGCATGAATTGACAATTTAACACATTGCATCAGGCACCCAATCCCATTATAACAACGTCTTGTACTTCCATTAGTTCGAAAACAAATGGCTTGGTAATAGCATCGTAATCTTTATCCTGCTATCGGCGTAATAATACCTGTAAGCAAGATTCATATCTTAAACTGTCTATGTCATTTAAGATAATTATCTATTATTTCTTAAGAGAACTCGTGAAATTTAATTCCATACCCGATTAATAGATTCTAAAATTGAATAAAAGATGGATGCTACAATAAATTCATTCATTTGATAAAGCAAAATGACATTTAAGTATGTTAAGAATGCATTCATGTATGTATAATTAATTACCTGCATACTTATCCACATAAAGAGAGGAACAATTCATTTTATTCTAAAATGCATTTACGTATAATGACACAGCGAAGGGTAAAATATATGATTTGCAGGAAATAAATATCGAGTTTAAATTAAAAAGAAATAATTATAAGATTTGCATTTCGTCGTATAGAACTTTTTTCTGTGTACTTTCAAATGTTCCAAACGCCTTGCTGAATGTTTAATTTTTTTACAGTTATATAATGACCACAAAGTTTATCATATGCACAAGTTTGCGAACTAAGAGAAAAGAAAGATGTTAGTTTTTTTTAGATATTTTTCAAGTGATGAAGGAAATATTTTCATCAATTCCATCACAAATCTTATGATTATTTCTTGGCAATATATGCCTCATTTGCATATGTAGGATACATAATATTTATAGTGATATAGGGTACTACAAAAGATATCATGGGATCTTCAAATGAAGAATTTCCTTCGTGATTGATTAAATATTCGTTTCACATTGTATCTACATATTTATTTGCCATCAATATATTTATGGTATCTCTACATCGTTATTTTTCATTATTCGCATGTGCACACTACATAATCAACTTAAGATGCTAAATAAATTTGATTATGTCTTGGAATTTATTTGCTCTTAATTGTTTAAATATTTGTTATATGTTGTATCAAAATATTTATTTGCTGATATTTCTGCATCGTTACTTTCTGACGTATAAATATCTACCACAATGCATGTTTGTGTTATAATGTTTCAGTATATGAATATTATCCAATCCCTAAAAATGATTAAAGAAATAAAATTAACAGTTCTTGATAGAAACTCACAGAAACACAACATAAGTAAATGCTGAAAGCATGCGTTTTAAAGTATTTTACCTAACATCAATGAAGTAATTTATACTAATATTATAAAGGAGTAAAGATTGTTTTTTTGTTTGTTTGTTTGTTTGTAGGGGGTAATCTCTGGAACTACCAAACCGATTTCAAAAGTGATGGTAGCAAATTGATGGTGACAACCCCTGCTCCAACATAGGCTATATTTTATGTCGGTGCCACTACCCCAGGGGGGTGCAAGAACGAAAAACGTTCTAAAATGGCAATCTTTTCTATACTGAAACAGCTGGAAATTTGAAATTTGGCGTTGTAGTTACATATAAGATGTAAATGCTCTCTAAGAACAAAATAAAAAAAAATCGAAATGTTAAAGGGTGAAATGAGCGAAAAGCGTTCTAAAAACATTCTAAATTACAATTTCTATGGAATCTCTGGAACTACCGAACCGATTTCAAAAGTGATGGTGGCAAATTGATGGTGCCAACCCCTGCTCCAATATAGGCTATATTTTATGTCGGTGTCACTAACCCCAGGGGGGTGCAGGAGCGAAAAATGTTCTAAAATTGCGATCTTTTTTATACTGAAGGAGCTAGAAATTTGAAATTTGGCGTTGTAGTTACATATAAGATGTAAATGCTCTCTAAGAACAAAATTAAAAAAAAATTGAAATTTAAAAGGGTGAAATGAGTGAAAAGCGTTCTAAAAACATTCTAAATTATAATTTCTATGGAATCTCTGGAACTACCGAACCGATTTCAAAAGTCATGGTGGCAAATTGATGGTGACAACCCCTGCTCCAACATAGGATATATTTTATGTCGGTGTCACTAACCCCAGAGAGGGGTGCAGGAGCGAAAAACGTTCTAAAATTGCGATTTTGTTTATACTGAAGGCTCTAGAAATTTGAAATTTGGCATTGTAGTTACTTATAAGATGTAAATGCTCTCTGAAAAAAAAATCGAAATTTAAAAGGATGAAATGAGCGAAAAGCGTTCTAAAAACATTCTAAATTACAATTTCTATGGAATCTCTAGAACTACCGAACCGATTGCAAAAGTGATGGTGGCAAATTTATGGTGACAACCCCTGCTCCAACATAGGCTATATTTTATGTCGGTGTCACTAACCCCAGAGAGGGGTGCAGGAGCGAAAAACGTTCTAAAATTGCGATCTTTTTTATACTGAAGGAGCTAGAAATTTGAAATTTTGCATTGTAGTTACTTATAAGATGTAAATGCTCTCTAAAAACAAAATAAAAAAAATTCGAAATTTAAAAGGGTGAAATGAGCGAAAAGCGTTCTAAAAACATTCTAAATTACATTTTCTATGGAATCGATTCTTTCTATCGATCTACCGAACCGATTTCAAAAGTGATGTTGGCAAATTGGTGGTGACAATCCCTGCTCCAACAGCCTCTTTATTAAAAAACTATGCGTTTCTGACGACTGGGTTTTTCGCTAATTGTTGCCACAGATTAATCTCGGAAAATGAAACATTTGAAGTTACTGAAAAAAATAGTAGCTCGAAAAGTATTTGTCAGAAAATTGTTAGGCAAACTGCGTTTGAAAGGTAAAAAATTATATTTTTCTTGATATAAATTTCAAATCTAATGATTATGCCATTTTTCAAATATTGAATTTGAAAAATTACCAAATTTCACAATGGAGTACCATAGCAAAACCTTCATGCGTAAAAAGATAATGATAAGGGCGACGTGTCCTGGCGTGTATATTGACTATAGCACGAGTCACACATTATAGTAACCTTATTATTCTGTTAAAATATAAAAGAGAATTATGAAATGTCAATATTTTGTTGGATTAAAAGGATTAAAATGACAAAATTTGTAAGGATAATTACTTTTTTCAATTTCAATCATGATTACATTCATCATGATTCAATTTCGTATGATTGAATGTTTAGTGGACTAATAAATCAACTAAAAAAGTAATCAGTTAATGCTAACCCTGGTTTTACCTTGCTTTTTTACATCTAGTTTTCCCAAACTAAAATTCTCGAACAATATGATTTCAAAATAATGTTCACCCCTGCCAATAAACTTACTCACTCCAAACTAAAGTACTCGATTGAGGTTTTTAATTCCAGAGTACCTATAGTATTACTTGCCGGTGTGGGCTTACGTATATTGGATAAACAAAACGTATTTTAAAATGCGGAATAAAAGAACATATGCAATTTATTCGTAAACAAGAAACGAACAAATCGGCTATTGCAAAGCATTAATGGGCGATGAATTACACCTTTGAATTTAACCCCGCTAAAATTACACCTAAACCCACTTCTATACTTGATTTTAGCTTTCTTGAAGCATTCCATATTTATAAAAATCATAAAAAATATTGTTAATTGTGGCTTTGCTATTCGTCTACTGTCAGATTGTTGGAAATATTATTGCGTCTATGCATAATTCCGTAGCGAAAATCGAGTATATTTAAAACGAAAAAAAAACATTTTGGAAAAAACAATTTTAATCAATCAAATATGTTTCATTATGTTCGATAACTTTCTGCCATCTCTCCACGAGCTACATTATCCCTCTTTCATAGAAATCCTGAGATATTTGGTCAAAGAAGTCATCCAAGTGGTTTTTGAGGACGTCTCGGGGAACTAAAGTTTTTGTTATTCGCTGCTCAAACGCCATACAAACGAACCATTTTTGAAGCGGATGATCACTGGTGATGAAAAATGGATTGTTTGCAATAATGTCAGTCGAAAAAGATCGTGGTTAAAGCGTGGAGATACTGATCAGATGGTCGCAAAGGCTGGATTACACCCGAAGAAAATCATGCTCTGTATCTAGTGGGATTGGAAAGGAAACGTCCGTTATGAGCTGTCACCACACAACCAAACGATTGATTCGACCAAGTACTGCTTACAACTGGACAAATTAAAGCGAGCAATCAACCAGAAGTGGCCCGAATTGGCGAACAGAAAGGGCGCTGTGTTCCACCACGAAACGCCAGACTATTTCTCTGATGGTTGGGGAAAAAATATTGCGGTTTGGATGTGATGTTTTAATGCACCCACCGTATAGTCCTGATCGTGCACCTTTAGTATCACTTGTTCCGGGTGCTACAGAAAAACTTGAATAAGAAGAACTTCAGTTCCCTGGACGTGCTCAAAAACCTCTTAGATGACTTTTTTGCCCAAAAATTTGAGGATTTCTATGAAAGAGGGATAATGAAGCTCGTGGAGAGATGGCAGAAAGTTATTGAGTAGAATGGAACATATTTTATTGATTAAAATTGTTTTTTTCCTAAATATTTTGCGTTTGAAATTTACTTGATTTTCTCTACGGAATTATGCATAGACCCAATATGTATAGGCCTCCTTTTCATAATTTATATTAATATTTTGACATATTACCAATCCCTTTCTCTTTGCAATTTGCTTTTGGCTGTTCCATATAATTTCCTGTAATTCTATTAGTCAATAAACCTATCTTTCAAATTCACTTCTCCTTTATGTATATGGGCAAAATTCTTTTATTCTTCCCAATGATGACGGTACGCTGAATGCTACTGAAACCAGTCTGCAATTTGCTAAAAAATTCTGCTGCTTAAAATGCTCTTTTATTTTCTTGTATTGTACTGCTCCAGGTATTATCTTAATTTCCGTGTTTCCATATTTTTTTCAAAATCATGAATTTTTCCATACATTTTGCATATATGTTTGAAGAACATTTATCATGCAGAGGAGTCATCTGTTCTAATGAATGTTAAAAATGACCATATAAGAATTTATTTACAGTTTACTTAAACCACACATAACTTTATTTCTCAGTTTAAATTGTCTACCTTAACCCGTAAGCGCCCAGCGATCTATTTCTAGACCACCTACAACCGAACAAAACTTTTAAATTTCAATGCCAGTATTTTAGTACGAAAATTTTCTCATTACCTAATCTCAAATTTTGAGTGATTAAATAACTCAAAATTACTACATGGGAAAAACTGGTGTCGAAGAATTAAAAGAAGTGTAAAAGAAGTTAGGCGTTAACGGGTTAAATACTTCCAACAGATTGTAATGTATTTTCGTTGCAATAAAATGGCATGACAGGCATGATTCAAATATCGATTCTTCATAAAGATTATTTCTCTACTTAAAGTATTAAATTATGAGAATTTCCCTGCTACTGATTTATTTATATTTATTTTGTGTTAAATTTTTAAACTCAGCAAATTACAAAACACTACTTATTTAATAAGTTTTAAGCTCATAAGTTATTACATAGCTTAAGCGATATTAACAAATTCCTTTTAAATCGGTGTAAAATCCGCGCCCATTAAGTAACTTTTATAATTTTTACCTTGTATTATGATATTTTGTTTGTAAATAATTATCTTTTAACGGTTGCTGCATCGCATTACACAACACATAATTTTCATTCACCTCATTATAATGCATGAATTGACAATTTAACACATTGCATCAGGCACCCAATCCCATTATAACAACGTCTTGTACTTCCATTAGTTCGAAAACAAATGGCTTGGTAATAGCATCGTAATCTTTATCCTGCTATCGGCGTAATAATACCTGTAAGCAAGATTCATATCTTAAACTGTCTATGTCATTTAAGATAATTATCTATTATTTCTTAAGAGAACTCGTGAAATTTAATTCCATACCCGATTAATAGATTCTAAAATTGAATAAAAGATGGATGCTACAATAAATTCATTCATTTGATAAAGCAAAATGACATTTAAGTATGTTAAGAATGCATTCATGTATGTATAATTAATTACCTGCATACTTATCCACATAAAGAGAGGAACAATTCATTTTATTCTAAAATGCATTTACGTATAATGACACAGCGAAGGGTAAAATATATGATTTGCAGGAAATAAATATCGAGTTTAAATTAAAAAGAAATAATTATAAGATTTGCATTTCGTCGTATAGAACTTTTTTCTGTGTACTTTCAAATGTTCCAAACGCCTTGCTGAATGTTTAATTTTTTTACAGTTATATAATGACCACAAAGTTTATCATATGCACAAGTTTGCGAACTAAGAGAAAAGAAAGATGTTAGTTTTTTTTAGATATTTTTCAAGTGATGAAGGAAATATTTTCATCAATTCCATCACAAATCTTATGATTATTTCTTGGCAATATATGCCTCATTTGCATATGTAGGATACATAATATTTATAGTGATATAGGGTACTACAAAAGATATCATGGGATCTTCAAATGAAGAATTTCCTTCGTGATTGATTAAATATTCGTTTCACATTGTATCTACAAATTTATTTGCCATCAATATATTTATGGTATCTCTACATCGTTATTTTTCATTATTCGCATGTGCACACTACATAATCAACTTAAGATGCTAAATAAATTTGATTATGTCTTGGAATTTATTTTCTCTTAATTGTTTAAATATTTGTTATATGTTGTATCAAAATATTTATTTGCTGATATTTCTGCATCGTTACTTTCTGACGTATAAATATCTACCACAATGCATGTTTGTGTTATAATGTTTCAGTATATGAATATTATCCAATCCCTAAAAATGATTAAAGAAATAAAATTAACAGTTCTTGATAGAAACTCACAGAAACACAACATAAGTAAATGCTGAAAGCATGCGTTTTAAAGTATTTTACCTAACATCAATGAAGTAATTTATACTAATATTATAAAGGAGTAAAGATTGTTTTTTTGTTTGTTTGTTTGTTTGTAGGGGGTAATCTCTGGAACTACCAAACCGATTTCAAAAGTGATGGTAGCAAATTGATGGTGACAACCCCTGCTCCAACATAGGCTATATTTTATGTCGGTGCCACTACCCCAGGGGGGTGCAAGAACGAAAAACGTTCTAAAATGGCAATCTTTTCTATACTGAAACAGCTGGAAATTTGAAATTTGGCGTTGTAGTTACTTATAAGATGTAAATGCTCTCTAAGAACAAAATAAAAAAAAATCGAAATGTTAAAGGGTGAAATGAGCGAAAAGCGTTCTAAAAACATTCTAAATTACAATTTCTATGGAATCTCTGGAACTACCGAACCGATTTCAAAAGTGATGGTGGCAAATTGATGGTGCCAACCCCTGCTCCAATATAGGCTATATTTTATGTCGGTGTCACTAACCCCAGGGGGGTGCAGGAGCGAAAAATGTTCTAAAATTGCGATCTTTTTTATACTGAAGGAGCTAGAAATTTGAAATTTGGCGTTGTAGTTACATATAAGATGTAAATGCTCTCTAAGAACAAAATTAAAAAAAAAATTGAAATTTAAAAGGGTGAAATGAGTGAAAAGCGTTCTAAAACCATTCTAAATTATAATTTCTATGGAATCTCTGGAACTACCGAACCGATTTCAAAAGTGATGGTGGCAAATTGATGGTGACAACCCCTGCTCCAACATAGGATATATTTTTTGTGGGTGCCACTATCCCCAGGGGGGGTGCAGGAGCGAAAAACGTTCTAAAATTGCGATTTGTTTATACTGAAGGAGCTAGAAATTTGAAATTTGGCATTGTAGTTACTTATAAGATGTAAATGCTCTCTAAAAAAAAAATTAAAAAAAAGAAATCGAAATTTAAAAGGGTGAAATAAGCGAAAAGCGTTCTAAAAACATTCTAAATTACAATTTCTATAGAATCTCTGGAACTACCGAACCGATTTTAAAAGTGATGGTGGCAAATTGATGGTGACAACCCCTGCTCCAACATAGGCTTTATTTTATGTCGGTGTCACTAACCCCAAGGAGGGTGCAGGAGCGAAAAACGTTCTAAAATTGCGATTTTGTTTATACTGAAGGCTCTAGAAATTTGAAATTTGGCATTGTAGTTACTTATAAGATGTAAATGCTCTCTGAAAAAAAAAATCGAAATTTAAAAGGATGAAATGAGCGAAAAGCGTTCTAAAAACATTCTAAATTACAATTTCTATGGAATCTCTAGAACTACCGAACCGATTCCAAAAGTGATGGTGGCAAATTTATGGTGACAACCCCTGCTCCAACATAGGCTTAATTTTATGTCGGTGTCACTAACCACAGGGAGGGTGCAGGAGCGAAAAACGTTCTAAAATTGCGATTTTGTTTATACTGAAGGCTCTAGAAATTTGAAATTTGGCATTGTAGTTACTTATAAGATGTAAATGCTCTCTGAAAAAAAAATCGAAATTTAAAAGGATGAAATGAGCGAAAAGCGTTCTAAAAACATTCTAAATTACAATTTCTATGGAATCTCTAGAACTACCGAACCGATTGCAAAAGTGATGGTGGCAAATTTATGGTGACAACCCCTGCTCCAACATAGGCTATATTTTATGTCGGTGTCACTAACCCCAGAGAGGGGTGCAGGAGCGAAAAACGTTCTAAAATTGCGATCTTTTTTATACTGAAGGAGCTAGAAATTTGAAATTTTGCATTGTAGTTACTTATAAGATGTAAATGCTCTCTAAAAACAAAATAAAAAAAATTCGAAATTTAAAAGGGTGAAATGAGCGAAAAGCGTTCTAAAAACATTCTAAATTACATTTTCTATGGAATCGATTCTTTCTATCGATCTACCGAACCGATTTCAAAAGTGATGTTGGCAAATTGGTGGTGACAATCCCTGCTCCAACAGCCTCTTTATTAAAAAACTATGCGTTTCTGACGACTGGGTTTTTCGCTAATTGTTGCCACAGATTAATCTCGGAAAATGAAACATTTGAAGTTACTGAAAAAAATAGTAGCTCGAAAAGTATTTGTCAGAAAATTGTTAGGCAAACTGCGTTTGAAAGGTAAAAAATTATATTTTTCTTGATATAAATTTCAAATCTAATGATTATGCCATTTTTCAAATATTGAATTTGAAAAATTACCAAATTTCACAATGGAGTACCATAGCAAAACCTTCATGCGTAAAAAGATAATGATAAGGGCGACGTGTCCTGGCGTGTATATTGACTATAGCACGAGTCACACATTATAGTAACCTTATTATTCTGTTAAAATATAAAAGAGAATTATGAAATGTCAATATTTTGTTGGATTAAAAGGATTAAAATGACAAAATTTGTAAGGGTAATTACTTTTTTCAATTTCAATCATGATTACATTCATCATGATTCAATTTCGTATGATTGAATGTTTAGTGGACTAATAAATCAACTAAAAAAGTAATCAGTTAATGCTAACCCTGGTTTTACCTTGCTTTTTTACATCTAGTTTTCCCAAACTAAAATTCTCGATCAATATGATTTCAAAATAATGTTCACCCCTGCCAATAAACTTACTCACTCCAAACTAAAGTACTCGATTGAGATTTTTAATTCCAGAGTACCTATAGTATTACTTGCCGGTGTGGGCTTACGTATATTGGATAAACAAAACGTATTTTAAAATGCGGAATAAAAGAACATATGCAATTTATTCGTAAACAAGAAACGAACAAATCGGCTATTGCAAAGCATTAATGGGCGATGAATTACACCTTTGAATTTAACCCCGCTAAAATTACACCTAAACCCACTTCTATACTTGATTTTAGCTTTCTTGAAGCATTCCATATTTATAAAAATCATAAAAAATATTGTTAATTGTGGCTTTGCTATTCGTCTACTGTCAGATTGTTGGAAATATTATTGCGTCTATGCATAATTCCGTAGCGAAAATCGAGTATATTTAAAACGAAAAAAAAAAACATTTTGGAAAAAACAATTTTAATCAATCAAATATGTTTCATTATGTTCGATAACTTTCTGCCATCTCTCCACGAGCTACATTATCCCTCTTTCATAGAAATCCTGAGATATTTGGTCAAAGAAGTCATCCAAGTGGTTTTTGAGGACGTCTCGGGGAACTAAAGTTTTTGTTATTCGCTGCTCAAACGCCATACAAACGAACCATTTTTGAAGCGGATGATCACTGGTGATGAAAAATGGATTGTTTGCAATAATGTCAGTCGAAAAAGATCGTGGTTAAAGCGTGGAGATACTGATCAGATGGTCGCAAAGGCTGGATTACACCCGAAGAAAATCATGCTCTGTATCTAGTGGGATTGGAAAGGAAACGTCCGTTATGAGCTGTCACCACACAACCAAACGATTGATTCGACCAAGTACTGCTTACAACTGGACAAATTAAAGCGAGCAATCAACCAGAAGTGGCCCGAATTGGCGAACAGAAAGGGCGCTGTGTTCCACCACGAAACGCCAGACTATTTCTCTGATGGTTGGGGAAAAAATATTGCGGTTTGGATGTGATGTTTTAATGCACCCACCGTATAGTCCTGATCGTGCACCTTTAGTATCACTTGTTCCGGGTGCTACAGAAAAACTTGAATAAGAAGAACTTCAGTTCCCTGGACGTGCTCAAAAACCTCTTAGATGACTTTTTTGCCCAAAAATTTGAGGATTTCTATGAAAGAGGGATAATGAAGCTCGTGGAAAGATGGCAGAAAGTTATTGCGTAGAATGGAACATATTTTATTGATTAAAATTGTTTTTTTCCTAAATATTTTGCGTTTGAAATTTACTTGATTTTCTCTACGGAATTATGCATAGACCCAATATGTATAGGCCTCCTTTTCATAATTTATATTAATATTTTGACATATTACCAATCCCTTTCTCTTTGCAATTTGCTTTTGGCTGTTCCATATAATTTCCTGTAATTCTATTAGTCAATAAACCTATCTTTCAAATTCACTTCTCCTTTATGTATATGGGCAAAATTCTTTTATTCTTCCCAATGATGACGGTACGCTGAATGCTACTGAAACCAGTCTGCAATTTGCTAAATAATTCTGCTGCTTAAAATGCTCTTTTATTTTCTTGTATTGTACTGCTCCAGGTATTATCTTAATTTCCGTGTTTCCATATTTTTTTCAAAATCATGAATTTTTCCATACATTTTGCATATATGTTTGAAGAACATTTATCATGCAGAGGAGTCATCTGTTCTAATGAATGTTAAAAATGACCATATAAGAATTTATTTACAGTTTACTTAAACCACACATAACTTTATTTCTCAGTTTAAATTGTCTACCTTAACCCGTAAGCGCCCAGCGATCTATTTCTAGACCACCTACAACCGAACAAAACTTTTAAATTTCAATACCAGTATTTTAGTACGAAAATTTTCTCATTACCTGATCTCAAATTTTGAGTGATTAAATAACTCAAAATTACTACATGGGAAAAACTGGTGTCGAAGAATTAAAAGAAGTGTAAAAGAAGTTGGGCGTTAACGGGTTAAATACTTCCAACAGATTGTAATGTATTTTCGTTGCAATAAAATGGCATGACAGGCATGATTCAAATATCGATTCTTCATAAAGATTATTTCTTTACTTAAAGTATTAAATTATGAGAATTTCCCTGCTACTGATTTATTTATATTTATTTTGTGTTAAATTTTTAAACTCAGCAAATTACAAAACACTACTTATTTAATAAGTTTTAAGCTCATAAGTTATTACATAGCTTAAGCGATATTAACAAATTCCTTTTAAATCGGTGTAAAATCCGCGCCCATTAAGTAACTTTTATAATTTTTACCTTGTATTATGATATTTTGTTTGTAAATAATTATCTTTTAACGGTTGCTGCATCGCATTACACAACACATAATTTTCATTCACCTCATTATAATGCATGAATTGACAATTTAACACATTGCATCAGGCACCCAATCCCATTATAACAACGTCTTGTACTTCCATTAGTTCGAAAACAAATGGCTTGGTAATAGCATCGTAATCTTTATCCTGCTATCGGCGTAATAATACCTGTAAGCAAGATTCATATCTTAAACTGTCTATGTCATTTAAGATAATTATCTATTATTTCTTAAGAGAACTCGTGAAATTTAATTCCATACCCGATTAATAGATTCTAAAATTGAATAAAAGATGGATGCTACAATAAATTCATTCATTTGATAAAGCAAAATGACATTTAAGTATGTTAAGAATGCATTCATGTATGTATAATTAATTACCTGCATACTTATCCACATAAAGAGAGGAACAATTCATTTTATTCTAAAATGCATTTACGTATAATGACACAGCGAAGGGTAAAATATATGATTTGCAGGAAATAAATATCGAGTTTAAATTAAAAAGAAATAATTATAAGATTTGCATTTCGTCGTATAGAACTTTTTTCTGTGTACTTTCAAATGTTCCAAACGCCTTGCTGAATGTTTAATTTTTTTACAGTTATATAATGACCACAAAGTTTATCATATGCACAAGTTTGCGAACTAAGAGAAAAGAAAGATGTTAGTTTTTTTTAGATATTTTTCAAGTGATGAAGGAAATATTTTCATCAATTCCATCACAAATCTTATGATTATTTCTTGGCAATATATGCCTCATTTGCATATGTAGGATACATAATATTTATAGTGACATAGGGTACTACAAAAGATATCATGGGATCTTCAAATGAAGAATTTCCTTCGTGATTGATTAAATATTCGTTTCACATTGTATCTACATATTTATTTGCCATCAATATATTTATGGTATCTCTACATCGTTATTTTTCATTATTCGCATGTGCACACTACATAATCAACTTAAGATGCTAAATAAATTTGATTATGTCTTGGAATTTATTTGCTCTTAATTGTTTAAATATTTGTTATATGTTGTATCAAAATATTTATTTGCTGATATTTCTGCATCGTTACTTTCTGACGTATAAATATCTACCACAATGCATGTTTGTGTTATAATGTTTCAGTATATGAATATTATCCAATCCCTAAAAATGATTAAAGAAATAAAATTAACAGTTCTTGATAGAAACTCACAGAAACACAACATAAGTAAATGCTGAAAGCATGCGTTTTAAAGTATTTTACCTAACATCAATGAAGTAATTTATACTAATATTATAAAGGAGTAAAGATTGTTTTTTTGTTTGTTTGTTTGTTTGTAGGGGGTAATCTCTGGAACTACCAAACCGATTTCAAAAGTGATGGTAGCAAATTGATGGTGACAACCCCTGCTCCAACATAGGCTATATTTTATGTCGGTGCCACTACCCCAGGGGGGTGCAAGAACGAAAAACGTTCTAAAATGGCAATCTTTTCTATACTGAAACAGCTGGAAATTTGAAATTTGGCGTTGTAGTTACTTATAAGATGTAAATGCTCTCTAAGAACAAAATAAAAAAAAATCGAAATGTTAAAGGGTGAAATGAGCGAAAAGCGTTCTAAAAACATTCTAAATTACAATTTCTATGGAATCTCTGGAACTACCGAACCGATTTCAAAAGTGATGGTGGCAAATTGATGGTGCCAACCCCTGCTCCAATATAGGCTATATTTTATGTCGGTGTCACTAACCCCAGGGGGGGTGCAGGAGCGAAAAATGTTCTAAAATTGCGATCTTTTTTATACTGAAGGAGCTAGAAATTTGAAATTTGGCGTTGTAGTTACATATAAGATGTAAATGCTCTCTAAGAACAAAATTTAAAAAAAATTGAAATTTAAAAGGGTGAAATGAGTGAAAAGCGTTCTAAAAACATTCTAAATTATAATTTCTATGGAATCTCTGGAACTACCGAACCGATTTCAAAAGTGATGGTGGCAAATTGATGGTGACAACCCCTGCTCCAACATAGGATATATTTTTTGTGGGTGCCACTATCCCCAGGGGGGGTGCAGGAGCGAAAAACGTTCTAAAATTGCGATTTGTTTATACTGAAGGAGCTAGAAATTTGAAATTTGGCATTGTAGTTACTTATAAGATGTAAATGCTCTCTAAAAAAAAAATTAAAAAAAAGAAATCGAAATTTAAAAGGGTGAAATGAGCGAAAAGCGTTCTAAAAACATTCTAAATTACAATTTCTATAGAATCTCTGGAACTACCGAACCGATTCCAAAAGTGATGGTGGCAAATTTATGGTGACAACCCCTGCTCCAACATAGGCTTAATTTTATGTCGGTGTCACTAACCCCAGGGAGGGTGCAGGAGCGAAAAACGTTCTAAAATTGCGATTTTGTTTATACTGAAGGCTCTAGAAATTTGAAATTTGGCATTGTAGTTACTTATAAGATGTAAATGCTCTCTGAAAAAAAAAAATCGAAATTTAAAAGGATGAAATGAGCGAAAAGCGTTCTAAAAACATTCTAAATTACAATTTCTATGGAATCTCTAGAACTACCGAACCGATTGCAAAAGTGATGGTGGCAAATTTATGGTGACAACCCCTGCTCCAACATAGGCTATATTTTATGTCGGTGTCACTAACCCCAGAGAGGGGTGCAGGAGCGAAAAACGTTCTAAAATTGCGATCTTTTTTATACTGAAGGAGCTAGAAATTTGAAATTTTGCATTGTAGTTACTTATAAGATGTAAATGCTCTCTGAAAAAAAAATCGAAATTTAAAAGGATGAAATGAGCGAAAAGCGTTCTAAAAACATTCTAAATTACAATTTCTATGGAATCTCTAGAACTACCGAACCGATTCCAAAAGTGATGGTGGCAAATTTATGGTGACAACCCCTGCTCCAACATAGGCTTAATTTTATGTCGGTGTCACTAACCACAGGGAGGGTGCAGGAGCGAAAAACGTTCTAAAATTGCGATTTTGTTTATACTGAAGGCTCTAGAAATTTGAAATTTGGCATTGTAGTTACTTATAAGATGTAAATGCTCTCTGAAAAAAAAATCGAAATTTAAAAGGATGAAATGAGCGAAAAGCGTTCTAAAAACATTCTAAATTACAATTTCTATGGAATCTCTAGAACTACCGAACCGATTGCAAAAGTGATGGTGGCAAATTTATGGTGCCAACCCCTGCTCCAACATAGGCTATATTTTATGTCGGTGTCACTAACCCCAGGGGGGGTGCAGGAGCGAAAAATGTTCTAAAATTGCGATCTTTTTTATACTGAAGGAGCTAGAAATTTGAAATTTGGCGTTGTAGTTACATATAAGATGTAAATGCTCTCTAAGAACAAAATTTAAAAAAAATTGAAATTTAAAAGGGTGAAATGAGTGAAAAGCGTTCTAAAAACATTCTAAATTATAATTTCTATGGAATCTCTGGAACTACCGAACCGATTTCAAAAGTCATGGTGGCAAATTGATGGTGACAACCCCTGCTCCAACATAGGATATATTTTTTGTGGGTGCCACTATCCCCAGGGGGGGTGCAGGAGCGAAAAACGTTCTAAAATTGCGATTTGTTTATACTGAAGGAGCTAGAAATTTGAAATTTGGCATTGTAGTTACTTATAAGATGTAAATGCTCTCTAAAAAAAAAATTAAAAAAAAGAAATCGAAATTTAAAAGGGTGAAATGAGCGAAAAGCGTTCTAAAAACATTCTAAATTACAATTTCTATAGAATCTCTGGAACTACCGAACCGATTTTAAAAGTGATGGTGGCAAATTGATGGTGACAACCCCTGCTCCAACATAGGCTTTATTTTATGTCGGTGTCACTAACCCCAAGGAGGGTGCAGGAGCGAAAAACGTTCTAAAATTGCGATTTTGTTTATACTGAAGGCTCTAGAAATTTGAAATTTGGCATTGTAGTTACTTATAAGATGTAAATGCTCTCTGAAAAAAAAAATAGAAATTTAAAAGGATGAAATGAGCGAAAAGCGTTCTAAAAACATTCTAAATTACAATTTCTATGGAATCTCTAGAACTACCGAACCGATTCCAAAAGTGATGGTGGCAAATTTATGGTGACAACCCCTGCTCCAACATAGGCTTAATTTTATGTCGGTGTCACTAACCCCAGGGAGGGTGCAGGAGCGAAAAACGTTCTAAAATTGCGATTTTGTTTATACTGAAGGCTCTAGAAATTTGAAATTTGGCATTGTAGTTACTTATAAGATGTAAATGCTCTCTGAAAAAAAAAAATCGAAATTTAAAAGGATGAAATGAGCGAAAAGCGTTCTAAAAACATTCTAAATTACAATTTCTATGGAATCTCTAGAACTACCGAACCGATTGCAAAAGTGATGGTGGCAAATTTATGGTGACAACCCCTGCTCCAACATAGGCTATATTTTATGTCGGTGTCACTAACCCCAGAGAGGGGTGCAGGAGCGAAAAACGTTCTAAAATTGCGATCTTTTTTATACTGAAGGAGCTAGAAATTTGAAATTTTGCATTGTAGTTACTTATAAGATGTAAATGCTCTCTGAAAAAAAAATCGAAATTTAAAAGGATGAAATGAGCGAAAAGCGTTCTAAAAACATTCTAAATTACAATTTCTATGGAATCTCTAGAACTACCGAACCGATTCCAAAAGTGATGGTGGCAAATTTATGGTGACAACCCCTGCTCCAACATAGGCTTAATTTTATGTCGGTGTCACTAACCACAGGGAGGGTGCAGGAGCGAAAAACGTTCTAAAATTGCGATTTTGTTTATACTGAAGGCTCTAGAAATTTGAAATTTGGCATTGTAGTTACTTATAAGATGTAAATGCTCTCTGAAAAAAAAATCGAAATTTAAAAGGATGAAATGAGCGAAAAGCGTTCTAAAAACATTCTAAATTACAATTTCTATGGAATCTCTAGAACTACCGAACCGATTGCAAAAGTGATGGTGGCAAATTTATGGTGACAACCCCTGCTCCAACATAGGCTATATTTTATGTCGGTGTCACTAACCCCAGAGAGGGGTGCAGGAGCGAAAAACGTTCTAAAATTGCGATCTTTTTTATACTGAAGGAGCTAGAAATTTGAAATTTTGCATTGTAGTTACTTATAAGATGTAAATGCTCTCTAAAAACAAAATAAAAAAAATTCGAAATTTAAAAGGGTGAAATGAGCGAAAAGCGTTCTAAAAACATTCTAAATTACATTTTCTATGGAATCGATTCTTTCTATCGATCTACCGAACCGATTTCAAAAGTGATGTTGGCAAATTGGTGGTGACAATCCCTGCTCCAACAGCCTCTTTATTAAAAAACTATGCGTTTCTGACGACTGGGTTTTTCGCTAATTGTTGCCACAGATTAATCTCGGAAAATGAAACATTTGAAGTTACTGAAAAAAATAGTAGCTCGAAAAGTATTTGTCAGAAAATTGTTAGGCAAACTGCGTTTGAAAGGTAAAAAATTATATTTTTCTTGATATAAATTTCAAATCTAATGATTATGCCATTTTTCAAATATTGAATTTGAAAAATTACCAAATTTCACAATGGAGTACCATAGCAAAACCTTCATGCGTAAAAAGATAATGATAAGGGCGACGTGTCCTGGCGTGTATATTGACTATAGCACGAGTCACACATTATAGTAACCTTATTATTCTGTTAAAATATAAAAGAGAATTATGAAATGTCAATATTTTGTTGGATTAAAAGGATTAAAATGACAAAATTTGTAAGGGTAATTACTTTTTTCAATTTCAATCATGATTACATTCATCATGATTCAATTTCGTATGATTGAATGTTTAGTGGACTAATAAATCAACTAAAAAAGTAATCAGTTAATGCTAACCCTGGTTTTACCTTGCTTTTTTACATCTAGTTTTCCCAAACTAAAATTCTCGAACAATATGATTTCAAAATAATGTTCACCCCTGCCAATAAACTTACTCACTCCAAACTAAAGTACTCGATTGAGATTTTTAATTCCAGAGTACCTATAGTATTACTTGCCGGTGTGGGCTTACGTATATTGGATAAACAAAACGTATTTTAAAATGCGGAATAAAAGAACATATGCAATTTATTCGTTAACAAGAAACGAACAAATCGGCTATTGCAAAGCATTAATGGGCGATGAATTACACCTTTGAATTTAACACCGCTAAAATTACACCTAAACCCACTTCTATACTTGATTTTAGCTTTCTTGAAGCATTCCATATTTATAAAAATCATAAAAAATATTGTTAATTGTGGCTTTGCTATTCGTCTACTGTCAGATTGTTGGAAATATTATTGCGTCTATGCATAATTCCGTAGCGAAAATCGAGTATATTTAAAACGAAAAAAAAAAAACATTTTGGAAAAAACAATTTTAATCAATCAAATATGTTTCATTATGTTCGATAACTTTCTGCCATCTCTCCACGAGCTACATTATCCCTCTTTCATAGAAATCCTGAGATATTTGGTCAAAGAAGTCATCCAAGTGGTTTTTGAGGACGTCTCGGGGAACTAAAGTTTTTGTTATTCGCTGCTCAAACGCCATACAAACGAACCATTTTTGAAGCGGATGATCACTGGTGATGAAAAATGGATTGTTTGCAATAATGTCAGTCGAAAAAGATCGTGGTTAAAGCGTGGAGATACTGATCAGATGGTCGCAAAGGCTGGATTACACCCGAAGAAAATCATGCTCTGTATCTAGTGGGATTGGAAAGGAAACGTCCGTTATGAGCTGTCACCACACAACCAAACGATTGATTCGACCAAGTACTGCTTACAACTGGACAAATTAAAGCGAGCAATCAACCAGAAGTGGCCCGAATTGGCGAACAGAAAGGGCGCTGTGTTCCACCACGAAACGCCAGACTATTTCTCTGATGGTTGGGGAAAAAATATTGCGGTTTGGATGTGATGTTTTAATGCACCCACCGTATAGTCCTGATCGTGCACCTTTAGTATCACTTGTTCCGGGTGCTACAGAAAAACTTGAATAAGAAGAACTTCAGTTCCCTGGACGTGCTCAAAAACCTCTTAGATGACTTTTTTGCCCAAAAATTTGAGGATTTCTATGAAAGAGGGATAATGAAGCTCGTGGAAAGATGGCAGAAAGTTATTGCGTAGAATGGAACATGTTTTATTGATTAAAATTGTTTTTTTCCTAAATATTTTGCGTTTGAAATTTACTTGATTTTCTCTACGGAATTATGCATAGACCCAATATGTATAGGCCTCCTTTTCATAATTTATATTAATATTTTGACATATTACCAATCCCTTTCTCTTTGCAATTTGCTTTTGGCTGTTCCATATAATTTCCTGTAATTCTATTAGTCAATAAACCTATCTTTCAAATTCACTTCTCCTTTATGTATATGGGCAAAATTCTTTTATTCTTCCCAATGATGACGGTACGCTGAATGCTACTGAAACCAGTCTGCAATTTGCTAAATAATTCTGCTGCTTAAAATGCTCTTTTATTTTCTTGTATTGTACTGCTCCAGGTATTATCTTAATTTCCGTGTTTCCATATTTTTTTCAAAATCATGAATTTTTCCATACATTTTGCATATATGTTTGAAGAACATTTATCATGCAGAGGAGTCATCTGTTCTAATGAATGTTAAAAATGACCATATAAGAATTTATTTACAGTTTACTTAAACCACACATAACTTTATTTCTCAGTTTAAATTGTCTACCTTAACCCGTAAGCGCCCAGCGATCTATTTCTAGACCACCTACAACCGAACAAAACTTTTAAATTTCAATACCAGTATTTTAGTACGAAAATTTTCTCATTACCTAATCTCAAATTTTGAGTGATTAAATAACTCAAAATTACTACATGGGAAAAACTGGTGTCGAAGAATTAAAAGAAGTGTAAAAGAAGTTGGGCGTTAACGGGTTAAATACTTCCAACAGATTGTAATGTATTTTCGTTGCAATAAAATGGCATGACAGGCATGATTCAAATATCGATTCTTCATAAAGATTATTTCTCTACTTAAAGTATTAAATTATGAGAATTTCCCTGCTACTGATTTATTTATATTTATTTTGTGTTAAATTTTTAAACTCAGCAAATTACAAAACACTACTTATTTAATAAGTTTTAAGCTCATAAGTTATTACATAGCTTAAGCGATATTAACAAATTCCTTTTAAATCGGTGTAAAATCCGCGCCCATTAAGTAACTTTTATAATTTTTACCTTGTATTATGATATTTTGTTTGTAAATAATTATCTTTTAACGGTTGCTGCATCGCATTACACAACACATAATTTTCATTCACCTCATTATAATGCATGAATTGACAATTTAACACATTGCATCAGGCACCCAATCCCATTATAACAACGTCTTGTACTTCCATTAGTTCGAAAACAAATGGCTTGGTAATAGCATCGTAATCTTTATCCTGCTATCGGCGTAATAATACCTGTAAGCAAGATTCATATCTTAAACTGTCTATGTCATTTAAGATAATTATCTATTATTTCTTAAGAGAACTCGTGAAATTTAATTCCATACCCGATTAATAGATTCTAAAATTGAATAAAAGATGGATGCTACAATAAATTCATTCATTTGATAAAGCAAAATGACATTTAAGTATGTTAAGAATGCATTCATGTATGTATAATTAATTACCTGCATACTTATCCACATAAAGAGAGGAACAATTCATTTTATTCTAAAATGCATTTACGTATAATGACACAGCGAAGGGTAAAATATATGATTTGCAGGAAATAAATATCGAGTTTAAATTAAAAAGAAATAATTATAAGATTTGCATTTCGTCGTATAGAACTTTTTTCTGTGTACTTTCAAATGTTCCAAACGCCTTGCTGAATGTTTAATTTTTTTACAGTTATATAATGACCACAAAGTTTATCATATGCACAAGTTTGCGAACTAAGAGAAAAGAAAGATGTTAGTTTTTTTTAGATATTTTTCAAGTGATGAAGGAAATATTTTCATCAATTCCATCACAAATCTTATGATTATTTCTTGGCAATATATGCCTCATTTGCATATGTAGGATACATAATATTTATAGTGATATAGGGTACTACAAAAGATATCATGGGATCTTCAAATGAAGAATTTCCTTCGTGATTGATTAAATATTCGTTTCACATTGTATCTACAAATTTATTTGCCATCAATATATTTATGGTATCTCTACATCGTTATTTTTCATTATTCGCATGTGCACACTACATAATCAACTTAAGATGCTAAATAAATTTGATTATGTCTTGGAATTTATTTGCTCTTAATTGTTTAAATATTTGTTATATGTTGTATCAAAATATTTATTTGCTGATATTTCTGCATCGTTACTTTCTGACGTATAAATATCTACCACAATGCATGTTTGTGTTATAATGTTTCAGTATATGAATATTATCCAATCCCTAAAAATGATTAAAGAAATAAAATTAACAGTTCTTGATAGAAACTCACAGAAACACAACATAAGTAAATGCTGAAAGCATGCGTTTTAAAGTATTTTACCTAACATCAATGAAGTAATTTATACTAATATTATAAAGGAGTAAAGATTGTTTTTTTGTTTGTTTGTTTGTTTGTAGGGGGTAATCTCTGGAACTACCAAACCGATTTCAAAAGTGATGGTAGCAAATTGATGGTGACAACCCCTGCTCCAACATAGGCTATATTTTATGTCGGTGCCACTACCCCAGGGGGGTGCAAGAACGAAAAACGTTCTAAAATGGCAATCTTTTCTATACTGAAACAGCTGGAAATTTGAAATTTGGCGTTGTAGTTACATATAAGATGTAAATGCTCTCTAAGAACAAAATAAAAAAAAATCGAAATGTTAAAGGGTGAAATGAGCGAAAAGCGTTCTAAAAACATTCTAAATTACAATTTCTATGGAATCTCTGGAACTACCGAACCGATTTCAAAAGTGATGGTGGCAAATTGATGGTGCCAACCCCTGCTCCAATATAGGCTATATTTTATGTCGGTGTCACTAACCCCAGGGGGGTGCAGGAGCGAAAAATGTTCTAAAATTGCGATCTTTTTTATACTGAAGGAGCTAGAAATTTGAAATTTGGCGTTGTAGTTACATATAAGATGTAAATGCTCTCTAAGAACAAAATTAAAAAAAAATTGAAATTTAAAAGGGTGAAATGAGTGAAAAGCGTTCTAAAAACATTCTAAATTATAATTTCTATGGAATCTCTGGAACTACCGAACCGATTTCAAAAGTCATGGTGGCAAATTGATGGTGACAACCCCTGCTCCAACATAGGATATATTTTTTGTGGGTGCCACTATCCCCAGGGGGGGTGCAGGAGCGAAAAACGTTCTAAAATTGCGATTTGTTTATACTGAAGGAGCTAGAAATTTGAAATTTGGCATTGTAGTTACGTATAAGATGTAAATGCTCTCTAAAAAAAAATTAAAAAAAAGAAATCGAAATTTAAAAGGGTGAAATGAGCGAAAAGCGTTCTAAAAACATTCTAAATTACAATTTCTATAGAATCTCTGGAACTACCGAACCGATTTTAAAAGTGATGGTGGCAAATTGATGGTGACAACCCCTGCTCCAACATAGGCTTTATTTTATGTCGGTGTCACTAACCCCAAGGAGGGTGCAGGAGCGAAAAACGTTCTAAAATTGCGATTTTGTTTATACTGAAGGCTCTAGAAATTTGAAATTTGGCATTGTCGTTACTTATAAGATGTAAATGCTCTCTGAAAAAAAAAATCGAAATTTAAAAGGATGAAATGAGCGAAAAGCGTTCTAAAAACATTCTAAATTACAATTTCTATGGAATCTCTAGAACTACCGAACCGATTCCAAAAGTGATGGTGGCAAATTTATGGTGACAACCCCTGCTCCAACATAGGCTTAATTTTATGTCGGTGTCACTAACCCCAGGGAGGGTGCAGGAGCGAAAAACGTTCTAAAATTGCGATTTTGTTTATACTGAAGGCTCTAGAAATTTGAAATTTGGCATTGTAGTTACTTATAAGATGTAAATGCTCTCTGAAAAAAAAAAAATCGAAATTTAAAAGGATGAAATGAGCGAAAAGCGTTCTAAAAACATTCTAAATTACAATTTCTATGGAATCTCTAGAACTACCGAACCGATTGCAAAAGTGATGGTGGCAAATTTATGGTGACAACCCCTGCTCCAACATAGGCTATATTTTATGTCGGTGTCACTAACCCCAGAGAGGGGTGCAGGAGCGAAAAACGTTCTAAAATTGCGATCTTTTTTATACTGAAGGAGCTAGAAATTTGAAATTTTGCATTGTAGTTACTTATAAGATGTAAATGCTCTCTAAAAACAAAATAAAAAAATTCGAAATTTAAAAGGGTGAAATGAGCGAAAAGCGTTCTAAAAACATTCTAAATTACAATTTCTATGGAATCTCTAGAACTACCGAACCGATTCCAAAAGTGATGGTGGCAAATTTATGGTGACAACCCCTGCTCCAACATAGGCTTAATTTTATGTCGGTGTCACTAACCCCAGGGAGGGTGCAGGAGCGAAAAACGTTCTAAAATTGCGATTTTGTTTATACTGAAGGCTCTAGAAATTTGAAATTTGGCATTGTAGTTACTTATAAGATGTAAATGCTCTCTGAAAAAAAAAAATCGAAATTTAAAAGGATGAAATGAGCGAAAAGCGTTCTAAAAACATTCTAAATTACAATTTCTATGGAATCTCTAGAACTACCGAACCGATTGCAAAAGTGATGGTGGCAAATTTATGGTGACAACCCCTGCTCCAACATAGGCTATATTTTATGTCGGTGTCACTAACCCCAGAGAGGGGTGCAGGAGCGAAAAACGTTCTAAAATTGCGATCTTTTTTATACTGAAGGAGCTAGAAATTTGAAATTTTGCATTGTAGTTACTTATAAGATGTAAATGCTCTCTAAAAACAAAATAAAAAAATTCGAAATTTAAAAGGGTGAAATGAGCGAAAAGCGTTCTAAAAACATTATAAATTACATTTTCTATGGAATCGATTCTTTCTATCGATCTACCGAACCGATTTCAAAAGTGATGTTGGCAAATTGGTGGTGACAATCCCTGCTCCAACAGCCTCTTTATTAAAAAACTATGCGTTTCTGACGACTGGGTTTTTCGCTAATTGTTGCCACAGATTAATCTCGGAAAATGAAACATTTGAAGTTACTGAAAAAAATAGTAGCTCGAAAAGTATTTGTCAGAAAATTGTTAGGCAAACTGCGTTTGAAAGGTAAAAAATTATATTTTTCTTGATATAAATTTCAAATCTAATGATTATGCCATTTTTCAAATATTGAATTTGAAAAATTACCAAATTTCACAATGGAGTACCATAGCAAAACCTTCATGCGTAAAAAGATAATGATAAGGGCGACGTGTCCTGGCGTGTATATTGACTATAGCACGAGTCACACATTATAGTAACCTTATTATTCTGTTAAAATATAAAAGAGAATTATGAAATGTCAATATTTTGTTGGATTAAAAGTTCGTTATAAGAAATTGACCAGCGTAGCGGGAGTAGCTTGCTAGTAACTTATAAGGCAAGTGCGACGTGAAACAATAACAAAATTTGCTTAATTGCATTTTTCACTAACCGCTTTTCAACGGAGGAGGTTATACAATTCGTTTGTAGACAAGATGACCTTTCTTATTATTGAGGAATATCTAATTCTAAACCGTTTGTTTTAGAGGTATATTTCTAATTGCAAAAATGTTTAATCTCTTCCTCATAGTAAAATACCTTTATCCAATAGTTAAAATACTTATTTCTATTACGTAATAGTTCCATTTGCAAAAATGTTTCAAATGTTGCTCTTCCTCACACGAAAATACATTTATGTAACAGTTAAAATAGATAAAACAATTATTTTTGTTACGCAATAGTTCCAATTGCAAAAATGTTTCAAATGTTGCTCTTCATCATAAGACAATCCAGTTACGCAATAGTTAAAATTTTTATTATTTTTTTAAATGCGAAAATTACATTTTTATACGAATGAATGGATGACACTTAATGGCGCAAGATTCCTGCAAGGACGTACTGCGCCAAATTTTTACACGGCCCTTGAGTCCTATAAGTTATATTTAGGAAAACCATCTCCGTGTTCTAGCAAGTGAAACAGTAAAAATTCCATTTTTTATGAACAAAACTTACCGGGTTATGACACTTTGTATTTTATGAATTTTCCGGCACATAAACATGTTTTTTGTTTTTAGTGAAAGAGAACGCTGAAAATTCATAAAATTCAAAGTATCATAACTCGATAAGTTTTAGTCATAGAAGAATGGAATTATTACTGTTTATTTTACGTGTTAGAGCATGGATAATTTTTTTTCTGACTATAACATATATGACTCATGGTGCCTATAAAAATTTGATTTTCGAAAAAAAAAAACTGATTGTTTTGACTTAAATGGCTTTTTATATGAGGAAATACAACGTTTGAAACCTTTTTGAAATTGGAACTATACCTCTAAAACTAATGATTTAGGAACTAAATATTAATAAACGATAAGAAGGGACACCCAGTATATATTTTTAAAGGTATGAATGCATAACGTTTAAACGGAAATTCCGATATTCAATTTTTTGTTGTTGTTGTTGGAAATGTCACGTTTCTCTGAATTTCAGTAGGATCTAAAAACAATATGTTTGTCAGTCTCTCTGTTTCTTGTATTTTTTGATATTATAGATTTAAGGGGCTACTTCACTCAGTCGAAAACACCCGCTCGCTAATGTTAATCCTATGAAGGAAATATTTTACGATATCTCGTTCGTATTTCAATATTTTTAAATGATTTTTTTTCTTTTTTGCGTTGGATAGATGAGGTCAATCTCTATGCCGGCCTTTTTTTACATTTTTGATTTTGGTTGCAGTTTTTTTTTAATTGAGGATACTTTCACTTTCGAAACCGGTTCTGAAAGTGAAAGTGTCTAAACAATAAAAACTTGTGATTAAAATCGAAAAAGTACAAAAGTTCCTGCACAGAGATTGACCTCAGCCCAATGAAAAAAAATCATTTACAAATATTGAAATGAGAACGAGATATCATAAATTATTTCCCCTATAGGATTAACATTAGCGAGCGGGTGTTTTCGATTGTGAAGTAGTGAAGTAGCTCCTTAACTTATGCTATTAAGGTACATAGCGCTGAGTTTAATTTTTAAATAGTCGTTTTATTGTATAGATATTTTGTTTTCTTTTGTTACAATGACATTTCAAGATTGAATTTGAAAATTTCTTTCCGGCCACTTAATTTTTTTGTTAAATTCTCACGAATTAATGATATATTCACAGGTTTCGATTTCCAGATTTGTATCATACTCTAGTTAACAAATTATTATTAAGAGTTTTAGTCGCAATATCATTCAACGTTCAAATTTTTTTCTCAGTATGTTCAGTACACATTTTAAGTCATATTTTGTATATTTTTGAAGCAAGAAAAATGAAAGTTTGCAGTTGGAGTAAATGCAGCATGGCAAATCAAATGAAATAAAAAAAAATACTGGGATTCGAATTGAGATTTTCAAGCTACGTATAAAAATAAATGCATATATATGGTTTCTCATGAAAATTTTACTATGACACAAATGTAGAAATCGTAAACAAGGAACTGCCGTGCAAACATATTTATTCCGTGAGTTTTAGAACAAAAGCTATGTGTAGTGTTCAGATTATTATTATTTATTTATTATTATTTAATTTTTTTATGACTGTACATTGTGATTATGCAAACAGCTACAAATTAATTTTCCTGTTTTCGGAATTAACGTGAATTTTGTGTATTTCATAAGAGGGATTGTTAAATTCTAAATAGACTTTAATACTGAATGAACGAAGCATTTTAGCGGTAAATTGTTTGGAAATAAAAAAAATTCATAAAAAAAAGTCTCGCACCAGTGTAACATATTTTGGTCTGCACAGGTAACTGTTTATCGGATCACTTATGCTTTGTGCACAATATGTCTTTTCTACGAAATTGATGATACTCTACAACTTTGTCATTGAACGTTTAGCAGTAGTACCTATTGTTTTTGAAATATGTAATCAAATTCGTAGTTTTACCACCAGGAGCGCTGCAATGTATCTCGACATTTAGAACATATTGGTTTTATCTATAGTCACCACATTCATGGTTGTAGCTAACTCAGTTTACCAATTTTTTTCGGTGAGATGAATTAAAGAATCAAAGAATACAGAATTATGCAGAAGGATGCAGAAGAATGCAGAAAGAAGAATTAAGAATGCATTCATGTATGTATAATTAATTACCTGCATACTTATCCACATAAAGAGAGGAACAATTCATTTTATTCTAAAATGCATTTACGTATAATGACACAGCGAAGGGTAAAATATATGATTTGCAGGAAATAAATATCGAGTTTAAATTAAAAAGAAATAATTATAAGATTTGCATTTCGTCGTATAGAACTTTTTTCTGTGTACTTTCAAATGTTCCAAACGCCTTGCTGAATGTTTAATTTTTTTACAGTTATATAACGACCACAAAGTTTATCATATGCACAAGTTTGCGAACTAAGAGAAAAGAAAGATGTTAGTTTTTTTTAGATATTTTTCAAGTGATGAAGGAAATATTTTCATCAATTCCATCACAAATCTTATGATTATTTCTTGGCAATATATGCCTCATTTGCATATGTAGGATACATAATATTTATAGTGATATAGGGTACTACAAAAGATATCATGGGATCTTCAAATGAAGAATTTCCTTCGTGATTGATTAAATATTCGTTACATTGTATCTACATATTTATTTGCCATCAATATATTTATGGTATCTCTACATCGTTATTTTTCATTATTCGCATGTGCACACTACATAATCAACTTAAGATGCTAAATAAATTTGATTATGTCTTGGAATTTATTTGCTCTTAATTGTTTAAATATTTGTTATATGTTGTATCAAAATATTTATTTGCTGATATTTCTGCATCGTTACTTTCTGACGTATAAATATCTACCACAATGCATGTTTGTTTTATAATGTTTCAGTATATGAATATTATCCAATCCCTAAAAATGATTAAAGAAATAAAATTAACAGTTCTTGATAGAAACTCACAGAAACACAACATAAGTAAATGCTGAAAGCATGCGTTTTAAAGTATTTTACCAAACATCAATGAAGTAATTTATACTAATATTATAAAGGAGTAAAGATTGTTTTTTTGTTTGTTTGTTTGTTTGTAGGGGGTAATCTCTGGAACTACCAAACCGATTTCAAAAGTGATGGTAGCAAATTGATGGTGACAACCCCTGCTCCAACATAGGCTATATTTTATGTCGGTGCCACTACCCCAGGGCGGTGCAAGAACGAAAAACGTTCTAAAATGGCAATCTTTTCTATACTGAAACAGCTGGAAATTTGAAATTTGGCGTTGTAGTTACTTATAAGATGTAAATGCTCTCTAAGAACGAAATAAAAAAAATCGAAATGTTAAAGGGTGAAATGAGCGAAAAGCGTTCTAAAAACATTCTAAATTACAATTTCTATGGAATCTCTGGAACTACCGAACCGATTTCAAAAGTGATGGTGGCAAATTGATGGTGCCAACCCCTGCTCCAATATAGGCTATATTTTATGTCGGTGTCACTAACCCCAGGGGGGTGCAGGAGCGAAAAATGTTCTAAAATTGCGATCTTTTTTATACTGAAGGAGCTAGAAATTTGAAATTTGGCGTTGCAGTTACATATAAGATGTAAATGCTCTCTAAGAACAAAATTAAAAAAAAATTGAAATTTAAAAGGGTGAAATGAGTGAAAAGCGTTCTAAAAACATTCTAAATTATAATTTCTATGGAATCTCTGGAACTACCGAACCGATTTCAAAAGTCATGGTGGCAAATTGATGGTGACAACCCCTGCTCCAACATAGGATATATTTTTTGTGGGTGCCACTATCGCCAGGGGGGGTGCAGGAGCGAAAAACGTTCTAAAATTGCGATTTGTTTATACTGAAGGAGCTAGAAATTTGAAATTTGGCATTGTAGTTACTTATAAGATGTAAATGCTCTCTAAAAAAAAAATTTAAAAAAAAAATCGAAATTTAAAAGGGTGAAATGAGCGAAAAGCGTTCTAAAAACATTCTAAATTACAATTTCTATAGAATCTCTGGAACTACCGAACCGATTTTAAAAGTGATGGTGGCAAATTGATGGTGACAACCCCTGCTCCAACATAGGCTTTATTTTATGTCGGTGTCACTAACCCCAGGGAGGGTGCAGGAGCGAAAAACGTTCTAAAATTGCAATTTTGTTTATACTGAAGGCTCTAGAAATTTGAAATTTGGCATTGTAGTTACTTATAAGATGTAAATGCTCTCTGAAAAAAAAATCGAAATTTAAAAGGATGAAATGAGCGAAAAGCGTTCTAAAAACATTCTAAATTACAATTTCTATGGAATCTCTAAAATTACCGAACCGATTCCAAAAGTGATGGTGGCAAATTTATGGTGACAACCCCTGCTCCAACATAGGCTTAATTTTATGTCGGTGTCACTAACCCCAGGGAGGGTGCAGGAGCGAAAAACGTTCTAAAATTGCGATATTTTTTATACTGAAGGAGCTAGAAATTTGAAATTTTGCATTGTAGTTACTTATAAGATGTAAATGCTCTCTAAAAACAAAATAAAAAAAATTCGAAATTTAAAAGGGCGAAATGAGCGAAAAGCGTTCTAAAAACATTCTAAATTACATTTTCTATGGAATCGATTCTTTCTATCGATCTACCGAACCGATTTCAAAAGTGATGTTGGCAAATTGGTGGTGACAATCCCTGCTCCAACAGCCTCTTTATTAAAAAACTATGCGTTTCTGACGACTGGGTTTTTCGCTAATTGTTGCCACAGATTAATCTCGGAAAATGAAACATTTGAAGTTACTGAAAAAAATAGTAGCTCGAAAAGTATTTGTCAGAAAATTGTTAGGCAAACTGCGTTTGAAAGGTAAAAAATTATATTTTTCTTGATATAAATTTCAAATCTAATGATTATGCCATTTTTCAAATATTGAATTTGAAAAATTACCAAATTTCACAATGGAGTACCATAGCAAAACCTTCATGCGTAAAAAGATAATGATAAGGGCGACGTGTCCTGGCGTGTATATTGACTATAGCACGAGTCACACATTATAGTAACCTTATTATTCTGTTAAAATATAAAAGAGAATTATGAAATGTCAATATTTTGTTGGATTAAAAGTTCGTTATAAGAAATTGACCAGCGTAGCGGGAGTAGCTTGCTAGTAACTTATAAGGCAAGTGCGACGTGAAACAATAACAAAATTTGCTTAATTGCATTTTTCACTAACCGCTTTTCAACGGAGGAGGTTATACAATTCGTTTGTAGACAAGATGACCTTTCTTATTATTGAGGAATATCTAATTCTAAACCGTTTGTTTTAGAGGTATATTTCTAATTGCAAAAATATTTAATCTCTTCCTCATAGTAAAATACCTTTATCCAATAGTTAAAATACTTATTTCTATTACGTAATAGTTCCAATTGCAAAAATGTTTCAAATGTTGTTCTTCATCATAGAAAATCCATTTAAGTAACAGTTAAAATAGTTACAATATTTGTTTCATTACGTAATAGTTCCATTTGCAAAAATGTTTCAAATGTTGCTCTTCCTCACACGAAAATACATTTATGTAACAGTTAAAATAGATAAAACAATTATTTTTGTTACGCAATAGTTCCAATTGCAAAAATGTTTCAAATGTTGCTCTTCATCATAAGACAATCCAGTTACGCAATAGTTAAAATTTTTATTATTTTTTTAAATACGAAAATTACATTTTTATACGAATGAATGGATGAGACTTAATGGCGCAAGATTCCTGCAAGGACGTACTGCGCCAAATTTTTACACGGCCCTTGAGTCCTATAAGTATATTTAGGAAAACCATCTCCGTGTTCTAGCAAGTGAAACAGTAAAAATTCCATTTTTTATGAACAAAACTTACCGGGTTATGACACTTTGTATTTTATGAATTTTCCGGCACATAAACATGTTTTTTGTTTTTAGTGAAAGAGAACGCTGAAAATTCATAAAATTCAAAGTATCATAACTCGATAAGTTTTAGTCATAGAAGAATGGAATTATTACTGTTTATTTTACGTGTTAGAGCATGGATAATTTTTTTTCTGACTATAACATATATGACTCATGGAGCCTATAAAAATTTCATTTTCGAAAAAAAAAACTGATTGTTTTGACTTAAATGGCTTTTTATATGAGGAAATACAACGTTTGAAACCTTTTTGAAATTGGAACTATACCTCTAAAACTAATGATTTAGGAACTAAATATTAATAAACGATAAGAAGGGACACCCAGTATATATTTTTAAAGGTATGAATGCATAACGTTTAAACGGAAATTCCGATATTCAATTTTTTGTTGTTGTTGTTGGAAATGTCACGTTTCTCTGAATTTCAGTAGGATCTAAAAACAATATGTTTGTCAGTCTCTCTGTTTCTTGTATTTTTTGATATTATAGACTTAAGGGGCTACTTCACTCAGTCGAAAACACCCGCTCGCTAATGTTAATCCTATGAAGGAAATATTTTACGATATCTCGTTCGTATTTCAATATTTTTAAATGATTTTTTTTCTTTTTTGCGTTGGATAGATGAGGTCAATCTCTATGCCGGCCTTTTTTTACATTTTTGATTTTGGTTGCAGTTTTTTTTTAATTGAGGATACTTTCACTTTCGAAACCGGTTCTGAAAGTGAAAGTGTCTAAACAATAAAAACTTGTGATTAAAATCGAAAAAGTACAAAAGTTCCTGCACAGAGATTGACCTCAGCCCAATGAAAAAAAAAATCATTTACAAATATTGAAATGAGAACGAGATATCATAAAATATTTCCCCTATAGGATTAACATTAGCGAGCGGGTGTTTTCGATTGAGTGAAGTAGCTCCTTAACTTTCGTAAATGTTGATTAATCGAAAGGAATATTTGATATGCTATTAAGGTACATAGCGCTGAGTTTAATTTTTAAATAGTCGTTTTATTGTATAGATATTTTGTTTTCTTTTGTTACAATGACATTTCAAGATTGAATTTGAAAATTTCTTTCCGGCCACTTAATTTTTTTGTTAAATTCTCACGAATTAATGATATATTCACAGGTTTCGATTTCCAGATTTGTATCATACTCTAGTTAACAAATTATTATTAAGAGTTTTAGTCGCAATATCATTCAACGTTCAAATTTTTTTCTCAGTATGTTCAGTACACATTTTAAGTCATATTTTGTATATTTTTGAAGCAAGAAAAATGAAAGTTTGCAGTTTGAGTAAATGCAGCATGGCAAATCAAATGAAATAAAAAAAAATACTGGGATTCGAATTGAGATTTTCAAGCTACGTATAAAAATAAATGCATATATATGGTTTCTCATGAAAATTTTACTATGACACAAATGTAGAAATCGTAAACAAGGAACTGCGGTGCAAACATATTTATTCCGCGAGTTTTAGAACAAAAGCTATGTGTAGTGTTCAGATTATTATTATTTATTTATTATTATTTAATTTTTTTATGACTGTACATTGTGATTATGCAAACAGCTATAAATTAATTTTCCTGTTTTCGGAATGAACGTGAATTTTGTGTATTTCATAAGAGGGATTGTTAAATTCTAAATAGACTTTAATACTGAATGAACGAAGCATTTTAACGGTAAATTGTTTGGAAATAAAAAAAAAATCATAAAAAAAGTCTCGCACCAGTGTAACATATTTTGGTCTGCACAGGTAACTGTTTATCGGATCACTTATGCTTTGTGCCCAATATGTCTTTTCTACGAAATTGATGATACTCTACAACTTTGTCATTGAACGTTTAGCAGTAGTACCTATTGTTTTTGAAATATGTAATCAAATTCGGAGTTTTACCACCAGGAGCGCTGCAATGTATCTCAACATTTAGAACATATTGGTTTTATCTATAGTCACCACATTCATGGTTGTAGCTAACTCAGTTTACCAATTTTTTTCGGTGAGATGAATTAAAGAATCACCTTGTATATTTCACGTATTATAGAAATATACTACATCAATTTCTAAAACTAAGTCATTTTTATGAGACCCGGAAGAACATTTAAACGTAAATTTGATTTATAAATATTTTCTTCTGATTTATGTATGCAAATTGTATTACTTCTTTGAAGTTTACGCTATTGTAATATCTTTGATATTCAAAACCTACTTGAGCACTGAAAAGTGTGAGTAGAAATGAATATCCCGAAATATTTTCAGAGAAAAACGGATTGAAAGAAAACCGAATTTTATCACGGTTATTTCTAAATTAATGGTTACGTTCTGCTGATTTCTTTTTCAAAAATTTTCTATAAATAATGTGTTTTCTAGTATTTTCCACTATACTGTAAATATATTCATCGTCAGAAAATCTGCAAGTAGAAAATTACACAAATTCCGGGCAGTTCAATTATACATAGAGTAAAATACCCCAATTTAGAGCAAAATATATACAAAATGCACGAATTATAAAGAGAAGATAAATAATAACAAAACAATTTATGTAATTTAATATATATTTTTTTATCATTTCTTCAGTTTGTACTGCATTTTTAATGAAAACTAGTCGAATATGCCAATCCCAAAACTTTCTTCTATCTCATACATGTTATTATTTCAAAATTCGCTATCACACCGCCAAAAAAATCAATATTTTTCGCATTCTGTTGAACGTCAGCTGCTTGCTTATCGTCGGGTTACCTGGATGCGATCAGGCGATGTATTATACTAAACTACAAAAAGTCATTCTGGCCTGTATCGGAAAGAAAATATAGCCTCTCAATTGCTTGGTTTTATGATTTTAGCTAATTTTACTAAAAAACACGCAGCTAAAAATGCGTGGAAACCGATTACAGAAGAGTCATTCCCAGTTCTCTTCAATACTGAATTTGAATGAGAATATCGCCAAATTAGACAGACATAGCCAAGTTGGCCTCATATATAGCAACGTATTTTCATCACCAGATTTGGCGATATTTCGCCATTTATCGCCAAACTTGGCGCAAATTTGACGTTTGCGAATATAAATATATAATGTTAAGCATGTAAGAGTTGAAACGATGTTTACAACAATGAAACAAAATTTGCCGAAACCATGTTCACTAAAACTCATAACTTAAACCCGTTTATGAAGGAATCGTGCTGTATTGTTTCAAAACGTCGGTCACTCTACAATTTCATACTGCTATATCTCAGCCATTTTTTAAGATAGAGGCAAAACAAAAAATGCTCTGGAATCCTTGGATCAAGACCAAACATTTAATGAAAAAAAAAAAAAAAAAAAAAAGTGGCACTCCGGGAGTGCCAACAGAAGTGAAAACTTGAACAATTACGTGTGTATTTTTTGAATCGTCAGGAAATATTTTATTGTGCAGACAATACTTTTAAATGAAGTGTTTTTTTATTCATTATTATAAACTACTACTACAAAAATTATATTACAATTTTCATTTAATGCGCTATTGTACATGAAAAATAATGCATATTATTTTACATACAAAATTTTCGGGAACCCGACTTTAATCGCACTATACCGCTTACATTTTTCTGCGTTATTATACCGCTTACATTTTTCTGCGTTACTATACCGCTTACTATATCGCTTACATTTTTCTGCGTTACTATACCACTTACATTTTTCTGCGTTTACTATACCCCTTACTATACCGCTTACATTTTCTGCGTTACTATACCGCTTACTATACTGCTTACTATGCCGCTTACTATACCGCTTACATTTTTCTGCGTTACTATACCGCTTACATTTTTCTGCGCTTACTATACTGCTTACATTTTTCTACGTTACTATACCGCTTACATTTTTCTGCGTTTACTATACCGCTTACATTTTTCTGCATTGCTATACAGCTTACTATACCGCTTACTATACCGCTTACTATACCGCTTACTACACCGCTTACATTTTTCTGCGGTACTATACCGCTTACTATGCCGCGTACTATACCGCTTACATCTTTCTGCGCTTACTATACCGCTGTACAGATGCAATTGTAGCGCTTGCTATACCGCTTACATTTTTCTGCGTTTACTATACCGCTTACATTTTTCTGCGTTACTATACCGCTTACATTTTTCTGCGTTACTATACCGCTTACATTTTTCTGCACTTACTATACCGCTTACATTTTTCTACGTTACTATACCGCTTACTATACCGCGTACTATACCGCTTACATTTTTCTGCGTTTACTATACCGCTTACAGTTTTCTGCATTACTATACAGCTTACTATACCGCTTACTATACCGCTTACTATACCGCTTACTATACCGCTTACTACACCGCTTACATTTTTCTGCGTTACTATACCGCTTACTATGCCGCGTACTATACCGCTTACATCTTTCTGCGCTTACTATACCGCTGTACAGATGCAATTGTAGCGCTTGCTATACCGCTTACATTTTTCTGTGCTTACTATACCGCTTACATTTTTCTGCGTTACTATACCGCTTACTATACCGCGTACTATACCGCTTACATTTTTCTGCGCTTACTATACCGCTTACATTTTTCTGCGTTTACTATACCGCTTACTATACCACTTACATTTTTGTGTGTTTACTATACCGCTTACCTTTTTTGTGTGTTACTATACCGCTTACATTATTCTGCGCTTACTATACCGCTTCTATACCGCTAACTATACAGCTTACTATACCGCTTACATTTTTCTGCGTTACTATACCGCTTACTATACCGCTTACATTTTTCTGCGCTTACTATACCGCGGTGCAATAGCGCACAGGCAAGCATGCGGCGAGCGACGCGCCCGCCTCGCCCTACCTGATACCTAACTATACACAATACATGTACATACTTATATACAGACGTGTCGGTTATAGTAACAGTGTCGCGAGTTCAATGCTTTTTCCCATCTCAAAAAATGCCCAACGCGCCTAAAGAAGTTTTCACTTCAAATATACAGAGGTGTTGGTAACAGTGTCGCGAGTTTAATGGTTTTATCCCATCTCAAAAAAATGCCCAACGCACCTAAAGAAGTTTTCACTTCAAATATACAGAGGTGTCGGTAACAGTGTCGCGAGTTTAATGTTTTTTTCCCATCTCAGAAAATGCCCAACGTGCCTAAAGAAGTTTTCACTTCAAATATACAGAGGTGTCGGTAACAGTGTCGGTTACAGTAACAGTGTCGCGAGTTTAATGGTTTTTTCCCATCTAAAAAAATGCCCAACGCGCCTAAAAAAAAATTCTAATTTTTTTGTACATATTTTTGAATTTGAAATCTTTAAATGGCTATCACAGCGCCCTCTCCAGGAACAATGTCCCCAAATTCAACTGGGACCTGCAGGCCACAGTTAAAAACATATAAAAAAAATTGGTTAAATTATCGGCATAACTTCATACACTTTTCGATGATACAATAGTAAAAATAGGACAAAAATCGCTATCCAGCGCCCCCTTTTGTCGGAATATCCCCAATTTCAAGTGGGACCTGCTGACCATAGTGAAAAACCTATAAATAAAATTTGTTTTAATTTTTAACTTCATATGCTTTTCGATGGTACAAAGAGGACAGACACACGGACAGACAAACATTTTGCAAAAACATGTTTTTCGAAATCTCTGACCTCTAAAACGTGTAAATTCGTCGAAAACTGGAAGCCAAAAAGAATTTCGATTACAATACTTTCTTATATTATTGATAGAAGAAAGTAAATATTAAGTACTTACGTATTATTCATACCTTGAATTTGCAACTGCGCTAACAATGCCGCCAATTATACTAATTACAGTAATCCTTATTTTTTTTTATCAACCATGTAGTTTATTTATTAATTATAATTTATGGCTTATTTTTCTGTTATAGTTTATAGTTTAATTTTTTTATTGTAGTTTATTATTATTTATTTATTATATTTAAATATTTTTTTACCAATTCTATCAATGCTATGTATTTTATAATGTTAAATTACTGTTCCGAACATGATTGGCAATTATAAACAAGATTGGCAATTGGCAACAATTTTTGGCGATCTATCTTCTGGATACGGGTAGTACGTAAGTACGAAATATTCGGATATTTAATTTTCTGTCATGATAATATTGCTGGTTATATTAAAGATGAAAATTTGCATTACTCGTTAAAATAGAAGACGTTATTAGAACAGAAATTAGTATATCTCAAATTGGCGCTGCCTAATATTTATCGCAATATGACACACAGTTTTTAAAATTAGTTCCAAACCTAAATTTCGGCCATGCGTAGAAAGGTTTCCAAAGATCACTTTCTAGCTATCAGGGTAAAAAATACCTAAAGCGGCCCTTACTTGACATCCGATAGTTTTAAATGTATCCTCACATAAGGTAAAGCCAGGAGAGATGGCGCGGTCAGAGGGATTGCGCACATAGAGGTTCGGGGGGAAGGAGTAGAGTGAGCGCGCAGCGACTACTGGTAGTTGTATAACAGTAGTAGTGGAGTGTCTACTTGAAAGTGCACGTTGATTGTTTTGAGCGTCGCTGCGATGAATTGACGCTGCGACGAATTGTGCGCGATGAATTGTGCGTTTTCGCTGCGACGAATTGACGTCGCGACGAATTGATACCACGACGAATTGACGTCGCGACGAATTGAGCCCACGACGAATTGAGCCGCGACGAATTGAGCTCGCGACGAATTGACGCTGCGACGAATTGTGCGCGATGATTTGTTCCGCGATGAATTGTGCGAAATGAATTTACGCGACACCGTCTTCTTAAGATAAAGCAATGCTAATTTGTTTTGTTTTCCCAAAGTAAGTGCTTGAATTTTCATAGCTATTCATCAGAATTTATATACAATGTCAGTAGTACAAAATATTTTAAACTTAAACGATCTCTCATAAGCTACTAATCTAGACTAACGATGTGAACATCAACTGTTCGTTTTAGTAGCGGCCATGTTTAAATAAAAGGCCATGCAATCTCTTCTACCGAAAAAGGAGAGTTTGCGCATCTGCTACTTAGGAGAGATGGCGCATTGTTCCCATTAGTTTCCATGCTAGGAGAGATTACGCAGATTATTGGAAAATTTGCATAAAAAATTATAAATTAATATGGACTAATTGTAAGTTAAACATGTTGTCAAGTAACTTAATGTAATTTTGTAATCTTATCTGTACTTGCTTTTTCTGATTCTTTAATTTTTTTTTCCTTTAATTAAAATGTTTTAATCGTTTTTAAAATGATTTCCTTTTTTTGATTTTTTAATCATTAGCTTGAAATATTCACTCCTAATACAATAATATTTGTTCACAAAAACTTTACAACAATGTCATTTAAGTGTAATTATTATTATTAACAATGTAATTGTAGTTATTATTAGTAACAATCTCTCCTACCCATGTGCGCAATCACACCAACCCTGTAAGGACAGATTGCGCAAAATAACTTTCTTGGTTTTATTACAACTGTTCTATTAAATTGCAACATAATTTGCAAAATAGCAATGGAAATGCATAAAAAACAAATGAAGTAAAAATTATTCATGGATAGTTTAGCAAAAAATTAATATTTTGATTTTTTATTGTTATTCTTTTGAATTGTGCGGAGACTCTCCTAGCTTTACCTTACACATGAATATATGTAATTGATTTTTTACCCTTTGAAATGACCACATCTTTTAAGTACTACAAGTTTTTAAAATGAAAATGTACAAAGAGTTAGCCCAGCAGCAACATTTCCAATTAATAAACTAAAGCATAACAACCAAACAATAGCAACAACCCCCCCCCCCCTTTTGTCCTTCTAAATTCTTATTCTATATCCGTTAGAATCTTATGTTGTTATATCTAGGTACCTCTTCTGAAAATATATCTTTTGCAAAGAAAAATATCACCGGATACGTACGTTGTGATTAATCTTAGAAACACGATTAGTAAGACTTTGCCCGACAATAAGAAAATTTCTAAGCTTATAAGCAAAATATTTACTGTTGCACGTTTATTAGCACTTCACTTTTCTTTTTTTGACAAATAAAATTACATATTTGTTGACATTAGATTTAAATATGCAAATCATTTTGAATATTAATTTTTTTTTTTTACAAATCAAATTTTAATAAAGGTTTTCTGCAATAAAATTTGCATTTATTCTAGGATTTAGATGAAAAAAAAATAGATAAATGGAGTGAAGTATTATAATGAAATAATAATAATTTAAATTTTAATTAACTACATTTCGACACCCAGTTTCACTGTTTTGGATTTTATATATATTTTTGTGCATGCGTGAAAGCTCAGTCTGCTTAAAGGGTTTGATGAATATCATCATATTTGGATGAGATTATATGATTGGCCTACAATCTGATTTATATTTATCAATTACTTTCATTTTTACTATTTTGAGAATATGTGCTTCAGAAGCGCTGTAAAAGCAAATAAAATTTTATTAAATTGGTATTGCCTAATTTTGACTTGGAGTATAATTGCCATATAAAAAAACATAAATAATCCATTTTAAAATTTTAGTCATACAATTTCGCATCAGGGGCACTACCAACGCAAAGAACCTATCATGTAAATTTTTTAATCAAAACATAATTTTGACAATGGAATGTATGACAAAATAAATTTGACAGTGGAGTTTATTATAAAGATTTTTTTTAAAAACAAAAATAAAAAATCGATTTTATTGAAATTTAGTTTTCTTATTTCCATCTAGGGAACGTTATAAACACAAAAGATAAGTGTGTTGAATCTGCGCCATCTATTTTAAACTTCAGTATAGCTATCATACAATGACAGACCTGCCAAGTCTCCGGCTTTTTGGATACCAGTAATTTAGTACAGAAAATGTTGTTTTATTGAATCGGAGCATTTTGCGATTTAAAAGAACAACATTTTCTCTAAAAAATTACTGGTGTTCAAAAATCCGGAGACTTGGCAACTCTGCAATGAAACATAAAAAAAAACAAAACAAAAAAAAAAACAATTTTACTAAATTTGGTTACCCTATGTACTCCAAGGGAGCGCGATAAACGCAAAAGAAATTTTGTTGAATCTGTATTCCCTAATTTTAACTTAGAGTTGGGTTGCACCATTTGAGAGAGAAAAAAAACAATCCATTTTAAAGTTTAAGTTATGTAATTTCTCACTAGGGGCGTTACCACCGTAAAAGAACCTATCATGTGAAATTTTTTATTAAAACATAAATTTGATCGTGGCCGAAGCTGATGCTGAAGATTTATTTAAAAAAAACCTCATAATAAATCGAACTTATTTAATTTTAATCACACATTTCCCACCAGAGGGTGCTAGAAACACAAAAGAAAGTTAGGTTGAATCTACTTGGTCACTTATTTTTAACTTCAGTATAGGTGTCATACAGTAAAACAACAACAACAACAACAACAAACTAAACAATTTTACTTAAATTTGGTTATTCTATTATGCTTCAGGGTGGAGGGGGGTGCATAAACACATAAGAAAGTTGTGTTGAATCACTACAACATATTTTTATTTTGAATACGAATTTTTATTTGAGTTACTACAAATTTTGAGTACGGTCGTCAGACAGTAAAACATTTTTATACATATATATATTTAAATTTTGTTAAAATATTTATTGCTAGGGTGTGTTATCGGCATAAAAAAAGATGAGTTTAAATTACTCTATCTAATTTAAACTTTGGATATGGTTGCTATATAAGAAAACATAAAAAGATCCATTTTAAAATTTTAGCTGCGCAAATTTCCACCAGGGGCTTTATCAGAGTAAAAAAATAAAACTAACGAGAAAAATTTTATCGGTACATAAATTTGATAATGGAGGAAACATTTTTTTTGAAGATTTGAGTGAAATTTGTTTAACGGAAGTGAGCTTCAAATGCGTTCGAAAGTTAGTTGAAGGTACAGTTATATACATAGAGATATATGAAGCATCATAAATTAAATAAACTTCAGAAAATATCACTTCTAACAGTCATTGGCAATAAAGTGTAATATATCTAAATTATTTTGTGTTGTACAGTAAAATAAGTATAAAAGTTGTATCCCGTATTTTCAATGGAGAACATGCCGCAGCAAGCTTTTTAGTAACAAATACAAACGTTAAGATTCAAATAACATAATGGAACTAAAATGCCATTACCGTAAGATAATTACCGTCCATAGACGGTGGTGTAATCGAATTCTTTTATGCGGGGCCGGACAATAAATATAAATGCAATATACACCCTGTTCAAGAAAAATATATCTTGTAGATGATTGTAATAACACATGAAAATTACATTACAGTTAGCGTTCTTCAAACAACGCATCTAAGCATTAAATAAAAGTTTCATAAATTCATTACATGCATTCATTTCATAAAATCGTTATATAAAGTCGTTTCAAAAATTCGTTTCATAAAAAATTGTTTCACAAATTCATTTCATAAACTCGATACATTAAGATTTTACATATATATATATTTATATAGGGTAGATATATGACTTCTTAGGAATTTTTATTGTTAAGATATATTTTTCTACTCCTGTAATTTGTTGCTATTGTAAAGGGAGTTACAAAATGAACTGATACTCTAAACTTGCCACTTTTTTTTTTCGCGTTTAAACCGAAGTAGAGATTTTTATTTGCTATTATCTGTAACTGTTGACGTTAAAACAGGGAAAGGTACACAATGAAAGTTGTAAAATTCACTTTTAAAATTGTGAAAAAAAATTGTGAAGTGTATTTTAATAAAAATATAAAATGTTAGCTCAGCTTAGGACACTTTTGCATGCCTGCAGTGGCCTGTGTTGTAGGCCTGTGCTTTTTTATAAAGTTCTATGTCATTTATATATTTCAGATGTATATAACTAAAAAATCATCGATAAAAAAATGAATATGTTTTAAAAAATCTCTGACGGCTCGGCCTACAGGCATAGGTAAATTTCGAAGACGCAGACCGTGGGGCGCCCCTTTATTGAGAATTGCAGAAGAAATGATATTTTTCCCATGATGGGCGGTCCCAGCTGGGACCGCCCACTTCGAAATCTAACTGTGTCTATAGGCAGAGCAGGCAGGTATTGTTTTGTTTTTAATTTTTTTTGCTGTAAGGGTTGGTTCTATAAAAGACTTGTCAGTATAAAAGTTGTTGTCGTTGTTTCTAATCCTAAATGATCTAGCCAATAGGCTAGACCAAGTCCATGAGCCCAAAAATTTGGAGGTAGTCCAAAACGATGAAAGGACACTCCAAAAGGTCACTTCTAGTCAAGTCCAAACAGGATAGGAGATGGTCAGGGGTGGATGGCGCAGTCTTGCACTTTCCACAAATGTGAAAAATCTTGGTACCGTTGTCAAATTTCAGGCATCTCAAATGTCCACTCAAAAATCTTGAAATAGCAGACTGCTGGTCACGGCTACCCCCAAGAGCAATAGCTCCTCCAGGCTTTTTGTCACAGTACCAGTTATGAACTGGAGGGGATGTGTCGAGAGAATATTTGGTTCTTGAACAGATCTCCAGAAAAGTCAAGGTGGAAGTGTGCGGTGTCAAAGAGATGCGGTGTCCTCTTTTTAGCCAATGTATCTGCCATTTCATTTCCGCCAATGCCAACAGCGAAGGAATCCATTGAAAGAATATGTCATGGTAGCTTGAAAGTCCTCTCAGTAGAGATGGAATAGATAATGAAGTTCTGTTGCCAACGTGAGGCCAATTTTGTAAGTGTTGTATGGAACTGCGACTGTCAGTTAGAATCCAAATATCTTTATAAGTGGTACAGGAAGGGGCAGCTTTGAGGTCCTCCTCAATCGCAAATAGCTCCGATCGAAAAACTGAGCAGTGGTCCGGATTTCTGATCCTTATGGCGAGATTGGATGAGGACAATTTCACAAATATGCCACTGCCACAATGATTATGCTCATTTTTACTACCATCCGTTAAAATTTGGAGGGCATTAGATGGAATAGTACTCATGGTTTATAATGCAATTTGTCTAAGATAGTCTGGGATGTCTTGTTGTTTGTTGGTGTAGGAAAGAAGTTCAGTATTAAAGTATACTCTTGGCAGTTCCTTAGAAGGGTCAATCCAAAGTTTTAGGGAGTGACCCTTGACGCTGGTATCAATAAAACCCTGTTTGATAGCCAGAGAGAAGGGACTGTTTCTTTTCAGCCTTTGATTGTTTGTCCAGTTACGAAGAAGCAAAGAGGTACGGTTATGTGTGCCATAGATATAGAGTTTATTAAAGTATTTCGTTAATCTTATTGTTCGTCTAAAACTCAGCAGCTGTAAATTGCATTCATAAAGAGCCAATTCCCCCGGGCAACTCTGTCGTAAGCCAGCTATTAAACTGGCAGCACTCAGTTGGACTCGTTCAAGCCTTAGTTAATTGCTAGAGGAGGCACAGAAATAAACCTCAGATCCATATTCCAAAATGGGCCTAATTAGTGACTCATATGTTGTTTTCAGTGTAGAGGCATCCGCCCCCAATCAGTACTATAGATATACACTATATTGCCAAAGGTGACCGGTCACTTGCGATTTTAAACGTTTTGTTAACTATCTAGAACAATACATGAGGAATTAACCTGAAACTGCAGGTGTGTAAACAGTATAGTATAGGTTATATATTTCCGTGAAGATTTTTTCCCGAAACCCTATAGGGGACTGTCAACAAATTGAAAAATAACGATTATCTTTTGGATAACCCTGCAAAAACTAATGAAGCAAAAGCGTTCAAACTCGAGATTATTAATAAGTGGCTTATTGTTATATACTGTGTTCATTTTTATGAGGATAGCATGTACACTCGTAGAGAAATTAAGGTTTTTATAAAAACAGTCCCAAATTTCGCCAAGTTTTTTGCTTATAATTTGCTGAGTTCTTGATATAAAAACAAGTTCTTTTCAGAAAATATGACAAACAACATTGTACATAATACTCTGCAATCAGAATTAAAAAATAATAAAAATTGGATGAAAAATGAACAGGTTTACTAAAAGATGTTTCACTGCGCATGCGCGAATGCAATCAAAATATAATATGCATAATGTATTAGCAAAGTATATAGAGCAACTTTTGTGAAAGTCTCAAAATCATAGCTTGAAAATTCTGAAAATTATCGTCGATAGAATAAGCTCGAAATCCGTTGTTCCCAAAAGGAAGCAAAAAGATCAGGGGTTGTATCAAAATATAGTAGTACGTGCAATATTGTGTACGCTATCTTTGCACTAATCAACAAATATTTGATACAAACCTTCATCTTTTTGCTTCTTTTTGGGAACAACGGATTTCGAGCTTATTCTATCGACGATAATTTTCAGAATTTTCAAGCTATGATTTTGAGACTTTCACAAAAGTTTCTCTATATACTTAGCTAATATATTATGCATATTATATTTTGATTGCATTCGCGCATGCGCAGTGAAACAGTTTTTAGTAAACCTGCTAATTTTGCATCAAATTTTTATTATTTTTTAATTCTGACTACAGAGTATTATGTACAATGTTGTTTGTCATATTTTCTGAAAAGAACTTGTTTTTATATTAAAAACTCTGCAAATTATAAGCAAAAAACTTGGTAAAATTTGGGACTGTTTTTATAAAAACCTTAATTTCTTTACGAGTGTACATGCTATCCTCATAAAAATGAACACAGTATATTACAATAAGCCAATTATTAATAATCTCGAGTTTGAACGCTTTTGCTACATTAGTTTTTGCAGGGTTATCCAAAAGATATTCGTTCTTTTTCAATTTGTTGGCAGTCCCTTATGGGGTTTCGGGGAAAAAGTCTTCGCGGAAATATATAACTTATACTATACTGTTTACACACCTGCAGTTTCAGGTTAATTCCACATGTATTTTTCTAGATAGTTAACAAAACGTCTAAAATCGCAAGTGACCGGTCACCTTTGGCAATATAGTGTATTTCAGGATATTAAGTCTTGCCATAAGTCTATGTGTCGATTACTCAGAATCTCCTGGTTCAAGTAAAATCCCACATATTAGGGGTGTTTAGTGTATTTATCCCTAGATTTTTTTCTGTTTAGTGTATTTGTTTAATGCCCCATCAGCGAGATATCCGGGTAATAGTTATAAAACTTGCGATTGGTAGGGAAGAAGCTTACAAATGATTTAGAAGTATTGAATTGTAATTTGTGTTGATCAGCAAATTCTACCATCTCAGCCAAAGCAAGATTAAGATCGTTTTCAATTTGCCCAATATTAGAGTTAGAGCTCCACAGAATTATATCGTCGGCGAATAAACCAGTCTCACACCTCTGTGCAGTAAACCTCTCAATTCCAGTCAAGTACAATAGAAAAAGTTATACTATTTTTAAAATCAATTTTTATTGTCTCGGTGCTATGTAGTCGTGCCAGTGCTGTAGTACTTTTGTCATATTTTATATCTGCCATTTGCTCTTTTAATCTTGTTTGAAACTTTCTAGTGGTCATTCCTATATAATATTGTAACGCTCCATCTGCTCTGGTGAACAGGATTTCATAAACACCTGATAGTTGATATGGCTCTATTGGGTCTATTTTCTTACAAACTACGCTTTTTAATTTTATGGATTAAAAATAGTAAAATAATTTATCCATCAAGACTCTATTTCCCATCTATTATGCGTGAATGGATAGAAATCTAACGTAACGTAAACATTTGCAATGAATCCGCTTCATTTGAATTACCTAAAATTTGGCACGGGGTACTTTTCCGTTTTAAAAAAGCAATAACGAAATATTAATTTTCACGATTACAGTTGGCTATTTCAAGCACCTGCTTTTTTTTACATATATGATCTCGTGATTCATGTTTTCAAGTTTATTTTCAAAATTTGCGAGAATACTTTTATTTATCGTTATATATCTTGAAAATGGCGCTTAGAGCGTTGAAACATACGTCGATTATTAAAAGATTTTTATAAGCCTTTTGTCGTTTCTATTTGTATCACTTAAGCATTTATCTATATTTTAATTATAATTAGTGATCTTATTTTGTGATTATGTGACAAAGTTATGAAGTTTTTTTCTGCTTAAACCTCTATCCCCCCATCCTCTCGAGGCCTTATTTAATGATATCAAAAATCTGTCATACATAAATTTTCGGCCATATTTCTAGAAGTAATAATAACTTTAAACGTATTCGATACGTATCATAACTAAGAAGTTATGTGTTTTTTCTGTTTTCACAAAAAGCCCCCCCCCATTCCCCCCCGGTTCAATTTTGTCCATTAACGAGTTCATTAACCGAGATTTTATGCCCCTTGATTTTATGCATCAGTTTGGAAGAGATTTGTGCAGGATTTTTGAAGTTATCGTGTCCATAAAAAAGTGATATAGATATATAGATAGATAAGATATATAAAGTTTTGAACTGGGTGGTTTTGAGTTCTGGGAGTCATAATGGCGTAAATCTGCAAAAATTTCCCTGCAAGAGAATGTAATTGTAATAGGTAGTATTTCTTACGAAATCTACCTAAAAATACTTTTTACATTAATCTTTAAATATTGTATTAATACTTTTTCATTAAATATTTCAAAAATTTTTATCGGAAAAAAAAAAGATTATTTACATTAATTTTTCAAACATGTTTAAACCAAGTTATTCATGAAAAACAAAAATACTTGTAATCAATTTCCATACTTGTTTATTTTTTAGACCCTTTCATTTCTTTTATGGAAACTACTTTCTCAAAATTAGCTTAAGACTGATTACTATTCCATTTTCATTACTTCCGAGAAAATGAATTCATTGCTTTTTAAATTATTATGGCATTACGTCTCTGATAAAGATGTCATTTCATTTATTATTTTGGATGGTATTATTTTCGTAAACTGTATTTCTTGCATATTTAACGAAATGTATTTAAATTTGCCGGTGGAATATATAATGTTAAAAAAAACAAAACAAAATACAACATTCATTCGAAAATAAATTAAGGTTGTTTAAAAATTTTCAATTCATTTTTAAAGGTTAGAAATAAGTAGATGTAAATTATTCTTCTCCGTATATTCTGTTAAATAAATGAAATAATAAATAAATATATAAACCTTTTATTAATTTACATTTGAATAGAATGTTTTCTGACTTGAATAGAATGTTTTTTTCTTTAAAATTTCATTCAGTTAATTAAATTATATAAAAAAATTTAAAATTAAAGAAAACATAGAGCATAAAAATATTATAATTACTTTAAAATGTAGCCTTTTAGAAAGTCATATTAATATAAAACAATGCTTTTATTGTATATAGATTAAACTTAAAATTTACTCTAGATGGAACCCGTCAAATCTTGACGGCTAAGAACTTAAGGTACCATAGAAATCATGTTCTTAAACTTGGCGGCAAACAACTTAAGGTACCATAGAAAAAAATAGATTTAACTAAATGATTTTATACTCCTTACATGTATTATATGGTTTACAATTCAAAATTAAGATTTCTGAAAAAAGAATATCGCAAGTACATTTCAACTATCAACCCCGGTAGCAGAAAACACATGATTAGCGTCACAGATTATTTTTTTCTCTAGCAGCTGTCGCTGCGAGAAGGTTACCTGTTTCTGTCGCGAGAAAGAAATTGCGAAACACGCCTAACGGTCCTGGGGAAAATATCACGAAATTCGTCAATCAGAGGCGAAAAAAAAAATCTCAAAATTTATCAGTCGATTGCGGGTAAAAATTGCAAAATTATTCAGTCAGACACGGGAAAAAAACGCGAATTTAGTCAATCTGACACAAGATGCAGGGCTGCCACTGTCGAATGACACTGAAAATAGTATAGCTTTAGTATCCTTGAAAGAAAAAAAAATAGTAGCCAAAATAGTCGCATACTTACTTTAAAAAGAGGGTAGAAAAAATGTATCCATAATAACTGAAAGGACTTTATGTTTCTGCCCAAATCACCAAATAAAAAAATATGGTGGTTTCCTCAAATCACAAAGCAATTTATTCCGAAATAAGGCTTCAGTTATGAAATAAGAAAGGTTGGTTCTTACAAGATGAAAATTATCAGTTACAAGAAACTAAGGAGTTAAAACTTCTTGCAGATCATCCCCGACACTACCTTTCACCAGGCCTTCCATTTCAAGAGTATCTTTGGGAAATAAGAGGGGGGGGGTTTCTTTGAGGGGCAGGGGAAAATTTTTTGTGTGATATCTTCTACTTTTACTTTTTTCACAGGCACGTGATTCGTCCGTGAATGTTTTTTGATTTTCGCGAAAGCCGCAACTTTGTTTTTCTTGAGGAATAACGCAACCAATCGGTCGTCGAAAAAATTGCGAATTTTGCCAATCGATATCAGAAAAATCGCATATTTCAAGAATTGATCGCAGAAAAAAAACACAGATTTTATCGGTCACACGAAGAAAACAAATCTCGAATTTCGTCAAAGTTTCGCGGACAGAAATATCGCGAATTTAGTCAAAAAATGGAGGAAAAAATCGAAAATTTAATCAAATGATCGCGTAAAATTTACGAATTTCGTCAGTTGATCGTGAAAAGAAAAACACGAATTTGGATAAACGATCGGGGAAAAGAATGGCGAATTTCGCAAAAGATCTCAGAAACAAATAACGAATTTCATTAATCGGTTGCGAGAAAAAATAAAAATGTATTTTAAATTTCGAGAAATGGTCGCAAAAAACAAACAAACAACAACAAAAACTCAATTTCGTCAATCGGTCGCAGAAAACATTCGCGAAATTTTTCAAAGTATCGCGGAAAAAAACGTGAATTCCGTGAAATGATCGCGTGAAGAAAATCGCAAAATTTGCAAGCGGCCACGGGTAAAATCACAAAATTTCTGCTAATGGTTGTAGAAAAATATCGCGAATTTCATCACGATTGCGGAAAAAATAGCTGTTTTCGTTAATCGACTGAAAAAAAATCGCGAATTTTATTAATTCGTCGCGGAAAAAATCGCGATTCTCCTCAAATGACCGCGGAAAAACACATTGAATTTTATGAAAGGTCGGGGAAACAAATAGCGATTTTCATCATTCGGTCATAGAAAAAACATCAACAATTTTGTCAAAACAATGCACAAAAATTGCAAATTTCGTTAAACAGTCGAGCTAAAAATTGAGAATTTAATGAAATGATCGCTTATAATATTAAGAATATTAAGAATTTCGTTGATCTATCGTGAAAAGAAAATCACGAATTTCGACTAACGATCGTGGAAAAAAATAGAGAATTTCGCCAAAAGATCTCTGAAACAAATAGCGAATTTCACCAATCGGTCGCGGAGAAATATGTAAAACTTGGTAAAAGGTCACGGAAAAAAGTGAATTCCGTTAAATGATTGCCGAAAGTAAAATCGCAAAATTTGCAATCGATCGCGGGAAAAATCGCAAAATCTCCTCCAACGATTATAGAAAAATATCGCAAATTTCAACAAAGATCGTGGAAAGAAAAAATCTATTTTCGTCAATCGATCGCGAAAAAAAAATACGAATTTGACCAATTTGTCGCGCAAAAAATTGCCAATCTCCTCAAACAACCGGGGCAAAATAGTCTCTGGAATCGGACCTTTTTTTGCATATTTGTTAAAATAATCGCTTTTTAATGGTTTTTGGCCTAAAATAGTCACCATGGTTACCTGAAGCTGAAAATACTCGCTTTTAGTCGCAAATGGCACCCTGAAGATGAAAACACGAAATTCGATAATCGGTCGCAGGAAAAAAACATAAATTTCGTCATTTTGTCGCGGAGAAAATGATGCGAAATTTTCAATTGACAATGGAAACATATCACACAATTTGTCAATTGGTGGCAAGAAAAAATATCATGAAATTCGTCAGACAGTTTCATGAAATTTGTCTGTCGGAAAAACGATGCTGTTTTGGAAGTTTGGATTACATTAAATATTAAGTATTTTTTCATTTTATCTTTATTTATTCTACTTTGTTGAATTCTTTGGATTCACCATATTATGTTCGTGAACTTGTACTGGATGGAAAGTGTATTTAGTACGATAGTGACATATGCAGAATACTTATTTCTTTTCAGCATTTTAACAAGTTTAGACTTGCAAGCTTCCTCCCGCTTTTAAACATATATTTATTAATAGGTATAGTAGTAGTACATTTTTGAGCAGGATACCTATTTTGTTTCTATCAAAAATCCTCAATGAAACTAGAAATATAAGTTACACACAAAAATTCAGACATTCTTTTAATCAGGACAATTTTTTAATGAAAAATTCTTCTGAATTTCTCCACTGTGATCTTCCCCAGCCACTTTTAAATGTACTACAGAAGTTTTATTTAAAATATTTTTTTTTTTACTTGAAGACTTAGGACAAGGATTCCGAAATTTAACATAGTTAGATTAAATAATTGACGTATCAAAATTTATCAAATCAAAGTTAATTATCAATTCAATTTTATCAAATCAAAATGTATGATCATAACAATTTAAATTAAAAAAAATCCATTTCCACATTTAATTTTAATGCAAATTTTCATCATACTTAGTTGAAACAAAGTTTTCATACTCATTTGCATTCTGCAACTCTGTTTATAAGTATTCCTAAAAAAGAAAATTCATTGTAATGCTTCATGAGCTAAAACGTATAATTAAGTTACTTCTCGTTCAGTTGGATATTCGAAACAATCTCAATCATGAAATAACATTTAAATTAGATTTAAATACCGGTTGAATATGTGGGAAGCTTATGGGAAGAAATTTCCAAGCAATTTTGAAGCAGTTTGGAAAAGAAATGTTTATTAACATAAAAAGTAAAAATACTTTTTTTTTGCTCTGTTTTTCAGGAAACAAATTTCTATTTAATTTAAAAGAATTGTGAATGTAAATTATATTTTGTTACTGTAGGGAAAATCTAATTTAATGCTGACTATTTGTTACATGAAATGACTATTTGTTACGCTCTGCTGAGTTACATTAACTTGGTTTTTGTATCTAAAGACGGAATTTTGTGACAGATATTTAATTCACTTCCTCATATGCTAGAATTATAAAAAAAATATGTGCAAAGGTGTGCTTCCGATGACATTTTAGACAGGTGATAAATCACCCAATATTCTTTATGGTTACAATTGTATACAAGTTACAACAGCAATGGACTTAACGAATACATATTATTAATTTATAGTTAATTAATATAATTATTTATATATATACTTAATTAGTAATATTATATATAGTTATATACCAATATATATATACCAATATATATATATATATAGTATAAATATAGAAATATATAGTATACGGTTAATTATATACAGTTATATAGTTATTATAATTACATACTAATATATCGTTAACTAGTATATATATATATATATATATAATTAATTATAATATCTTTGAATTTCAAAAAACAGAGCTTGTGCTTCAATGGTAATTGGCCAAAAATACTAAAAATATGAAAAATATTTAAAAGAAGAGAGAGAAAAAATTATTAAAAATATATATATATATATATATATAGATATATGTAATAAACCATAAAATGTTAATAATTTGGAGTTGATAACAAGTGAATACAAATGGATTAAGAAATGAAATATGAACTAAATATAATGGAAAATTGGATAACAAGAGATTTAAATTAGAATTGGATATGGAAAAACACGTGTAGATATAATTTTCAACCTGGATGTACCCACACGTGTTTTAAAAAATAATTCAGTATTTCATAATTATACTGGCATATATGCTAAGATCAGTACAATCATCCAGGTATACTGAATTATTACCAGAAGACAATTGGAAATAATAAAAATGGAAATAAAAAACTTTTAAAGAATAGATAAAATATTTTTACCAGATAACAGTTGGCAATAATAAAATAGGAAATAAAAAAACTTAATAGATAAAATATTTTACTCACAATAATTATCCAAAATCCTTAAACAACACAAGGTCTAATTTATACCAATATGACCACATGGCGCACATCATAAAATATCAAATACTTGATGATATAGTCAAGTTGAGAGAAATTATTTGAAGGTTAAGTTGAGAGAACATATTTTGAAATATCACCTTAATTATTACACCTTAACAAAAATTGATTTAAAACACACAAATTTATTTATGTGATAAATACACTAAAAAAAAATTATATTTGTGAATACACAAATTTATCAATTACACATTTAGTTAGTAACATTTAAATACACAAGCGATAAGCACCCTCGATAGGTAAATTAAAAATATTATTAACATTTATTTGACAAGCAATGTGCTGCCCTCTATTGGAACAATAATTATTCAAAATTAAGCTTGATTTACAAATTTATTATATTAGATTTAATAATATATATAAATAGTAAAAAATAATAATATCACTGTAGTTTTACATTAACATTGTACAAAATCCTATGATATGAATTAAATTTAACCAGAATAATATTTATCTTACATAGTATTTCAAAGATTCTCACATTGAGTAAATATTATGTAAAAAATTTAATTAATAATAATTAGATTACTTATGTGTTTCAATCATTTTAATGCAATGCAGTATTTAAAAGACTTTATTAAAATTAAACATTCAAATAAAATATTTTAAAAAATTTAAAATATTTATAAGTTATGTTTGTGATTTATAATCAACAATGTTATCAACAATGTTATCCATGTATAATTTTATGTGTTTTTGTAAAGTTATTTTACAGTTATTTTAATACAATGCATATTTTATAGATTTTTATAACTGATCATTAGAATCACTTAATATAAAAGTGATCGACTAAACGCACAATCACATTAACTATATGAAGTGTAAATAATGTTCAACCATCTTAAGTAATGTCCTTATATGTATTAATGGTATATGTTTTAATTGTATTTATATATGTTTTAAAACTGATCATTAGTATCACTTAAAATAAAGGTGATCGGCAACGCACAATCACAATAACTATATAAAGTGTAAATAATGTTCAATCATCTTAATTATTGTCCTTATATGTTTTAATTGTAATTTGCTATATCATTTGCTATATTTTATCGTACACTAAAACAATAATTTATTACATAACATGTTTCTATTTATATGATGTAATAAATGTTATTTAAAAGAGTTGATAATTGAATTTATCAAAAAAATAGGATAACCATATAGTTTTGCATGATCTCGAATAAATCTAATATTTTTGTTTTTATTTATATCTGAGCATAGATATTTTATACGATGAAGATAGTTGATAATTATATTTTTATAAACTGATTTATGTAAACATGAAGCAAAATTGGAAAAAAATATTTACTTTAAATGGAAAATCAAATCTTTTATCATAAATATCAAAAATTATTTTATAATTATCATTAATTTTAATTTTGAAGTCAAGAAAATTTGTATTATTATTAATCAAATCATTTTCGCTTAATGTAAGCTGATTAGGATAAAAATTGAGTGGTAATGCGCAATTTTTATCATTGAAATAAAATATGATAATGTCATCAATATAGCGATAAAATACTATATAGTTATAATATAATTATAATATATATATATATATATATATATATATATATATATATATATAGAATTGCAGGTAATAAGGACTGTCATTAGTGACTACCGGTTTTCTTATTATGGGGTAGCCACCATGAAATTTTCGCAGTCGTCACATCATTAACAATGTCCATTGATTCGCCGAAACCAGGTACCGAAGGAACTCCACCGAATAATTGACACACATAGCCGAGCAGCAGTCAATAACAAGACTCGTTGTAGGCGATCAAATGTATTTATTCGTAGCAATGTCATCCGTTTATATAATGCAGAGTAATTAATTCGTCAGCACGGGAGTACGATGTTCACATTCAATAGATAACAGACATTGAAGATACTACCATACCTTAGCTACACTCTATATACAAGATGGAACATAATGTTCTTAGATGACCCACTATGTACAAGGGGTAAGAAACAATGTTGAAGTAAATAATGGGGGTCGCTGGAGCCGCGTATTAGTTTAACAACCAAAAATGAGCAAAATTCTGGCGGTCCTCGCCCGAGCGGTATGTTTTATACTCAAGAAATCGGTGTAAGAACACTAACGCGCGAAAATTACCAACCAATAGAGTGGAAAAAGGGGTGTGGCCAATAAGAGAGCGCCGAAAAACTTAAACATCAATGGCTAAGAAATTAGGTTAAGGGAGTGTTAACCTGACGTACAAGTAAGAACTCATTATAAGAATCGGATGAATTTGGAAGGAAAAAATAAGCGCCCGAACGCAGGGGATGATGGGACAAATCAAACGGTATCTGAAAATAATAAAATAAAAAGAATGTAAAGAAAAAGTATTCTGAAAGAATAAATTTCACTGTCTCAATAAAAGGAATTTAATCAAATGCTTTTTAGGAAGTTTTTGCAATTTAGAATTATTTTTAGAATAGGGATTTAAAGAATATTTTGATAAGATATAGAATTAAATCAAACAGGGGATTTAAGATATAAATAAAAGACAGAGAAATATTAAAATAAATAAAATAGACAACATTTAGAAATTTAATAGAATGGTGATAATTTGGATTAAAGACTAAGAAAATGGCGAATAGAAGGATTTTCTTTTTATTATTACATATCCCCCCACCCAAAAAGACGAATGAGCTGGCAGATAATTGACCTGCAAGTTCATTGAAGGAACATACCACACGGACTCGGCTCACAATCTGGTAATTGAGAATGTACAAAGTATTTATTAAAATTTTGCATCAATGTCTTAATACCTTGAATTTTTACTAACAATAACACAATTGTACTAACTATAACAATTGATAATAACTATAGAGTCCAGTTGAGAGTCTCTTCTTTTTCAAAAAGTCCAGCTTTACACCTAGTTGTACACCTAGACTTTCAACAGGTTCTCTTTAAATATCAAAAGATCAACAATGGCCTGTTCATGTTGCCATTAGCTGCCATGGCACAATAATAATATACAATAATAGAATACATATAATAATAAATAATTAATATAAATAACAATAACAATAAAACTGTAAAATAATAAAATTAACACTTATCAAACAAAATTATGAACTAGTTGAGGACTTTATGAACCAAATTGTACATTAGTCTTTAGGTTCTTAAATTAACTCAGGTACTCCTCCCAAGAGTCTTCCATATCATAGCATAGTAGTTCAGCTGTCAAGTATGGAGTTATGGAGTTATGTGGAGTATATGGAGGATATGGAGGATATGTGGAAGATATGGCCATATTCCATTTCATGTAAATTTTAACTTCAAATATCATCTACGCTTTTTTAGTTCCATCAAACATTAACTTAATTCATCTTATAGTAATTACTAGTATAATTTCTCTCTTTCAACATCAATTAAATAATAGTATTACTAATAATAAATTCAAAAATATCACATCAAAATTCAGTAATTTCCAAATATTGTTTTATATCTCATGATATACTTATTATCTATACTATAATGTTGATGATCACTATAGAGTATAGATACAAAAAATATTATCACATAAAAATACATAATTTACACAGAAAAACAATAAAATATTCATGAAAAAGAACCCTTATTGAGGTAGTCAATCATCCAACTTGATGATGTTTATGTAGTATCTTGTTTATAATCAAACAAGAAAACATAAGGGGTAATATGATGAAGTAATTTTTATAACTCTTATTCAATTTGGGTTGGTATGTCATATCACTCTTATTATTATTCATTATTCACGTGGTGATAGTAGAAAATAAAACTTTGTAGCATCTTAAGAAAGGTTGGGTAATATGTCATTATTATGATATCCTATGGATTATTTCAACATAATTTACTCCAGTTTTATTTCTTATTATTTTAATACTGTTTAAATTTTTATTTTATTTATTATATTACTTAAGAATAATTTAATTAACTTATCCTAACCCTTATTAATTGACTATAATATTCTAATCCAATTCAATTCAGTATAAGAATTTACTAACTTAAATCAACCAATTTATGCCCGCACAAAAAGTTAACTCATGTGAAAACTCAACAGTGATGCTCTTGTGAGCTCGATTCAAGAACACACTGATACACAGAAGAGAATTGATAATTAATTTTTTATTTAGTAATTTTATTTTATTAAGTTAGTTTTGTTTTGTGACTATTATAAAATTAAGATGAAACTATAGATTTAACATTAGTTTGTTGTGGTTTCTCATGGGATAATTTTAATTGGTCAGGAGGGTAATAAGGACGTAATTTTGATACATGTACTATTTCAGTAGATTTATTTTGAATCTGTCTATTAATTTCAAAATTGACATCAGATAACTTATTAAGGATTTGATAAGGACCACTAAAGACTTGTGAAAGTTTTCTGGTATTAGGATATTGGAACTCTTCATAAATTACAAGATCTCCTATCTCAAATTTTGGTTCTAGATAATTTCGATCATAATATTTTTTACTTCTCCAATAAAATTCATCAGTGCGTTTTTTAGCAAGTTTAAGGGCTTCTTGAACAGGAGGGTAATAATTTTGTTGAAAGGGGGGATCATAGGGTAATTGGCCAAAAAGTAAGTAAGCAGGAGGGAATTTAGTGATAGAATGAGGTGTATTATTGTACTCATTAACTACTTTTGTCAAAATTTTTGTCCATGGAATTTTGGAGCTGGTAGAATTGACTTTACACTTCAATCTAGTAATTATTGTCTGGTTTACTCTCTCACATTTGCCATTCGTTTGTGGGTGATGTGATGTGGTTAAACGTTGCTTAATATTGTGGTTCCGCAGAAATTTTTTAAATCTAGATGAAGTAAAGGCTGCATTTCTATCACTTAATACTTTTTGATGAGTCTGGACATTAAGAATTTTATTAAAACAGAATAACTGTTGTGGGGTTTGAATATTAAAAACTTGTTTTAGACAATTAGTATAAGTTTCTGTGGTAACACTTTTTGAGGGAAAGGCCCAAACATATCTAGTAGCATGGTCGATTATAAGATGTAAATATTTTTTGTGGAATTGTAGTAATTAAATCCTCCCACATTATCAACAGAAATGCATTCAAAAGGTTGATCTGTGGTGGTCATAGCTTGTAATAAGCCAAATTTTTCTGTCTCGGTTTTTTATTCTTTTGACAGACATCACAGTGTTTTACAAAATTAGTTATATCTTGAGTCATATCACGCCAATAATAATTAGGAGATATTAAGTTTAACATTTTTTGAATACCAGGATGACCAAATTTTTCATGAGTAACATTAAGCAATTTTCTTCTTAAAGACATGGGTACTACTATTTTTCTAAAACCTTTCTTTTTTACTATCATAAGTCCATTTTCATTGAAATAGTTTTTTCCACACACATTATCTTTTTGTTGCATCTCTATGACTTCCCTAACATCCAAAAGAAAGGTACGTGGTTGAAGAAGATATGTAGTAGGATTTCTGGACAACATGTCGGCTTCGACATTTATGGAACCCTTTAAGTATACAATATCATACTCGAACATACTTAACTTTAAAGACCATCTAAATAATCTTCCTCTTAAATGTTTAACATTTCTTAACCAGAGAAGAGACGCATGATCTGTGTGAATAGTAAACTTAACACCATGGAAGTAGTTGAAAAATTTGTCCAATGTGTCAATAATGGCAAGACACTCTAGTTCTGTAATAAAATAATTCTTTTCATAACTTCTCAATCATCTAGAATAGTATGCAATTGGATGTAAGAAATTATTATTATCAGGCTGCTTGAGGACTGCACCTACTGCCCCCTGTGAGGCATCAACAAACATATGGAGGGGTAATTTAGGGTCATATATTTTCAAAACAGGTTTAGCAATTAGGGCATCTTTTAGTTTTGAAAAAAATTTGACAATCTAAGTTCCATTCCCATATAGTATCTTTTTTGAGC